>JAFBJU010001075.1:1946066-2546066 GCA_016785305.1 Colistium nudipinnis
ATTATTATTATTATTATTATTATTATTATTATTATTATTATTATTATTATTATTATTATTATTATTATTACAATAACTGATAATACCAGTACCAGTACTAGTACCAGATAACTTGGAAAATGTGTAGGGGGAAGATTAATTTAATGACTCTGTGTCACTGTAACCCTCACTTAACTGAAGAATTATGACTGGAGTATTTTTAAAGACTCAAAAATTGTATGACATATATGACATAGATATATATGTCCACTGCCAAAAATTGCAGGTATGTTACCTAATCTGGCCCCATATGAACATATCCGACTGTACTGTATCCTGTTATCAATTGTAGCTGCTCTGATTTGGAATCAAAATGATCAATCATGTTGGTAAATATTGGGGGACTCTGATCCTTTTGTGTAGGTGAACAGAACAGTGACTCTGCGAGTGAGCAGAAACCCAAGTCTGTGGTGCTGTGTCTTGACTGCAGTGTCTAGTGTGTGCATGTTTACACAATTAAAATATTGAGGGTCGTCACACCTGTTTTGTCTTTTATATCCCACGTTTTAATAATCGGTTACAATGAAAATCCACTAGTATGTGATCAGTTTTAAGCAAAGTGCTTCAGGGTTATTTTATTTTTATTGATTGTTTACAGCTGTTGCACTGCAGTGACTGAGCCATAGCTCTCGGTCTAAAATTCTCCCACAAAACTGCTGTGCAGGTTGCATTGTTGCTGCTTGTTTTTGAGCAGCTTGTTTACCAGGGAATCTATTTTTTGACAAGGCACAGCGACCTGTGTGATTTGCCATTTTGGTAATCGATGACGTTGGCTAGTTGGAGGCCTTGCCCATCTATTATTAAATGTTTCTAAAAACTCCCATCTAAAAACCTTCATATGGTACTAAACATGTAAAGGTTGAAGTAAGTTTGTGGCTCTCCCTGGGTTTAATGCAATTTTTTCCCTGTTCAAAGAGATTTTTTGCCAGTTTTTAGTCCCCTCTGTTGAGAGTTAAGGGCAGAGGAAGTCACACCATGATTATATCAACGTCATAGTATTTCTTTTGAAAAATTGACAAGCAGGCAGATTTAATGTGCATGTCATAGATTTCAAATGGAAGTAAAATGTATCAGTTCTGTTCTTTTAATGATATCAATCCACTAAGTGAACACATTGGCTCTTAGTAATATCTGCTAGTCTGATTTCTGCTTTTCTCACAAACACATAGTGTTGCTGTATTACCCCAGCCTCATAACCTTAGGTTGAAGTACAAGACATTTCAAACATAAAAGCTGGTGTTCATTAAATATGGCCCTTGCACTGAAATGTCAATTGGAAAAGAGAACCAAAATGTGACAATTAATGCATTTGTATTTCTCCTAGCTGTTATCTCAGACCCACCTTAACTGTGCCCAGAGTAATCTGATGCATTTAAAAATGATCCAGTAGCAATCCAATGCTTTCCCACCATTCTGGGAATTTGCACCAAGTTCTGTGCTGTGCTCCAGTTTACACAGACTCAGCCTGTTGTTTGGAGGGAATGTAGCATGTGCAAATTATGGTCCACTGAAGCTGGTAAGCCTTTGAACCAACAATTATTTATGATAAAAGTGACCGTAATAAGTTTCATGATCATTCAAAATTGCTCCTGTGAATTTTATGCGCATTGTAAAAGTATTTATGGCACATCATACAACACGTGTTTTGAGTTGAAATATTGAATACATACTAAATACAGTGATCATTTGTTGTTTGATAATTAAACAATTATATTCTACAGATTAAGATTTAGTTTTAGGATGACCAGTCAATCTTATTATATAGTGATATAGATTTATAGTGTTATTAGTAATAGTTTAGTATTTATATATACCGTTTATTTAATGTGGCATATTTTATCATCCTTAATAAGGAATTAGTGTTAAAGTGATAAAGTTAAATAATATATTTTGTTTATGTTTTAAACTTAAACCTAAAGCTACGCAACAGCAATTAAATAGGGTACAACATGTAAAAATACACAAAAAATGATTTGTAATAATCACTTTTTTTTAATGAGCTATGCGTGAGCCACATGTAATGTTACTTTAGTGTGAGTTTCATTTTACAGATATAAGGTGCACTAATCTCAGATGTTTATACATGAGATACATTTATGTTGTTTTTTTAAATGAAATTAAGATAAGTAAAGAATCAAAGCAAGGCTCAATTAACTGTTAATGTTTTCCAAAATCCTCACTGATGGACTCCCAGACTGAATAATAATGAATCACCTTTCATTTTCAGTTTCCTGGGGACTTGTTGGCAACATCCGTAGGCTGCAGCCATTCAGTTCAGTGATGCATACACACTGTAATGTGTAATGTTTAGCAGCTTTTCACAAACAATACAACAACCCTCCTAACAACTCAAACACAGTCTGAACACATGCAAGGCATTAATTCAGGACACATTCTCTCCAGGTTTACACTAATCTCCTTTTGCAATCAAACAGTCAAAACCACTGTTGAAGTTCAGTGAAATGCATTCTCAATTAATATTGTGGAATTAAACTTTGGTACCCGGTGTCCAAAAAAACGCTGTCTGTTATTTATTTTCATATTTGTTTCACATTTTGTCACCGAAGCAATTAATGTGGTTTCTCAGCTATGAAGGAACAAGTGTTGGCAAATCGTCTTGCTGCTAAACCTGTATCACATGTATAGATGTCAGATATTATCTCATCGTGGATCCATGCTCTGAATGTGCATGGGAAGGGGTGTACTAAGTAAATTCAGATGTACCAGGTGAAGAACAGGCTTCGTTTTTGAGTACTCTCCTGCAGTTGCCGTCATGCAGGGCGTATGACGCAGTTGGTGGCGGGCAAATTTGGGAATTACTCAGCCAAGCCAGATTAAACTGCACAGCGGGCTGCAAGTGGTACGATACGTGCTTTCACATTAGAGTTGCCAAAACTCTCCAATAAAACCAGAAAAAGTCGCTAGCTTTAGCGAGAAATTCACCAAGCTGGCTACACTGGGAGGAGGGTTCAACATCTCCCACTAGGGATGTACCACCAAATATGTGATATTAAGAAGATTGTTACATGACAGTTTTCAGAAACATTGTTGGTCTCCAGTTTAGCCGCTTACAATTGTAATCGCATCTAAACAAGTTGCGGCACGACCTTTAAGCTTTAGAATGCCGGTACTTAATTGAATTGTGATTCATGATACCAAACCAAGGATTCAAAATAGGATCAAAATATTTTTACCAGCAATATCAGAATTTGTCTGCAAGTTGCAGTTGGGTATTTCACTCCCTGCCTGTATAATTCCGTAGTACACATGGAAAGTATTAAATGTTGGCAAAGTAAAACTGCATGTAGATAGAGTGTTTCTGCACTTCAGAGACTGTCATATGTAAGTCACTCTCTCTCTATTCACTCTCCCATTTTTAAAATTAAACACAAATGAAAGGCACATTTGCATAACCATAATTCATCAAGTAAAGTACTGCCACAGAAGTCTCTTTCAGTCTATTACTCGATTTCCACTGGCATGTTAATGTAGAGGACACTTATAATTCACACTCCCGCCATTATAAGAGCACCTCTAGACCACATATTTCTGGGAAATATCTTCACTTTATAGCGATTCATCTAAGAACAGTTTCCCGAGAACCTATTTTTGCTTTATTGTAGCCTAGATGAGATGTACTGATTGTTAAAGAATGTAAAAGTATGGCAGCAGTTTGTGGTTTATCGTCATCATAATCATCCTCAGACAGGAAATGTCTTGGTTGGTGTGAGGTGCGCAGCCATTTACACATTTTCACAAGTAAGGTAATCTCAAAGTGATACCCTTTGTAAAGTTTTGCTCATTATTACACGTAAGGACAACACAAGGAGATGAATACAAGAACAAAGTTAATATTGCCCACTTGGCTGACCGTTTCCTTTTTTTAATCCTTCAATTTTTTTCTTCCTGCCTTCGGTGTGTTCACTCTCGACAATGATTGCCTTTTTAGAGAGAAAAAGAGCAATTATTGTTTTAATTCACGTCGTCTGTATGCAGCTCTGCGGTTAATTCATCAGTGAAGCAGAGTGGATCCATTGGGCTTTTTTAAGTGTGGTCATTAGCATGGTTCAGCCTTGACGTGAAGCCCATTCATCAAACTGAATGGGACCACAGACGCAATAAGCTCATTTGTTACATATTTGACACGCCCTCCAATGTTCCACCCCCCTCACTCTTAAATGGCCTGACCTTTTATTTTGGTCACATTTTTAAGTAAAGAACGATTGGCTCTGGCCAGGCTTTTTGGCCTTTCTTCATACATATCTGTCTGTTCAAGTAAGCGTTTGCACATTCAACTAAAAGACTTGAGCTGAATGAATATAACTATCAGGTGAGCACTTGATTTTGATGTGATGCTCCAGTCTGGATTCCGACCTAAGATAACCACAAATGCTTTGAGAGAAAGTGCAGGTTTTTGAGATACCATGGATGATCCCGCACAGCGAGCATGTGCTAAGAGTGTCCACATTCAAGATCAACATGGCAAGATGTACATCAGGGGTACCCACACTTTCTTTTGAACTGCCAAAAACATTGATTAAAAATTAACCGGCGGGCAGAGTGTATATTCAATGCGTGGCGTTGCTTGGCAGGCCAGATCAAACTGCACGGTGGGCCGCAGTTTGGACACCCCTGCTTGACATCAACCCAGAGGAGCAAGTCCGTCAAGTTAGCTTTGCCAACATCAATGGCGACAATCGGAATATTCTGATTATTTCAAAGCATATTAGGTTTGTGCTCAGCTTCCTCTGGTACTGCTGAGCACTTTGATGCACATTGGTCAATGCATTGTTTCCTCCTTTTTGCATATTTAGTTTTCGCATCCTACTTGATCCCTTTGACTCCATTTGGTTCTTAAAGTCAGCTGCAGTTAAGCTATATTTTCTTTTTGATGGCTCAGGCTTTTTTTTGGTTTCCAGAATTCACACATCTTAGCAAATGTGTCCATTCTATAGTGGAGCTCCACCACCAGTTACCCCCATCATTTTGTGCTACTTTCAACATGTAAGAGACTAGAGGAATCTACAGTATATGTGAACCAGCAACACTTTGCATGTTGTCATTAAAAAATATCAGGTAGGACATCCCTCCTTTCCATATGCACTCTCTAGTCACTCCTTTGCTGCACTCCATCAGCAGTCTTAGGTCAACAATTCTATGTATTTTCATCCAATCTACTGGACACTGTAAGCTTTCCTTGGAAGCGGTCGCAAGTCCAGTCTTTGCTGTATGTCACCATGGCAACGGTGAGCCTGTAGCTCTGGCCTAATCAGAGCCAGTTGAAAGTGAAGTGTTTCTTGAGGGCTCAGATGCAACATTCTCAATTCCCTGCCTTATACAGAAGGAGTGATGTGCCATTATAATCTTTCTGAGGTATAAAATAAACACAAAAATAACATACTTAGCTAATGCATAAATCCATTTCGCAAAAACACAGGGGCGAAATATTTACAAAAGAACATGCGTTAATTGCTTTCACATAAACTATGTTTATTTCTGCTTACAGAAAATGAGTGTTTGCTCGGTGGAAAGCCACTGCCAACACATTAAATCTCTATAATTGCTTAGCATTTTTAATTTCCTCAGACACAACAAGCCCTGATGGGTTATCACTGACATCACAGGAATTCATTCCCCCCAGGTCAGCTACTCCAAAGTGACCAACTTCAAATAAACGGCTCACTGAATCTCAAATGTGAAAATATAACCGAAATACATCACTGCTGATCTAGCATTGCTTCTGGTTTGCGAATGGTAGGGCCTTCTGTCTTGGGCAGTGAAGAGAGAAAGATCCAACTATTTCCTACTCCTGTCTGCTCTGCATAGATATTTAACCGGAGTCTAATCAAAGTGGTATTACTCTCCTGGCTCACATTGTGGTGTTGTTTTTATAACCTTCTCTGGTTTGTAAAGTATCGACCTTTACCTCCACTGAGCATTTTGATCATTTTTTGTTGATAGTCTTATTTGAAATTATATGATTATCCATTAGCCACAGCTTTCCTCATTCCTTGCACCCCTTTTCTGGGAATAGGGAAATGGGTTAAATTTAGCCCCATCTGCAAAGCCCTGATTTAAACCAGTAAATCAGTATATTCATATGGAAAGGTTTGAAGGCTGATTTATCTTAGTAGCTCTTCTCCATTGGCTTCTACACATCTAAGATGTTCTGGTAGGCTGTATCTGTCTGTTGGTTAGTGTGATTTTTGTATTAATTAGTAAAGGCAATCAGTAAAGGTCCTTAAATTACGTTTCCCATTGGGAAAACGTAATTGCATCTTAATGCAGGATTTTGGAAAAATATTAGACACTGGAGCACATAAATCAGCACACTTCCCCGCAGTAAATGTGTTATATTGTGGTATTGTTAAACTAACCTTTGTTTCCTTTGGTGTCTTGTCCCATTTACATCTGAATTTATGACGCATGCATTTTTTTCCCCGGAGAAGTAGTTTTATTGTCCAGATTACTGATAGCGCTATCATCCCTGCGTCTCAGTGAGAAAGGATTGAGTAAAGCAGCTCATTCTCACGTGTATACCCAGCCTCCATTGGGTTCGGCTGTGGTAAACAAACCAAGGCTAGCAGTGTTTTATCCTCGGAAACTATTAGGAGTAGCAGTCAGAGATAGCACAAAATAAATGAGTGCAGAGTTACGTTCTGTCACTGTCCCCGTTTCATGCTGTTATGGTATAGATTAGTCCTAGAGAGCCAGCAGGGAGTCGGAAAGAAAATGAAACATTTAATTCTCACTGGAGAGTATTCTACTTCAGTTCATTTAACGGTGGCCACTATTACAGAAACTATCATTCATTGTGTCAAATTATACTCCAAGACACCAACTATAATTTGCCATGGTGCTCATTACACAGTTGTATAAGGGGGTTTACAAGTTTTAATTGCTTTCAGCATGGCTGGAAAAGCAGATTTCATGTCAAGAGAAATGTTTCATTATATGGCAGATGGATTTTTAAGCTTGAGTTGTGTTATTGATCTTTGGTAAAATTAGTAAATGTAAAACAGAAATGTCTTCTTAGACATTAAGTCTTTTCGTTTGTCTCTGAAAGCACAATGTTTGGCAGTCATACCTTCAAGTTCTCTTTGCTATAATGCAGCTACACATTTTGGGCTTTTGTGGCGTTGCTTTCAGTTCCATGATGTTAGAAAGGAACATCCAAAGTTGCAGACCGAGTATTTCAAATAAGATAATGGCGACCCAAAATCTGTAATAGAATCTTTGCATGTATGGAATTTAATAGCTTCAAAATGTAATCGTAAGCCCTCGTGCACCCCTAATAAATAGATAGAAAGACAGGTCTCCCACTGTTACAGCAGGACAGCAATTTGATGTTGCATAGTTGGTCAAACTCTATTCGTTTGGAATCAATATTTTTTATGGAGCATTATGAATTTTAATTGCTTTTATTATGTAGCAACTATATATTTAACATCATAATGTATAAATAGACTGCATACGTTTTTCTCCTCTATACAAAGCACTTGGTCATTTAGTTATTTGCATTGATTATAGGTTTTATATCTCTATGCTTAAGTGGTATTCAGTCTCTTCATTGATTTACTGTGTAGAAGTTGTGTATGGCTCAGAGAAGCTCTGCTCTCGAGTGCCAAGGGTGTAATCAGTGATTTTGTGTCTTTATTTACCTCTTGTAGCACAATGGGTGAAAATTATTCAGAGGAATAGTGTGATTAATGGCAATTGCACTGAACAGCAATGAGGTTTAGTCTAGACCCACTGGTAATGCAAAATTGGGTGATATGCGTCAGGATTTTTATGATGATTAATAGAATACAAGGTTTATGTCCACTCCAATATTTCCCAGTTAATATTTAATATGCCAATTGTGCTTGGTTTTGGTTCAATATGATTGAATGAAAGCATAAAGACATTAGGAAGGTGGTCTGAGGAGCTGGCAGTTTAGCACTGAGGATTGTCTACTTGCCAATAACGAGCTTCCAACCTGTTTTCAATATTCCATACCAGTTAATATAGTGATACATTTAGAAGAAAAACTTGTTACAGCTTGATCGGCTTTATAGGAGTCTTCTGAATCTTGCCTCTACACCATGAATCTTCATTTTCCATTGCCTGCTTGCCCACCAAATTTTAGTCAGTATTGTCTATTTATACCATGTATTTGTTTAGTGGGATCATTTCATGCTTGTTGGACCTAAAGAAGTGAGCTATTGATTGTTGTTTTCGACTTTCTTAATAGTGCTTATCTTTTGTGTCTCTATTGGAAGCTATTGTAAATCCCTTCCGCTCCTACACTTAGTTTCATGGGTGCTTAAATGCTAAAAGTTGTTCAAATCCAACCTTTTCGCACAATCCCTATTTTTCTCTTCTTATTCCACAGTTGGTCGGTGGAGAGTTTGATATGGAGATGAACTTCATCATCCAGGATGCGGAAAGCATTGGCTGCATGGTGGAGTTGCTGGAGCACTGTGATGTCACCTGTCAGGCTGAAATCTGGAGCATGTTCACCGCCATCCTTCGAAAAAGTGTTCGGAACCTGCAAACAAGCACTGAAGTGGGCCTCATCCAGCAGGTGCTGCTCAAAATGAGATCAGTGGAGGACATGATTGCAGGTATGATAATATTTTGAGAAGCATGGGTCGGAGTACATGTACTGTATGTTCACTTTCAGATTTTTTATTATTATTTCCAGGACCCTCTTTTTTCATGGGCTATTCAAAATAGACTTCAGATCGAAAAAGCTAATATCCATCCGTAACCCACTCACGCTAAGTGTCGATAACATGATTAAAGTAAATATACTTTATAAATAAAAATAAACCAAACAATCAAAACAATCTTTATTATTATAATTATATTAGCTATTTTCTCTGTTGTCTTCTAAATCCAAGCTGTAGAAAGATCATCATTATTTCAATACTGCCCTCAAAAATATACAAACATTTCAAGTATGCTTACTTTTTCACCTATGTATTCATGCCACCCCATTTTATTTATATCAGAAGTTTGATCAATGCAAACAATTTTGAGACATCAGTTTCTATGTGTAACAAATCACACTGAATCATACTGAAAACATTTAGATTTGAATCAATAACACACTTTTGTCTCCTTCACACTTAAGGTAAGGTAATTATGTATAAATGGGATAATAATTAACAAGAACTCAGGACCTTATCTTGACACTTTTCTACGAAATCTGGTATGGGTTTGTTTAGGGTTTAAATTTAAGTTAATTTACAATGTAGCACTCTGAACCCTTGGTCAGAGTCAGGTCAGGCTTTCCTTTTGTCCAGTATTTTATGAATAAATATGGTTCAGAATTGGAAACAGTTGAATGAACAATGAACATTTCATTTCGTTGGAGCTACTGGAATGAGCCCCTCATTTGTATTCAAGTCTTATTACACTTTCCGGCAGAGGTCAGGTACACTTTATTATTTTGGACTTTGTAAGTTATGTCTCTACCTTGCGAAACTTGTAAATTATGTTTCAGCTGATTAAAACTAAATGCGTTTTCCCTGCGTAGCCGTGGTAAAAGTTAAACAATTTACCACGTGGATGTCACATTGATTTAAGTCAGTTTCCGTGTAATTGTTGTAGAATATGTGTGATAAATGTAAGGGAATTTCACGGGCAATTAATTCAGTGGAAATAAACTTAGACCAAATAAACAGTCTTTATTATCGGGGGAGTGTGTGAAAGCTTGACACCATCCTCTGCAGTGTTGATGAATTATAGTATCTGTAAACTGCAGCTGTATTTAAAGAGTGTACTCTCTCTCCTCTTTCTTGTGTGTGTGTGTGTGTGTCTGTGTCTGTGTGTCTTTGCCTTTAAAGATTTGCTAGTGGACATGTTGGGAGTGCTAGCCAGCTACAGCATCACAGTTAAAGAACTGAAGTTGCTCTTCAGCATGCTGCGAGGGGAAGGAGGCCTCTGGGTAAGTGATAGCAGGCACCGGATGAAATGAGTGAAGTGTATCTCAGTTTGACGCTGTCACTTGAGTTGCCCCCAGAGACAACGCTGATCAGTTCGGGGCTCGGTCTGTTGTTGACTAATTGGTCGGTGTATTGACTGCATATGTAGCTTTTACCGTTTTATTATTGATCATGTTTTTTTCGCCCCCTGTTTAGCCGAGGCATGCTGTCAAAATGTTGTCGGTGTTGAATCAGATGCCCCAGAGACATGGTCCAGATGCCTTCTTCAACTTTCCTGGTCGCAGTGCCGCAGTAAGCTTTTTTTTATTCTTCTGTTCTGTATTTATCAACATAGCACACGTGTAATGTATTGTAATAACAGTACAGATGAATCAAGGGGTCTATAGATTTGCAGCGAAACCCCATGTATATCTTTGTATGACAAAATTAGAGTTCATTTCAGTGCTGATTGCTTCTCTGAGGACCTGACATATTGAGAAAAAGTAGAGACACCCTAGAGGAAATTGGTTGAGAGAGATTGGACTATTGCATTTGCAAGAATTCATTTAAACCATTCACTTGGAACATTTTGGAGAACACCAAACACGGTGCACTCAGAAATCAGACAAGTTTACTTTTTTCACATTTCATTATGGATTTTCTTGGGGAAATTCAGCTCAGGTGCCTGCAATATTTCTTGATCACATCTGTGACAGATAATGCTTGGCGAGCAAATCGGTATGCTTCAAGTCATTAACTCTCTCAAACTAATTCTAAAACAGTGGATTCTCCTTTATGCAGAATAATCTTGTGAGAGAAGAAATGTATTTCTAATCACGCATCAATACAATAGGTGGATTAACAATAAAGCTAAACTTAGAGGGCTAATAAGTCTACCTTTTTTAAATAAATCGGCCAACTATTTCAAATGTCTGTTTTCTGACTTTTCCTTATGGTGTACAAAGTGTAGGTAGATAAGAAAAAATCACTTTAAGATGTGAACAGCTCGAGTACTTTCTGAATTGCATTTTGTTTTTGATTTTATGAAAATTAAAACAGATATTTTTGTGATGTAAATATTTGCAATTAAAATAATAAATTTTAATTTTTGCAATACGTATGACCATAACAACTTCTATAGTCTTTAAATCTAATCCCCAAGACACTTCACAGTTGATGCTTTACTCATTTGTATCTGTAACCGCTTGATTGTTCTTTTTCCATTGTTTTCTTTTTTGTCCTAGGCCATTGCTTTACCTCCTATTGCCAAGTGGCCTTATCAGAATGGGATCACATTCAACACATGGTTCAGAATGGATCCCCTGAATAACATCAATGTTGACAAGGACAAACCATATCTCTACTGGTAGGTAAACAATCCCGTACATTTATTCTCTCAGTATACTCGTGGCTCTCTTACAGGTGCTGCAAACCTACCCTTTGACACATGAATTTTAATAAAGAAACCGTGATGTAGGTAAGATTATTGGGATTTAATGGAAGCATGGCCCACAAAGACATTTCCTGAGGTGGACTGGCACAGTGGGAGGCATTGTGGTGGTATTCATTTAGATTTGAATATCTGCCACTTACCGGATTTTGCATGGGCTTATGGGTGATTAGTGCTGAAATCAGTTACCAATAATTCTGTGACATTCAGTTGCTTTTAAGTCTGTAGAGAAAAACATTACAGGACAACACACAGGAATTGTGGAAGGAAATGAAATATAATAAAGGTGGAGATGACTGACAGGGAAGGCTATTTCCACAAATTGGTGAGGGATAACAGTTAGTTTCCCATTCATCATCTGCTGACCATTGCTTTACCTGGATCTGAGTTAAAGAATCTGCTCCCCTTCGAGGGACTTGTCCTGTGTTTCTCTGATGTGTAACATCCAAAAAGAAAGCATTGGCTAAGCGAAGTTGCTTGGCATTCATGTGGCAGCAATTGCTTTTTGACTGAGTCACAAAAATGGTACGACATGCCAAGCTAATCCTGTTTATGTATTTCTCTGAGGGCTTTAAGGCTTAGTGGCACGGCATGTAGACAACAAAAAAAGAATTGTATCTTCAGACGCGGACAAAGGTGGCTGCTCTCCCTCTGATGTGTGATCACAAACCCATCCACGTCCACGGTCAGGTGTGGGCTCTATATCCTTCTGGCCTGGCAAGCACCCCCCATAGAAAAGCCTATGCTCTTTATCTGGCTTGTCAAAGAGCTCTTAGTTGAGCCCAGTGGGCGTCGTTGGTGGTGGGGGCTTTGAAGATGGAAGAGAGCTATGCACCTAAACCCTAAAGGTGGGTACATGTCGGCAGTGAAAGCCAAGCAGGGAAAGACAAGAAACGCATTCTAGGTCTATTCTTTTTTTTTTTTGTGTCTATGGGGTGTAGGCATTTCAGGTTTTACTCGTATTGTATGAAAGTGGTATTTTCTCAGTGCATTTTCTCACTGAATTCATTGTATAGTATATGTTGAATCTGTAGAGTCAAGCAGATCAGAGTGTAGGTAATAACACTTACAACAAAATGCAAATGTGCTTCTTAACTAAGCAAACTTTCTACATATATGTCTGAAAAATATACAGTTAGTGTAGCCTCAGCTTATGGATTTGAGTTCGCTAACTGGTAAGAGCTTATTGTCAGTCATTCCTGATAATTGCATTGTGTTTGCATAGCGCAATGTTCACCCCAATGTATTTATGCAGAAGCAAGCAAGTGTGCAGCTCATGATATAAAATGTACATATCTCTGTTCACAGCTTCCGCACAAGCAAAGGCATTGGCTACTCTGCACATTTCGTTGGTAACTGCTTGATCGTGACATCACTCAAGTCTAAAGGAAAAGGTTTCCAGCATTGTGTGAAGTATGATTTTCAGCCAAGGAAGGTAAGATTTAGTTTTTAATCATGTGATTAATATATTGTACACAATATCATGACCATATCATATATATTATGTTATGTTAAAATGAGTGCTGGGCAACGATTACATTACATTTTTTAATCGCGATTAATCTCAGGTTTTTTTTTGGCAATACAAAGTTGAATGTCTTTACATAGAGTTGAAGTGTTAAAGCCCCCTGGAGGAGTATTACAGGTGTTGATTAGATGTAAATGTATATGAGATAATGAAACTTAATTTAGCATGGAATAGCATACCTCTTGCTGCATAGACGGAAAAATGCCCAAAGCAGGTGCCATACAACTAGAGCGTTAATGTTACACCTAGAAAACAACTGCTCATCACAGCGCAGGTGTCGTTTTGTTGACATTTCCAAAAGGCCGCTTGTTATGTCCTTCCTTAGTCAAACCTATAAATAGTGGGCACATAGTCACATAGGTGGTGATTTTAACCTACTGCTGTGAATGTTTGTGTCTGTTATTTCCATGTTCATATTGGGTATATATTCTTTTGAATGTTGGTAATGATGGCAGCAATGAAATCAGAACCTATTAGTAATAACAAAGAACTTAAGTTTGATGATACATTGACATGTAATCCGCCTCTTTAAACTCTGAAGCTGTCCAGTAAAGTGGTTACTAGCTACTCTATTGTGGTACAGTGTATGCACTGTATGTATGTTTGAAGCTAAGTCCTGAAGTTTTGAAAAAACTGTGCCCTTCATTTTCAACTTAACACTTCAAACAGGAAAAATTATCTGAGTAAAGAAAAAGACAAGCCTTCAATGTTAAGTCTAAAGAACTTGCTGTATCTGCAAGACCAAAAAGTTGGATAAAATCTTGAAATATAATATATCTCCAAACTCTACATGGTGAATGAATAATGTATCTCGTGGTTATTAGAAGCATTAGAAAATATTATTAGGGACGTTCTTGCTTTTGCATTTTTTACTTTTTCCCTTTTGTTAACCTACACTAGTTTCGAGATAATGAGCCACTTAATAGGTAACTTGTTTAAGGTACATCTCTCCTCTCACCCTCAGTGGTACATGATCAGTATAGTGCAGATCTACAGCCGCTGGAGAAACAGTGAAATCAGATGCTACGTTAATGGACAGCTTGTTTCTTATGGAGACATGGCATGGCATGTCAATACAAATGATGTAAGTACATTTAATATTCTCTCCTCCTCACTAATATCTCTTGTTTTTAACCAGGTGTTGATGTTTATTGGCACAAGACTCCTCAAAGGCTGCCACATTTTCAAATTGCTGGAACGTCATCCTATTATGACATTTCAGTTCTGGTTTGAATATCCATTTGGAAGTTTGAATAGAAGCTATTTTGAGAGCAGGCTTAATGTCAAACATGTTTGACATTAAGTCAAAGTAGCTACTGTTTTTATATAGGTTTACCGATGTGGTGAATTATTACTCTGGAATCATTACATTAATTAAAGTTGCCTCAAAGTGTGATTTGTAGTTTTTTTACAGTCCTACCAAAGAAAGCAAGACCACACTGTGTACACCAAGTAATGTACACGTAAAATGTATAGAAGGTGGTTGGACTTGAAATTGTACACACTTTCAACTGGACAGTTCCATGGGTCTGGATTATTTAAAAAATAATTACTGCTTCTAAAATGACAGAGAGTAAGGTTTCGTAGCTGGTGATCTGCAGCAAAAGTCTGGTGGATTTGTGTTTGCGCCTTCAGTTAAAAAACCCAAGTTGTTGTATGTAGACATTAAACAACTTACATTTTTATTAAGAGTAGAATTCCAGGCTGTATTTTATCTATCATGGCATTGCCATGTCTTATTTTTATTCACCTACAAAAAAATAAAGATTGACTGTCCTCTGCTCTTAAACTTGGACTGAAGCTAAAAATATATACTGTATATATATTTTTTATTATTATTTTTTCCCCTTTTCCAATTCATACTGCCTTATTCTTCAGGTGCTTTGTAATTAGCGGCTGACATTTTAAGTTATCCTTCAATTTTATCCTCAGTGTAATCACTGCACCTAGTTTCACTGCCCTTGAGGGGATATTGAGATTTCACACCTTCATAAATCTGCCATAGTTTTTGGAATTGCAGATGCAAGCACTAAAACAACACACTAGGTGGGAAAAAAAACAAAGTCTAGTCCAAAAGAAACCTATTATTATACCTTTTATGTTTTGCTTGCTGCCTAAATTGACATTTTTGTTTTCCTTTCTCTAGTTCCACAATACAAAATGATGAAGCCCCTGTTTTTATAACCCTCTTACAGAGTTATGATAAGTGCTTCCTCGGGTCCTCGGAGACGGCGGATGCTAACCGAGTGTTCTGTGGGCAGCTGGGAGCCGTCTACGTGTTCACTGAAGCCCTCAATCCTGCGCAGATATTTGCAATTCATCAGCTTGGACCAGGTTACAAGGTATGTACTGGAGGATGACTGAATTAGATTACATTTAAGTAGTCTGCACTAACTATCAATCTGTGAACCCAATGGCCGATGCAGCCATGCCACACTTCACCTTGTGACTCCATCCTGTGAGCAACGTTTTTCCTCCCAGATAAACCGCGACATAAATTACAGACTTCTGCGTGACAATAGTGCATTACACGGAGGGAATCGGCAGGTGATAGAGTCTAGCCCCAAATTATATCAGCTGCAGCAGGTGTAGCTATCCCAAGCCTCTTGAAAGATTAAGCGAGTGACTGTGAATATGGAAAGATGCTGACCCACCCAAATTCGGCGGTGAATGATAATCATTTGGCGACAAAATATTTGGTTGTTTTATTTTGGGTTCTTACCCTGGAGGAGCGGAGCCCCGTTGTTTTTGCTCAGGTTATTATTATCTACTAGAAATGTAATGCATCGCATTCCAAAAAATGTGGCACCAATCATAATGGTGGTTTTGGAATTAAGTATTAATTCCATATTAGTTTTCTTCCCTAATTTACTTCTTTCTGACTAATACCTCTGAATCCACTTCCTAGCTTGCAACATCACTCCATCAATTAATCTAAAGAATGAAAGGGCAGATGTAGCCCTTTCCCTTCTTCAGGGATAGTAAAATTTGAACACAATTGTCCACCGAATGGCAAACTTAGCATACATGCTGCTCTCTTCTTTCTCACCAAAGAGCTGTTAAGAGTAATTGCAGATTCAGTGTTTGATCAACCTCCCTCTCACTGTCTCACTTCTGCTCCTAATGCACACAAGGCGCTGCTGTTTCTGCAGAGTGTTAGGAACGCCACGCTTGTCAAAATGGAGGAGTGACACACGCTGCCACATCACCATCGATTGTCTATTCGATTGTGACAGCGGCTCTGCTCGGCCTGCTCCTGCTTTTCAAACAACCTTGGTAGCCGGAAAGAATTGTATTCTGTGGCACATATTCGGTATGTACAAAGTTAGAGCTACACCTTAGACGATTATGTTTGTAATTTCTGTCAGGTCTATGATAGCCTGAACATTCCCTGGAGAACTCCCTGTTGAGTCCATCCACTAATGGCTAGTGAATTCCCTTTTCCCCTTTTAAGTGTGGAGCTTCTATTAGACAGGTAACACACAAAGGATCGATCTTGCAAATTTCTCAAAATAATGAAGTCTGTGTCCCGAGGAGACAATTACTCGGCTATTAATGGAGCTGTAAACAGTGTTGCGGATGGCGAAGGGGATAGAGCCAGCCAGGTGAGTTGAGTCGGAAGGTCAGTGAGTTGTCAGGCCCACTGATTGATTATTGTAATGGAAGCACTGTCTGTTTTAATTGAGAGCTGCCAGGAAGAGTGCAGCATTCATCTGCGCCACACTTCCTTCTTTGTCTGTGGAAATATATTTATCTATATATATATCTATATATAGATATATATATATATTTTCTGTCACATTGTCAACAATGTTTGACCCACTTTTCACTCAATGTATTGGATCTAACCATGAGTTATGCAGCTAGTTGAAATGCAGAGGCTATTGCTGCCAAAGGTTATTATTTCAGCTACATTTTTTCCGTTATGGCTGTAAATCTGACATAGCTCTTAGCAGAGTCTGTTCCCCAGGCTTATTTCATATTGCTGTTTGGACTTCTGGTGCATATTGCTATTTCTCTGAGCGACTTGAAACCTTACCAGCCAGGCCCTTCGTCAGGGGGCAGTGGTGGGTCTATAGACACTGAGGCTGACAGCAGCTCACTGCCATATTGGACTGTCATTCGTCACTGCTGTTTTGGCAGCAAGTTCCTGAGCCTCTGGGGAAAGTGTCCGAAATTGTGGGCTGAAGGATTGCTAGGAAGGAATCACAGGTTTGCGACACGTCCGGATTAAGAGTGTGTAATCCAACATGAATGTAGGCAAACAATGCAGCAGGTGAGTTTAAAAAGCCCTCTTTGTGTTTTCTGCATCTACCACTTTCCCGTTCTGTTGATCGCCTGGTCCAACTCCCAAAGCAAAAGATGTAACAGCAATGTCCTGTGACAGCTTCACTACACACAAAGGATGTGCCACTGAAATGGCTATACAAAACAATTAAGCCATTGCTTTATGTCTTCTCATGTGATGCGCTTAGCCTTATTTTCTGTCTTTGCCCTCCATCTTCACTGCCATATGTGTTCTTCATGTGGCGGCTTAGCCCACTGAATTTGTGCCAACAGTGTGGTGGTGCTCGGCAGTATGCGCCGCAGATTACTGTAGAAGAGACTGAGAAGTCAAATTGTTATTCCTGTGTAGGGACTGCGCAGTAATGCAATATCTGAGGGAGAACATGACATGACAACCTCACGGACGTCAAAACACATTATGCAGGCCTACATACATCCCTGTCGGCCTGTCAATTCCTCAAAGTGGTTATTTCCGTAACAGGAAATGATAAGTATTGGATTTGTCTGTGTCAAATTACACATAACTGTTAGACATACACAGGATATTGTCATTCAATGAAGTACTGGTCAAATGTCTTTTCTTGCAATAACATTGCAGAATAGTTCTTTGGATCCAGATCTGTTTCAGTCAATATTTTTGATATTTTCAACCATGTCTATGGACTAATCTTCAAGATATATTGGCAACTGACACTCAAAGAATATGCAGTGCTGAAAACATTTGGGTTTTCACAGTGGTAGTGAAGAAGGAATACATTTTCTTTTCGTGCAGCATGAATTAAAATAGAGATATTGATCTTGACTGAGATAATAGCAACAGGGTACTCTCACACATACAAGGTGAAGTTCCGGACATAAAGGTTAACATTTCATGTGACATCCATACAAAGATTGTATCTCTTAATTGGAACTGATTGCATAATTTATTGTTTTGTTTAAATTGAAAGTGTTGCTCAGGTGCTAGGTAACAAGTGAGCGTCCCCTAGAAGCGCCTGACCGTGTTTGAAAGGGAGCTGAGGCGATGACGGAAGAACTGTGCTCCAATTCTTTATATACTGTATGACCGGCTGGCGTGTGGAATGATGCTGTTATGCTACAGGGTTTGTAAGCCAAAACCCCTGAGATAATTATTTTCACACCAAGACACAGCTCACAGTAAAATGCAGAGCACTCGGGCTTGTTATTTCTTGTCACTTGGTTTCCATGAGTAGGAACCTTTGAAGGATGTTAGAGACTACATGATGAGATGCATGCTGGCTGTTGTGTGGACTAGATTAAGGCATATGAACGGAGTTCCCCTTTTTCTTTTTTTAATCATCTGAATGAAAGGAGATGTGCCATTAAATGTGGCTCTGCCCTCACAGTTTCCTGTAAAACTCATGCTGGAATAATGCTGCAAGGCATGTGATGGTGACAGCCAACTTGCCACGTCTTAGACTGCTATATTTTTGGAAAGCTGAAGCACAAACTTTACAGGATTAGAAAACACATTATATTAACATTTAAATGTATATTATTGACATTGGCATGCTGTTTAAAAAATGTAACTTTGGAAGGAGTTAGAAAGCAATGTTCAATCTTGCAGCCTTGGTTTAGATTCATTTCATGCAGATGCAACAATTCTGTTTGTTGTGTTGCATAACACGCAGCATTAATCTAAAGTTTGTGGAATGAGGTTGTAGTTTTTATTTTCATCTGTGTCTCATCGCCATCTGTTTGCTGTCATTCAATCAGGGAGGGAAGGAAAAACGGTTCACTCATCCATTATTAATTCAACCCTCCTGATTACAGACATTGATTTCCTTATTAACCATATTCCTTTCACGCTGCATTGACGGACTTATTCAGCCCCTCTGCCAACAGCTAATTGATTTAGTAAATTAAGACTACCCTGTTATCGATCCTCCATTTGTTATGTAAGCCATTATAATTGTGTTTCTTAGCAACTGACTAATGAAACCTGCAGTTGTTTTTATGCAACCGTCAGAATATGGTGATCCAGGCATAATAACATTTTAAGACATTCCTGAGACTCATAATAGAGCTTTAGAAAAAGAAAATGTTCTTCATTCTAATAATTAAGTCACCGGTATAGTACATTTATGAGAATTAAAGTAAAACATTAAAAAGTCACAAACAACATATACTATTTACTTTAAGGTCCACAGATGAATCTCGACTGGGGGAAGGTTTATTCTTGCTTTTTCTCTGACTCTCAATCTTGATTGAGGGTGAAGTTGAAATTCAATAAATACGATGAATAAATACCGGGTTTAAATTGTAATTTCAACATCTATTTGCACAATGCTTTCACTCAGAGTCTGATTTGCCGACTGACGATTTTTATTTGAGGATGTTATTTGCTCTTTTTCCATGAGTATTTGAACAGAAAATGGTTTCTTCAGTAAAGAAAACAATGCTTTGATAACAATGTGTGCTGGGTAAAAGAATGCAATCATGCCACGTACACTTTTAATGTAGCTTATCATGATCTCTGTAACGTGTGTACTTATCTGTGGCAGGAACACAAACAGTGGGTTGCTTTGTTTGCATTATAAAAACAATGCAAATAATGAATAGAATCCAATTAACTTTTAAACAGAAAGTTGATTTGCTTTTTGTTGACTCAAACCACCGTTTGCATTGACTTTGCATTGTGCTGTTGATCACATCAACACATATGCAAATAGGGGTAATGACAATAATCAAACTGTAATGATGACTGATAGACTGCAATGTACTAACAAAGATATCCTGATCTGTAAAAATGTGTGGTTGCTGATACAAAAAGCGTTTATCTTGTAATTTTTCATTCTTCATTGTTTTAGTTATCATGAAAAAAATTCACCCCAGATACACTGCCAGTGTGCTTGTGTGTGCGTGCAGGAAAGAGCTAGTCAATCTCGCTACTCTCCCTTTCTCAATTTTTTCAGAGCACATTTAAGTTCAAGTCCGAGAGTGATCTCCATCTAGCGGAGCATCACAAGCTGGTGTTGTATGATGGCAAGTTGGCCAGCTCCATCGCCTTCACCTATAACGCCAAGGCCACTGATGCTCAGCTCTGCCTGGAGTCCTCGCCAAAAGAAAATGCCTCCATCTTTGTGCACTCACCTCACGCCCTTATGCTACAGGTCAGTTGCATTCTTCCATTGCAAACCATCTGTAACTCTATGCCCACTGTCTCAGACTTCGATTCAGTCATTTATTTACTTTGCTCTGGTTTTTAAAAATCGATTATATTGGTGAGTTTAATGGGTTTTCTACTATCCTCACAGGATGTGACAGCAACGGTGACTCACTCCATCCACAGTGCCATACACTCCATTGGTGGGATCCAGGTGCTCTTTCCTCTTTTTGCTCAGCTGGACTATCATCAGTTGAATGATGGACATGTGGAAACCACTGTTTGGTAAGAAATATATAAACCTCTTCTGTACATTATACATTTTTGGAAATTTCAGTCGATGCCTTAAAATATATGTACATGAAATTGCTGGAGGCACCAAAATTACAGTGGAGTTATTGTGAATGTGATTACTTTTTAACCTTGAACCCCTTTAGACTTGTTTATCAGGCAGGTAGTGACTCATTATAGTATTTTCTTTTCTTTTTTCTTTATCTATAAATACATGTTTATCTGTATGAGGCAAATTGAAAGTGGTGCTGCCACAGAAAGCATTTTATTTCTTCTAATTGGAATATCATAGACGTAGTGTTCATTATTATCTCCATTTCCATTGTGCTGTGGTTCCATGCAGTATATCTCAGAGTGCATGAAAAACAAAAAAAAGGCTCTGAAACAGTCTCAAGTTGTGAATTAAACTCATTGCAGAATGAAGAGCACTGTGTTTTCTGAAGTTATGATACTTCTTCATGATAAGGTATTTACTCTATATCCAGAATCTAGAGTAGGTATCTTTTGGATTACAATGTAATGATAAGAGTTAATATTACGTCAGGTTTTTATCTGCATTATGGTTCCTTGTGCATATTGAGTCATTGTGGCTTTTCACATAAGACGTGTAGTAAGCCACTGCCTGTTTATAACCAACGGTGGTCAAGCTGTAGTCAAGCCTTCACTTCTATCTCCACTCCCAGGTTCTGACTCCTCTCATCCCATCGCTCTTTGCTGCTCAGTTCAAAGCTTTCCCACTGTGCCCTAAATGGAGTCTGAGCTCTGCTCTAACCATGTGTGGGTCAACAACAGCAGCATGACTAGAGATAGACACAGGCCTTGCCACATAGCAGCACAAATCCCTCATGCCCAAAGCGTCCTCTCCCCCTTTGTCTCTCAGTAGCATGTCACTTTGCTTTGTCCTTGCCTTGGCTTATAGACCGAGTCCTTCTGCCTGGGGGGCTGAGGAGTTTATGTCACGATTAACACTATATAATGCCTGCAGATTTTGCTGTGGTTGTTGTCAACTGCACCCTTGACTAGTGAATTATATTTACTAAAAAGAATCCCTTTTTAATAAACATCTTTTCTCATGTTCCATTTTGCCACCTTAAATTCCAAACATAATTAATTTAATTAATTTTGACCATCCATAATTCTGTGGCAGTATTGAGATTTAGGTAACAACTCGCAAGAGAGACACACACACACGACAGAGTGACTAAAACATTCAATCAGATGAGTTTGTAGGAATATAGTACTATATGCAGTGTATGAGCAATATCTATGGGCAGGCCTGAACAAGATGGATTGTGTCTTTTTGAGTGTTGTGTTAGAGCGCAGGTCACTAGAGGATGTGAAATAAAGCCGATTAATAAGTGTCACGGGGCACCGCTGTCACTCAGCCAAAGGCTCCAACTGAAAAGCCATGTCACAAATAAAAAGAGAAACACACGTCTGTGCACCCTCCACCTCATACAGAGTCTCGCAAGCCATCCGATTTTCCTCAGTTGGGAGAGGGATGAAAATGGTGAGGCAGAGTTTCCAGCTGATTGCTGACATCCTCTGAAAATGAGGATGTCCCCCATTACACTGTCTCCTCTTACTGACATTGAATAACTCCCTCACCACCAAGTGTGTGAATTGATGGGTATTTCATCCCTGTGTGAAAACTGTTTTTTTTTTTTGCAGTGCCACACTCCTTGCCTTTCTTGTTGAGCTTCTCAAGAGCTCTGTGGCCATGCAGGAGCAGATGCTGGGCGGAAAAGGCTTTCTGGTGATTGGATACCTCCTAGAGAAGGTATCGTCAAGACTCCATAATGTATGACACAGTTCACTGGAACCTGCCATTTCCAGATTTAGCAATTGTAAATCACTTGTATGAATACTGTCGTGTTTGCAGACAAATTAATTTCACAGTAAGGATTTTGACATGTCACATTAGGAACAGCACAGGTGTAATTCACAATAAAGTAAATGATGACTAAACGTATAGAAACGGCATGAGAGACTTTAAAGGAGCAGAGTTTATGTGGCAAATACATTTGCCTCAGGAAAGGTTCTGGTGGGGCCAAGTCATGAATAAGTAGAATGAAGACATAAATGCATAAGTGTCCTCGGGCTTTCTTACAATACTCATTCAAAGAGAAACATAAAGTATGTGGCAGAAACAAACAAGAGAAAGATTGAAGTAATGAAGTGGGCCAAAGCACTTTTAGCTACTTTTAGCCAATGTTGGTGTCTCATCAGTTCTCAGTAACATGTCATTTCAGAATTTCCCCTATTCCACATCACTCATGTGAGTATTATCGCATTTAAAGCTTGCAAACAAATGCATTTCACAGTAGGCATTTTGGCATGTCACATTAGGTAAAGCACAGGTGTAATTCATAATCAAGTAAGTAATGCCGAAATTCCATTTAGAATTCTTCAGAATCAGGTTAGTGGCAGTATATGCTTGTTGGCCCACTCTTACACTGCGATGTCTTATTGGGGCACTTGGCCTGAAATGAATGAATGAATGGGAATGTGCAGTTTTAACGTGTATCTAAAAAAAACCTATCCTCTTTTTTTTTTTTTTTTTTTTTAACATTCACCACTATCAAGCAGCATTGGATCTATTCTTTCCACACTCTGTCAACAGTTGGATCTTGTGTTGCCTGTAGCAAAAACCTGAATGTGTCTTTGAAATATACAGAGCTGTAAGAACAACACCACAAGAATACATCTCTTCCTCTTTTCCCTGCTGGCGCCACATCACTCTTCCCAGTACTTACCCACTTGTATGATGCAGATCTAGCAACTTGCTGGCTTTCCCCAGCGTGTTGGCTCTTTTAGAATCACTGAGAAATGACTCCACTTTGTCACTCAGTGACTTGCCTGCCTACTGGCTTCAGCTGCTGTTAACTAAAAGGCAGACACAGTCGGCACCTGAGAGACGACATTTCTTTTTTCTGTGCCTCCTTCCTGCTACCAGGTTTCACATTTCCACGTCTCGCACCATCTGTTCCTGATCTGTTTATGCCGCACCCTCACTTCTCCCCGCGCCTTCGTTTTCCCTCCCTCCTGCCCTCACCGACTCGCCACATGGGCAGAACAGGTGCCAGACAAGAGCGGAGATGGTCCTTGTTCAAGTGAAATTTTCTCGAAGTCAAGGTTCCTCCAACATGCCAAGATTTTGTTCATCCGTTATTTAGAATCAGTTCCCAATGCCTTTAACTAAACTTTTATACGAGGCAAACGATACAATTTAGAAGAACATCAAATCTGTTCTGTATATGTTTTTCTTTTCTGAAACTGAAAGACTAACATTAATATCAAATTACGAATTTCAGATGCAATAATACAAACATTTTCTCAAGTTACTGATGCTCATAAAACATACGCTGCTTCTTCTCCGTCACTTACCTGTATCATACCTTGCATATCTTTGTACCTTATAATCGCCTCACACGCATTCACGTTTGTGACAGTTTGAAAGGGGCGAAGCATTATCTCCTGACAGGCACTGCTCATTAATATTTCATGATCAGTAACTTGCTTTGTATAAAGATGTCGAGAACATACTCGCTGCAGAATTGGCTTGGCAATCTCATACGGTTTTACGTGTCTTTGTTTTTCTGTCCTCAGTCATCACGTGACCACATCACCAGGGCCGTCTTGGAGCAGTTCCTCTCCTTTGCTAAGTATCTGGACAGCTTGACACACGGGGCACCGCTGCTCAAGCAGCTGTGTGACCACATCCTGTTCAATGCTGCCATCTGGATCCACACCCCCGCCAAGGTAAGCTCCTGCAGGTTACCTCGCCCATGATGGGACAGGCGTGTTTGCATGTGATCTCACTGAGATAGATGCGTATCACAACCTTTACAACCGCACAAGGCTTTATTTATCCACTGTTTGTGTGCAAATAGTTTGCAGTTACAAAAATTCAAATTGCTATATTTTTCTGATCCTGCACCTCGCATTAATGAGCCAAGTGCAAAACTTTGTTGAAGCTAGTTGTTGAATTGTCACATTAGAGGACCATCTCACCCCTTTTTCAATTTGTGTTCAGGACCCAAAGGACATTCAAAGTTGCCAACAACGCATACACCGGATACAGTACATTCTAAGAATAATACATTCAGTTATTGCATAGTTTATTGCTTGCCTCCACTTTCCTGTCCTCAACCGAGACAGAGTTATTCGAAAAAGGAATTTTTCCTCTCTGTTTTAAAAATATGACCCATGAAGAAACAGGATGAGAGATATCAAAGAGGCAGAGTTTGTGTGGCTAATACAGTATATTCGCCTCAGGAAAGTTGCTGGAGGGGCCGAGCTATGAATAAATAAAATGGAGCAATAAATGCACAAGTCTCCAGGGGCCTTCTTACAATACTCAATTCTCAAGCACAGAGAAAGAGGCAGGGAAAACAAGGGAAAGATTGAGGTAATGACGTGGGTTAGATCACTTTTAGCGACATCGGGCCAGAAAGCTCCTTTGGCTTCCCCCCTTGGGACGTGCCACACAATCCACATTTGCTCTGTTCCCATCCTCGAGCTGCGCAAGGGTGCAGGGGGCCGGCTGTGTGAAGGATGTGTGGCATGCAATATGCATCAGTTACATGGGCTCACTGACCTTGTCCAAGTAGACAATTACCATTTTGTGAATGCTTTTTACGTTCCTGTTCTCATGGAAATCACATTACCAACAATGTGGCATCGGCTGTGTTTAATTTCAGTCGCCTCAAACCATATCGCATCATGCTCACATCGTAACCACACTGCTGCCTTTCATCTTGACTCACATTTGACTCATTAGTATCCTATAATGTATGACTTGTGGGGAGAAAAAAGCTATATATATATAGTGCTGGAATGACTGTGGTGAGATAATTAATTCTCGTCAGGTCTGTTGCTAATTACGGAGGACATGCTAATTGTCAGTGAACAGTGGTGGATCTGCCACAGTTATGAAATGTAGTGTAATATAGGGTCAGTGGCCCTCCCTACCGTCTCTGCAGGGATAATAGGCTCAGCTGGTGCAATCCACCACGGTCAAATGTCTTATCTATTCTAACATGGTATAGGGATTATGCTGTCATTAAAAAAAGTATCCAGACACTGTGCAATTAATGACATTAATACGTGAATATGTCTGTGTGTTCTCCAGGTACAGCTGTCTCTCTACACGTACCTTTCCGCCGAGTTCATCGGCACGGCAACCATCTATAACACCATTCGGCGAGTGGGCACGGTGCTCCAGCTCATGCATGCGCTTAAGTACTACTACTGGGCCGTCAACCCTGCAGACAACAGTGGCCTCGTGCCAAAGGGTCTTGGTGAGCGTGATTTCCATTTTTTGGGGGATAGGGGGTTTCAGCGCAGGTCAAACTGAGCTTACTTCTAGTCCCTTTGCTGAAGAGTAAGATTTAGATTGGGTTGTTGTTTGTATAAACTGTTTCTCATCAATCCGGAATGCTCATCCAAGTGAAGTCCATTGCTTTGGGAAGGAAATCAAAATCATTGTGTGCAGTCACAAGCCCGTAATCAAAGTATTTTCCTGAAATGGCAGCAGCTCCCCCGCAGTTGAATTTGCTCCTCTCCACTTGCAAGTGCTTGCCTGTCAGCTGTTAGGACTGCGGCCATCACTGTAAATGACACACTGCATCAATACTGTCATCTCGCTGGGGAGCCTGGTGTGGGTGTTGTGCCTTTGAAACCTGGGCCAATAGTTTGACTGGCATCTTCAGTCTGTGAAACAACAGCGCGTCACCGAGCACGCTGTGCTGGAAGTGAAAGTGTCCTTGAACTGTGGTTTCCTTTTTGCTCTCTATTATTCTATTCTGAAACCATCAGTGTCATAGTATAGGGCTTGCTCTGCAACGGTTCTGAGAGCTCAGTTTATACTGCACCAGGGCCTAAGGAAATCTACTCCCTAAAGGTTAAACTTTCTTCTCTGTCAGCATTGTTAGCAGCAATTATCATTTCTGTCACATGTGAAGTCTGCAGCACTGTAAGATGAAAACACATTTCCATGCAATGTCAGAATTTGTCTCTGAGCTATATATATACATTGTTTGACACATGAAGACAGTCAGGCTTACATTTATGAAATTTGGGGGGTCAAGGATTTCCTACAAACAGTGGCAGTGACCTTTAGATTGAGGTTAGCTGGGACAATATGGACATATATTTGTAAGTTAGGTCAGTCCACGAGTCACTCAGTGTTATTTTTCCTGAGTTTAATTTGTTCTTTATCCCATCAACTTACAATGTGCAGTGTATCTTTTCTCAGGCTATGCAATTAAAATTTACAGGACTTAATAAGTGATGAAAGCTCAACCTATCAAGAGCTTACGTTCAAGGGTGATGCACTGCATTTAGATTGGACATCATAGGAACTTTTTTCTCTTTCTATCATGTCCAATATGTTGGGCACTCTAGGTAGTTTTTTTTTTAAATAATTTGTCCTTTCATTACTGCTGAATCATAGATTTTGATAGATTAAAATCACTTTTCTATGGAATCTGTCTAACTCCAAACATTGCTGGCGTATCACAGCTTTTAAAGAAGATTTTTAAGACAAAGTAGTTTTCGGATTTGTTTTAGAATGTCAACACGCATTGTAAAAACACTACCTACTGCATTTATTTGTCTGTGCTATACAAGAGAGTAACACTTCACACAGTCACAAGAGGAAAAATAAGATTTAATTACTATCAGCAATCATTGCCCATCAGGGACATTACTTACATTTGCTGTGTTTATACTCATGCAACCAAATTCATTCAAATTGTTACTAAAAATCACACATGTTCAAGTGAAAAGCTTGTAATTTTAAAAAACTGAATCCCTCTCACACAAAAACAGAAGAACTGTATGCTCGCATACGCAACTAAAATGCAATCAAGACAAATAAAACCGTACACTCTCAATACTGAAAGGCTCCCACACAAAGTAAAAAATAATTACATTTATTCAAATATACACTGCTGAGTATACTTGTTGCCATGCAAAAAGTGTATAGTCTTGTTTGCATCATCATATTTGAATAAGCACAACAGTTCTGCATAATGGACCATATTTGGATTTTGTGCAGAATGCAGATTGAATCATATTTTTTTCTTTCTGGTAATGACATTTCTCCCTTGGCCTTGTTGACCAGGTCATTTATTACATGCTGGGTTAGATTTAGCAAAGTGTGAAGTGGTTGTGATGAAAGTCATTATCGTCATTATTTTATCATAGTGATTATACTGAGGATTGTTAGATAGATAGAGTAGATTGACTGAGTGGAGGTTGAGGGAAAACTCTTGATCTACACGTTTACTCCCATCATTCACCTATGATCATGAGTTCTGCATATTCCCTGAAGGTATAAGTTTGGTTACCTCATGAGGTGCTAAAAATGACTACTCAACAGAACAGTGGCAAAACAAACACAGATTTGATGAAGAAACCCGAATGAATATATACTGACAAGCAAGTGAAGAATTGTTCTCATTCACACGATAGACTTTATTCCATGTGTGTTAACCACCATATTTTTTTCTTAAGGCTATCAAATTAAAGCGATGTATGTCTCAGTTATACACAGTCAGTGCAGGTCCTTAGAGACAGATGCCCATTGCTCAATTTTTATCAGCCTTTGACATGTTCCCCAAAAGCCATCACATAATCTGCCTGGATCTCTATCACCCTGCTTTTGTCTCTGCCTCTACTCTATTCAAGAATGAGCAATGAGATTGCTGTATGGCCACTCACTTAATGCAATTCAAGCCGGTACTATCTTGTTCCCATTCAACGAGAAATCACCACCGACACATAGGTAGAGGTACTTCAAAGGATGAATTATTTGATCCAGGCTTGCGGTTGAATTGAATTTGTTTTTCTACATTCTGATGAATCTCATGTAAGACACCTTTGGCTAATTACAAGGAGGTCAGGGAATGGATTGGCACATGCATAGTTTTGCATGGAAATAGAATTGTTCTAATTTTCAATTTAAATGTCTGCATAATCACAACATACAATATCGCTTCAGTGAGGTAGAGACCTGAAAGTAGTATAGAGAAACTCAGCTCCTACAGTAGAAAGAGACCCAGAGTAGGCCGCCATCTCAACCTCCAGCAGCTGGGATGAGAGGAGAAAGAGGAGATACTTTACCATTCTTTGTATCATTTAAATTAAGGCATTGTTAGACTGGTTGTTATGGTTATAATTATTAGATTTAATAATGTAATCAATAATACCAGGCACTAGGGTAGTAACACCTATTAATGATCGTACTGGTGATGATAATTATGTCAATAATAAATAGTAATAATAATAATAATAGTTGAGCAGTTGTGCACTAATCACATAGACATAAATCGTTTCTCATTTAATTCCCTCTCCTTCTGCCCTTGGGACACAGGAAGTAAAGCAAGCTGTGATTGAGAAACAAGGGCTGTGCAGTAGCTGCTGAGCGTAATTGGTTGTGAATAACTTGGATGCAGTGGCTGCGGTAATAATGTTCTTATCATCCCCTTCATGTCCGGGTCTCTCCCTGCGCTGGTTTTTCCTTGCTCTCTATTAATCTGTGTCAGCATGCAGCGGAACTTGCCATCCACCTACACCCTCCGAGAGTCTCAATATTGATTATGTTGACTGGCTGTTGGAGCAGCAGGATGGTCAGGTGTATGCTGCCGTTTTATCTGTCGGCCTGGCACTGGCCCCGTTTCAGGAGAACATGTGTCCAGCCAGGGTGGAGGTTAGGGTTTATACCGGCTGTGTTGGAGGAAAAAACAGGCATTGGGCAAGGAAGACCATTTACACTGCAAGGTTTTGCTGTGGTAATTGGCCCAGTTACTCTTTGTTACAAAAATGTTTTGCATTTGCTACCTCTGCATATGCAAATCATTTTTGTGATTTACATGCCAGGCTTTGCAGCCAAAACTGAGTCTTTGTCATACAGGGAGAATGCTACGAATCATAAGAGGATTCCTCTTTGTTTGTTTGTTGTAAGTGGTAATGCATACCATATCCTACATTTTCCTATGTGTCTGGCTCAATAGCACTTTTATTTATTGATCTGCATGTTGCTACAGCCCATTGTTACCCAGTGAATGCACAAAGCCTTTTTTTGGTAAACGCAACAGTGCCATTTAGGTTTATTGAACAGGATCAGACTGTCACAAATAATTCTTGTGCCAACACAGAAGCAGGAGCTCTGTGATATGACGGTTCGTCAATGCCTTCTGTCATATTCTGTCATTCGTCTTTATTCGCATGGCATTTATGCACCTGCTGACCGCTTCCCGCCTGCCAACATGTCGAATGAGATTCACGACAGGGATGTATTGCGATGTAGGGATCACTTTGGACTGCCAAAGTGACCTTAAGTTGGCAGAGGCCTTCTGGGGAGCATTAATGAGATGTTGGCCAGTGTGATGGGCAGATGAGCCTGTGTTGACCTTGGGCTGACTGCCTGGGCACTGTGTTGTGGCCAAGGCTACCTGGGATGAGCAGAGAGTTTGGATGGAGCATAAATGACTAATATATTTGGCATGGAATCAACCCTCCTCGACCCTCCTTTAAATACTTTTATTTAAAAGTATTTAGAAGTACTTTGGTGCGGATAATAATTGTGGATAATGGTGGATAATACCTAATTAATGTTTTGGCCTCTGTCCAATCAAAGAAGATTTTGAAGGTGTCCCCCCTTTTTTGAATAGTGTATGCACTGTGCAAAGAGGGAGAAGTGAGAAATAATTCAGTATGACTCATGAAGCATTAAAAAATTATCTTTGGATTGAGACTATAAAATGGACAGAAAAGAGAAACGTTTGCTTCCGCTAGCCTTTTCCTCATTAATATTGCACCCCTCACTCTTTCTCCAACTACAGATGGTCCGAGGCCGTCCCAGAAAGAAATCATTTCTCTGCGGGCGTTCATGCTTCTCTTCCTCAAGCAACTTATCCTGAAGGTATGTTCCACCTGTCTTCATGCCTCACAGCACCTCGCGTGGCTTGATTTTGTGCTGCTCCAAGGAAATATGCAGGTCTGCAGATAATCACCCTTCCACAGTTTGTAGGAGGCTTTGCTTGGCAAAAGGAATCCTAACACTAGAGAGGAAACAGGCTGGGCCTCTGCCTCGCCTGGTCACCCAGATTCTTTGAAAAACGGACTGTTCAAAATGTTTTGTTTTAAGTTTAATTGTTGTCACTGGTGCAATTCAATTTCACATCCAAGTTCATCAGTTTTCCTTTTTTTTCTTCTTCTTCCAGGACCGAGGTGTGAGGGAAGACGAGCTGCAGAGCATCCTCAACTATTTGTTAACAATGCATGAGGTAAATGACTCTATCTCTGCTCTGAGATTGTTTTCTTGAGCTTGAGGGTCACAATTCATTTTTGCATCATTTAAACCAATTGCCAACCATAATACATAGTCAATTGCCAGTGCACTTTTCATTTTACAATGGCCAAGCCACTGCCCCCAGGGGCCAGGTGTATTCTGCAATTGCAGGTAATACAATGGCAACACACATATGCTAGCCTTGCTGCATTTTCAGGGACAGGATCTTAGCAAATATCAAAAGCTGTATTCGCTGTATTAACCTGTGCCACCTTCTGTCTTTCTTTCTCTTTATCATTACATTCCTCTGCCTTTTTATATGCAGGATGAGAATCTGCATGATGTGTTGCAGTTGGTAGTAGCCCTCATGTCTGAGCATCCAGCCTCCATGATCCCTGCTTTTGACCAGAGAAATGGAATACGGTAACCCCCGAAGGGAACACACAACAATTCCTTTGCTGTTCGGGCACAAAATGAAAAGATGATTTCACAAAATAAACCTACGCACCTAATGCTTGTGCAGCTTCAGTGTTCCTATGTAAATCATGAATAATTCATATATTTAATGAGAAACTATGCATGTAACTATATTAACACACTAATTCCACAATATGACACACATGATCAGACTTATCGCATGTGATCTTATAAGACGTAAGTGAACAGATTGAGGCAGTACTTGTGCATTCTAAGAAAAAGGCTGCTGCTTTCTTTGGGACATTCATCTAACGCTCATGTAAATTCGCTCTGACGGAAGGTGGTTGTCAGCTTACCAGTGCAGGGCCTTTTCATCATTAGGACTATATTTTATTATATCAGAATTGCCAGCTTTCACTGCTTTTGTCTTTTCCAGGTTAATCTACAAGCTCGTGGGCTCAAATAGTGAGAGCATTCGAATACAATCCCTCAAAGTCCTTGGCTATTTCCTCAAGCATTTGGGCCACAAGTAAGTAACACGCACCAATAGACCACCTGGTGTTTTTTAATAATGAATGATAATATAAAGACTTATCAAAATACTATATATATAAATCAGTGGTTCTTTTTACAGCACGTACCACACCAAAACATATTTTGCTCTAGCATATATGGCTGCCAGAGGGAAGGCATACGTACCGCAATTTCCCGTAGTTTGGGAACTAAGGGTATAAAAAAGAGTCTCCTAATGTATGTCTAATGCTGCCATCTACTGCATATTATTTCATTACTTTCATTACTATTAATCTTTCTGTGCCCATGCAGTTTCCATTTTAAGAACATTATGCCGGCTAAGCGAGAAACTGATGATAAATCAGGCTTTCCATTCAGAGAGATGAGTCATCTGTTCCTATCAGTCATTTGAAAAATTGTACAATTAGATGAGTCAAAAACCTTTGGATTGGGGCCGGTTTTTCAAATTAGGGTGCTGCACATCTTTGTAGAAGACCTCAATTCCTGGCATTGTTCCCCAAAACCATTACTTTGCTAAAGAGATAGGTGGAAAAATGTGGGAGGCAGTTTTGGATGGAGAGCATTTTGGGGCTGTGCTTTACTCACAGTTTTAGGGCACCAGGTGTTGTGATAATACTGTGGCTTGCTGAACGAGGATAAAGGGCAGCCCCCCCCCCGCCCCCGCCCGGGCCTATCTGAAAGGCGTAGCCTCAAGAGACATGCACGCTTTATGAATACCTGCTTTCACACCTCACTATAATAGCTTTGGTACATTTTAAAGCACAGTGCTAGTACAATGCCATTCCACTGTGAGCTCTAGTGAGGCTTATAAATAATTAAATATGTTTTCGATGCTTTGTTCAGGTTATTAGTTTTTGATTGAATTTAGTACTTGCCATCTCTGTGACATTAGATATCGGTAGCTCTGCCAGGGTCACATAGTCAATGTAATGTGATATATAGATTAATATCTCTTTGAAATTTTGAGAAGCATGAAAAAAAAAGAAAGAAGAAAAAAAATATATATATATATGTATCTGCGCACATATTTATAATATATCAAATATTATCAATGTGTTCATTTTATTTATAAAATTCGCGTTCTGCAGTATGCTAAAATTATTTCTCAAACAGGATATTTAATGACTGAATAGCATACATCCAACGTTTTAACATTTTACCCAATATATCTTCAGTTTAATTTAATCTTAAGTAAACATCTACTCCACATGCAGGGATATGGCAACAAAAGCTTCCCTCTGTTGTTGGGTTAGTAGACTTGTACAAGTTCCACCTCAGGTCACTACGCGTCATTAGCCTGCTCTTTTCCACCGAATGTGCACATTTAAGCTGTGGAGAGAAATACTGCTCTGATCGCAAGTGCCCCATTTGCCAGCCTCAGCTAAATAAAAATAGGATATGTCCACTTATTGCGAAAGTGTCGATGCTTGTCGGGTCCTGAGTATTAGTTTAAGCATCTTGACAGCAGTCCTTATGCTGTTTGCAGAAATATTTTGTCGCTGTGAAACCTTTCAGCCTGGTCGTGCCTCTGTTGTGTCTTTTCTGGTGACAGGCTTACTTCGTTATCCTACTCACCTCGAATGAAAATTCCCCCGTTTTATGACAGCAGGCACTTCCTGACACTTGTCTCCAGAGCCCGGCTCCCTGTGGGTGTCAATAGGGAGGCAAGCTGACGGCCCTCACTGATCCCTGCGGTGGCTTTGGAAGGACACTTTACCAGTATGTGTGTTTGTGTGTGTTTATCCACAGGAGGAAGGTGGAGATCATGCACACACACAGCCTCTTTACTCTCCTGGGAGAAAGGCTCACACTGCACACCAACACTGTGACGTTGACAACCTACAACACTCTGTATGAGGTAAAAACACATTTTCCTCTCCGACGTCCCAGTAATAGTGCACTATTGGTCTCAGTGTACCAAATGTGTGACTGATGTCTTCTCACTTCTCCCTGCACCAGATTCTCACAGAGCAGGTGTGCACACAAGTGGTTCACAAACCTCATTCTGATCCCGACTCCTCTGTCAAGATTCAGAACCCAAGTAAGCCTTTTTCTACAATTGCATTGGGTTTTGTTGTTTTTTTTCTATCCCAAAATTCTCCTCTTTGAGAAACTTGACAACATGTGTATAATTTTTTTTTTGTGCATGTGATGTGATATCAGTGATTCTCAAGGTGGTAGCGACCATATTGAAGAACTCCACGCCCACCGCAGAGCTGATGGAGGTTAGGCGACTCTTCCTTTCAGACATGATCAAATTGTTCAGCAACAGCAGAGAAAACAGACGGTGAGCATAACTGAAACTCTCTCTCTCGCTTTACTCACGTACTCCTTCAATTATCTTTAAATGCAACGAGGGAGGAGAATAAAAAAACACTGATCCCCTCCTTCTGGTACCATATTTAATAGGCTGATATTGATGGTAAGTCATTAGACATGCATATGTTGTCCCACAGATGCTGGTGACGGTTTCATCTTGCTGCTTTCTCTTTTTCACTGTCACAACAGACACCATACACACACTTACATAAATACTGCAATTAAATTATAGGTCTTAGGAAACCACTGACCTAAATCAACAACATAATTAACGTAAAATGAATAGGCAGAAAGTGCTATGTGGAGTCAAACTGTTGAAGTGAAGATAAAGAGAAAGAAATCTTTATTGTTTTTTGGTTGCTGCCCCTTTTGTCACTTTATGTGAGAAACCTCTGCCTAGTAAACACCCAAAGGAGTATATGAATGGCCAAAGCATGGCACTCTAGTTCCACAGATTTGCATCAAATGCCCACTAGAAATAGTGTGCCTTTTTGACAGGAAGAAAGAATCATTTCACGTCTTCAATAATTGTATATCTCACTGGAAAAGGTAAAAAGCAAATGTCATTAGAAATGAATGATTGTATTATTTTGTTTAAGATAAGCGGATCAATGTTATCCCCTAAGTTGCGTGTCTTGCGTACTGCAAGTGATATTTGCTAACTGGGCAGTGATGTGTGTATTGCAGATGTCTGCTCCAGTGCTCTGTTTGGCAGGACTGGATGTTTTCTCTCAGCTACATCAATCCTAAAAACTCTGACGAGCAGAAGATCGCTGAGATGGTCTACAACATCTTCCGTATTCTGCTCTACCATGCCATCAAGTATGAGTGGGGAGGCTGGCGTGTGTGGGTGGACACGCTCTCTATAGCCCACTCTAAGGTGAGAACTGTACTGTATATCAAAGAAGAAATGTCGGCCTTATCTTCTCTATCATATCTGAACTGTTGAGCTTTTTCTAAACTGGTCATCGCAGTTGCTGGCGTCAGAAACACGTGGCTCATCTATATCATTGCATTTCTTTTTCAGGTGACATATGAGGCACATAAAGAGTACTTGGCTAAGATGTATGAAGAGTACCAACGTCAAGAGGAGGATAATATTAAGAAAGGGAAGAAGGGGTTTGTCAGCACCATCTCTGGTCTATCTGCTCAAGCCTCGGCCATCAAGGGTGCATGTGAGATCAGAGAAATGGACGACAGCTCCCACACACCCGAGAGTGAGACGGACTACGAGAGCGCTAACCCGCTGGCCGTAGGGAAGGGGCCCGAAGAGCGTCTATGTGGAACGGAGGGACCGGTCGACGGAGCTAAGGTGGAGGTGGACCTTCTGGTGGACATCAAGGCTGAAAAGGTGGAGGCTACGGAGGTTAAACTGGAGGATATGGACTTGTCCGCTGAAACTTTATCTGAGAAAAGAACTCTGGTTGAAGTGGATTCTCTCTTGGATAATGTTTACTGCGCTGCTGTGGAAAGGCTCAGGAGTAACACCAACGGTGTGCTGTTGCCAAAGGGGGGCATGGAGATCCAAGCTGCACCACCTCTCATTACGTTATATGACGACAAGGACAGTATCGCAAACAACAGCGACTGCGTGTTTGGCGAGGTGACAGGCAGCATGGAGGGCAAGTTCCTGGCTGATCTCAGTCCAGCCGAGCCTCTGGTCCTGCCGGCCCTAGAGCCGTCAGTGCACACCAGCGAGGAACTGGGCCTCCTAGCTCACATGCTGGGCAGCGCCGAGCTTGGCTCCCTATCTAGTATCCTGGAGAAAGATGAGTTTAAGCTGCAGGCGTCCTTAGGAGGTATCAGCTCTGTGGCTGGCACCGAGTCGATGGAGTCCCCCAAAAGCCCGGAGGTGACTGAGAGCCCAGCTGCTGTGGCATCTGACGGGGACCCCTCCCCTGGTCAGATCAGCAGCACAGCAGATGCAACAAGCAGCACCTCTGATGCCCAGAGATCAGACGGTGGCAAAGACGAGGAGACCAAGAAGATTCAGACAGCCACCACCACACAGGTTAGTCTGAAACTCAACCGTTCATTCTACCCAAGGCTGTCTTCCAATTGCCCGACTTCTTTTACGTCACCATAGTCAAATGTAACTTGAAAGTTGTTTTGCCAGAGGGAAGCGGGGGACAGCAATAAGAGCTAAAACATCACAGCGCCAGGATCAAAGAGTGGCAAACGAGGAGGGAGATCATTTGACACTGTCAGGATGTGCTGTCCTGTAGAGAAGAGCTCTGTATTATCAGGCCTACTGGGATCGTTTCTTCCTCGAACTCTCCTTGTAATAGGGACAGGAAGGCCCGGTGCACATCAGGCAGCGTCCCGCTGAGACTCGGGGAAACTAGGTTGCTGGACTAGTCGCCTGAGCCAACAGAGGGTGGAAATAGACAAAGCGCTTCTTCTGCAACATTTGTTCATTGCTCCCCTTCTCTGTCTTAGAGGTCAGGCCCGTTTGCCTAGGCTGGGCCGGGCCAGGAGGAGACGTGGGTTTATTTTTAAACTTGTCAGTGCCATTGTAATTGCTCATGTTAAATTAATTGTTTGAGCTTTTTAAAGAAAGCCTTTTTTGTAGCACTTTGCTGACTCATTCATATTATGTTTTCCAATACCCGCAGGCAGAATGAGGTTATCTGAGGACTCAGGTTAATCTGCTAATTCGTCTTGCACAGCCAATAGTGAATGACAGTGGAATATCTCGTGAAAGGCTCACTATTGATCCTGATAGAAGAGACGAATTAGCGTTTAGTCTGTCTGTATATGTGTCGCATTTTCCGTAATGAATTTCTATCCCATCAGAGTCTACAGGGCCGCTTAGCCCCTCAAATGGAGAGGGACATACGCATGGATCTGGGCTTCAGGGCGACAATCATGACAGAGGAACAGCGACGTCAGTTCAGCCCTGGCCCGCGCACCACCATGTTCCGCATCCCAGAGTTCAAATGGTCCGCCATGCACCAGAGACTGCTTACTGACCTGCTGTTTGCACTGGAGAGTGATGTCCATGTCTGGAGGAGGTGTGTGAAGTGGTTTATGTATACTTTGGAGGGAGAGATGGGGAGCGTGTGCAAGGTGCTTGTCCAGATACTATAAGATAAACTAAGACAAAATGTCATTGCTGTTGTAGGTTTGCAGTATATTGAGTCTGGCATTTTGTTTAATATAATCTAGTTTTTATTCCTCCTCACTACACAGTGAACTTTTATTTATATAATAATTTACAAAATTCTCGCCGGTGCACGTGCCTGTAATAATCAATTTTTTCCCCCATCCTTTTCTTGCAGCCACTCTACAAAATCTGTCATGGACTTTGTTAACAGTAATGAAAACATCATTTTAGTTCACAACACCATCCACCTCATTTCACAAATGATAGACAACATCATCATCGCTTGCGGAGGGATTTTGCCCCTGCTATCAGCAGCCACCTCTCCTACTGTAAGTGCACCTTGCTGCCTGCAATATAGGGGTAGAATGCCATCTAGCGGTAGCTTATTGTACTTGCTTGGTTTATGATTTCGTGTAGTTCCCCAGGATACACTTTACCTGTGGGAAATAAGACTGTTTATGATCTTTTGATTGGGCCTTACTTTATTTGCTCAGTTCCACTCTGCTTAAATAAAGACTGGAGACAATACTTAGGTAAATTTTTTGTTCGTAATTAACTTCCCAGTGTGCTATGTTTGCTTTTATACTTTCATTGACAGATTTAATTAGCAGACTTGAATTGAAACAGATTTTAATCATGTACCGATGTTTATTTTGACTGCGCATGTCTAGAGTTCTAATGTAGGAATTGTCACTATTTTAATTTCTCTGTCTTAATTTCAATTAGTATCCCCAAAACATGTGTCCTTAATACTTAAGTAGATCTGAAAATGTATTTGTGATGTAATGTATTTCAAATGGAAATAATGTGGAATGGAGGACATTGCACATGTATACTTTTCTTTTATGTGACCTGTGTCTTCCTTGTTTCCTTGTGCTAGACTGAGTTGGACAACATCGAGGTAACACAGGGCATGTCCTCAGAGACCGCCATCACTTTCCTGTCCCGTCTGATGGTTTTGGTAGACGTCTTGGTGTTCTCAAGTTCCCTCAACTTCAATGAGATTGAAGCTGAGAAGAACATGTCCTCTGGTGGCCTTATGCGTCAGTGCCTCAGGCTTGGTATGGTCCCAATTTTATACATGCTGCTGTAATTGTGAATGTCAGGGGGAATAAACCAATAGCTATATGTTTTTTGGGTGGTTTTGGAAGGTTTAATGCGTCTTTTTCACTAGCAAATTGTAAATGCCATAACACAATTATATTCTCTCCTCACACTAATTATTCCTCCAATCCCTGGAAAGCCTCTGTTTGATCACAAAGCAAATTAATTTAAACGGCCTTTGCTAATTGTATACTTAATAAGAGGAGGGGTTCACTGCGGTTTCCAGCAGCAAAGAATGACAGGATAATTTTTCTTTGGCAATTCATGATTGGCAGAGTAAACAATTTGCCTTCTAATCGGGGACAAATGGATCTGTGTGGTCTTTTGTGTCCGTCATTGGTGTGTCTTGTAGGTCTCCATGAGACTCCTCTTCACCGAGAGTTTTGCTGTGTCTCTGTATTTAAAGGACATTTGATTTAATACTCTGGAAACAGACGAGACAACTGCAAAACGTAGATTGAATTAACAGTTAAAATCAAAATGTGGTCATTACAGTTGAATTATTTGGTAAATCAAGCAGACGTAGAAATTGACTGTATTTGTCTTTGTCAATGATTGTATCTCTTTCTATGTCTGTGGAGTTTGTCGACTTTTACAGTGTCCTAGTCGCAAATGCAATTTCTCATCACCAGGCTTGGTGTGAAATTGGTCTGGCTGCTTATTTTGCTCCCAGTTTCGGTCGGTCTCTGCAGCCCGGAACAAATAGTCATCGTAGAGAAACTGATTACTTTTAAGAAGGTCATGCATGTTATCAACACTTCCAAATAACTTGAATGCTCATTAGAATGCTTTGTGTGTGTGTATGTGTGTACGTGAGTGCAGTGTGTTGCGTTGCTGTTCGGAACTGTTTGGAGTGCAGGCAGAGACATAGAGACAGGGGAAATAAGTCTTCCATTCCCAACAACAAGACTCAGGAAGCCCTGCTTATTGCTGTGACCAGCAAGGTAAGATGTCCTGTCATTACTTTCCATTCTTTGCTCGTATTTTAAAGTTTCATTGATGTAGTGCATCTTACCATTAGTTTGCCACTTATGACCTGAGCAGTAATGCTTCAACGGTGTCATCACCCTATAATACTTAATGTCATAGTGTTCTAAACTACAAATGTTGGGAGATTTTTTTCGGTTAATATTTGTTATTTTTTCTAAAAAGTAAAACTTGTGCAACTGATGTTTGACTGAACAGAGTAGCATGTCATATTGTGTTATCTTCCTGCTTTAGACAGCCATAGAGATTGTCCCTAGTAACCTGTCTCCCATCAAGGACCCTGATCGCCTTCTGCAGGATGTAGACATTAATCGTCTGCGAGCTGTGGTGTTTCGTGATGTGGTGAGTGCCAGTCTGTGTCTGACTATGTGTGTGTGCAGGGAGTTTATTTGGGGGGCATGTGTGTGTGGTGTCAGGAAGGCCACAGGTCGGAGAGATGAAAACAGGATTAGATAAAGGAGTTGTTTTTTGTTTTGGAAGACAAACGGGTGTACAATGTAACACCCTTCCTTCAACAGGTGAAACACCAAAGGTACCTTTGTTGACTGAGCTGTTGTTGAACACAAGCCTCGAAATTCTGAATAGATGATTTTTCCTAGCAAGTACTGAAAATAAGTTAGAGATTGATCTCAAAATAGAAGAAGATATTTTTGATGCAAGGTGAGGGAAGCATTTCAGGCAGCGGCTGTGTGGTATATGAAACAGATCTTCTGAATAAAGAGTGGCATAACCGCTTTGTAATTCCCCTCCGCACAGGATGACAGTAAGCAAGCCCAGTTCCTGGCTCTAGCTGTGGTGTACTTCATCTCTGTCCTCATGGTGTCCAAGTACCGCGACATCCTGGAGCCCCAACGTGAGACCGCTCGGAAGAGCATGTCGGGCCATGGCGTGCATCAAGAGATCAACTCACCGACCAGCACAGGTGTCCAAAGCTACGCCCCACTTCTTTTACAGATCCATTCTTACTGCATGCTGATCTTAGCGCGCACTGACATACACAAATGTTAAGTGTCCTTGGTTCTTTCTGCCAATGCTGAGCTCATTCAGTAAAATAGCAGGGACACCCTGTCTGCACTCCACTGGCTCACCTATGATTTAATCATGGGTTCTGTAAATCGCACTGCACAGAATTAAATGTGAAAGCAAACTTTGGCCGGAGATGGTACTCATGAACGTGCATAATCATCATCGTTCTCTTTGAAATGAAAGGTAGTGTATTCCCCAAGTCATAAATCATATATTAGGTCACATGAAAGAAAATCGGCTCGCTTTCATGAGACGCTCGAGCGAGCATACTCGATCAGCTTCTATTCAGACAAAATTTGAAGTGAATAAGAAGAAACAAGAGAGAGGCCACAAGAAATATGAAAGTGTAATTTGAAGAGGTGGGAACACTGAAGAAAAAATGAAGGAAGAGGAAACGAGATGTGAAAGCAGCGGCATGCTCGCCAACCACTGTGGGTTTTTGGGGCAGTGGAGCCGGGCTTGCTATTTTCAGCCCCATCTGTCAGTGCCTATTAGGCAAGCAATCCACCAGAGGAGAATGGGATCATAGAGGTTGCAGCGAGGGGAGAGCCACACTGCCGCCTTCATAAATTTCACCAGAAAATAGGGGAATTTTCCAGACTGCATGTGGCGGACGATTGTCTGATGGACCAGGAAGCCAGACGAGCCACTGGCTAAGTCAGGCCCTGCTGACCTCGTTAGGGGCCATGTGATTAATATTTATGTGTCAGACTTTGCATCAAGGTGACAACTGAGTTAGGTGAAAAATCGAACTTGAGTGACCTGTGCAGGCTGATTGCAGAATGAACAAACATGTTCCTGGGTGATGGTGATCTCTTTATAGGCGAATCATTGTAGATTTGAAGAGAGCGGATGTCGCACTTAAGTGACTCATATATAGTTTTTGGTTCACACTCAGCATTTTATGAGGAAAAGTGAGAGACTGTATGTGGTGCGCTACAATAATACAGCAGCAGTCTGACTCAGGCAGTTGAATAGCTGTGTCTCAAAGCCCAGGGCATAAGGAAGCTTAAGAAAAGGATTCATGTTTTATTGGCATAGAGGAAGAATAACCGATAACCTCACCACAGGATCAGAGCTTCTGGAAAGGGATCAAAGAAATTATGCTGGCACATTGGCTCCGTCTGAACATGCTAAATGTAATAATCGCGGTAATGTAATTATTTGTGATACTATTTTAATCACTGAACTCATTTCTTCAGCAAAGGGTCGAACATGATTTAGTTCGAACTTCTCAAAATTAAGAATTTGTTTTACATCATTGTTAAAATTAAAGCTTCTTTGTGGAGTTGTTAGTGGAAGCAAAAACAGTAGTTTGAAGACATTACTTTGACCTCTAGAAGTTTGTTTTTCTTTAATTATATAAATCGATCGTAAATACTAACTGAAAGTTTAATAAAATTGATGCAGTGATTTCATTATAATTATTTTGTATGATGCATGTGTTTTTATGCAGCTACCTTTGTGTTTTACAGAAACACCCCTCATATTTGACGGGCGTAAGGAGCATCCTGAAGCGACAGAAGAGCTCCGCATGGAGAGCTCTCTTCCCCACACGGACTCTGGGATTGGAGAGGAGCAGGTAGCCCGCATCCTGAACGGATCTGACCAAGACCACAGGGCAGGGGGGCTGGACGCCACGTGTGAGCGGATATCGATATTGCTGTCGTCCGAGGTGAAGAAGTCCCAGGAGAGTCTGCCTGAATCGCCCTGCGTGGAGGTGCTGAATCGGCCCTCCTCCATCACCAGCATCAGCCAGCCACACAAGGGCATTAGTGTCAAGGAGATTCTGAAGAGCCTGGTGGCGACTCGAGGGGAGGCAATGGAGTTGGGGCTGGAGCCTTTGTCCTACCCTGACCCTGCTTACAAAGCCCAGGCCGAGGCCATGCTGCCCATGCAGTTTCACTCCTTTGACAGGTGAACATGGTCATTTATTTAATATCCTCATTTACCACAAAACACTTAAGATTACAGCTGACCATATTGCTCTTTGTGGATGTATCTTTCTAACCATTCCAAGGATGTGTTGGTTTATATGTATTTAACACAAAGAAAAAATACATTTCCGTCATGGTAGGTTTATTCTGCATTATTTTTCAAATCGCATGACTCATAATTGCTGGATAAAGCATGGAAGTAGAACACAGTTTTACCTCATTACCATTAGAATTCTAAGGTTATTGGGCTTCAAGCCTCGACTGCCTCCTGATTGCTATCTGTTATGCTTGGAAACGTTTTGAAAAACAGTTTTTTTTTTTCGTGTTACTGGAGTTGGTTTTACACCAAAAAAACACTCCTCCTGTCCTCCGGACATCACTGATTTGGTTGAGTCTGTCCGTGTAAAAAGGGCAGGGGACACAGTGAGTGAGGAGGAACAATGGGACCTCCTTTCTATTTAATACATGCATGCTGCTACGCTGAGCCGAGCCTGATGAATAGGGTAGAAGATGGAGGAGTATGTGTAGACAGGACAGCTGAGGGTGGGGTCTCCAGGGCGTTGATGACAGATTAAACAGAAGCAGCCTCACGCCACACCAAGGCCAGCCCTGTCAGCCTCACTGCTCACAACCGTAATGGGATCTGGCATCCTGAAATGAGTCACCACGGCATAGTATTATTTTTGAAACACTTTCACACAAACCCTCCTGACCACATATACAACTTTGTCTCATGCTTTTCATGCCCCCCCCCCTGCTCCAGCTTCGATTTGCTGTGTCTAATTGTTTGCCACCTGCCAGCGGAATGAGCTGCCAGCAATGGACAGGCCTTTCATTTGTCTGTGAGGGTGGCGATAGATTGGGAGTGACAACATCAAAAAAGATAAAGCAGGGAAAAATGTCTTAAAGTGGAGTGCATACAGGCAGTCATCACAGAGGCCCTTCTATTGGAGACTTCCTCAGAGGAGGGGTTTAAATTGCTCCACATCCACATTTCCATTCAACTAGAGGGGAGTACAGAACAGAAATACTTCAGTAATCCCTTACTTCCTCCCTTTCCGCCTTCTCAAAAACTCTCCACATTTGCTCTATTTTTTCCATTGTGGAGAGCAATGATAATTGGTTTTAATTGAATTTTGTGAGTGGAATGTAAGCACATTTCCTTCTATATCTACCCCTCTGTTCCTGAATTATAGCACTGTTAGATTATATCTGTTGGGTTTTGAAAAGGAAAAGTTGGTTGTACTTTACAGGGCTTTCATCTCCCACAGCTGCGCACCACATTAATATTCATTCTAAGATTAGTCCTTGCTTTATTCTCTGCAACTCAATTAAGACAATCCTATTAATAAAATATGCGCTAGATAATCTATACATCATTCATGAGCACTCGGTTAATGAATAATTCATTCGAAGACGCTTGCGTTTTATCTGCATCCTGTAGATCCAGTGTACTGTCTGTGCTATGCCAAAGAACTCGCAGCCTTCCTCTGGAAGCAGGATGCATCTTGAAAGCAAATTTAAATCCACACCCAGTTCCTAAATTCAGAACAAACCAGTGACGTTCTGATATCTGTCATTGAGATTTCACAGTGGAGAGATCAGTAAAGGGAACTACTAAATCAATCGTCTGTGTTTAGAGCACAGCTGTATCTCTGAAGATTATTAATATTTCAAGTTTTCCATTTTCTCTGACTCTTGCTTACACTGCTTTCAGTGATTACGTTGATTTTGGTATTCTAAATTCAAATATTTTACTTTACTGCTAGTTTTATTATTATATGTCCCTGTGTGGGGTTTGTGAACAAGGTAGTTGTGTCATCTAATGTGTGATATAATCTACTTGTTGAGAGTAACTACAGATAATCTGTAGTTTGATCATTTTTAGATACCGCTTGTACAATGGAAAAGGATAAATAATGAATTGCCCAAAAGTCCATTAGGTTTTTTTTTCCCATGATGTACATCATGTTTTACGTACGTCGATGGGAGGGGCTGTGGATACGAAATAGCAAGACAATACAGTTAGTAAAGTCTGTGTTATTTTGTTGAGGAAGGATTTCTTGGGATTTGCTTTGGAAGACAGCAGGCTTAGCTCGTGACAGAGTAAAAGGCCTGGCCTGTGTCATCCAACGTAACTGCAGGGGATTGGTGGAGACGTTATCTGGCAGGCTCACAAACCCAAAGGCCAATTGCAGACCTGATAAGGACAAGCTTTTCTTCACTTCCCTGTCAGAGATCCCTTGTCGGGCCAAGTTCACTGCATCATCTCTAACCCGCGGTCAGTCGCTTGCACATGAACAGAGGTCTGGTGCCTGAGTTGCGTGTCCGTATTTCCCGCGGTGCCCCATAAGGTCACAAGCCTCAGGCCTCCACAAGCTTTTTGTTCAAATATTTCAGTCAGGAGCTCTGAAGCTTTGCCTCATTTCTCTTATAGCACTGTGTGATGTTTTGTACGGTGGCCTCAACTAGGAAAAGGGGAACCGCTCTGTTACTTTTTATTCATTTGGTGCCATATCCAAATGTGCTCCAATGCAAACACATCTACACTCTTCATGTACTTCCTGCTGTGCCCAGATGCTCCTCTGTGTGTCTGTAGAAAGAAAATGCCAGAAATAAATGTCTACAATCTCACAGTCACTTAGCTGTAATTTTGTCAGACGGAAGCTATGCAAATGCATGTCAACTACAGAGTCCTTCTGGGAGAGCCTCTCATCACATTTGAGGATGCTTTTTTGAACAGAGCAATGGGCAGCAGAGGACCACCTCTTGCAAGATTTAAGGGAAACTGCAGTAGCTGGCTGGCTGACCCCCCCCCCATCTATGTTTATTTACATTGTCATCCTGTCTGCATGTGCTTGCATTGCACATGTTACACTGAGTGGTAACGCTCAGGGTGTTTATCGTACGAAATGCCTTGGCGAACGTCTGGACTTGCTCATGCTAGCAGAGCCTAACAGCAGTAAGAAATGGTCAAGGTCGTTACTATTCTCATCACTTGGTTCTAAAATAAGTGAATACATTTCATTTCGTCCGCTGTGGTCCCGGAGTATATTTACAAGAGGATTACAAAGTTGTAATAAGTTGTAACAAATTTTGCATTTAGTGTCCAAACACAGAGATGAAAAGCTTCTGGTCCAGATGCTGGCTTCAGTAAAAGTCTGTTTTGTCATGACATTCTCCATCCCATCCTGTCATACAGCTGCTCCTGTATATGGCTGGTTAATTTGATTATAACCCCTGTTCCTGAACGATTTTGCAAGCTCTGCAGTGCGCTCAACTATAACCTTCAAAAATGTTAAGTCTACTTTACCCCATGATTCCAATAGTCTTTCTAAATTGTTACATCAAGGCCCTAAATCAGAGTACATTGATACATCTATGATTCAAATTGTATTGTACTTATACTTAGATATCATTTTGCATTCACTTGGAGTTTGGATACTCTAAAGTACTGTAGTCTTTCATTGTTTACTCATTGTGTGTGTCTGTGTATGTGTGCGTGTCCTGTAGGAGTGTGGTGGTGCCAGTGAAGAAAACCTCCCCTGGCAGCCTAGCAGGCAACATGGTGGGGAGCAGCAGCGGCACCTCTGCTGGACTGACAGCTGGCAGTGTACCCAACATCTTTGCTGCCGCCTCTGCGACCCCCAAAAGCATGATCAACACCACCAGTAGGTCACACACAAGGACGCTGGAATAATGTACTTACTTGGTTAAAACTAACATTTGGATAGATGGGTGTACTTTTTTCATCCTAGACCGGGAAATCCCAGTGTAACAGCTGCAAGGTAATAACACAATATTCAAAACATAAACACAAAATAACATATCCAACAACCCATAGATATAAGGAATAGAAAATATAAATAAAATATATAAATACAATTAATAATTGAGAGCAATTTGATGGTTTAGTTTGAAAATGCGTGCTTAATCTAAATGACTCCTACTGGTTTCTCCTTCATGATGCCAGTCCAAGAATAGAAATGAAGTTTCCTTTCTTTTGCATCATGTGATCCTGAATCATTGTGCAGGGTCCTGTTGTCACCACAAGATGGTGATCTTCACTTTCCTTTCAGTGTCTGCAGCCGCTCAATGCCAAGCAAATAAATAAATAATACCTCTGTCCTAATGCCCCAAGATTCCTCCTGATGCGTCGACCACATTTAAAAAAACAAAATTGTATTGTTACTTAACTGTACAACTAAAAATGGAACCATGAGTAGAATTTAATTTTTACAAATGGCTTTCCCAGCTATTGTATGGTACTCTCCGATTCACTGCACACTCCTCTCCTTCCTCCGTCGTGCCACTGCTTCTCCTGAGGCCCCATTGGCTGTGGTTTGACCTCGGGACTCCTGGTCAGGGACTCTGAAAGGACCTACTTCGCACCAAGAACCACCAGGAGTTTAATGTGCCCCATTTATTAAAAAAAAAAAAAAAAAAAATCCAAACCCTTCTATAGGAATGCGAGTAATGTATCCAAGTGAAAAGGGTTTGGTTAAAGCCACTGACACTAACCCAGATCTCATATGTCCCCTTTTTTCATTTTAAGTCGCTCATAAGGAAACTAGTATTAATATCATATTTCGGCCAACAAAAAACAAATTCCGCCTTAATATTTTGATGCGGATAGTGTTTTGATATGTTGGTTCGTTCATCATCTTTTTCATCTAAGTAGACCTACTTCGCACCAAGAACCACCAGGAGTTTAATGTGCCCCATTTATAAAAAAAAAAAAAAAAAAAAATCCAAACCCTTCTATAGGAATGCGAGTAATGTATCCAAGTGAAAAGGGTTTGGTTAAAGCCACTGACACTAACCCAGATCTCATATGTCCCCTTTTTTCATTTTAAGTCGCTCATAAGGAAACTAGTATTAATATCATATTTCGGCCAACAAAAAACAAATTCCGCCTTAATATTTTGATGCGGATAGTGTTTTGATATGTTGGTTCGTTCATCATCTTTTTCATCTAAGTAAGTAAAATAATCCCATACACTGCTTCTGGCAACGGTGTGAACACACAGTGTAGTACACCAGGATTTGTTTAAAGACCTGGTGCATTATTTGACACACTTGCCAGCTTTCCATTTGTTTGACTTGGTTGACATTTGTGCTGTGCCTGTGTGCTATAACGTATATTTCAATCTGTAGAGAAATTGAATTCAGTCAAAATATATACATATATTTCAGATCCAAAACTTTGCCAACATAAATGTTGTAACATTAAAATCCCATTTTACTTTAATTGTGTCTGGTTATATATTTGTTACTGAAATGGTAATCCTCAGAGATTCTTAAAAAAAATAAGGATTAATAAAAGCATACATTAATATTTTTCCCACATGCCTCTGCTGCTCTTCTTTGTAGGAGCCAATGATGCGGCCCCCTCTAGCTCCTCATCCTCCGGTTTTGTAAACGGGGATACCAGTAAAAATCTGCCTGCCGTGCAGGCCGTGGCTCCGATGCCTGAAGACACAGTAGAAAACATGAGGTACAATAGAAAGTTCTTTATTCACTTAATATCATTTGTTAACTTTGTTACTTATCTCACTTTTTGCTGTTTGTGTGACATGTCCAAAATATACTCCTCAATATTGGGTTTCTTTAAGATTACATGTTTCTTTTTTTTTGAATGTCTGGAGCTCAGCATTAATGAAGAACATTTCATTTGATTTCAATATTTAGTTTTACTCTGCAAAATCCAGGAAAAATACCACATACAATATTATGTTATATATGTGAATACTATGAACGTGTTTGGACGAATCCTGGATGTATAGTTGTCTATTTCTATTTGTCTATCTTTCTGTGACCTTGACCCATCTCTTACATGCCCTAATAGTTTGTGGCAGACATCTTTAGTCCTGCTCTTCCACCGACTGCTGAAAGCCCAGGCCTTTCTCCAGAGTCTCTCTGGCTTTCTCCCCTTTCTCTTCGCCTCAGCACGTTCTGCACAAGGCACAGAGATTCTGTTGCCATGGCAGCAGTAACTGACATCACTTAGCGTAACTGTGAAGTCAATGATAGTGCTATCTCGCTGCAGACGCTGCTCGTGCCTGACTTACATTTTAGATGAGGAGAAAACTACCACGCTGAACTGTCTGGTGTACTAATGCATTATTCTATCATTATTATCTTATAATTGGTTTCTTAGGTCACAAAATAACCTGAAGCCAGTACTGAGCGTTGGTTTTGGTGTGTTTAATGCAACTCATCCCTCTACTGTGTTAACCTATAGGTGGTGGAAGGCAGATTATACGACAAACCTAAAAACAAACCTAAACCATGCCTTTTCCCATCCGCTCCCTCTATATCTGGGAACACACCCTTCAGCTCCCCTCATGTTTCCTTGTATCTGTGTGTGAACACATAGGAGCACTGTAGAGGTACTGTTTGTTACAGCTTCAGTCATATCTCTGCCTGTACACAGTCTTCTGCATGACTGCAGCCCACAGTTTCTCTCAGGTGCTCCGATAATGTCAGACAACAGCATGTAGTGAGTGTGTAGGAGATAAGGGACTTCCATCTGCTGACTTGAACAACTGTGAAACCATGTGCACTTCTGGATGTCTGGTTTGCGTCCTCTCAGATGTGCTGGCCACTCTCTGCACCCACTAGGACTCACTGCGTTCAGCTATGTACCGTGTTAAGTGTGAGAATCTCACTGCTATTTTCATGCCTCACCCTCTTCATTTTGATGTGTTGTCTTGACAGCATTACTACTAAGCTGGAGCGTGCCTTGGAGAAGGTGGCACCCCTGTTGAGAGAAATCTTCGTGGACTTTGCACCGTTTCTATCACGTACGCTGCTGGGGAGCCATGGTCAGGAGTTGCTCATAGAAGGTATAGATGTTGTATTATGTAGGTTATTTCATTCTCAGTTGTCTATGTGGCATAAGGTCTATCGCCTTATTGTTGTATATATCCTGCTGGTAGGCATACACAGTAGTCTGTGTTGGCAGGAGAGTCGCACAAGTTGGGGGTCTATTACAGGTTGATGCTCTTCCCTTTAATAATCCTGCGGTGTATTTTGTCCTCTCCATGAATAATTGCACATATTGAAAATGTTTTTTCAAAAAGAATTTCACAACTGGTGGCTTTTGCCTCCTGCTATTAATATTTTCTGCCCAAAGACATTTCCAGCTAATGTTTTTGCTTCATGTCAAACTACTTGCTATTATAAGAAAACCTTAAAACTTAAGCTATATTTATGTTAAAATAACAATGAACCTTTTGTAGTTCTATCTTGTATAGAATTCTATATAGATACTTAGAAACATTGTACTGAACCAATCGTGATGCCGTTTTAACTCACAATCAGCCCTCAAGATAAATTCCTTTACCATAATATCCTCAGTATTTTTATTTAAAATGAAATATCTTTCACATTCTCATATTGAATTGCAGAGCATCAGCATATGTTAATGTCTTGATTTTACTGGGTCTGTGGTGTTTAGTATTTGCAGAACTGCGTCTCTGTTGTCTGGGCTCTAGTGATTATTTCCTGGTGGCTGTATGAAGGCTCCCAGTGCGTTCCTCCGGCCTTTGACTCTCACAGTTGTTGCTTGTGCATAACCTCATGGACCTCCATGTATGTGCACTGCTTCTCGTTCTCTCAGGCTTGTGTTTGTGCGTGTGCGTTTGAGAGAAGGGGGAGAATGAATATGGGGTGAATAGAGGTCTTTTTCTGCATGTGCACAGTGTAGAATGTTTGGCCCTCATTACATGCACAAATGTTTGTTTTGTTTTTTTTCCGCTTCCAACTTTTCATCTTTTACCTTTTACTGATATACAAGACCTAAAAGATGTCTGACATGCTATGTCCCCTTTCCTGAGCATAGTTTGTTTTTATTCTTTTGACAATCTTATCAAATATTAATTTTAGTTTTGCTTCACCCTATTCTGTCATCAGGCTGTTAAATCTAAAATGTTAAGAACGTTCTATTATTAGTTTTTAATCTAAGCATAAATTTCGACTTCGCCTGCAATTTTGTGCATTAACAGTGGTCCTTTGGTTGGATGTAATCCACTATAAATGATTGGTCAAAGTATGAATTTCACTCTTCATAAGACTTACAATATAGGCTTATAGTATTACTAATTGTCTATTTTAAACCATTTTATTCCAACCTGTAAAATGATGCAAACTCTTTTTTAGGCATACATTTGTAAATAGACATGGGCGTGCAATGCACCCATGTCTGATGCTACTCGCACAAGCTCAGGGGAAAGGAAGGAAAAATCAGGTAGCATAGCCTTGACAAGTGTGAATATGTCCGTTACCCTCCCACTCAGAGTCTGTCAGCAGACTGACTAAGCTGACAAAGCAGAGCCGAGCTGAGAGTGTAACCCCACAAACAAGGTTGTAGATAGACAGCTCAGGCTTCAGTACTCTTCACCAGACATATTTAACTCTGCCTGTGGGAAGTGCACCGTGACACGGATAACTGCGGCTTCATCAAACAAAACAAATGCACAGATTTATTTATCCTGAACTTTGTTTAGCCACTCCAATCCGTTTTAGATTCAGTGTGTTTGTCCAAATGGCTGAACTGATTATGCCATTTCTCCCTCTCTTTTTTCCCCCCTGGCCCTCCCAGGCTCACAGTTGAAATACTGTGCTGTGGTGCAAAGGCACTCCATTTACGAGTAATTACCAACCATCCATCACCCCTTAGATTGCTCAGGGTCAAGCCCTCCTGTGCCCTGCGTGCCCCTTTGCCTCACCATATCCCCCCCCCCTGCAGACATGTGGTCACTGCGGCAATTATGTCGAGTGCACCCTGAGCTTTACACTTGGAGTTGGTGGGTGAGGCCTGTGTGTGAACACTGCTGCTGTTGTGATGCCTGCCGCCTGCTTGTTGCTGTCCCCTGAGTGGCCCAGCCTGACGACACATTGCCCCACAATGCCACATTCACCCGTGCCTTAACCCTGCCCTGTTTACAGGAAGGGACTGGCAGGCCATGTTTAAATAGAATGCATTTAGTTTGTCTACCAGCACAAGGCCAGGGTCAGCTGGCCACCTGACTCCTGCGTCAGACTGGACTGACTTATGGCTCGGCGTGTCACTGCTATAACAAGAGGTCAGCCCCGGCACTTTGTGTACAAGAGAAGGACCACATCCTCTCAGAGTATTTACAATACGCTTCCTACGACTGTAGTCGCCCTCTCATGAAGATGGATGGAGGCAGTGACCACAAGATCCATCCATCCAGTGCCCTGAATATTTTGTGTTCTGTGTTACAGCATTTGCATAATGAAAACAATGTCCATTGAATGTTTTTACCTTTTAAGGACAGACCACAACTTAAATGTTAGGACAAATATGGGATTACTATATAACTAACAAGTTTCAGTTTCTAAGTTAAAGTTTATAAAGACATTTATAGTTATTTTTATTAACATTTAGTTGATTTCCAGTGTGGGTCGGTGTAATAGAAAACAAATTTGATGGTCATTGCAGGTTAAAATTTTGTGTTTATACTTAACGTTAGCTGTATATTGCAGATGCGTTTACTGTATGGTGCAGAAACGTTTTCATGTGTGACATTATGGAGAAAGTTTTGTATTTGGAAGATGTTTAGGTGTCTTCTGCATGTTGATATTGCCACTGCCTTCTAACTATATGGTAAGTTTTATGTAAGTGAAATCTCTGAATATTTTGCTCTCTCCTCTGATTGACACCCAGTAATACATGAGACAATAGCAGCTGTGTGGCAGAGATCTCTTAGTTATGTATACTAATCACATCCTATAATGAGTGCTTACGAGGTGCTTTCTTTCTTTTACGAATGACTGCACTTTATTGGTTCTCGCCAAATGCAACAGCAGGAGCCAGGGGTGCCGAACACGAGGCCCGTAGAAGCCATTGTTTCTTTAAATGAACTTTTCACACCTTGTTTCATTAGAGGGTTTTCTGTTGCTGTGACTGAGCATCGACATGGGGATGAGGAAAGCGGAAAGAAGCCGGTGAATGTGTGTGTTTGCTCTGTTTGTGTGTATGGGGTGTTCACATGTACATTTGTGCATCTGTTTGGCACATATCCAATATGTGCGGGTGCAAATTGCTTTTTTCCATTTTAACAAGGCAAATTGTAGCACAATTTACCGGTTTACAGAATTTTCCGAAATCATTTTAAAAAATACAATATACCGTAATTTTGTTCAGGAGCCACACTGTAAGCATGTGCTCTATTGTTTAGTGTGTTTATTTATAATAAGTAAGTAAGTAATAAGTATATTAAACTGTGACATATGCAAATCAAATTATAAACCACGACTACTTTATTAACAAACCTTCTGAATTTGTATCTCTTCTTCCACAGGTCTAGTATGTATGAAGTCAAGCACGTCAGTGGTGGAGCTTGTCATGCTGCTTTGTTCTCAGGTGAGCTTTTTCCTTTTTTCTTTTTTTCTCTTCACAATTTCAGATAATCTTTGTCTCCATTCTCTGGCTCCCATCCTTTTCTCTTTTCCCGTTTTGGTTTTCTTTACTATGCTTCTCTTAATACATACTCTGGTCACTCTTGGTCTTTCACCAATATTAACAATCATGACTTAAAAAAATATACATTTTATATTCTAACAGGAATAATTTCATTATTCATCCTTTCAAAATTGCTGATGTTTTGTGTATTTATAACATGCAGGATATATTTTTTCGGTTACATTCTTAAAGGGCATATTCTTATAATTAAGAACAAGCTGTGTATTGGAGCTTCTCTTATCAGTGTATCCTTTTACTTAAATGTTCCATAAGCAAATTGTCCAAACCAATGACGACATGCAGCCTCAAACGGCTCTCTGAGAATCCAGTGACTTTCTCACTACACCCTGGAGCTTAAATTCCCATTCAGAGAATGAGCCCCACCTCATGCACTGCTGCTAGTGACTGATCACCTCTGAGCTGACCCTCGCAATCTCTTGTTAAGCCCTTGTTTTAGAGGAGGTCAAAGCCCCGATGTAGCAGTTAGAGGAGAAGATATTTAACATACCTTCTGTCAGCCCATCAGTCTTGCATTGGGAGCCCATAAGGAAGCCATTACTTGGTGCCTCTTTGTGGATCCAGACTGCAAGGCCAGAGCCAGGAGGAGGTGGATTTGCCCCTGTGTGCGCTCTGTGGTGTCCGCAGTCCAAAGCCCACTTCAGCAGGGAGCTCAGCCTCAGTTATGTGGAGGCCATTATTCAGGGGCTCCCTCCCAAAAGAAAATGGGGCAGCCAGCACTGAGTTATTGATGCGCTTTTGAAGGTTTTTGAGGGAGTCCTTTTTTGTGCTGCTTTTCTGTCTGAGGAGTATCAGTGGGAAGTTGCTTTGTCCATGTCTAGAATTTATTGCAGATGAGAGCGTCAGCATGCTGTTAAGGATCCACCCCCCAACCATTTACACAGATAGCATTACTGCAGCCGCAGAGGTTCCTGCCATTAGTGGCTCTGGGGATGAAACCCAGGCTGAGATATCGATCAGTCAGGAGAGGAAACTGGACCCTATAGCTTAGTGTCCTTCCACAACCTTTCACATAGAGACGAGACACTGCTTCGTATCCTAACACTGCACCCTCAGTGATGAATGCAGCTATGCTGTCACCTAATTTGATTGAATCATTATATTGTAATGATGGAAAATTGATAATTACCGTCTTCTGGCTTGTTTTAGATGTCAACAGTTGAGAGTTGCTTTATTATGAGCAAATACAATTTAATTATTCAATTTCTTCTGAGTGATCATTGCACTATGCCACCAATGACTATCTTTGGTATTAAAAACTATCTCAAATACTTTAACGAAGCTCACACAGTTTTGTGTGAGCTTTGGCTGACATCACTATAAAACGCCAACTTCAACATATCCCTCACATATTTCAGGATTAATGTTTTACGACAGCAAGGAGGGCATTTAGCTGACCTTTAGTCCCTCTCTGTTTTGTGACCTGTCAGTTTTATGAATAAATTAGTGCTAATGATCTGCCTTTTCTTATTTATGCATACTAATCACCACAGCAATCACTGTGTGGCTGGCCACGGCTGCAGACACTGTGTGTCTCTCCTCATCTCTGGCAGCTGAATGAAAAGGTCAAGCAGCTCTGTTTCTTGTAAAAGCTTAAACATAGTCGGGGGGGGGGGGGGGGGGGGGGGTTTGGTGGGGGGGGGGGGGGGGGGGGGGGGGGGGGGGGGGGGGGGGGGGGTTCTATAGTGGAGCCACGGAGATTTACTGATGGAAGGTCTCCAGATGTGGAGCAATGCACAGCAGATAAAAGAAACCGGCTCCTGCATAGTGACAGGTTGGATTGAAACACTACAAATACTTAGTGCCCTGCTAAATATCAGAGAGATGAAAGTGGGAGGAGAGAAAGGTTTCTCAAGGCCAGCACGCTGTTTGCTGGAATAAGACTTACAGGACTTGAGGTGCACAAAAAGTTGCTCTGTTTTTCAAAAATAGACGGAAGACCGGTACCTTTGGCCCATGTGAAGCTACAGCATCAACCATCAGTGTCCAACATGTCCCTGTGTTGCATGTTTTTAACCACAAATGCTCAGGTTAATAAACGTCATCCAAACACAATGTTAGCACATATTTTAAGAAGTCATTTTTCTCAGGCTTTTTAGGGAACAAAACCTCAGATAAGATATAGTTCAGGGTTGTTCATTTTTTTTCTGCTTGTTGTGACACTGTTGTGTCAAAAAGTCAGTTTATGCAGCCTTAAATCCCAGATTTTCATATTCAAGCTACTAAGGAATTGTCCAAAGGCCAAGGGTGCTTTACTTTGGACATGGTCTGCATTTCCATCAAGGATCACATCTCTTTAAAGAGGTGCACGTCAGGCCTAATTCCCTTCAAATGGGCAGCAGAGGCCTTTTTTTTACTCTGCACTCAAAGGCAGCCTCCTCTGGGAGCTTTGTGCTGCAGTAAAAAAAAGGAAAAGAAAAAAAGAGACTCTGAAGTGCTATCTGAGCTGTCAAAAAGCATACCTCAGACAAGATAGGAAATTTGACTAGTTCATAGTCTACCTCCAGTGACCTGCTGCCATTTTACTGCCATTTGCCCGAGTGTCACATCTGCCTTGATTTCTGTATTTATTTTTGTCACGTGAGCGGGGTGCAAACGGAACCTCGGAAGACTGGCTGTACATGATCCCTGTCCAAATCAAGAACAGCTTATTCTGGGCAGATACTGTAACACTGGAAGGGGGGGTCACGGGGAACATTTGGAGACCAGATGCTCAGCAGTTTGTCAGCGCCATCTCCCTGACTTTACGCATCGTAGGGTCAGACTGTGTACTCTTGCACGAACCGCTATGTGTCAGGCAAGACAACTATGTACAAAACCACGTGCCCATACATAATAATGTCAATGTCAGTTATTCAGGTACTATACACAACAAAAGCTGCTTATCTTGCCCAGCCAATGACATAGTACAAGTAGTGCGTATCACCGTTTCGCATGTATGACTACAAATGATACAATATATCCCCATATGTTCCTTCCGCTGGAGATAAATGTAAGGAAATTAACTGTTTAGTCAGATTCAGTGGTTTCTCATATATGCAGACAGCCTTGATTTGCATAAGTATACTTAGGCCTGGAAACCTTTCCCCCCCCTTCTTCCAAACTGTGGCCCTCTCTGTTTTCTCTTCCATTTGCGCCTCAGTGTGGGTACAGGAGGGCTGGATTTCCCACAGTGAAAGGCGCGCTCTCAAACTGCTTTTTAATCATTTCCAGAGCATGTAGTGAGGCAGCAAGTGCTGGCACTTGGGCCCACAGCTCGGATCCCTTCCAGGCACCCACTGCGGGGTCGCTCAGTAATCTGTCACTGTAAGGGACAGAGGAAATGGCTGTATTTAAGTGCGAGGATATAGTTTCATCCCACAATTACATCTCTCCTGTGTTTACAGATTTCTTCGTAGAGCAAGAAAGGATGGTCACATATGTGGTGCAGAATTTCAACTTTTTATTTTTTTTATTGCCATCCTTTTTTCATACAGGATATATGAACCAAATCATTCCTTACCTACTTGGATTACAAGCAATGAAATGTAAAATATGCACTTTGGTTGTTGAAATGTCATTCTTGGTTTTCTTTTCTTGAAGATCATCTTGCATAAACGATGGTTACTGTTCTATTTTAGATTATAGTGTGCTTTGCAAAGCTGTTGAATGTATTTCATTAGTAGCTTTTTCTTTCTGCTCTTCTGTCTCAGGTTTGTTTAACTGGCTATATTGACATTCTTTTGTCTTAATCCATGATACCAGTAAGAAGGATTAAGCCACCTCTGCCAAGGAGTTTTTACAAGTGACAGTTTGTCGGTTAATGTGTCAGCAGGATTACGCAAACATTTTTGGGGCAGATAAAGAGGCAGAGCCAGGAATTTTCTTTATTTTTTAATTGTGTGTTTATTAATAGTGGAATTGATGTCAGTGCTGTTATTTTCTTTTTTGTATCAATAGAGACAATCATGTTTGGCATTGTTTGACATTGGTGGCAGCGGCATCCACTTTGTAGTACCTTTCTAGTTATATTTAGTTTTCTTCAGAACTTTTTAACAAAACAACGCTGAGCCCCTCATAGTAACGCACGGCAAACACTTTCATTTCAGGAGTGGCAGAACTCAATTCAAAAGAATGCTGGCCTGGCCTTCATAGAGCTAATCAACGAAGGAAGGTAATGTATGTCGTTCACTTTAAATCACACTGTCAAACAGGGGTTAATTCATCCCTTCTGTTATAAGAATTTTTCCTTTTATTTTGTTTTCTGTCTGGCAATCATAAAAAAGGTTGTTGGATTAAGGGGCAGGGTGTAGATGAGCTCTAAAGCTCTTGTTTCTGCTCTTGAGTTGAAGGTGAATAAGACTGCTAGCCCTATTATATTTCTGTCTGTTTCACTGTACATCCCAGTGTTCGTGATCACTTTCGGTCTTCCTGCCTCAGCCTCTTGTCTCTGGGTGTGGCCAGACTTAGGGATTTCAACAGAGCAGATAAAGGGGCCAGCTCAGCTTCCTTGCCCATCTGCTGACCCATCTGCCCAGGCCCTCTCTGTGCCCAGGCTCTTGTCTCTGCCCAGTCAGGCTTTTCTGGGTCCCCCACTGGCCCAGGAACAAAGAGTTTCAGACAGTAGGGCCACAAGGCGCTGTCCAGGGTGCTGCTGACAGATACGTCATTTCCCAGTCCTCCTCAATCCATGCATACCTGCCCTGCTTAACGAGACAGATCTAGAGGTAGCGAGAGCATGGTAAATCTGTTTGCTTTTCATGGCGTGGCTGACACAGAACGTTGTGTCTGCTTTATGTGCAACAACACCTACAGCATCCAGTTGTATGCTTTTCTTCTGAGTCCTGCTGCTTTATTGCTAAACCGCTGTCAATTGACCTGCAATTAATAGAGCTAAACTAATCACTTTACTTAACTGACACTACTACTTTCACTATACCTAGACTGTATTTATGAGCCTTTATTTATGTGTGAACAATGCCCCAGATCTTCATGTTCATTGAGTAAACAGATGTGTGCAGTATTATTTTTTTCATACAGCACTGTTAAGACAGTGGCTGTAAGCATTTCAAGTAAACACTACAGATATGTTAATGTTGACGCCAGAATAGTTTAGGTAAAGACACATTTACAGTTGACAAAGAAACCAAGACCGGTTTTATGAATCTATTAATTTCCATCCCCAGGCCGTGAACTTCCAAAACTGTACAAATGGAATGGTCTCTTATTTTTCCTGGCAGCCTATAAACATCACTTTAGATTATATTAGATATATCACTTGGAATTCAGGCAAAGTGTGAATACTTGTGTTGATTAGTGTTTCCTTTGTATAAAATACTAAAAACACACCGTGGCAGAGTATATGCATATGTTTCTCCATTTCTCCATCACTTGTCAACTAGCTTTCTCATCTTTTCTTGGTTCCAAAACAGAGGTTACTGTCGTCGGGCGCTCTCTTTAGATGGTGTATGTCTGCCTATTAATGAGTGCTTGTCAACAGGGAAAGAGGCAAGCTGATGAATGCAGCCCTGGGCTTACTGCCTCTCTATGGGACAGGAGAGAATTTACAATCTGTATCAAGCACTGGAGAGGAACAGGGGCCCGCTTTAATTAAAACAAAGCTGGCCTAATGGTGTATAAAATGGCATGTCATCTACACACAAAAGCCTGAGTGTTTTCAATTATTAAGGATAGCGGAATTTAAATCTGAATATGGGCAGAGGCCACGGAGTGACTTGAGTCAGCCCTGTGAGGAGTTAGCCACAGCCAGACTCGTCAGCAATAGACGCAGTGGGTGGATGCTCTGGTCAGTGGGACGGGATGCTCAGTCAATCAGGAACATGCCAGTCGGGCTTCAGTGCTCTAATGACACTCCATTCCCTCCCTAATGCTACAGAGGGATCCGTCACTGACCTGCTGCCTTGCACCATAACACAGACAAATGATGCTGTTTACTAGTCTGCTCTTTCAACAAGCACAATGTTGCACGGCAAGCTATAATCGACCCCAAACAGGCTCCTTTCTTACGAGTGTCATTACAGCGGTCATTAGAGGAAAAAAATATGTTTCTAGTAAATAATGTGTATATAAACATGCAGTATCTGCCGCATTAAACTTTGCCTACTTTTTAATAGGTTGCTCTGCCATGCCATGAAGGACCACATCGTTCGTGTTGCCAACGAGGCAGAATTCATCCTGAACCGACAACGAGCAGAGGACGTCCACAAACATGCCGAGTTTGAGGTATTCATATTTCCCATCCCTTCCTCGCACCTCAAATTAAATGGTAAAATTGGTGCAGATTCAAACTACTGACAAAAAATCATAAAAATTTGAGTACAATCGGCAGCAGGATTTCACAATTTCTCCACCACCCCTAACCCTCCTAATTCAGGTGTTACCATTTGCTGTGAAAATAGTTAGTTACTTAGTTACTTAGTCTTCATATAAACCCAACATGTTTGCATACATTAACATTTAGCTGTACATGTTCACTGATAAACACCCTATGTTTCCCCATGAGGACAAACCCCTGTAAAACAAAATCTTATTAAGGAATTTAATTACTGGTCGCAAATTGACCGGCCAGGTTTTGCTGACCGACTCAAGGGCAAAAGCTTCCGAGTCTGTATTTAGCCCACCCGAATTAAACCTCTCCTGTCTCGGATATGAAGGAAATGATGTTGAGGTTAAAGTCATTTGTGGCTATATTAAGCCTTTGTTTTGGTCTTGTCTGTATAGAAAATAAAAGAAACATAATGGTACTTGTATTTTTCATTATACACTATTCATTAAAATACAGAGAATGACACAAAGATGAAGAAATCTACAAAAAAAATTGTGAGAGAATTGTTACTGTATTAAAATAGTTGGCTCGGGTCATTGGAGAACATCAGAAGACACACAATCACACATATAACCACACAAACCTTCACACACACACCCGTGGCCTCTGTTAGCAGCATGTTCATTTGGGGAGTGATGAGTTTCTTATCTGGGGAAAGCAGCCATCCTCAAACAGCTGCTTGATATACAGTTGTTGAGGATCCTTGACCTGCTAGATAAACTGGAAGAGACGGCTAGATATGCAATGTCAGGAGAGGGGGGGTGTACCTGGCCCCATCCGTTCTGTCTGTCAGCTGCAGACGGCCTACACTTTTCATCTTGCTCTGACGTTTATTATTACCCACTCTCCAAGATTGAAGATTCACGACGCAGATAAGACATTTTTACAATTAAGTTGGTGTCAGGGCAAAGCATCATATGCTTTAAAGTGATAAATAACATTTGATATTTGTAACAGCATCATGTGGTAATGCTAGGTGACAAGCGGAGATTGAGTTATCCAGCCTATGAAGAATATGTTGAGGTATAATATCTGACAGAATTCAAATTTGAAGCAGGAAATTCGATTAACTTCCAGCTTCTGTTAGCAAATTAGATTTTGTATATTAGCTTGAGTTCCCCCCGGGTGGCACAGTAAGACAATCTAGAGTTAGATCAGCTACTCTAGATTACTTTTGGCCACCTGGAACACTTAGAGACTTGTGCTGACTTCAGTAAAATTGATTTAGAAGCAATATTGATATTTTTCACGTTTTATTATTGTAACACTTTTTACTCAAACATTAGTTGGACTTTTGTATTTAATTCGCGATTGCTTGTTTATTTAGTTTTTTGCAATTTATGCAAGAAAATCTGTTCTTTCGGTACATTTTGTCTAAAAATAACAATAAAAGCATATTAACACAATACACCATTCCTAGCAGGCCACAATAACACATTCCTAGCTCTAATGGCAGTGTGGCTTTCTAAATCTTGACAGTCAATGTTCTTTGGATCTATGAGAGTATTTTTTTCCTTCGCCTCTAATAGCCCCATCCACGTTTTCCTAGCAGGGAGTCTCATCTGTCCGCAGGAAGGGAATGGGCTGCCTTCATGTGCTCGCCATGATTTACTACACTCCTGCAAGGGAGCAGAAATATATCTCTCAGCTGTCCACTAATATCTTTATGCACTCAAGTGTGTCGAATGAAGCAATAACATTCTTCAGTGTGACAAATGCCCCATTAGAGGATATATATTTTAGGGTTTTTATTCAAGTAAAACATTCCCAAATGCTATTAGTACAATATCAGACATCCCTTTTGGCTGCTGGTTACTGTACCCAGAGTCTTTAATACACAATGACTCTCACACAATATTTTTCTTTTTTTCCCATTTCAAATTCAAATACTAGTCCAACTGTGCCCAGTATGCTGCTGACAGAAAAGAAGAGGAGAAGATGTGTGACCACCTGATCAGCGCTGCCAAACACAGGGACCACGTGACGGCCAATCAGTTAAAGCAGAAAATCGTCAACATCCTCACCAACAAGCATGGCGCCTGGGGGACACTGGCCCTGAGGTATGCCCTTACACTCCGACACATGAAGGCCCAGGCTCAGAGCAGCGTGGGCCAAGTTAAGCCTTTATTGTGAACAATTATAGCCCCATGTTGGATCCAAGCTAGGGGACCAAAGTTACCTGCTCCTAGAAGTCTGCCGTGATGGGACAGGACCACCAGTTAATGTCATTTTCCCAGGATCCGATAGGGTCAGGGATTGGGTCAGCAAACGCAATTACAGTGTGGAGTGGCTTAATCCCCTGGGGACAGCTGATTGGCCGGTCGTCCGACATACAGAGCGGGTGAAGGGGGTTGGGGGTGTTTCTGCAGTGTTGTCCAGGCATTCATTGACCCGCTCAGTAACACAGTACAGCACCTGGGGCTGGTTGCACACTTCCCCACGGGCACTGTTAAAATAACTGCCGGCTCTCCTGCTCTGCCTCCCACCTCTCACCTTCGTCCACATGGTCCCGCAGATACAAAGTGGTGTGGCGCTTGTTGTATTAGACAAACAGAAGTGTTACAACGCATTCTTTGTATTGTGTACTAGCCGGCACATCGGACCATTTCTTTTTGGTTACGGTCAAAGATACGTGCTCGTGGGCATAATGTAGACCTGTGAAGCTTATCTTAGTGCTCGCAGGTAAAGATGTACAGGTGTTTTTGGCCAAAATGTAATAAAATAAATAAATAAATAAAATATTTCCCACAAACCACCGCTGCTGATCTGCCAAACACATTTTGCTGAAATGGTAGCTATACAGTGCACATGCATTCAGCATGGTTTGCTGAAATGTGATTTGTTTCATATTTTAACCCAGCGTCTAAAATATTCTAGCCACTGTAATTAATGTGTGCAGCTATTCTTTGAATGGCAGTAACATTCAAAGATTTCCCATCCAAACAGGCAACAACATCTATCCTTTTTTCATGGATTCATGTTGACTCACTTTATAATGATGTATCCCTCATGGCGTTTTCACTATGTCTCAATTTTTAAGAAATCATCAATTTGTGGTGGTTAGTTTCACAACAAATACAAAGAAACCAAGCATGAAAAAATATGTACTTTAAGTTTACAGTATTTTGGTAGAGAATTTCATAAAACTGTTTAATTATTAGCAGACCATGCCATCATCTGTCGGATTGAATTCTGGGCTCTTGTTCAAATATTTATGGAGCCCCTCTCCAAGGCATTGTATTTGCATTGAAACAAAAGGTTATTGAGCGTGGGTGCATTGTAAATGATACCGCAAAACTTCCAACAAATTCAAATTTAATGGTTACCTGCTGGTGAAGAAAAATGATGCAATATGCTCACAAGCTCAAGGCACTGTTGCAGTTCAACAGCTTAGTCTTATTCAATGCTACATTAACTTTCCCATTTATGCTGCTGTTGTAAAATATAAAGCCCTCAAGCATTTTGAGGTGGCTGTCTATCTCTCTCTCTCTCTCTCTCTCGCTCTCTCTTTTCGTTTGGGTGTGTGTTTCAGAGAGAGAGAGAGCTGTTTTAATGTTTGCTTTCGCCACGGTGTGAAAATTGCTTTGTCTTTTACTTCAAAGTTCTGCCTGGATACATGCTTAAGTATATTTATTATTTGTAAGGAATATTTGCAGAATTATTTATATTAGAATATATTAACGACATATTTTATATTTATATTTTCTTTTTTTACCAATGTGTGTTTGTAGCTTTGTGCTCCTGAAATTGAGATTCTGGTGTGCCGTTAGATACATCCATTTCTGTCTATATTGCAGACATGTGCGGATTGAGAGAGGGCCACTCTGTTTGGAGCTGTTGTTCTCTTTGTGGCAAAGAGTGTAAGAGATTGTGTGGCAGCGCGTGCAACAAAGGCCGACAATGAGGAAATGATCTGTGCAGGGCTTGAAAGCAGCTGCTCTGCAGTCATGTGGTCTGAGTGAAGAATAAGAAGATCAGAGCCTATGGTGGCCTGTTAGATCATACTATATGCTTGCTTGATGATGAATGTCCCCCTGTATAGACTCGGCATAGGAAAATCAATACTCCTCAAATTGAAACAGTATAGGGTTGTATTGATCCGCAGTGCTAAATCAAAGCAAGGAGGCTTTGATACATCTCTCCAAGACAGCTCCCTGTGCAGTAATGACACGCTATCAATTTTAGCTATATACTGATAAATCAAGTTGAAAATTGGATGTCAGACTTTTTTTCGGGGTGATAGTGATTTTCCCTGCCCTCTGGTCCCCTCTGCTGTTGACCTCTGAACCGTGCCAGTGGATTATCAAGTTCAGACTCGTCTCAAGTGAAAGTAGATGTCAGGGCAAGGCTGATAAATTCCTAGAAGAAAAATGTCCACCGCTTTTTCAGCAGAATAGCACCCTCACCTCTCGCTTTCGTTTCGCTAGGCTTACATACTAACTACTGTTTTATCCATTAGTGAGTTTCTACTGCGTTATCCTCTTTTCATACAGCATAAAGCACATACACACAATTTATGTCGACAGTGTTTAAATATTACAGTCTTACATGCCACAGACATTTCAGCCAGAGTCTTCACAATCTGAACTTTGGTGAATCTCCCTCTCATCTCATTCTCTGCCATTCGTGCGCCAGCAATCCTCAGGTACTAATTGTTTCGACACCACCAATGTAACAGAAATGTAAAAGGGGCTGAAGGAGACAAACCTCCCTTTGTTCCCAGGAGGACGTCCATGTTCACATCAGCAGCATCAGTGACAGCTGACAGAGGAGCCTCTTCTGCTCCCCCCACTGCAGACCTTAACCTCACCTGACTGGTCTATCGATTGTCAACATTTCTTCCGTATAATTACTTTTTTGTAGCGGGGAAGAGAAAGGAAAATGGCGGTATATATTGATCTGTGGCAAGGTGGTGAAACAGCCGTTTCCCTTGGCTAACGGTGAGTTTCACCTCTCCCACGTGATAAATGGTAACTATCTCCCGTGGATAATAACTTTGTGATGGACCCAACCTTTTCTGCTCAAGATATGCCCGGAGTATTTGGTCTCGCCTGAGAGGGTTATCAATTCTAATAGAAGTCCACTTGGACAAAAGAGGGGGTCGCAGCTTTAGACGCCCTTACAGCCTCGGAGGGGTTCAAGGTCTGATGACACCTCTGGGGCAGAACAGAAAGGCCAAGGTCTCTGGTGCAGCCGGACTGTATAAACAACAATCAGGCTGAAAGGATATCAGATATAATTCAAAAATGATATTCTTTTTGACGTGACCATCGTGTGTCTTTCCTGCTTTCTTTGTAAATGCTAACATACGTATTGCGATACGTGCATTATGCTATTGACTGACTTTGTGCTGTGGAGGTTTTTATTCTTCCCCCAAGCTGCATTTATCCTCTGCGTACCCGCTTTCATTTTTTACCCTACAGTAAGTTCAATTTGGATTGTAATGTATAAATAGTTGTTACTTTGTCTTTTTAGTTGGTTTGTATTGAAAACATGAGGCAGCTTTGGTTGTGCTGATATTATTTCAACGGACAATTGTTCCTGACCTGCTTTAAGCTCTATTCCCTTGTGCTACTCTTAACCTTGCACACTGTGCTAATTATCTCTGGGAAAAAAGCCCATTTGCAAAACCATCAATTTCATCGGGTGATGAAATTGAGCTGGGCATCGCCCGACCGTGCCCCGTTTCCGATGAAAGATGAGGATCCACAAATCTGGCCATTCAGGGGAGTTCATGTACAGTACAGTACAGATTCTCATCACTCGTCTGATTGCGCATGTCTGTCTTCATTACACCAGATGACTTTGAGTTACTTTTGTTGCTGCTGTGCTGTGTCCCTTTTGTCTTTGTCCAATGTTCATTCCTCAGTGTCTTCGCTCTATTTCTCAATCTTTAAAAGAAATGTCATGTCCAGGAACACGTGTCTCGTGTTTAAGTGTTGAGTGTTGTGATGCTAAGAAACGGAGAAATTAAACAGATGAAAGTCTGGTGTACCATTTGCAGCCCTCTGTGGTAATCTAATCATGATGTTGGCCATACAGTCACTTAACACTTGGCATCCGACAGACGTGTGATCAAACTTGATGTTTTTACAGGGGAAATTACTGTGTATTTTTTTCTTAATTTATAGGCTTCTTTGAAAGCAGTGGACTAAGAAATGCTGGTCAAGCATATGCTAGCCAGTCACCGCTTTATGACACACAGTGTCCTTTTTTTATTGGCATTTCGTCTAGCAGCAGTGGCATACAAAATATTTTAACTACTTATGTTGCCAGAATTTCCTCAATAATTCTGTTTTTTTAATGTGCAATGTATATTTTATTATTATTATGATTATATTCTCTATTCATTTATTTTGTTTTATGCTTTGAGGATACCGGGACAATAGCATTGCGAAACAAATTCTTCCTGTTTTTTGTTACTCATAATCAGAGCCTGTTAGGACAACTGAGAATGTAAGAAAAGACTGCTTGTCCTCAGCGGTACTCTAAAAGTGACATGTGTTCAGTGTCCCACTGTGTGTGTGTGCTTGATAGAAACCAGTCACTCTGCCTTTGAATAGAATTGTCAGTGATTACTGGTATTTATTATAATTACCCCCTACTCATGTCACCAATGGAAGCTTTTAAAAAGAGTATAATGGTGTTTTATTGAATCAGCATGCCCCCATTCTTCCTCTCGATCGCCCCACACAAATGCACTCTGGGCACAAATAGAATAAAAAGGAAATCATTGACCATGAGATCCTCATCTTACTGAAATCTACCCTTGTTCATGTTTTAGTGAGTCATTCTGCTTCCGGTGACTTGAAAAACATAAAAATATTGATGTGACGATTGATTTGTAGAAAATAGCAGGAACTAATTTAATTTCCAGAGATGACATTAAAAAGCAATTCCATTAATAGTTTTTCATTTATGTGGCCTGAAATATATTTACTTATATAATACAGGTAAAATCAATTCACTTCTCAACTATTCTCTAAATAATCACAAACTAACTGTAGCCCTAGGAATACATCTCTCTCTGCTCAAACCGGAGCCCTTGTCAGCTGTCAAAAGTATCTCTCTCTTCTAGAATGATGTTATAGTTTCCTGTCTGTTATCGTCGCTTTTATTCCTCTTTTCCTCCCATCAATGGTCTCATTTCTTACACAAACAAAACACATTCCCTGTAGACTGGCGCTGTGTGGCACCATAAAAACCTCAACACTGGCTCCTTGAGGAAAACGCTTTTCATACCTATTTGAAAGAGAAGAGAATAGATGATAATCCCCTTACTCATTTATCCTACTGCACTTAGCAAGTCTGGAAGTGTCCATAAATAATGGTGCTCCAGTTTCCTGTAGGTTATCAGTGCAGGAAAATTAGCTTTTAAAATGCGGTTTGAAATCCATTTGGCTGATTGATGGGTGACGGGACTAATAAATTTTGCCAGTTTCTAGGAGGCCGGCTACCAGCCATTCATTACGGTTGTCATGAAGCCAGACACATTTGATGTGGAAAATAAGGAGGTATCAAGCAAACTCGACTTAATAAAGAATGCTATTGGGTGGACAGTTTGTTGTTGTTAAACAGACAATACATGCAGATAGCTGTGTTAATATTTTGTTGCAGGCTTTGTGTTTTATCACCTCCTTTTACAATGTATCGTCTCCCGCCTTTAAAATGTAGGGATCTTGAATGTGAGCTTTCACGTTATTTGTGCAGCTAAATGTCTTACTAGTTTATTATTCCCCGCCAGGCCTTTTAGACATGGATGAGCTTCTTGTGGCTCTGTGCCACCTCACAAACCCCTTGTGTGAGAGCATCGCAGTTTTAGGTTTACATCAAGAGCGTAGTCCTCCTGTGCTCTTTTTGGACCACCCTCGGAGAGGCGATTCCATCAGTGCGGCACTTTGGCGCAGTCCAAATCCGGTCTAGCGCTGACCACATAGTCTAGAATATCACAGGTCCTACTCTTACAGCAGAACACCACATTCAAACTGAAACCATCTGCACAGGACTAAACGAGGACTTAGACTTTGGCATTCGGCTCATTGATCAGTAATTTTGGGTTCAGGGTTTTGTTTGTTGTGCATTTGATAGTTGTTAAAGACAAATGAAGATTTTGTTTTCTTCTTCTTCACGCTTAAACCTAATTCAAATGGGCACCCTTAAGCAGTCCAAATGAAATGCATCAAATGCAGTTAATGCTGTTATAACAAAATCTTCAAAGTGGCGGATTTATCCCCCACTGGCATCTGCTGTCTATTTGCACTTGGAATTAGGGGACATAATCTTCAGCAGTAATCGCCCAGTTGCCTACAGTGGATTTACATTTTTCACACTGTGTAATCTAGTGTTTACAATATCATTTATGTGGGTGTCTCCTTTCCACGCACTGACATCTCTCTTTTCCCCAGTTAATCTTTGAAGGAGATTGACAGGGGACAAGCTCAAGGCGTTAAAGGCTTGCTTTACATACGGCGGCTCATGATACTTTGTGCATACAACGTGCCCGCACACACATCATACTCCGTTTTGATTGATATTTTACTGAAACTGAGCTCTTGTTGCTGTCAGAGCCCAGCTAAGTCTCCTGAGCCTCTTGATTTCTGACATTTGTAGATATTGTATTCATAGAGCAAGGAGGCTGTATTTTGTGATATGATCCCCAGTAACACTTTAATCTGTTTAGACTGCTTCAATACTGTGGCAGGGAAGGGGGCCGAAAGCATACAGTGAACTAGACGGCTGTCTGCCAAGGTTTGACTGTATCCCGCACGCACTGAAAAACCTCTTCTTAAGTTAGAACACACAGTACCAGAACCTTCTAGTATTTTATTGTCTTGTAATATTGGGGTAAAAACAACATTTCAGATGTGCGCACAGAGTTCTGCTATTCTACATCATGTAATTCATGTCTGTATAATCAACTGCCTATAACTGTATATGAGTTATCTCTTGACTGGATATTGATGTATTCTCTACTATCTACACACACTGTAGCTCTGGAAGATCAGCAAAAGGAAGTCTCATCGCACATGGTTGAAAATCAACCTCACGCCAAGCTGATCACCTCTGTCAGCTGCATACCAGTTATTATTTGAATCATCGTCGTTTTTATGTATCAATCTTCCCCGTTGAAGGTAAATCAAAGCAAGGCTTTCTTTTGCTTCACTTCCCTTTAAAGGAAACATAAAGGCTTTGAAATAGCTCCAGCTAATGCACAGTTGGAATAAGCAGCACTTAGTAACCTAACGCTAGTCCTGGTGCTTAATGGTTCACATTGACTTTGAGCAATAAAATTATCCCAGGTCCTCGCTAATGTTGGAATAATCATTTACAAAGATGGTTACCACATGCTGGAGCTGTTTTTTCTTTTTCCCATTTTTTTCTTTTTTTTTTTTTTTTTTTACAACCTTAATTCGCTGTTATTAATAATGAATAAAAATGCAATTTTCTGTCGGGTTGCTCCAGGGCCCTAAGAATCATTTCTATGAATATTTCAGCACATTATTTTAATCATGGCTCCGCATATGCAGTGAGGGGGGCTTGTTTTATAGGCTCATGCTTCAACCAGCCCCGAGACCCCGATCATTAAACCCCACGCTGTCTGCGTTGAGGTTTATACCTTTGATTTACAAGACTTGTTAAAAAACACTGTAAAAAAAGGAGGCAAGCTGTGCCATTTATACTTGTAATTTGATGCTGTATTTGTTAATGGGAGTGCCTGTGATTTATGTGTGCAGCGGTTGCTGCTGCTGCTGCTGCTGCTCCCTGCTGCTCTGATGCTATAGGCTTCAGCAGAGGTAATACTGCTGGGCCTTAGCAGAGCATGCCAGTAGTCAGCCTAATATGTTTATCTGTGACCTAATTTTTCTCCTCAAGATGTTTTGCCCTGATAAAGATTTGGCTGCTGTAATCAGACCATCACTGAGGGCTGCATGCTCTGTCTAACCTGCCTCTCCTCTCGTCTCCATTATAGTCAGCTGCACGACTTCTGGCGCCTCGATTACTGGGAGGACGACCTGCGACGGAGGCGGAGATTTGTCAGAAACCCATATGGCTCCACCCACTTAGATATCGCCTGCAAGTCACAACAGGAGTATGGTGAGTTTGTCATTTTTTGTGGAGATTTTTTTACCCATAAGAATTAGGCACTCAAAGTTCCAGGGTGTCACCATTTGCGCATTTTTAGGAAAAGAAACTTAAAAATTAAAAGTGCAGCCCAGGCTTGTTCATGCAGTTAAGGATTAGTTGCATGCCATTTTTATAGGTCACATTTATCAGCTCTGAATTGAACATGGCACATTCCATTTTATTGCACTTTTTTTCTTCATATTACGTTTCATACTCGAACAAATTAAATCGCTTCCTTTATTGTGTTCTACTCTTTGCATCAAACTGAAATTCTTATTGACCCAGGCAGCCTTGTACACCTTGTGTCAATTTTGCCCCATGTCATGCAACACCAACTTTTAAAGGAAAGCAGTGCGGCTCCCTCAAACACTTTTGGCCCCCTTCTCTTCAGCTTGTAATTGAATAACAGAGCAAATGCATTAATGGCACACCGCGGGAATTGATTGATTTTGTTATTGATTGATATTAATGTAGTATGCACCTTCTGAACTTTATAGAGGATAGAAAACAGGCAATGCGTTATGTTCATGTTTTCATTCAATTGATGGCAGACTTAAAGCAGCACATAGTGTTTAAAATGTTCAATGGCTGCATGTGTAGCTCTGTGTAAAGTTAGGCTGTTGACTGGCCTCAGAATGTCATTTGGCTGCTTTCTGCTCTCGCGCTGCCCTGGCTGCTGTATGGAGAATATGGCAGCTCTATAGATAAACACATGCCAGCTGCTGCCTCAGCTGCAGGTGGTCCATATATGAGACACACGTGCAATAATTGCACCTTCTGTTTTCCATTTTGTGGTGGTTTCCATTAGTTCAGCCACACGCTAATTTTGTGGGCTTTTGGTGACGTATTAATTCTGTTGTGAGTAAAGTAAACAAAATTTACAAGTCCAGCAGTTTTAACCTGTTTGGAAAGAGATAAAAGAATTTCTGGACTCTCAGCAAAGATACTGCACTGCATAGCATGAACATTGCCTTCCTGCATGCAAATTCCAGTAAATCTGGAACATTAAAAACATCATATAGACTGCAATAGACTCCCAACTCACTCCTGCTGGATAATCTACCTTAGTGTATGTCCTAAACAATCCAAGCCATGCTAATAAGTATTATAAGTGAGTAGTTATTCATAATAAGCACAAGGGTTTATGATCTCTGGTTTCAACTTACATTTATCTGTCAATTATATATATATGGTTTTAATATTACCCGTCATTTATTAGTTGTTTAAGATGTGTCTTCTCAGTCATCCAGATCATGGTAATATCAACTGCGATTCAAAGTAGGCAACTGGACTGGTTGAAGATTTCTTGTCTTTTATCGTTTTTTATTTGTTTTTGTTACTTTAAGAACAAAATAATTTCTTTGTTTTAGTCCCATTTAGTTAAAAAATAAATATTCTTAAAAAGGTGACTTCTTTTGAAGTTTCTAAGGTAGGCAGAGGCCACAGGAACAGCTACCAAACTACCAAAACACTAGTAGTATTTGATACTCAAAAGATTTTAATTGAAACATAAGTTGATGCCCTGTGTTGGTACTTGGATTCACACTGTTGTCTTACATCAGGGACCTGAAACCAGCCAGTGTGGAGTGCCAGAGCAGTTTCCTCCAATTGCCCTCTGTGACCCGCAAAGGAAAAAGCAGTAGAGTTAATGAATGGGTAAAACAATTTTACAGCCTAACTGCCTACAATGATACGTTTTCTGAGTGTAAATGAAAAAAATAAAATTAATCGTTTTTATTATTATGAAAAGTTTAGCAAAGAGACATAATTACCAATTTCATCCATCTCCATTTGTTAGCGTCGCTCACTGGCCCGATTGGAGACGGATATTTTCAAGACAATACCGCCAATGCGTAACATTTTATTTAATTCATCAAATCCCCAGATTTTTTTTGTTAGCTTTCCATTTGACTCATGTTGTTTGACACTGGGGCCTTAGTGTAGTTGATTGAAGACTTGTTGAAATCCTGCTGGCATGCGGTGGTTTTAATGAGCAGAATAATATATAAATGTGTCAAGTGAAAGGGATCGCCTGCGGTCGGATGGCCCTCTTGCTCTTCCAGAGAGGTGAGTTGCACTCTCAGGCTTTTTTCCAGCAGGCTTTGATGTGGTTGCACAGCGGAGGCCAGGTTTTGTTATGAGTTAAAATGAGAAGGAGCTTTTGTTCTCTTTCGGAGCTCCGGTAGATTTCCCTGGCAGTGGCAGTTGGCAGGTTTTGTTTTAAATGCACTCTGACAGTTGGTTTGTTGTTTTATGAATATTCACTTTAAATTAGCATGCTATTAAAGATAGGGCCTGTCTTCAGCAGATAACCCCAGTGCAGAGGCTCAGAGGTTGGAAATCCATTAGTCATAACATCCAGACTATGTTTCTGGGACTTGACAAGGACTTTGTAGAAGTTTTTCGATGGTTCCTGGGCATAGGCACCAGAGTAGAAAAACAAAGCGGGTTGTCTCAGTTGGCCCTTTGAGAGTCATAATTAAAGCTTTAAAATCTGTGACTAGTGTAGACCTAGTTGTCTAAATTGAATACAGTGTCTGATTTGACAGCAGAATATGACAATGTACACTCAGCCACCATCTTGAGTTCGAAGAGGGTAGACTTGCACTGTTGTGTTCACAATAAATGTCCGTCTTTTGTGCTCACTAGAGGAAAATAAAAGTCAATAGGATTTTATTAATTTTTTTTGCAGAGAACATTCCATTGAGTGAGTATACTATCATTTTTGAGTGTTGAAATCCACAATGTTAGCTCTCATAAATTGAGGAACACATTTTTTGTCCATTTTAGTTATTGAAATAATATATTACTATGTTTCCAAAAGAGATTTCTATCCTATTGAAAGTTGGCATAATTATTTTCAAACTAATGTTGCCAGTGATGCTTAAAAAAAAAAAAAAAAAAATCGTGGTGGTGTTACTATTTGACTTATTTTGTAACAAAGGTTTGCATTAAAAAAATCATTATTATATACCAATTTGTATTCCTGACAAAACTCTTTACAGTATAAGTGCAAGTGTGTGTGTGTGTGTGCTTCTGCACGTGCGAGTGTGTCTCTGTGTGCGTGCGCGTACATTCGTGGACATGTGTGATGAGAGGTTAAACTTAAACCTTAAACTCTGCCTTGTTGTCCATTAGCAGCATTGACAGCTGGGCCAGCACATTCTTTCTCTGCCCTCTGCCTGTAATAACATGCCCTGTTACAGCCAGCCACGGCCCAGTATCAGAGTGTATTGTTAGGTGATTGGAACTGGGCAAGCATGAAATGGAAGTCACGTTAATATTGATCCAAGTGTTTAACGGGGTGTTTTACCTCTGGGTGTCCTTGCTGTCTCATTTCAGGTGAGCGGTTTCTCTCAAAGCTGATTGGCCTCGGTTCAGATCTTTATAGCTCCTCACTCCTGCAGAGGCAGCAGCCCCGCAGTGTGATATTAACCTTCTCCAGCTTTATAACCCTAACATATTAAACTCTAACCAATGACATTAGGGCGTCTACTAGCATATAGATCTGGACTTTTTGAATGGAGTCATCAAGCAAATCCATGATTCGCTCAGAAACGGTAATGTGGAGTACCTAACACTCAGGTCCAGATGGGGATTATTAGACACTGCTGTTAATGTTTTGATGGAGAGAAGATGTGATTGTTTGGAACCCCTGGCAGCACAGTAGACACGCACTGCACATCCCAGGATATTGAATAAAGATCACCCCAAGAGGAAACGTCTGCACTACATAAACTTCCCTACATCAAAGTTATAATGTTTACTTTCACAGTCTCAAAACACATACTCCGCAACGGGGATGGCTTGCATCACAGGAAGTATGGAGCTGTCATTTTTCCACCTCATTTCATCTTTTAGTGCAGAGTAAATAAAAGCGAGGAGACAGAGGGCAGAATCGCATCGCCCTAGTGGTAATGCAATACCATGGACTGGCCTTTTTCTCTCCGTGTGGAATGTGGAGCCCATGGAGAGGGTGCGTAGGAGGACAGGATTTGAAACAGATACAGGCTGAAACGGAAGAGATATATTTTTTAAACATTCTATGGAACTCGCGTTATATGTATGGGTGCTGGACTGACTGCACAAAACACTGAGCTTCATTATAGGATAGTTTGGTAAATAAGCCGTGGAACTGAGGCGAATACTAATGCGTGTTATCTCCGGAGATCTGACAGACTGAGACATAAAACAGAATAGTTCCTGCAAAAACCTTCCAGTTTAAGATCTGTTTTAAAGTCTCAGGAAGAGCCCAAGATATATTTTGCGTCTTCTTCTTTTTTAACTGTCATATCAGTCGACAAACTTTCTGTAACTTTTTGCCTCGTATCTACCTTTTTCCTGCATATTATCCAGTTTTTTTCCTTTCTGATCAAGCCACATCATGAAAACCTGAAGTGTCTAGAGTTTTATTTATAGTTCTGTATATTGAGTTACACAGAGTTTTTGTGAAATCAGCTTTTTTTCTTTCTTCCCAAGTCGAAGTTCTCGTACAGGTTAGGTGAATGTTAAGTAAAACACGATGTTGAGGATTTTTTTTTGTACGATAGACGGTGAGGTGGTTGAGGCAGGGTGTATAATACAAAGGAGACTTGGAAAAACACATGTTCCCTGGCTCTACTATAGCTATAAAAATGAAAGGCCAGTGCATTGTAGTATATGAAACATTAACCCTTGGCACCAGTATTATAGTTCTTATCTATTCCATACTGAATAGTAAAACTACGGATCACTGAACTCTCTCCTAAGTGGGAGCCTTTATGAAAGATTATTATGTTCATTTAATTGGGCTTTTCACAAAAGAACACAGCTACTTGATTTCTTCATTCTTTGACAAATTAGCTTTATTTCTAATCGTTCTGTCAAACACACATTATACTACTCTTTCTTGCACCACAATTTGCCTTATAATGGTCAAAGCTACAATAAAATGTAAACTTTCACAGTCTGTCAAAATTGTCACCGTTGCAATAAAAAAGTGATTGCTTCTTCTATCCAAACAAACCGCCTTTGTTTTCCAGAACTGCTATTTACATTTGAAAAAGATCCCTCTGTCGAATCCTGTCTCAATAGGAATTTCCTCACATTAAAGTAGTAGGGAGGCCATTTTATTGTCTTCAAAGTATCAGATTCATTTTTTAATGACTTTCAACATTGTTTTATAAATATGTTTTACAAATATACATAATCCAACATGCCAATTAAAAAGGTTTGTAAAATGCCAAAGCAAAAATGCTCTCGATGCAACTCACAAAAGTACTCACTGAAAATCGTGAGTCTTTAAAGAGATATATGCATGATTTCATATATCTTTAAAAAGACTTGTCTTTTTTTCTTTCTTTTTTTCCCACTCATATCTGGGGCCATCGGGTGTTTGAAATGTAGCCCAGCATTTTTTTTTTTTTTTTAATGTAAACCGTTTCAGTGTAGAAAAACAGTGCCACAGTGGGCCATCGGTGGATATCCTAGAGGGAACTTGGGGCCATGGGTCCCAGTTGAAGCCCGGTGATGAGTGCTCAGAGGCGGCCTCCCTTGGTCACAGCTGGCACGTCTTTATCAGCCTCCAATGGGGTCAGCAAAGCTATGCAATGCACTTTACTGAGTGTAATTAGCGCACTGTGAGGCAGTTTCAACTCAGTGATTGAACAATAGGACCCGCGAGACTGGTACTCAGTGGCTTCTCCTGGCACTGTTAGCGAAGAGCTTGAGAGCAGACATGAAAGGAAACTGCTGTGATATTTTTTCAAATATGTTCAAAAGTCAGTGCCTGTGGCTTTTGATGCACTGCTCCCTTTGTGTGGTTAACGAGATAGAAACCAAAATGCATTTTACAGCGGCACGACCTAGGCAGCATCTTTACCCATTTCTTTCATGTCAATTTTGGCAACAGATTATTGATAGGTCATGCGCACCTCCTAGGATTCCAGAGGAAAGATCGGACACAAGTTGAGGCTTCAGGAAACTGAAATAACATATTTGTAATTGCATGGTAGTTGTGTATGATGGCACTCAACCAACATATGATATAAATATAAAGGTAGAGCAAAAAAAAGTATTACGAGGTTGCCTCATTCGTCAGATTGTGTAAATCTTTCAGTATTTGCTCATTACATAGACGCTTATCATCTACCTCAGCCTGCTCTTCACTTCTGTTTGTTTTTATTTTTTTGTTCACACATGAGTGCTAGATCAAATACCGAAATATTCTCTGTTGTTCCATGCATTCAGGCCACTGTAGAGCACCAACAGCATTTTTAATTTCAAAGAAGCCACCACATGCCCCTCATCTCCTAGCTCCTCATTCCATGTCATTTACGACCACATTTCATCTTTTATAAGCGCTAAATTGCATTGTGGGTAAAGCTGGTCCCGTGCCCTTGCACTGTTGCCCCCTTCCCAGCAACGCTTGATGCTAAGCATTTGCGTGTCGAAATCAGCATGGTTTATTTGGTCTACTCAACCTGGTACAGACTTGCCAATCAGAGCACCAGCCTGTCTTTCTGAGCTTTCCGTCATTTACTCGAGGCATAATGATAGTTTACAGAATTACAGTTTTAGGTTTCACTCGGTCTACTTTGATCGCTGATTTTTTGTTGTTTGTTTTTTTAACTTTAACGTTACACAGAAGTCTTTGCCGAAACTCGCAAACCTCTTCCCTCTGTCTGATGAAAGCGCTCTAGATATGACAGCAGCAGTGTTGACAACAGTCAAATGTGACCTCTTTGAGACAAGATACAAGGTTCCTCAGGGGAGGGAGAGTGGAATTAAGAACTGTGCTGAAAGGAAACATGTCAGACCGGTGTCACCCACCTCCCATTTCTTGAAACGTGTTGTTCCTTTTTGGGCACGTTTCGCCTCTGGATATTTCCCACACTGGACTTCAGATGGACGAATTCACATGAACATTTTCAGCAGCCGTGTGGCAGGCACATGTTGTAGATGGGCTGATTTGAGCTGATGTGTTGACCTCTTTGTTTTTCAGGATGTAAGAATACATCTTTATCAATAAGCATGCTGCACTATGCCTACTGTATATAACTAAGCTTCAGTGTAAGCAGCCTCCTAATTGTGCTGTCTGTTCAGTCTCACTGTTGTCAAGTCTCAAAAGCGGCAAATGATATTTCTAATCGACTACGAGCTCCAGTTGTATCCCCGACACAGCTGCTGGTCTTTCAAGATACAGATAGTGTTGACCTTGTCTAAAAATAAAAGCTGTAACACCTCTGATGTTCAACCAAGCGAAATTTGTATGCGGTGAGCAAATATGTACGCTGACATTCTCTCATATGGAAAGTACATTAGTGAGCATCTAATTTCAGGGTCACCCTGCACATCGTTGTGGATTTCATTTTATCAGATTGTCAGTGGTTTATTCCTGTTTTTATATTTTAATAGATGCTATACATTTTAAAGCATTTTATAGCTGTTACTACGAAAGGGAACAATTATGCTTTAATTGCTTGATTATTTGATATTTTCATAGATAAATGTCAGCGAACAATTGTGGTTCTATTACTTGTGGTTCAATCTATCTTTTTTCTCACAATTATTACAATGACTATATACTCTATATACTGTGCGTGCGTGCGTGCGTGCGTGCGTGCGTGCGTGCGTGCGTGCATCTGTTTTTCATTTAAGCCCAGTGACTGATATAACGCCAAGCCTTAGAGGACAAAGTGCAATATTTAGTGGTCTCTATAATCCATTATTCTTTTTACAGGCTCGGAGGATGATGGGGTGGTCAAGTCTAACATGGCCCTCCCCATCCCAAATGCGGCCGGCCAGACGCCTGAGGCAGAGCTGATGCTGGAGGGAGAAGAGGACACTGTCAGCCTGCTGCAGGAGAAAGAGATGGACAACCTGGGGGGTAAGTCTGAACACCAGCACATCCATTACACCCCATTATCGCCTCAGCACCTGTCCCTTATTGGCCTTCCTCCTAAAAGTCAGCTTACTTCCTGTATACCTGGAAATATCAGTGCGTCAAATGAATTCTGTGTCGTTTTAATAGAGGATATAGATATTTGACATTGGTTTTATATAGTATTCAAAATCTATCTGATGTATTTGAGGTGCAACTTTTACTGTTTTGGTTCAGCTTCACTGTAGCTCTGGACTCGAAGCCTTTGTCTTGGTTTTCTCATCCGAATAACTCTGCTTGAGTTTGACAGCTACATTTGTTTTGGTCTGATAAGTGTCCCTCTCAGTTTTGTTTTTGGATTTCTTCTCAGCCACTTCCCCACGTGTTTATTTCCAGAGGCAAGTCTTCGGAAGTTAAACTAACACCGGAAAGATTATTGGGTCCCAGATATGTCACAATTCATATTTAGGATTTCCAAAGAAAGCCAGAGGTTTAAGATTATATGAACCACAGCCTGCTAAAACATAACTTTACTGTGGCCTTATTTAATCCATCTGGCTAAAAATGCTCCTTGGCTTGGGGATAACGCAATTCAGTATCTTAATCTTTTTATTTCACGACATTATTGTGTAATGAAAATGCCATCCTCTAATGGCTGCCGTGTTGGTTTTTACATTTAAAAAGGCCTTATTAAAGTGGCACTTATTCTATTCAAATTAGACAAAGATATTTTCGGATAAATGCTCTTCTTTTAAATCTTTTGAGGACACCATTTTAACATAGTTTTTTTATGATTGAGGGAAAATCTTATAATTATAAATCTTATTAATCACATTCAACTTTTTATTACTCCGAATCAAAACCTAGCATATATTTGCAAACACACACACACACATATCAGCACATATAACGCATATATCTCCAGTAATATAGCTAACATGAACAATGTGGATCTTTCACAGAAATTGTTTTAGTTGCTCAAACTCCATAAATTGATTTTTTTCAAATCATTATATTCCACGCCATGGGAAATCTTCAACCGCTGCAATTAACTTTCCCATTTGAATGAATAAAATGTGTTCCAGTTTAATGAACCTAGAAGGGCATTGTCAAGAAAATTGCAAATGTGTACTTTCTTTGTTGATGTGAAAAAACGTTGGTGTAATACTTTACAATTGACTTAATAGTGCAGCTTTCTGGAATGTGTTGCCCAAACCTCCTGTCTTTAAACCAGCATCCTAAGCTGTGCGTGCGTGTGTGTGCCAAACTAGCTAACCTTGAACTGCTTGAAAAGGGAAATTATCCAGAGTTCACTTGTGTTTTGAAAGGAGACCAAGAATGCTCATATGCACGTGTGCCAACAGTTGGCTGGGTTTGTTATGGATTTGATGTTCAAATGGTGCAGGGTTTTTTGTTGGGTATAAAATAATACTCGTTCCTGGCAACCATGATCCATTTTAAAAATATTTCCTTTATTCATGTGACAAAGGATAAACCGGTGAATAAATGTGTTATCTCTTATGATGTTGAATCTGGATGAAAGGAGTTTCAGGCTATTTGCTGCTTTAGATGATATAAAGTAATGTATGTATGTATTGTGCATTTATTATTTTTATATTATCTATATGTGTGATACACCCAAGCTCAGAGATGTCTGTTACATATTTTCAGCAGCTTTTCTAGCTGGATGAGTGGATGAGACCCGAACCCAAATCAGAAGATGTTCTCATTTAGTCACAAAAAGGCGTAAATAATCAAAGCAAATAATCGATAGTTTTTTATGAATTAAATGTGTCAGTCTAAAATGAAACGTACTACATAAAACTATTGACATTTTCAACATTGCCAATTGGCTTTACTAAACCAGCAGGCTCAGAGCTGCCACTGAACTGCATGTTAACAGTATGAATGCAAGTGTGTAATTGATTCATTTTAGGGTGGCTGGAAACTCTATTCCCAGACACTAAATAATAATCCCTGTTTCATAGCCCTGAGTTTATTGCCAAGTTATCACCGCTTGGTAAATGAGGCTCCAGCTGAACAAGGGCACTGCTGAGCAGAGAAATCCCCTCTGAGATCCTACAGATGAATCTCAGAGGAGGATGCTAACCCCTCCTCTTTGTCCCAGGGCCCAGCAGGCAACGAAACGCTGTTTGTCAGAGGAACCCTGCACTGCCCGATCAAAAGAGCACGCCAAGGGCTAACACACGAGCACAATCTACTCTCCCGAGCATGCCGATAATGACCCAGTGCAACAGAAAAAAAATGTAACCGAATATTTTTGAAGCCTTTACAACACCTAAGCTTGTTTGAAATGATGAACCAAAAATTGCATTAGCGGGATTATCGTTGGAATTGATTTCAAACCAATAGGAGAGCTCTCCCAAACTCTAACATTTGGCTAATGTTTTTGTCCACGATGCCCTGTCTGTGTTTGGCCTGTATCTAATCGAAGGCATGAGTAGCCTTAATGAGAGATCTGGGACAAGATCCTTGTCAACAACAGCTTTCCTCCTGCCAGTCGTTGGGTCAGTGCTGCTGCCGCCAATAGGGGCGGCGCCTGCACTCCGGGGCTAAAGCAGTTGCGGTTCCTGAACCTATGATTAGTTTTGCTCCCCCACAAACATAAGAAATGCTGTCCGTGTTAGCATTAAATAGGGCCTTTCTGTACAAACATATTGCAATCAAAATTCAATAAAGTAGAAACTTGGGAGGAGCACGCGTGAGGCTCACAATGCATTTCTCATGCAGGAGGAGTTGGAACATTTGGCTGTTTTTCTGCATACTCTGCTGCAACCGCAACCATTTTGTTCTGCTGTAATTTAGCCTTTCTCTATCCATTTTAGTCTGCATTTGCTACACTGAATGCTTGTGACATGTTTATGAAAGAGTTAAACCAACGCAACATTTGTTAATGTGAATCTCAGGAAGGATAGTGAGAGAAAGAGTGCAAGACAGGGCGTATTTTGCATTTTCAATAACCAACTTCCTCAAGGGGCTCACCAATTATAATTTTTTTTAATTTCAACAATTCCTCAAATTTAACAGAATATTAATCAGATCAATTTGCAACAGTGCTAAATTTAAGTATTTTTTCAGTCTATTTGTATTTAATTGCTGCTTTTTTTATTTCTCTGTCGGCTTTTACACGTTAAAATATGCTTTGTAAACAGGAATAAGAGCAAGCATTGTTTCAGGGACTCAAATGAAGCACAAGGCACCGTTTTTTCAGACACTCAGCACTGACTATAGCTTATAATGGCTCCAGCTGTGCGTATGCGTGTATACATGTGTATCTATTATACATGTTATGCTTTGCAAGTGAATGATGATGCTCAGGTGTGCAAGTACTACCGTTCTACTTTTATTTCTCCCATAATGTAAAATACATAAGCCCTTTTTAATCAAATGCTACAGTCCAGCAGATGCATTGTGGGTTGTAATAATACACCCATCTTCTCAGCAGTTCTCCCAAACTCCCACATCCCAAAAATGAGACTTCATTAAATCGGCTTCTCATTATATTAATATTAATTTTATTATATTTGCATTTTCATAAAAAGAAAGTCCTAACTGCTGTATATTTCAAGCCTAAGCCTATGTGCAACACTCATCCTGTGTAACTTGCACATAATTTCATTATTATCATGTAAACATTTTATGCCTTATACCCTAATTATGGAGAGATCCCTCGGGGGATTACTGCCTAATCCTCATCCTCCCCATGAGCAGGTGATGCTGTGCAGGCTGAATGCTTCAGGCTAGTGTCTTTCTCTGTGTGCAGCCCAGTAAGGCCACCATACAATGCATCAGTTCATAATGGGTTAGAGGTGAATGGGCTTGTAATTTTGGTTCTGGATCATAATGACAATTCTCGTTTTTTGAACTGAAACACCGAATGTCTCAGTAAACGAGGTCAAATGGCAAAAAGATCAATAAAGATAATAATAATAGTCTGACTTCTTAACATGGATTGTGCACATGGGTTTTTATACGTTTTTTAAATATATATATCTGTATATACTGTATATATACTGTATGTATATATATATATATATATATGTATAAATAAATATTTATATATACACATACATATACATATATATATATATATTGTATATATATATATATATATATATCTACATATATACTTATATATATATATATATTAATTTTTTCTACAAATACACTAAACACTCTCTGAAAAGCATTATAACAGGTTAGTGCAAGTATTTACTCTACACTGTGAAGCTTTTAAGCAGCGTGTAGGGCCTGCATGAACTGATAGCATCAGCAGATAGGATCACTGTTAATAGACTCGAGCAACGTTGGGGGGGGGGGTCCAGTGAGGGCGGTTTGACTGTGCAGCCTGTGAGAGCGATGAAGAGGCGCTCAGGGAGTTGGGCCCGAAATCCACTTGTATTCCTGTAACACTATCGGGCCGTAATTGGCTGAGGAACGCAGATTAAGATTGATGAGACATTAAAGTGGCTCTTTGGACTTTAAGGGATCGATAAATATCCCGATTTCGCGAGCTTTCGTTTTCAGACAAATCACTGTAACGGTGCTCCACAGCGACACTGACCTGAGAACATGGAGGAGGTGGAGGGAGGGGGGGGACTGAAATGAAGATGTGATCGATCAGCTGACCGGGTTTTTTTTTTTTGTTTTTTTTTATCTCGACGATTATATGGATTTAAACAAAAGCATAGATATATATAGATGGAATATTTATTTTTATTTGTAATTACTCACTCACAGGCTGTTTCTGTTAAAGCAGCAATAAATATCAAGAGCAGTGTCGTAAATGGGCTATCGCCACTCGAAGAAAATAAGAAATTAATGCAGGAAAAACAATTTAAATAAAGACCTAATGTCATATGAGCGGTTGTTTGGGTTTAACCCGATAAACCCATAAAACCTGTTTAGCTTTCACTGGTTTTCAAAGGGTTACACATAGAAAGCGTATTATGTTTTGAGTAACGCGTGTTCGTATCCATCCAGAGTATCCTGCGCAAATGGACCTGTAGTATTGCAAAGAAGATGTGATCTAAAAGCCGCTGTTTCTTACAAAAAATACTAATGAAAATGGAAGCGGAGCTGTGACAATTAACTGAAATGAATTTGGATAATTCATTTTAAAATCCTCTTCACGCTAAGGCGGCAGGCTGGATGTGCACTTATGGAGGTGTTACGAATAGGCCGCTGGTGTTACGGTATCCCCTGTTTTAGCATGTATCATCTTCACAGAAAGATTCCACAGCTTTGCAGTATCCAGCATAAAGAGCAAATCGTTTGTTGCATGTTATCGATCGACCCCCCTCTCTCCTCTGCAGGCCCTGTGGTTCTGAGCAGCCCGGCCCAGCTAGTGGCCCCTGTCCTGGTAGCCCGGGGGACTCTGTCCATCACCACCACTGAAATCTACTTTGAGGTGGACGAGGATGACCTTGCCTTCAAACGGGTCGCACCAAAGGTAAGTAACACGCACGCAAGTGCGCAGCCTTAGTCTAAAACTGGCATGTGGGTTACCGTTATGTTTCACCCACGCCCCCCCCCCCCATTTTCCCCCACCAACCTGCATTGCAACTGACCGACAGGTTTTCAAACATTCGGTAGATTAGACAGATTTTTAAATAAACAGTTGTTGATATGTGGATAGAAAACACCGCGAATTTGCACATGCAGTTCAAGTTTACGATACCCTTTATCTAACATATTGTTAAATGCGTGGTCAGAAATATCTAGTTATGATCACCTCAGAATGCTATTTTATGTGTTTCAATTTGATGTAATATAAAAAAAAATAAAGAAAATAAAAACGATTACATAATGACCTCTGAGGCCTACTAGTCCTACAGGCCCATCAAACACGCTTGACAGCTTATCCAGCCATGCCAAGTTAATAGCTCATGCATGTACATTTAAAAACATACGATTTTTTTGCATTGAGTTTTCAAAAAAAAACAGATTGTAGGGGTTACAATGAAAAAAAACTTAGTGATTCTCCCTATTTTCCCTTTTAGGGTGAAATACTCTATATGTGGAACATCTGCAAGAGTCAGAGACGCCTAAATACAATAAAAAACGAATCCGTTAAATGACCATTAGATCTGCCTCACTACTTTCGAAGTCATATTTAATAAAACCATAATGGGACACAAATATAAAACAGCTCGTTTTATTAACTCTTTAAATTAGGTCAAAGACAGAAATTTAAAAAATCAGATCACAGATGTTATAATCCAGTGTATTTCAAGTGCATTTTTTTCAATTAAAGTAATATATATATATATATACTATATTTGTTATTTTCACTTTTAATCATGTAGGCCGAAGCATGGTAGAGAAAAACAACAACCCAAAAGGTCCGAATGCTTTAAATAATAATTCAAGTAAACCAATGGAATGTTTTCATTGTAACAAATGCCGTGTACGCCTATATCATCCAAATGTAAACTTTCAAAAATGAGAAAATGTCCACTGAAACAGATGAATCCGACTACCACTGATGCAAGTATAAATTAATAACGTTTTCTACCTGTTAAAGGAAAGAGTTCAGAAGTAGATTTAAACCGGTGGACCCTATTTACGTGTCACAGAACAACATTCACAATTTTCAGACCACTTGAATCACAATCTATGAATGTATTTACAGTAAAAAATGTACAGTTGTGTGTTTTTACTCTCACCAAATGTTGTGACGGGGCTTTATGTTAAAGCAAGTGTAAGGTTGCAGGACGAGAAGAGGCCGATGCTGAGGCGGCCTCCTGGTTTACGAGGGGCCAAACATTTAAACCTGATTCTAAATATCGACACCGCCGAAGGTGCTGGAGAATAATGGTAACTCAACTGTTGTTTTTAAAAAAGCATCCTGAAATAGGACAGAGCAAACACATTTAGTTGTCAGAGGGGACGCCATGTTTTACGAGATTTTGCAAATTGGTCGGCAATACTGGTTTCCTTCTGTCCGGTATAAGCTCGTTAGGCCTCTTTCGCACAAATTCTAAGCCCAGGTTAACCGAGAGTATTTTTGTTTTCTTTGTTTTACCTCAGAGTTTCTCCAAGCTTTTGGGGTTGGTCAATATTTCTCTCGCCAGTCGCCAAGTCTGTTTTGCAGCGTTCTCTAGTGCAGAGTGAGGTTTCCCCTGGAACAGGTCTAAATTGGGCAGGAAATAATGTGGGCAGCGTCTGCACTGCAAACACGAAATGAGCTGCAATAGAATCCCGTTCAGGCGGTCGCCCAGGCAGTTCTCGTCCCAGTCCGACTCCCGCGGATGCTTCTCGCACTCGTAGGAAACCAAACTTTTCATGTGGTAGTTGTTCAGCGGCGTCCCGGGCAGCTCGAGGTGCCGGTCGCGCAGCGCCTTGAGCACCGACAAGCACTTCTTCCTGCAGCCGCCCAGCAGCAGCCGGTTCTCGGCCTCGGCGAACTGCAGCACCCAGGCGTCGCTCTCCGCCGAGCTCTGCTTGCCGTTCAGCGAGTAGCACTCTTTGGATAAAAGGTTGAAACCCTCCGCCTTCACCTCGGCCACCCGGTTCGGTCCCGGCCAGGGGATGTGCGGCAGGGGCCAGTGCGCCGCGCTCCGCGGCCAGATCCCCGTGCACTTGAACGCCGGCGTGATCTGCACCACGTATCTGTCTCTGATGCGCAGCTTCACCTCGCTGGTGTCCGCGACCATTTTGACCACGTCTCGGTAGCTGCATTTATCCACCGCCTGCGCCACCAGCGTCTGGAACCTGGAGCGGATCTTGCGCGCCGAGAGGTACCCGGAGGCGGTGATGAACTCGACCCACAGGGACATGCTCCTCTTGCGGCCGTCGCTGAGCTTGAGCACGGCGCAGCCCGGGAGGGAGCCGTCGTCCACGAAGTTGAAAACTCCCATCTGATTCAGATAGAGCACCACCTCGAACTCGGTGGGCGAGATGACCTCCAGTCCCTCGAAGCGATTATCCATCTCGCTGAGGGAGCTGATGAAGCGGGGCTCCTGCACCTCGACCTCCTTCAGGACATCCGACACCACCTTGCACACCTCCCGGATGGTCTTGGAGATGGCCGCTTTTCGAGACTGACATTTCTCGTTGTAGTATTTATTGAGGTGATACACCAACTTTGCCTGGGCGGCTATCATATTTGGGCAGAGATCCGGGTTATACACCGGAGTCTCGCAGTACGCCGAGGGATCCAACGCGGCGGTTTGTACGGGAGCCAATTTTAGAGAAGAAAGAGGTCTATTTAAAAAGAAAACCAAGTGTCTATTTATAAGACAACTGTGCAAAGCTGTGCTCGGCGCACACGCGGAATATTCCTATCACAACATTCACAGCCAGTGTACCGTAAACTGCATTGAAGTGCTCCAAACAAGTCCAAAATAATAATCAGGGTGGCCTGATTAAAAGTCCATTTCAACCTGATGAGGTTTAGGAGCCGCAGGAAAAAAAGAAGCCCCTTAGGTCTATTTTGTTGCTCTGATCACTGTGCCAGGTATAGGAGTCCGCGTAATTGCGCAGAGTGGAGTGTGTGTGTGTCCTCCTGACGCAGACGCCCAGTGTTGCTGTGTTTTACAACAGGCAGACACACACACGCACACATTTTCTTACAAGGGAGGAGTTCAAGCCAAGATGTCCAATCGCTGTCTAATGCGTCACCGCTTCCCCAGTTTATCGAAAACAAATTCATTCTTGGGTGTTATATACAAGTAAAAAGTACAGGTCGTAGTAGTATATCGAGGAGCTGAAGTACACCTACGCATTTGGAGAGGAGAAAACAAACACAGCATTTTTACATGCTTACTTGAATTACCTTGCTTTTTCTAGGATTTTATCTTCCGCCTCTTTAGTCCTCTATAATGAACCACATTTAAAACAGTAGGTGTGTTTAGAATTGTTAATGCGTGTTTGTATTAGGATAATAAAAATCAAATTTTGGAATAGTATTTATAGCTCTATTTTTTCTGCAGTGCACCGATTGCTGTCTGTCGCGTCAGATAAATTGAAAATCCGAATTGGGTCATTTCGGGAGTTTCTGTTGCTCAAAATATTGTGTAAATTGGCTTGTTTGTAATTATCTATTTTGAAGCCTCAGTAAGACTTTTTTTTAAACTATTTATTGAGCAGCCTGAATATCTACCAGGATTATTACTGAAATATAAAAAAAAGAGTTGTGGCTATTTATATTTAGTCTTGGGATATGACACATTATTTTCATGGCTGCAATGCGTGATATACTTTATATCTCAAGTCAGTGTTTTAACTATATAATAATAAGTTGGCTGAATTATATAATGGATTTTTATTGTGTTCATCAGACAAAATAGACAACGTTTTTATCATATTTTTATTTAATAATAATAATAATTCAAATACATTTCTTCAAAAAATCCAGGAATCCAAAACAATTGTAATGAGAGGGAATAGTATACATTTATAGTATAGTAAATAGTATTCATACTATTTCTATAGTCTTTATTTGGTAATGAATAATATGCTTATCATTTTCAAGAAAAAGATAATAAGAGAAGCAACAAAACAATTACACTAAAATCTATTCAATAGTGTTAATGTTAGAAATAAAGTAAATACAATTTCAAAAACATTAACTGTAATAATTAAAAGAAATAAATGAACAAGGCTCACATCGTTAACCATTTAATACAATACCCATTGCACTGCATTGCATTTATGTTAGTCGGATACAGGGATTCACAGAAAAGCGATCTTGCCTCCACACTAAACCCTCTCTGGCTCTCATCACTGCACTGGCACTCTGTCTCTCAACTCCATACTCAAGGTACACTGTGTGCTTTGAAGAGGACTTCAAAAAGATAATGCTACACGGATCAGATAAGGAACACAAAGGCATTTAGACTCATCGCTGCTCTAGTCAGAACTGCATACAACCAGACATTATGAGGGCAAACCGCCACTCCTCAGCTCCGACTTGCACAACATGGACGCGTCTGAGCGGGAGGTGGCGTGTGCGGCGGGAAGGTCCCTGATAGATAGGTGACTCCCATTATCATCACAGCCTGCCGTGGACACACTGCCAGTATCTTGTTGGCTGGCCAGGGTGATTATATCATACTGTTACCAGGCAAAATTTCAGATATAGAGTAGCATCCTTGTTTTTCGTTTGTCTAATTTTGGATAGAGGTCTACACAAAGGCTCATTCTAAAATGACTGAGGAGATTAGGTCTCTATTTTCCCTGATATATTTCTGGGGCTAACGGAGAATGGTTGGCAGGTTTCATGGGGTGAGAAGTAGCCTCCTCCACTCTCAGGCTTTGATAGTGTTTTTCCTCACTCTCTCCCACTGTCTGTTGCCCAGCAGGTACATGCCTGTTATTAAAACCAGACTAGCTTCACTTTACAGGCAATCTTGCAAGTCTAAGTCGGATGCCTCCGAATCCAGTTGCACTTCCCGAGTTTATGCTTCAACATTTTGCCGTGCTTGCATGTGATAGGGGTGGGAGTGTGTTTGTCGAGATTATCACCTCTTAATCTAAAGCAGGTGGCTGCACTCATCCCACTGTAACTCAACCTGCTCTGTTGCCTCAAGGCTCCAGCCTTTTTTCGGGTATGGCCGAAGACAATCCAATGTCTTTACCATTAAACCATTGCAGGCTTTGTTGCTTCATTTGGCATCCCGCTAAGCCATTGGAGGGCACCCCACAGTGTGATATATAAGGGTGTGATTCCATCACAGGCCTATTTCAAAATGCATGCATGGATGTGTAAATCATTACAATGACTTTCCTTAATTTTGCACAAGCATGTGACCCTGTTTTGAAGGCTTCTTTGTTTCCAGAGCCATGCCTCTGAACGTATTAATTTTTTCGCCTCTGTTTTTATTTTTCCCATTCTGCTAGCATGACTGATCTTCCCCTTAACATGGACAGGCATAGGGGCAGTGGTGCTGAGATTGCCCTTTGATGTCATTGCTAATGCCTTGCCTGCCTAAGATGATATTCCACTGATTGTAGCCGATCTCATTAAATGTATGTAGTTTATGTCATCCTCAAGGCTATATTACACATTTGTTTAAATATTATGTAGGCAAGCATTTAATGCAGATACTATTTTGAAAATGTGAGTCTCAATAGGTAGTAATAGGAAAACCCATACCCTACAAATATTGTTTATACATTCATTTGACCAACAAAACCCTTTTTTGAGCTGGTAACAATTAAAACAAAACAAAGGTTTCGGAGAAACATTCATGGAGGCTGCCTTAGAGTCTTTCAGTTTTCTGTAGTACCTCATGACTACTAGCAGTGTAATAGTGTCAATAAGTAAGTATATTATTTAGCTGGGTTTAAGCTGGATCAAGTCCTTTATAACCAGCTATCTACTCACAGGCAGCGTAATTACAAATGAGCTTTTATTATTTTATTAATCCTATTACGCAAGAACATCTTTATTCTATTATATTTTATTAAATATTTGGGGTCATTTAGTATGTTAGAAAAATCATCTCTTGCTTCATACCATACAAAGGGGGTTTACCAGCCAGTGCCCAAGCTAATGTGCAGATTAGTCAATGTTGATGTCAATGGGATGACATATTTCTATATAAATCAGATTAAAAAGGCTGACACATCCGAGCTGTGACCTCAGTACTGGCTCTCACTCACTTTCACGCATTTTATGTAAATGTATTTGTCATAAAATGAAATTGTCATTGGGATTTTTAATAGCGAAAGATTATTATTCCAAGCAATATGGTGTCTCTGTAGGAGGCCAGTTAATTTCTGGGCCTAGAGCCTCACTAAGGGACCCCCTTCGGCTTTAGCCCGTTCATTTGTTTTACTCTGTGCAGTGTATTAACCAAGCTTCTTTGGAAAAGTCATGAAGCTGGACCCAATGGCCAGAGGCCCTCAGAGATCCTCAGGTCATTAACAGACTCTATTCACTTAGAACAATATCAATAGCATATATGCACACACAAAACAACAACAAACACCAAACCTATCAACATGAGTGAAATTTTTAGAAAGCAGAGTGCTGGTGAAAAGTGTAAATTATGAAATGTAATTGATTGTCTCAGCTTCATTTGGTCCTTCACCCCTCCCCTCTGCAATATGGCACGCTTGTCAGCCTTCTTGATAAATTACATGCATGTATTTGCATGAATTTAACATGCATACTTTTGTTAGCCAAAATAACAATCCAGAAAAGGCATAGTTTTGTGTCCTGCATAAAAATAAAAATATATGCTTTCATTATTTTCAGTGCGCTTTTTTCCTGTACAGGTTATGCAGTCGACGTTATGTGCATATTTTTATCAGATCGTTAGGGCTTAGATTGCTCTCCCAGAATGTAATAGTTTATTAGTAAACATGCAGTTTTCATCATAGAAAACTATCTCTGACTTCCATCTCGTCCGTCGTAAAAGGCAACCATTCAGCATTACCAGCAGCAGTGTAATTAATCTTCATATTTGTGAGACGTCTACAATCTAAAGGTGGGCGCCGTGATCATCTGCCCACTGACCCCATGATGCTCATATGCAATCCTCTTTGCAGTCCTTGTGTCTTATTAGTAATATCAAATCCTAGAATAACTGAGCACAGTTCTGTCCCATGTGTCACGTGATCTATGAGCAGGAGTACTTCGAAGCAGAAAACAAAGAAAAGAAAAGAAAATAAATTGTAGCATATTTTTTGTAAGGCTGCTAGTAATCAAATGCTGCTGGATGGGCCTGTGATGAAATTAGGCAAGGTTGCCTAAATAAGGGATGAAGGGTTCATAATTGCCAGTCCTAGAGATCTGAGGTGCCGGGTGCCAACTGTCAGACGAGGGCTAATGATGACAAATGTCTCTCTATGCAGATTGCTGCAGCAGCACGGGTGTGCAGCTGAGAAAGAACAAGGAAAGAAAAATGTATAGGGCCCAATAAGAGAAGCTTGTGTGCACATATTTATTGACCTACATGGCAACAAAGCTCCCTAACTGATGGGCTGAATTTGAAAGTACTCGAGCCTTGTGTGCTGTGTTGAGCGAACAAAAAAATGTTGTGGCCCCTCACAATACTTGTGACTGATAGTAATAATCATTACTCTCTGCAGCTATGGTGACTCATTACTGCTTCATCTGACACAGTGAACAAAAAGTAGAAACCACAAATAACGTGTTTGCAAACTATCTAAAGTGATTTAACAGTAATAAAAAATCATGTTGGCAATGTTAGTGGTATATTTAGCCACAAGAAACATCAGCTCTGGAATAAGGGACATGAAAGCACGGATCGGCATGGCCCTTATGTGTAATTTTACACTTTTTTTCATCCGTGCTCAACATTGTAAAGTCAAATGGAAGATGGCCTATTACCATGTGGGACAAGTAGAAAATAACTGGCTGTTTGTTGTTTGTTTTAACATAGCAAAAGTTGTTGGTTAACCTAGCTTTAAGATAGTTATTTTCATCCTAAAAGTGTCCCTTATTCATTCCAACTTTGCACCAGGGAGCCACAAATCTAATTTCACTTACTGTGACGTAAGGCTCATGCTAATAAAAGAGCAAACTCGGGGAGTTGCAGGGCCAGATTTCCCCAATTTGTTGCATGAATGGCTTTTGAAAGGGGTCCCTCTTTGTACAAAGGCAGTCTCGTCTTTGTTTGGTTTCGCCCCATCTGTGTCATCTGGTGGTCTGTGCAAGAGGGTGGTGTCTTGGGGTGCTCCCCAGCGGCGTTGCCAGTTGTTTTATGGACTCGGTGGAGTGGTGCTGGGAGTTCATAAGTTGCCTGGCCCATTGTGTGCTGCGCCCAGCTGACACGTGTGAATTGACTCCAGCATATTGACAGATCATTTCCATTAATGAATCGGAGGAGTCTGCCTTGTTTCACCCTGTGATTTATGCCCTTGCTTCATCATGCTCTTAGCTCAGGGTTAACAAACAGCGCCCTGAATGACTCATGCGCAAATTGTTGGTGTGAGAGAGTTTGCTTTGTTCAGTAGTTTAATGCACAGATTTTATACTTTAAGTCAGGGGTCTTTTTCAGGCCGAGGACCCCCAAACGGATGGTGCGATTGAGCAAGGCCACCCTACTATATATCGTGTATAAAATAGTGTTTTATATTAAACTGGGCCTTGTGCCATGTAGAAACATAGCTATAGTAATATGTTGGATTAATGTTATTGGGTATTTAAAGACATTTCAATTTGTGGGAAAAAGATAGGTTGGAAAATAAATAAATATTTTTTCTAATCAAATTCGAAAATTTTACCTGGACCCCCTGTTGAAGACCTCTTAAGTAAAATGTTATATATTTACATTTGACTAAAGTCAAGTGACCTCATATACTGTATGTGTCACAAGTTTGTCTCAGTAATTATATAATTTGTGAAACATATGACACTCCTTATTCCCTCTGAGAATCATCTGAGAGTTTTATGTCTGATATTTACAGCTTTATTTTATTGCATTTTGGTCAAAGTATGAATCATAGTTATCTAAAACTGAAGGAAATTCTGCTCATTTTGAATAAATTGGTGATGTGCAGTTGCTTTATTAATAAGCCACACTAGTCAATTAAGTTTACATTTGTCAAAGAACTGGCTGTTTTCTGTTGGAGATGGTGGGGGGGGCTTGTTTTTTGATTTGATATTGAGCTGCCTTTGTCTGTAACCACTGGTGTCTCATCACCTCGGCCTTGATCCCCAATGGCGACCATCCAGCTTGTTCAAAGCAACAGCCGCACACTGCTGATAGTGCCCCCCCCCCACACACACACAAACACACGCACACACACACCACCACTGCTGCTGCCACATGGAAGGCACATTTGCTCGGCACCATTTTATGCCGCTGTCACCCTCCCTTCAAGGACGGGGGGGAAAGAGGGGAGGTGAAAAGGAGAGGAGGGCAAGAGTGAGGCTCACCCTGAGCGGATGCTAGACAAAGATGGCAGCAGAGACATTTTGTCTACTTTCATTAGTTCTGGTAGTGGTGAGCTGTGCTGAATATTAGCCTGTTACTGGCAAAGCCACACATCGTGGAGCACAGACGGGGAGCATGTCACAATCAAATCTAACCCCACCTCATTTCCATCGTCCTCACTGAGAAAGTGGGACATATGGAGCCGTATACCAATTGCTTATTTTATACGGTAATTAACATCCCTCAACCACATTACATAGTAGGTGTGTCTCCAAACCGTGACAAAGTTTATCTCACAAATTTACATATATATTCCCAATAAGGTGAAATATTTTAAGGTCCTCACTCACTACAAAGGCGTATGGGCTTGAAATCGCCAAGAAATGAAGTGTATTAACCTTTTTGGCCAAAAAATGTTGTTGTGACAGTGTCATGTTCAATTAAAATCAGAACCATCTGCATCGGTGATGTCATTTCCTTGAGTATCTTCTATCTGGTATCTGTCAGATTAAATTGGAACCCTACCTAAACCATCCACACACTGTATGGAGCTCGTGTGTGCGTGCGTGGGTGGGTTGTGGGTTTGTGTTTGAGTGTGTGTGTGTGTTTGTATATGTATAAATGGAAGGATCTGTACGCTAATGCATGTGGATGAAGAACAGCTGTGTATGTGTATAGTTGCTAATCATCTTGAATCTAACTGTTAGATTGTTTTCTGTAGTTTGCAAGCAGCCAGGTTCTGGAACTCTACCAAAGCACCGATGTTTCAGCTTGCATCTAATTCTTTTGTTTATCTAAATAACAGCAATTGCGCAGCAAGCTCACGATCGGTGCCCCGGTGTGTGTGCGGAGGTGTATCTGAATGTTGTTTTGTCCTGCTGGGCTTTCATCTGTTGGGCTCATTATAGTAGTCATCTCACTGGGCTCCATTAGAGAAGCTCAGGAGACAGGCTCCCCATGAAAGAGTCATGACGGAGGAAGAAGTGCTGATGTGCAGGCTCCTGCCTCCAGGCTCTCACCTGCTCAGGAACAGCCCCAAGGCAAAAAAAAAGAAGAAGCCAGACCTCTCAGACCGACCAAACAAAGATTGGCGGGCTATAGTCAGACTTTCTGGGCCTTGCTTACAGTGACCTAGGGGCCTGGAGTTGACGTTAAGAGTAAAATGTAACTAATTTGTAAGTGCATTTTTAGACTCTGCAGCTAGTGATTAAACACAAACAAACAAGAGGAAAAAGGTGGATGAAAGCTGAAAGATGAAGTCCTGCCGTTCTACTCCGTTAAATTTCCAACGATTTTATTAGAATGTCAAATCCGTGGGTCTTGGCAGGGCTTGGGAGGTGTCTGAGCGGTTTGGAGGGGGGCGGGGGGGGCATGTCGGCTGTTGACACCACTAACGAAGGGGGGATTAGGAGTTTACAGAGGCAATAATATGATAGGTCAAAAAGAGGAGGCACTCCTCTACAACACTTGGCTCTGTAATGAATGATTGACTGGAAAAGGAGAAGCTGCCACTCGCTGGCTGAGTGCTCATCTTGACGCCTGCCGCACCGCTCCACAGCTCCCCTTGATCACGTTTCACTGCTCCCTTCTCATCTAAGGCACCCGTCTGCAGGGAAAAGCTGCTTTCCCTCTTATTTTTCTCCCTAATTTACACATTTAAGACATTTTTGTTTGCTTGTTTGCAATTCCTTTTTTTTCAGTGCGACTCTCTCTCACGGTCCCACTCCCAGCCCTGAAACCAGCACACACACGCACCCACGCACACACCCTCACTTAAAACCTTCCCTTTCTCCTATGTTTGCCTTCAGGCAATGAACTAATTTCAGGATCCATAATTGCGGCGTGTTGTACACCTGTCTGCTATTAATTCTCCCCTGTCTCTCATTCTGTCTCTTAATGAGATATTATTGTAATTATTGCCATTATGCTATTTTCCGTAATGAACTTGATTGATGTTTTTGTTATGGCACTATTTATTCTCTGTAATTAGTGTAAATGTGTAGGGAACTCTTACAGACGCTGATGGTCTGAGACTGTGGTTATGATTGAACCTAGTTTCCCGTTCACTTATCAGCTGACCTCAGAGTTCCTGCTTGGAGTAGAGTAGGTGTTCAGTATGGAAAAGAGAGCTAAGCAGCCCGTTCACCACTGAATAGGGCCCTGCTTGTAGCCATTTTAAGACCATTACAACAGTGAAAGGCTGCACAATGGCCGGCACTGTGCTTTGTTTCAGCCTGTCACTTGCGCCCTGTGAAAATCAAATAGCGCTTGGCCTTAAAAGACAAGATGAAAAAGGTTTTACCTATACCGTTTTTGGAAAGTCTGCTTGTGTTTTGAAAAGAATACTCTCAGCAACTTGATTTTGAATGTTATTGTTGCAGAGGCAAACTATTGGAAGGAATGCCAAGGAAAATCTCAGTTGAATGAACAATGTTGATTTTTTTTTTCTTAGCGGCTCTCAATCCAATTAGGAGTTTAATAAGGGTCATACAGAGGGACTTCACGCTGTAGGTTGATTTCTTTTGGCTGCTTTTTAGGGGTGGGATGAGGCTAAAGTTGGGAAAGGGCCCGATTGAAGGCAAGTCTCTTTAATGTGTGGTGAGGGGTCTAGTGCCCTGGAGAGTCATTGAAACTTTCTGGGGACCACAGATGATCTTTTCCGTTATTCTGAAGGCGAGGTCGGGAGATAATCTTACCCTGGTTTCTGAGTGGTTTTCTACATCAGTAACGTTTTACCTGATCTTGTCTTTTACTAAGACATACTTTATTGTGGTCATTATAAATAATGTTTTCTAATATAGCTCCGTATTAGAAGATAAGTGAATAAGAATGCCCTACTAGAGAGTAGGTCCTGCCCTCATGGGTTTGTTGACATGTTGTAGAGCTTTAAGTGTCTGACAGCCGTTTAACTCCACACGACCTGGTTCTCAAGTGCCATCATTCGGGTGCTCTTGAATCCATAGGAGCCATAATTACAATTCATGCACACTTTTAAGATGCGTTGAGAGAGCATTTGCATTCAACCAAAACAAAAAGTATATTACAAAATAGCAATAAAATTATAAACATTTTCTTTTGTTCACAAATATGCAGGGACTCTCAGTGGAAGTATACATTTTTTTACATGACATAAAATTGTCATTCTTTGAAGAGGACAAACACCATGTGAATTGTAGAACGATCGAAGTGAAGCACATGCAATGACTTTCAAAGGGATAGAGAAGAAAGGGTGAGCATAATGCCTAATAGGTGCTTTAGTAATTTCTGAGTTTTCATAGCTTAATCCGTTCTGAAAAGCTGAGAAGAAGAAAGGCTGCAAATGGCCCTCAGTATTAATTTGATGTGACTTCTGTACAATAAGGGCTGTGGATCCCAGAGGCCCATTTTCAAGCTTACCTTCTTTCATCATCCTCAGCCCTTGGAACTTTTGCCTAAATGTTTCATGAAACCAAGGCTGTAAGCCTCTTTGGTATTCTGTCTTTATAACGCCTGGTTTAAGACTATTATTACACGGTGTTCAAGGCAGAGGAGCACATACAAACAGTGAAGCTCTCCATTGTGTGAAACTCAAATTGATTCGGTTCAAATGGGAGAGCACTTGTATTAAAACACACATATTCTATGGCTCATTTCCCCCTTTCATTTTGGAATTTTGCAAATGCAAATTAGGTTTGGTTGCCCTCTTTCTTTTAATTCATTTTCTTTCTATTGTTTTTTTGTGATAGATTTCAACAAATTTTTTCCCCAGATAAGCATTTGCACATATTAACCACACTCAAAGGCAGGGCCTTATGGCCTAGATTATATCTTACTGCATTCTTGTTGTCAGCATGTAGAAACTTTCTTCAAACTCCATAACCTCTTGTATTCCTTTGTAGAAAAAAAAAGGTTTTCAACTCTCTTGTATCTGTGAAATGCATTAATCAATAATTACTCTTATCTTTTCCTGCAGAGAGATAAACTAATCAAAAGATTCAGTGTGTAAAAAGAAACTGTGACAATGTGCCTCAGCAAAGGGCAGGCTTTAGTTTTCTACAACACGTTTTCTCCCATTATAACAATAATGTCAAAGATGTAGATACTTGTGCATGGGCTTTTTGGTGTCAGACAGACAGAGTCTATTTTCTTTCCTGTGTGTCTTTTGTTTTTGTTTTTTTACACTGAAGGGGGGGAACTAGCAAGGGACACACTGGGCGGGTCAGTGACCCTAGAGAAAACAGCTTGCATTAATATGGTCTAATCCAGTGTAATTAGTCAAATTACAGCACGCCGAGCAGCTTGTCAGGGGCTGTCGGCTTTGGCAGGCACACAAGATGGCTTGAAGTCCCACTGGACAGCACAGAGACCTGAAAAGGAGTGCAAAGCCACCCTATTCCACACTCCTTATATTCCGTTCTTCTTGTCCCCTCTCTCTTTTTATTGGAACGAAAATGGGGGCGACTCTTTTTGCTGTGCTAATGTGGTTTCACCTTTTCTGATTTGTCTCTCGTACCCCCGGGCTGCTGCCTTGGCTTCCTGGCCGCCTGCTAAGGTGAATCAAATTGATATGAGGATTCATAGCACGGGCCACAGAAAGTCAGAGTAATTACATCAGTGCTGCTCTCTTATTCGCACAATGTTACAACGGAGAGTCAGATGCACGCAAACTAGTACCTCCGAGAAGCACATGGTTAAGACACTTCCTTCTGCCGCAGGATTAGCATTAGTAAACATATTTAAACTATATCATTACATGAGGATAAAGTACACATTTTCTAGTGCACTCAACAGCCAGATTATCATACCCTGCAAACCCGTTCAGCCCCATGGGGTGAGCTTGGATCACAAAAGGCCCTCATTAGCATAAATTTACAAGTCCTCTCGTTTGAGAGAAGATGATAAGAACCTGTTCCACCTTTGCTTTGGCCCTGAATTGCTTGTTGTGCTTTGGCAATGACAGATAAGTCAGGGTAATTCCTCTTTATGCCCCAAAAAATGATGCTTCCGATTCTGGCTGCTTCCCGAAGGTGTCACCCACGATAATCCTCAAAGAGCGTCCAGCAGGAAGGGGGATGTGTGTTTTCCAGATGATATACTGCGAATGACAGAAAGAATTATATGAAGTAGGCCAAATCTGTAACATATTATTTAGCAATTCCCGGTGAATAACGGGGATAAAAGGATAATGGATGAGGCTGTCGTTATTACCTTGGTGCTGAGGGACGCGCCAAAGCAAAGGTAGAGAGACAAGATTAATTTAGGACGCGTGAGGCACTCATTGCTCATCAGGCCTTCTCCTCTAAACGCTTGCGCTCTCTGTCTCTCTCCTCCTCTGTCTCTCCGCCTCTCCATCCTTGTCTTGTTCTTTCTCCTCATCTGTCTTCCACCGAGCCCGATCCCTCCTACGCACCAACAAAAAAAAAGTGGATTTAAAGCGATCGGTGTGGCAGCCAGAGGAAGCTGGTACACAGGCCAGGAAGATTTCAGTCATCTTAAGGCTGACAAGTCCCTGAAAAAGTCCCATTAGGAAAAGCTTGCTGAAAAGACCCTTTGCCAATGACTGCATCGCTTCTCCCAAGCTCCTTAGTGAAGGCATCCTCAAGCTGTTTATCTGGATGATGTACTCCCTAAATGTGTTCAAGAATGTGTGTGGGATGGATGTGGCAGTGAGTGGGCCAGCACTGGAGCCTTTTCATACTTATTTTTAAATGTTTGTTTAGCCTCTTTGTTTGCCTACTTATGCTCATGACATAATGAGTCTCCTCTTACAGGTATGAGACTAAATCATTTACATGTAATGGAAAAGTCTCACCATTGCTTGGTTACTATCTTCAACCTCACTGTCAGATGCCACTAAAACCTATTCAAAACTTTTCATGAATCATTGCTTTTATACCAACATCTAGATTTTTTTAAATTATTTAAATTTGACCATTAAAATGATTGATTCCATGAAACACTCATCTCAAACTATGACAAATAAGAACAAACTCCAATGGGAAATATGACCAATGTGTGTGGCAATCATTTGGCTTCTTGAGGCTTTTTGCCAAACTTGGTATCTCATTTGGAACCAAAAGTCTCAGTAATCTTTTTTTTTTTTTTTTGCATATCTTAACGCTTTTACGTCTAACATAGACGGAGGATAGACAATTTAAGTAGAATCTGCATGGTAAACAGATCTTTCCATCCACCTATCCCACAATTCACTGCAGTGTTGAAGACAGTGCTGCGGCGCCCACTAATGTGCATGAAATACCATGCCTGACAGAAATGTTATTGACAAACTTAGCTGGACATTCGGGGCTGTGAACTGCCAGCACATTTAATGCATATTAATCTCCTTTATCCCAGTGGTCTTGCCAGAGCACCGGAACTGTATCATCTTGCCACACTTCAGCTACCACGCAAATGTATAGTGACAGTGATTATGCAAATCTGTATCTTGCCCCCCCCCCCCACACACACACACACACACACCCTCCAATACCTGCATTAGGAGCAAGCTACTTTGTTGAAGTTGAGATACGGGTCCAAGTGGAATGCTGATACTTTTTTTAATCTGTGGGAATCTTTCACAGTTCCAGTATTTTTACATTTCTTAACAGTTGTCACACTAAGGGGGGATCCGACGAGAAACATGCTTTGAAGCTCAGGCATACATTTTAAAGCTTTGCAGTTTATAAAAGGGATTAAAGTTAAAATAAAGTAAGGATTTGAACATGTCCTGGTCATGAAACAAACATTTCCAGCCACATGACTTTGTTTTAAATATGCCCGCTTATGTTTAATTTCCCAATTTGTGAGTTATTTGTTCATAGAGGACAATAGGTATGGCATTTATTAACATTTTTCTTCTCCTTTAAGAGTTCCTAAATCAAATCATAAAGTTATATTGCTCCCAGCTGTATGTAGATGAGCTTTTTTTATTTCATTCTGGGTAATCTATGCACCTAACTGTGAACAACACTTGAAGTATTTTCCCCTAATTACATTGTCACATTCCCAATTGTGTTTTATAGGAATTATTCAGGATAAGAGAGACATTTTTGTGAAAAGATTATTGAATTAAATGTTATGTAATTAAAAAAAAAAAATCTGCTATTCAAACTTCATTCGTACTGCAGTATATGCTGAAATCTCAGAGGATGATCTTGACATTTATGCAAAATCATATAAAATACAGTATCTACATTAGAGATCGCATGAGATGAATAATGTTTTTCCGACTTAGAAAATGATCCCTCGCTCTTTGCTTTCACCGTCTCTTCAACCTCCCCACATATTTGACCTATATTGCCTGGGGTCAACCATTGAATACAGTGTACGTATAGTGTGCTGATACTCCAAATTGCCATATGTGAAATTTATCCCACACGCTCCCGAGGGAGTAGCGAGAATACGAGAACTAAGAATGAAACTGCCTCATGTATCCTCCGCCTTATTCTTCCACCTCACTGTTCTCTGTAGCTGCCTGGGACCATACAGTTGTGAGGCTTTACAGTGGAAGCCTATTAGACAACTCTGAGAAGAATGCAGTGGAGGTGCATTGATACCAGGTTGCCAGAGAGGCTCCACAGTTTCATATAAATATATCAGTCATGGTGGCTTGGAGGTGTCACTTAATTATATTACCTTTTATACACATTTTGGTTTAGATGCTGTAGAGAGGGGGCTTGTATTGTTCCATTTTGAAGAAAATTGCCTTAGATTTTAGAGATTATTTTCTTATATTTATTAATAACATCTGTCATAGTGTCTCAGTCAATATGGCATTTAAGCTATTTGGCAGTCACAAAAGATTAAAATCAATTTCCATGCATGAAGAGGCTTGCTATCACTTTTAAGCAAAATGTGCTCCATTTGTGCATCTGCACATTATTATATATGAGTTTCAGCCTAAACACCGGTGTCACCTGTGCCTTTCCTCATCTCATCTGTCACAATATTTTTCTGTTTGCCGCCTGTGATGTTCCACAGGCAGAGTGCATCCTGCCCTCTGTCAAATCATGGAAAGAAGAGAAGGCAAATAAAGGAAGGAGAGGGACGTTAAATTGCATTATGGCTATTATGCTTGAGAGGTATATTTCCCTGTAGCTTGCAGAGCCGCCGCGCATGCGCTTGTGGCTCCTAATGAGCCTGCGTGGAGGGACCTATGTGGAAACAAAAGGCTGCGCTTGTCGGCCATACCAGACCCTTCCACCCGCCCCCTCGCCGCTCCCCCAGCCCTGAGCGTGACAGACCAAGAGCAGAGCGCCGGTCCCTTCCTGGTGGCGTGATTAGATTGGGGCCGAAGTCTCCAGCTGGCAGGCCTGTCTGTGACTGGAGGCGGCCGTCCCCAGCGCTTGTCACTGGCTGACACCTCTGACAGGCAGGGGACAGCTTCAGCAGACAGGTTCATTAAATGGCATTTTTTACAGCTGGGCCTCCAAAAAATGAGGGCTGGGCTTTGTCAAATCTCCAATTCTACAGGGGCCCCTGCTTGTTGGTTTAGACCAGAGCTTTGTTGTTATGACAATTTTTTTGATCTGGGCTGTTTGAAATCAGCTCTTTTTTCGACTCTTTAGCCCCTCTTTTGTCAACAGCGAGGCCTTTGGCCTGTACTTTGTTGCGGCAGCAAAATGCTCACTTGCTGGGTAACAACCAACAGCCAGTGCCAAAATATCACTAAAACTGATTCAGAAAACCATGTTATAGCTGTTACATTGCTTAGTTTAAATATTTCTCACTTCTTAAGAACCTGTGATGCAGTGTGGACCTGACAGTGGCAATTGCGTGCAAACAAGTTTCAGTTCTCGCTGCCCATTATATACAAATTGAGAATTCAAGAGGAAAAATCAATGACACCTTTCAATCAAAAATGGAATGAAATGAATAGAGACTTTGCGAAACATGACATCTGTACAACTTGCAGCATCTCAGTCTTAACGCTATACTTCCTGAACATCTGGAGAGAGAAAAGCTACCCTTCTTCCAAGTGAGCTACTGCTGGCCACCGCAGTCATGCCTCCATCTCACCTCCCTTCCTCTGTATCCCCACTCCAGTCAGCACACTGCCTCCTCTGGGCCATGCCGTCTCTATGACAACTGTTTGAGTTGGGGGGGGGGTTGCAGAGGTGTCAAGCAGGGGCATTACCGGGAGGAGAGCGCCGCACCAGAGATGCTGCGCTGCACATCCAGCATCTCCACCTAATCCAATTTTAATTGAGCTCCAGAGATTTTGGATGTGGCACGGAGGTCGGGCATGAGCTATTCCAGGGAGAAATTAAAGCAGCCCGGCCCGGCCTGCACTCTTCCAGCCTGTCACTATTTTAAATGAGCATTAGCATCAGACCTAACCCAGCCGAACATCTCACTCTGATTCCCTCCCTCCCTGCCTACTCCTATGTGTGATTATAACCTGGGGAGTTGATGATGTTGCTCCCTGGTTCGTACTGTTCGACAAAATTGTTCTGCAAGAGGCAAGTGAGAAAGAGGGAGGGTGTGTGTGTGTGTGTGCGTGTGTGCGTGCGTGCGTGCATGCGTGTGTGTAAGGGCACCATTCTCACCTGTCAGAGCATGAGTCTTAGTTTTTACTGTGTGTTGACCTGCAGTCCCAGTTTGCCACATACAATAATGATCCTTCGTCTGATCTTTCCTGTCCTTGGCATGATGGTTTTCATTGATTGTTTGTGTCACAGACTCGGGGGCATTTTTTCGACCACTTGCCTTTGCTCTGCTGTGAAAAGTGTGGAACACTCAAACAGAATGTGTCGAATGCTTCATATTGTGTCCAAAAGCCATATACTATGATGTCTCTGCACTGCATATAGTACTCTCTTACATACAGCCCTTTTTCCACTGCATTTACTCAGGTCACTGTATATACATATATTGCATCTTCAGTACTTTGTTCTACTTGTGCACAGTCTCAGTTTACTTTGTTATTTTTTTTATGTTTTTATACTTTTTACCTCTGCAGCTGCAACACTGCAAATGTCCCCACTGTGGAACAATAAAGGATTATCTTATCTTATCTTATCTCAGTGAGTGATACTAAGAAATTCACAAAAACACTGAAAAGTGAAAGTGCTCCCAAATTATCTATAGTTCCGCAGTAAATGCATCTTAAGTTACTTCTATCCCTTTTGCACAATCTGCAAAGGTCATATTTTAGCCTTTTGTTGTCTGAAAAATTCAGAGACTTTTACATTATACTTTTACAAATCAGTTTACAGCAATACATTAAATCTGTTAAATAATAATTTCAGAACTTCACTCATTTTACTCATGATAGTTTATTGCCGTACCAATGGCAATATCTTACACAGTATGCCGAAATGTCTATTTCTGAATATATATATATATTTCATGTCTAACTTGACACGATCAATTGTATATGGTTATAATAACCCAAAGACATTTCCTCTATTCTTTCTGTCCTTCCAGGTCTTGGCATACACTGAGGGCTTACATGGGAAGTGGATGTTCAGTGAGATTCGGGCAGTCTTCTCCAGACGCTACCTCCTTCAAAACACAGCATTAGAAGTCTTCATGGCCAACAGAAGTAAGTAAAGTGTCAATTACAACTTTTGAAATGCATGGCTTTCTACATCGTAAAGTGACGTCTCTCACCGTTCACAGCATCGGTCATGTTCAACCTCCCTGACCAGGCCACAGTAAAGAAAGTGGTCTATAGTCTTCCTCGAGTGGGAGTGGGCACCAGCTACGGACTTCCACAAGCCAGGTGGGTCCCATTTCTTTTTTTCTAAACTTTGATTCCTTCATTGCTCTTGTTACTTCCTCTGTTTGGTGTGTTGGAGCATCTGCTTGACCTGGCCAGCAGCAGAGTCATCTGAAGTCCCATTGTTCCTGTCAGTGAAGTGGATGTGCACTGACCCTGAGTGAACTGACCTAATTCTCTGACGTACGGCAAGGCTACAGCCAGGCCACTGACCACGGGGAAAACCCACACCTCCCCTTTCGACTTTCATAGTTCTAACAAACAAATATATACAGAATACTGCAAAAAAAAGCACATTTCCTCAAATGTCTTGTTATCTACGTAACTCAACTCAACACTTTGAATTAACACTTGGTGAATGGCTTTCCACCTGGCTGTTATTTAATCTCTTCTAATCTAATCTGCGTTACAATCAATATCACTGCATTGGATACCACATGGATTATTTTCTCCAGAGGTTGAGACCATAAACCCAGTTTTGTGTCTTCTACCACTCTACTGTGATTTAGCCAAGCCTTTACATTTAAGAATGGCTTAAGTGGTTCATAGTTTTTGCTTTTTTACATTTTAATGATATAAATTGAAAATGTCCACAGCGAACACCAACATTCAGTTTTCTGATAAATTGTTTACTTGTTTGTTCAAGGCGCATCTCCCTGGCCACCCCTCGACAGCTTTTCAAAACCTCCAACATGACCCAGCGCTGGCAGAGGAGGGAGATCTCCAACTTTGAGTACCTCACATTTCTCAATACTATTGCAGGTAAAGACCTCTCATGTTGTACAATATTATGATTCCCATGTCAAACTCCATACTTAAATTTTGAAGTAGCTGAAGGAATGAAAATAATAAATATATGTTTCCCCTCAGCCATCCGTTAAAAAGATAGATTGTGATTTGTCTACTTCCTTATCAGGGAAAATGTTACAACCAGTGGAAGTTTTTTCATTCTAATCTATTATTTATGTGAATCTCTTCACCATTACAGCCTTGTGACATTACATTTTGCCATCATTTCCAATATATTTGATGTGTCAGTGAATCTGGAAACATACAATAAGTGGCCTTAGGTATGTCATATTTGTTTAAGAATCTGTCCTCATGTGCTCCTGGACATAGTACACTCCATTGTTCGGGAAGGAGTGTGCTATTTTGAAGCCAAGAGCAGGCACAGCCTATTTTGCCAGATGATTAGTGTCTGGCTTTGTTAGAGTGTTTGCGTGTCTGTGGCGCTGAGAGGTTCTGTTGTCGACTCTCTGATCTGAACTGCAACTAACAGGGAAGGCGAGAGCTGCTGTGCGCCGCTCTGCTCGTAAAGGTGTCATCCTCTCTCTCTCGCTACGTAGTCATGCATATTTATATTTAGCTTGCGCTTGAGTTCAATGCATTATTGTCAGCTAATTAGATGTAAGGCAGGTAGAAAAACATGCTCAAAATTCATTAAAAAAATCACTCGTAATGACCTAGGCTGACAGGGATGTCAAAACAGTGTGGGGCAACCGACAGGCGGGGGCTGAGGTGCCGGGAAGAGGTGTGAAGGGAAAAGGAGTCTTCTAATTAAACACTATTCCACAGTTATTAACATCCTGCCACCCCTAACTCAGGCCTCAGCACCAGTAGGTCTTACAAACATTCTCTATACTCAACCTTCATACTCGGTCCGCTGCTTTCCTTTTACTATGTGGCATTAACCTGGATAATTATGCTCCCTAGCTTCCCCCAGACCCTGGCTGCTCTGCAGAAGCCTTCCCATTGACTAGGCTGTCAGACATTATCACTTGCTGAGCTAGATTTAGTCTCTCTAATGCCAAAGCGCCGCACTCCAGGAGTGAGCATAGACACACCTGCTGGATTCATTCAACTTAATAATATTTTGTCTGTAATCGTTAAAATCTTTATGCTTGCAGTAAACTATACTAAAGCATATTGTTTTCATTTAGATTTAATAACCCAGCTTCTAATATCCTGGCTTTTGTTTTGCAACTTCTTCCTATAACTTGATTTGGAAAAGGTGGCATTACATGAGTGAGAATATCATTATAAGAGTATAATGTGAGCAAGCAATTGCTGATTTAATATATTTACAGTTTGTTTAGCTCCTTCATAAATATCCATTTACCATGAAAGGTAACATTGTGGATATCAAATTGTGCATTTCCTGCTCTACTCCCTGTGCAACAATGCTATAATGTATAATCATTTCTACAGAACTTCAGTTTAAAGTAATGCTTGGAGAATGTCTGAGGATTGTTTGCTTAATACTATTACAATATCAACATTGTAAAACAGGGTAACAGTATAACCGTAACGTTATAGAAAGTATGTCATGGGAATGTGGTCAGATCTTAAAATCAGTGATGCTCCCATTTTTTTTCCTTGTGAATAAAATACAAAAGAATGCCATTTACTTTTAGTTTTCCCCGAGCCTAAGGTTTTAAGCTTGATTTATTACAAGTAGTAAACATTTCAATAAAACCATCTATAGCAGCCCCTTCCAAGTCCTAGATTACAACTGGCCACCACCTGACCTCACAACTGCATCAGTGTCATCTCTAAGAAGAAAGTTGAGCATAAATGACAACATGGTACATGATCTTGGCTTTTTTCCATGCTCTTCCTAAGACACGTTTTGCCATCTGAAAACCATAACTTCACTGTCCGAGCAGTAAGGAAATTTCACATCTGGCCAATCAGTGCATCAGACTTGAAGCGACACTTTAGGCAGTTGGAGCCATGGCCCTGAGAAGAATCTTTGTTTCTCTGTAATAACATCCACTTCTCATAACATAGACATACATATTTTCTCTGTAAACTTAAAGATGCACTCCTCTGGCCTCTTGTAGCACATACAGTCTTATAACAAAATACATTCAGTAAGCAAAGGCATAGGGAGCTTACTATTAAGTGTACGTGTTTCCCTGGCAGACGCCGTATGAGACAGGAAGTGCGTCTGATTGAGGTCTCTGAGATCGGGGGCTCGTTGGAATGTTGCATGCTGATCCCGCTGAGTAACTGAAGCCTCAAGTGTACCCTGCCCCGCTTTCAACCCCTCTGTTTCCTTCCATGCCTTCATCACTCACAGATTTCCGTCTGCTTTATGTGTCTAGGGAGGACATACAATGACCTGAACCAGTACCCCGTCTTTCCTTGGGTCCTCACCAACTACGACTCAGAGGAGCTGGACCTGACCTTGCCAGGGAACTTTAGAGATCTCTCAAAGGTACAGACAACTCTTGGCCATGCACCTCTGTGTAACCGAGGGAGAGAGGGGAGGAGGGGTCTGGCTCTGACGGCAGAGAATTTCGCAGTCAGTTTGTAAAACAATTACATATTTAAAAGCAAAAAAAATCATATTAATATATGAATATAAATAATTATTAATAACATACTAAAACGCACTCAATTACCTCACATATGTTTTCTCCCTAATTATTTGAAAATATACGGTGTCTCAGAACATAGTTCATATTGAATAATCTGGACATAAGACATTTGTTGACCTGTACACATGATAAACTATAAGCTCATAATATCGCGGCCTGGCGAAGGTTGGAGCATAACAGTGTAATCAGTGTACTTTTATAGATGATACCGATGAGAGCAGTTCTGATGACTCTTTTGTGTAGCTGTGAATGTTGGTCTAAATGTAGCAGGTCAAAAACATATCATGCTGTGCCGTACCAAGTCTTACTAAAGCTGACTAACCAGGGCTCGTGCACAATGACACTAATGCCCCACAACGTTAGGAGATAAAGTGTTGTTTTTGCTCTCTCTGACAGAGGGAGAAAGGCAGCAGATCACTCTACCACAAACTGTGACCTGGTTTACTGGTTTCCCAACCCCCCCCCCTCTCTCTCTCTCTCTCGCTCTCGCTCTCACTCTCTCTTGCTGCTGATCACTGACCTGAAAACAGTTACATTCTTGTCTGAGCTCTCCCTCTTGCTCACTTTATCACTCGTTCATTCCCTCAATGCAGTGACATTCTGAATCGCTTTGCCGTCTTGGCTCTCATCGGCCTGAATCAATTTTCAAGCCATGTGTGCACTGTGTCTTGAAGTGAGCGCTGCGTTTAGTAGCGGGAGAGGAGGAGAACTTTGAAATTGAAGCTAAGGAAGTTACTCCGAAACACTCCACAAAAATCATGAATGAGTTACACCAAGTGCTGTGAAATTGACAAATGAGCTCCCGCTGTGGTGAAACACTTTCTTTTTTTTTGACATTTCTGTGAAACCAGAACATTTTGGAAAAAACTGCAAAGTTTTGTGTCTTGCCACCAACATTTCAGCCTGCTAGTGGCAGCTCTGGCCTGTAAGGCATCCAGGTGGGAGAGAGCCACAGAAAGTGTGTGTGTGCATGCGTGTGCCCTGTTTGTTTGTTTGTGTTTGTTTGTGTGTGTGTGTGTGTGTGTGTGTGTGTGTGTGTGTGTGCGCGCGCGTGTGCGTGCGTGTATGCACGCATGTGTCTGTGCGTTTGTTTGTGTGTTTGTGCCTGCACATCGTGTGTGTGTGGGTGCGTGTGTTGTGGCGGTCAGGGCTGAGCCATGTGCAGCCCTTCTGCCCTAGGGAGACAGTTATGTATTGTAATGTATTCCAGTGACATCCTCCCATGCTGTTTACAGGGCTGAGCTGGCTTCATTAGCATGAGTTCACAGCCTGTGTCTCCTGACAGTTGTCCTTGGAACCCCAGGGCTCTTACCTCCAAAAGTTCACAGTGGGTGTAGCAGGTAGCGACAGAGGCCCCCCACACTTCCCTTCTCTGCTTGGTCTGCCCTTTTGTTCAATTATGGATCAGAGGTAGCAAAGTCTCTTGAGACTCAATCATTGTGTATTACTGCTGTGTGTGTGTGTGTGACTCTCTGTGGAGTGTAGGTCCAGTGAGTGTAGTTGTGTACCAAACAGGATGTGTCTGTCCGACACAGCTGAACAACACTGCCTCTATTATTAGCAATAATCTGATTTAACCAAACGTCTGATTAAAGACTAAGCAGAGTGTGAATTCAATCATTCATTTATTGCCATATTTCTTTGCTTGACAGCGTTTGATCCGTCAAGCTGCAACTGACACTTTTTAATTTATTCCTTAAGACTATTGTTGTTTAAAATCTTGCCTTAATTGTTACTATGTCCATTTTTTTCAATCCTTGTTTTTAATTATATTTTTTGAATTATCTGTGGTTAAATTACATGTCACAACCTGAGTTCTGATCCTCCAGAACTCTATGAGCTACATAATTTAATTATAAATTAAATACTGAAGCATCATTAACACATAATCACTACTACTAATAATTATTCTCAAATAATCCTACACTGGCATTGCATCATTTTCAGGGTTACCTTTTTTTTCCCACGGATCAGAGTCATGCGTGAGACTTGTTTGGCATTTACGTTTGACTGCCACCTGACGGGCAGCATTGTTCAACTGCTGCAGCTCTGTGCCAAATAATATCCTCCCAAACCTACGGCACTTACCTACAATTACCTGCTGGTTGGACATTCAGTCAGCTGTGAATGGTGCTACTGAAAACAGCATTCTTTCGCCCCGGGCCCAGCACTCTGCATATTTGGATGTCAGGTACATTCATGCAGTGAAGTGTTTCATTAGAATCTAATGATTTTTTCCTGATTGAGTGACAAGTGGATGATAGATAGAGGGAAGCTAATCTTCCTCAGAGCTGTTAAATTGTGTGACGGTAATTCATATAGTTGCACAAGAAAGAGCCTCTTCGTCCACTGTACTTAGGATATAACCTACTGTATGTAAAATGTCATTCCAAGAGACAAGCAACACCAAAAAGCAAAGGGCACATTGAGTCAACCCATGTCGTTTAAATGGTCACATTCATTTTTGCACAGATAACATTCCTAAAATAATGCTCATACTATTTTCCCTTGAAACCATATTTTGACTTCTGTGGTGGTGGTATACAAGCTGAAAGCTGAGCATCTATAGGAGTAGGAGAAATATTTGATTCTGAAGAAGAGATTTGCTGACAGAACTTGGCTGCTATAAGGATCCACTTCACACGATTCGGTCTGTAATGGAGCCTCCTTCAGCCTCACTTCCACTCCACTCAGGCTGTTTGGGAGAACCTCTGCTTTATCTTGAGTTGGAGCAACTTGATTGCATTAGACTGCAGCTACATACAGTCCTGCCTCTGACGAGTCAAGAAAAAAACGGCTGCGACTTCTCCTGACAGAGCACCATAGCAACATACTGTAATGTAATTTCTTTTGAAACATAAAGTGCAATATGCGTCTCTTCGGGAGGTTGCATAGATGTAACCAAATGGAAGCACTCCCTGCACGCTCACTCAACATCGGCCACATTTATTTCCTGTGTCTCTGGATTGCAACACCAGAAATGATCCCGATTGAATCTGAAGCCAAATCTAAGTTTGATCATACTTTGTTTAGTTGTGTTGATGTATTTCACCGGGTCAGGTGTGATGCAAGAAATGAGCTCAGATAGGAGTAAGTGTGAATCTGTCTCAACCATTTGGATCAATTGTCTTATATCTGTGATCAGTATGATATGCAATGCAGGGAAAGGGGACAACATGATTATTCTTGGTTTAAAAGAGCTAAACAAAGCCTGATGTAGGCTTATCAGCAGATAGTGCTTATGACACTTAAGGACTGCTGAAACGCTTCTGTTGTTTTATTATGAGTATGGTTTAGCAATCATACCTTCTCCTTTTCTTTTTTTTTTTCTTTTTTTTGCCTTTTCCACATGTTTTTCTATGGCCGAGGCAGCACAGTAAGGCTCTGTGGACTAACTGGACAGTAACCTTTCAGATTACCTTTTTGGGGAAAGGTTGTGTGTCAGAGTGGGTCTCTGTCAAGGCTGCAGTTTCACATGGTTTCTTTTATTGGAGTGATTGGTTTATTTTAGTGTCAAGTGCCACAAACTTGTTCGATACACTTGGCAGACAACACAGATGGTTATTTCCCAGGATTTGTTGAGACAGAGAATCAAATGTTTCACTGTCTCACACAAAAAATGGGTGTAAAAAAACACCAGAAATGTATCAATGTTTTTTCTTCATTCTTCACCAATCTATATACATCATAGACTATATATAAAGATGGACCACATGAGAGATCCCAAATGTAAAGCCAAATCATCTTGATTGCCCCCTAGTGACTGGCTCCTGTATAGGTCATAAATAGGTCACCTCCTTGTCTATTGTGGATATGGGACAAAATCAAGTACACCCATCATGTTTCAAGGGTCATTTCTGTCAGTTTATACTGTAGTGTTATTTTATCTTGGAAGTTATGATTAGCTAATTGATGCTATAACAACATCATGATTGATAGCTGAGACTGATGCGGCATCAGTCAGGCGTGTGTATCGACCAGGCATCCAAACCAAGGCTCATCTGCACAATCCCTACTGCACAGTGTCTGGCTCCAAATTATCAACGTAATCTGGGGGAACCCATATCCGGAATATTTTGGCTTTATTTCTTTAAGTGAGCGTAAGAGGAGATAGATGGTCCATTTACGTATAGTCTACCTTTATTTCCATAAGTGCATATTAAATTGTTTTTCCTATTTGCACCTAATGACCACCTGAGAACTTATTTTGCTTTTAATATACCTTTAAGAAGAATTAGGTTTCATATCACAGACTGTTGTCTGAGCAGTCTATGTTCCCGTATATCTGGTAACATATTTTAAGCTTTGGTTCTATGTGTGTTATGTGAATTGTTTACTTCCTTCTCTCACACTCATTAGTGTTACCTGCAGCTTTCTTGTCTGTATTCCTCTCCCTCTGTCGCATGTATTACCCTAAGCTTTCATAGCGCTCTAACCTGCATTAGTCATACACTAGCAGTGGTTTTACGGAGTGCGAGAGATCTTGTGGCTTGCACCCCAATCCAGCTGGCCCAAGACTTCACATGCAAGGCTATTATCACTCCATAAATCTCTGCAGATCTCAATAAACTTCTCTTTCAGTCTATTCAATTGTGCTAACACTGATGTGGACTGCCATTAAAATTTTAAGGAAGAACCAAAACTGGTCCCATTAAATTTTGACTTAGAGCCTCTGGCATGTGCACAGTACCACACATGGTTATGACCTTAATCTTTACAATGACCAAAGACCTTGCATACAACCGGCCAAAGGAATAATAGCGCAGGTTTAATAACGTGAGAATAGTTGCCTTTATTATATTTTTTATATCAGTCTCAGACCATTTTAAATTGAGATATTTTATTTCTTATGACCGTTGAGCTGCAGCTTTCGGGTAGAAAACCTGCCACAGATTACAATACCAGTCTCCCTTCCCCCTTCTTGCGCACATTCAGTGATATTGAGTATATTGATATTGACTGCCAATATACCTCAGAGGCTGTTCTATTAGATAGGGTGATTGAAAAGGCAGAGAAAGCAATTATTTCCCCACTGAACGTATGTTTAATGGGAGTCATTGTGTTGCCTTAAGAACACATGAAAATGAAACGGCTGCCAGAGGGCAAAAACCCAGAGATGGTGTCAGTACAACACTGAAATTATTACTGAGTCTGCATCTAAATAATGAACCCTGCTATCCAACGTTTGGCCTTACTGAAACAAATGATTGGATGGATGTCATATAAATATAGCAGTGAAGTAATTCCTTGAATTTTTATAGCCCAACAATAATTAGGCAGCATGAACAACCAATATGAGATTTTATATGATTTGTGACATTTTCCCTCTCAGAAACTGCCATCATCACTCAGTTGGCATTTAAAAAAAATCTTGCACTGCTATTTTCCAATTAAAGGTTTGGTGGGGGTTTTGGGATTTTTTTCCCTCTACACATTATTTTAGTAAAAGCGAACTGTTAAGCAAGCAAACCTAATTTCATGTATATTTTTTGTGGATATATACTATACTACTACTACTATATTTTAACATAAGTGGTTTAGGTCTGCTTATAACTTCAACTCTGTGATGTTACTCCATTAATGTTGATACTATTTCTCCATACTTTACTCTGAAGGTCCTGGTAACTCCCAGAAGCAGTTCCCAGTACCACAAAAGGGCTCTGAGCACAGATGGGAGTAGCAGTGCTAAGTAAAGTGTTTAGCTTGGTGGGTGTGTTGGGTGTGAATCAGGTCAGCCAGGGTTAATCCACATGGATTAGCCACAACATTTAGCAGGAGACGCTCAGATCTCCTCCCTATATCCAGGGCGCTCCATCGTGCTCGCTCCTGCTACCACATCACTGTAAATTTCAGACAGTAGACAGAGCAACAGGAACTTTTTAGAGAGAATAATGGCTTCTGAAACACAAATCCCAGAGTAAGCTCCTTGTCTGCCCTAGCCCCATGGGAAACTATTAAAACTCGACAGGGTTTATCTCTGTTAATTCTGTTCAGTTATGCTTTTTCTATACTTCATGTCAACATTTAGGAATAGAAAAACAGATCATTTGCAATCTGCAACGTGATGAGATGCTTGGCAGTAAACGGTCCCTGTCATACAAGGAAAAACACAGTCTGGTCCACATGTTGTTGGTTGGATGCATACAAATTGCAATGAAAAAGACAAAAGACAAGTGGTTAAGTATAAAAAAGGATAATTTACTTTTGTGTTTTGATAATAGCTTTCTGTTGATGCTTTTTTTGCACTGTCTCATAATATATTTAAAAAATATATTGCGTCTGAACATTTCTCATAATCCTTTAATGACTGTCATATATCTACATGATCATGAACATTTAATACAGAACAGAGGCTTGCATGAGACCTTCTGTATCTGCTAGGTATTCCATTTTGCGACTTAAACCAGATTAAGACTTGGATGTTTGAGCATAGGAAATGGTGGACTTCCAGAGAAAATAACATTTTACTGTAAGGCTGTGATTTTACTTTTTGTAATTGCCCAATACATTTGATTTATTTTTGCTAAACATGACTTAATTGCTTTTTTAAGACAATATTTGATCTTTGATGCTCCAGGGACATAATTGGACTTAATCATCATCATACTTTTGACTTATACTTTGTGTCAATTACCCCAATTATAATCTGTTAAATCATAGGCTTGCCCTGTAAAATACTTGGCCATAGGCGACACTTTAGAAATGCATTGCAGTCCAAACCTTATGAATGTTATGTGAGTCATTTGTTAAAAAGGCCAACTGCCTTCTCTTTCAATAAGGGTTGTTTGATTAATTAATAACAGAAAGAATAACCGATCAAATACTTTAGCGTCCCTCTACAACAGACTACAAACTACGGCCCGTGGGCCATCTGCGGCCCACTGTGCAGTTTGAGATGGCCCTCAGAGCAACCAATGATTCCTTATTTACAAAATCAATATAGCTTTTATCTTAAATCTCTGAAATGTTAATTATCCTGTTGGCACACATTCGGTAAGTGGTTTGATTATGTATTGTATGTATTGTGATAATGTATTGTCCTGTTTATAAAGTCATGAGTTAAAAATATTTGCTGGTACGAAGAGATATTAAAAACGTTTTGGCAGATTATATACAACACAGTTCTTACCATATAAAGAACAGCAAACACACCTTATAAAAATGCACATTTTTGGTTTAATCCATTTATTGTCAGCTCACTTTCCTTTGTTCTGGGCAAACAAAGGTCCTGCGAACAAATAAAGGTTGATCGTATTATTAAAAAATACTTAGAAAACCCTAAAATACATACATTTTAAAAACTTTCTAAAAACAAGTCATTTGTTTACCAAAGTTGAATATTTTTCTGTCAACCTGTTGGCATAACCGAGTTCTGTATATCTTCAGTGAGTCTCACATGAGTCCCATCCCATGTCACTATAGCCTTCAAGGATACATCACATTGCCGGTCACGCCGACTGTATACTGTGTGGTTTGTTGTAATATATTAGGCATGATAGTTATCAATTCAGATTTCTAAACATTGGTACGGCTGTCTGCTGTATTTTTTTAGCTTTGGTTATGTTATTAGTTATTATATTGTATGTTATTTTCCTTGTTAAAGGTTTCTCACCAGTGAAACTTTCTTTTATTTACAGCATATTTAGCTAAAATGTCAATGTCAGAAACTATTTAGAAGCAAATCATTAACACAGCAGTCGCTGATAAAGCATCCCCAGTTAAGCGGTTTACAGTAAAATCAGTATGCTGGTCATGAAGAAATATTTCTTAAAGCCAGGTAAAATATCAAAATCATCCAGCCATATGTGCATATAAATTGTGATTGCCTTCACAATGAACATGACGTACAACACCTAAATGGTAAAACAATAGGAAGCTTATATCATTTCAGATTGCTTTGAGGGAGAAACATGAATTTAGCTGGAAGTTACTCGGACGAATAATAACAAATTACTTTATTTCCTTTCCAGCCTGTTGGTGCTCTGAATCCAAAGCGTGCAGCATTCTACGCTGAACGCTACGAGACGAGGGAAAACGACCAGACACCTTCTTGTCATTACAACTCCCACTACTCCACCGCTGACACCACCCTACACTGGCTTGTCAGAATAGTGAGTAAAAACCTCTTCTTCAGCTTCCCTCATACACATTACTGTACTGTCTTCAAAATTCCAGAGTTAGTCAAGCATCTGAATAGAAATGAAGTCAAGCCCTCAGATAGATTTTCATTTTTTTGACTCTGCATTAGTTGATTGTCACATGTCAGACTTGATGATGTTGTTACTCTGAGGTCTGTCGGCCTTTGCACAGGAAACAGCTCGACATCTCAATTTGATTGGACCTGAGTTCGACCAATGGTGCTCAGAAAACACATTTCACAGGCCAGTAAACCGGCATATGTGAACTAAATAAAGAGTGGCTGGGTAATGATTTACAGAGGCCGCTGTGACAGGTTTATGTGTTTCAGGCAACCCAGTGAGCGCTGGAGACATGTCCATCAAGGTTACTGAGCACTGTCCTCATTTACTCTGGGAGAAAGCAGGAGGCACGCGCACTTCCAATTTATTCCCCACAAAATCTGCCCTTATATCCTCCATGGTACCTTTGAGTTGGTATTCATTTGATTTTGACGTCAGCTTATTAATTTGGAAGAACTTTATAGGGAGTTACTGTATTTCCCCTCCTCCCCAGTCATTAGTAGGAAGGGGCTGATGAACCGAGGGACCTCCCTTGACAGCAGTTAGATTGCCCTCTGTGGGTTTGTTCGCACAATTCTTTTCTTCCTTTGGTGAGTGATCCATCCGGCAATGGACGCCATCTCAGGCTGAGAAACCCAAATTTAAGCCAATTATCATTATGGTTTACTGGACTCAGGAAGAACACTAATTAATTCTCCCTCAGGCTTGGATGCAGCGTCTGATCCTCACAGAGATCCCTTAGTCCAGTGCAGAAAAGAAAAACAATAAAAAAGGTTGATTATCCGGACTTTTCATATTTATTTTTAAGTCATTACGTTGATTACCCATTTTGACTACAGTCAAAATGGGTGTCCAGAGGGTTGTGAAAATAATAATGACCTTAATTTAAGTGTTTTTTTATTGATCTTTGTTTGATGTTGAATTACTTTTCCTCTATAGGAACCCTTCACCACATTTTTCCTTAGTGCCAGTAAAAACAAGTTTGACCATCCTGACCGCACGTTTTCAGCCATTTCCCGCTCCTGGAGAAACTGTCAGAGGGACACTTCTGATGTGAAGGTGAGACTCGGAACAAAAGCAGTAGTGCATTCCATCATTTACACTAATATTGACACACAAGTCTAGATCCGAAGACCCAAAAAAAATCGGTTAATTCCGTGAGGCCATAATCGACTATGTATTACGTTATATCACACGTGTTTCTTATCAAAGTTTTTTTTCATTCTGGTTTTATGGACATGTAGTTGTTGGATGATGAATGATTGTGAATATCAATAGGCCCTGGATATTGCACAGTATCTGTCAGAAATTGCGGTAATATACCATGTATAATTGGCAGTACAGCCGTACCAAGCCTCCTCAGCCAATGTAACTCACCAGCCCTGCAAAAATATAAACCATTAATTATAAATGCCTCATATAAACAGAAAATCACAAAGAACCATGGTGCACAGGAATAGCCTAATCACATTTGATTTATCCTGTGTGGAAAATAAAATAATTTGAATTTAGTATGTGCATGCAAGCACTGGTGAGTTTAAACAAAGGCTGAGTCGGAGAGAAAGACAAAGCCTTCCCTCTGAAAATCCACAGAGCAGTCTCCAAAAACACTGAACCCTGCTGATTCGCCTCCATTTTGCCCACTGCATAACACACAGCAGGAATACACACTGACCTCAAAGTGTCATATATTTCTAACACACCCTGCACTGGGTTGTGTTGCCCCAGGCAAATAATAAAGCATTAATGACAAAAGCTATTTAAAATGTAGTCTTTTATGTAGGGACATGGCTTTTACTTGCCAGGATCTGGGGGACAGCAGCCAACAATCTATGTGAGGCAGAGGCAGAGAGCTGCAAGCCAGCAAAGAGCTGAATAGTCAAACGCCACCCTGTTAACAAATACAGTCTACTTTCAACTACTTGTCTGTCTGCATGCATTTCCTTTTACATTCAAGGGATGGCTACTGATCTATTAGGAGAGGCAATGTACTGTGGAGGACAATGGTGGATTACCAACAGTATTTCATAATATATTAAAAGAAGGAAGTATTATGCAAGAACTTGTTTGGTTTACTCATGGTGCATACGGGAAAAGGCAGAGCCAACATTTTAACTGATTCGATTTTTCCTAATAAAATGTGCTGTCATTATTTTTACTTTCATTTGTCCCATTGTTCTTTGCTTGCCCTCCAACATACAGTAGTTTTTAATTTGCATGTAGTTTTGCGATTTGACTGCTACATATAAAAAAGTGTATTGCTTAATATAATCCTATCAAAAATAAAATAAAACAAGGCACCTAAAAATATGGACATGCACAGCCACGGCCACATATAGCGGCTTAGCCTGAGCCTAGGGTCAGAGGTTAAGGTCAGCTTTGGCCCAGTACACTGAACGGTCCATCAGGGCTCTGATTAAAAGGCAACTTGTTTTTACCAGGGTCTCTCCTTCATTAACCCTGGACTTCTGCAGCCTTAATGACGACAAGGAGGGAGGCTTTAACCCCTGATAGGGATGACCTCCTAAAAGAGCAAACCAAATGGAAACAACCCTGAGCTCCCCAAGCCTCACCTTCTCAACCACACCATTATTAATGTGCATCCATACCTCTCATGCTGCACAGTATCGTTAAGCTGGCACAGCCCACCACGGGCAAAGATTGTCAGCCTTTATTTATTTATTTATTTGTGTTTTTCGAAGTGGGCACACATACACATAATTTTTTCATACACACAAACTGCCACCATGCTGTCTGAAGGAGTCCAGCGGCACCCCACTGGTGACAGATTTTGACGAACATGTCATTAAGGTGACACAGTGTAGAGCAACTGAGGCTTGTGTGATTGACTTGTTAGCCCATTACGATGCTGTTGCAGAATTAATGGCTGCCATGGGAGGGTGGCTTGAAAACGGAGCTGGCAGGTTTAACGGCTTGGCGGTGAGTTACGGCAGGAAGTTTACAAACGAAAAGAGGAGGGAAAGTGTGGTTTTATGAGTGTGTGAGTGTGTGAGAGAGAGAGAGAGAGAGACAGAAGGAAACGGAGGAAGAGGAATGATTGCTGTACTCTCTTTCCCTGTCGTGTGCGAAGGGTGAAATGTGACCAACAGCAGAGCAGCAGTGTTATTGGCCTGTACCATGTCATGCTAACTCGCACTCTCAAATCCCCATGATTTATGTAAGACTAAAAGCTCTGCACGTTATGTATCCCATAGGCTATATAAAACTCCATACTACCATTGAATCTGACAAACACCGCATTCATAAAACAAGCCTCACACAGGGACTTAATATACTTCCTTGCACACCCCCTTTATACTCTCAGGCTACGAGACAGACGACCACATTTAACTTGTCCTGTGCGCATGTTTTCTAATGAGCAGAGGACCTACATTCCTTGTGTGCTTATGCCTCACTGTGCACTCACTCATCCTTCCCTATCTATATGATTAGAATGGATCAATGGAGTGGAGGCTTCAATCACAGGCACTTTGCATTATTGGATGTGGAATTCTTTTTTTTTAAGAATTTGTTAAATTATTTAATCTGTAATTTTGCATTTTCAGCCTGTTACCCAATCTATGCCATAGTTATTTCATTAATTCTTAGGTATTCAAATATGTTTTAAAGGTCATAAGTAAATATCATATATATATATTTTTTTTATTGTTATGAAAACAATTACAGAAAAACAAAATGAACCAATTGGGAAAAATCTGTGATAGATTTTAATATTGAATGTAATCTCATGAATCTTAATGCTCAAATCTCTGAAAGTTTTGAACATTCATACTGTATCGGTTATTGTCTGGAAGGTGAGAGTTCCTTCTGAAAACCTATACCGTAAAATGCGTTGGAAAATGCTCAGCATATATGCTGTGTCACTAAAGGGTTACACACCAGTCTGATCAGGAGAAAATCCTTAAGGAATAGTCACGTCTCAAAACTCGGGTAAATATTTGCTCTCTTCCTCGCTGTATGGAATCACACCAGGCTTTATGTTGGGGGCTCCTTTACCAAGCGGGCTTCCCCTCGACTCTGAGGTCCTGACCCCATCACAAGAGCCTGGAGACCGGAGAGAGAAACTCAACTCAGCCCCAGTTTCATTTAACACACCTAACACCTCTGCTTGGAATAACTGGACTAGCACCTCTAGCTGCCTTCTCATGCCCCACTGTTTGGTTTGTTTGTTTTACCTTCCCCCTTGAATTCTCACTTCACCTCAGAGAGAAACACATTTTATTCGATTTTTTCTTCTGTTTTGCGAGGCTTTTTCTTTTACACTTGACTGAATTGTTAGGTGATGAAGTGAGGAAAACTGTGGTATTGAGGCTATGAGTTGTGAAACATGAACATCTTCTTCTTATAATTGAAATGCAGGAACTGATTCCTGAGTTCTACTACCTCCCGGAGATGTTTGTCAACAGCAATGGCTACCATCTGGGAATGAGGGAGGACAGGACCATGGTCTGTGACGTGGACTTGCCAGCCTGGGCCAAGAAGCCTGAGGACCTTGTTAGGATAAACAGGATGGTAAGGTATATTTATTGGACACATTTTGAATCTCATAGTGTAGGCATTTTTCCGAAACTACCCCAATATATGATGTTCCTCAATCATCACCTTAAGAGAAAATAACAATATCCTTTTTAGGAAATCTTACCTTATTAAATACCAGACATTCATCTTCATCTTTCTTTGGAAATAATTCACTGTAGTGAATCGAACTATCTCCACTCTTCCTTCTAACCTTCCCATGCATCTGTGTCTCCTTTCCTATTCATGAACCGTGCGCCGTTCAATACTAACCCTGTACCCCCGACCCCAGTGATGTTACCAAAGTACTTTTCCCTTTTGTATTCATTTTGTGCTGGACTTCAACACTTGGGCAATGTGCAGGGCCCATTTCTTCTGCATGTGTGTAGCCGATGTGTGTGCTTGTTTGTTACTGACACCCTATCAATGTGTATCTCACTACTCCCAAGTGTTATCAGTAGTGCCACAGGTGCCGAAATGGAGATCTCTTGAGGTAGAACCTAAAACTCTCCATCTAGACCTAATGGAAGAGAACACATGCATTTCTTACAACATATAACATTTTAAATGAACTATCAAATCGAATTAACTGTGCTCATTATCCAGGAATTCAAAATCAGTATACTGTATTTGCTCAACATGATCATTTTTCAAATCTTAATTGTTTTTGTAATTATTGTACACCCACAGGGTTTCTGTTTGTGATTCATTTGCATTTAAGCAGCGTTAAAGAATTTTTTAATTTTATTGTTGAGTGAAAATCCCAATATAAAATGCTTACACTTTTATATTTTAGACGTAATGAGGGGGTTCTTCCTCTATAGCAAACCATCTTCAGTGATGTTACAAAGGAGACACAAAGTTTGATTCATGTTATGTATCCCTGAGTTCAGGGACCACAGTGGTTTTGAACCTTGTGTGGAGGCTGTGGGAACACACTTGACCTTTTCAGCTCAAGTGACAGAGCTGGGTTGGTCTCATGGAGGTGACCTTTCGCCGAGCTGTACCTATGTTGCCTGGTTGAGCTGGGTTGGGCTTGCATACCGGCAGAGCGTGGGGATAAAGAAAGGAGAGGCTGGGAGTTTTTATGGGCATGTCTGCATCTCCAAAAAAAACAAGAGCGAAAAAAGATTACAGTAGATCTTTTCTCGATGTCTAAGGATGCATGTGTGATGTTGCAGTGCATTGTTACATTTCCAGACCAGTGTGTTCAAGTGCTCAGAATCATAGTTGCCTGCCCCCATTTTTTTGGCCTGTCTTTTGTTCTGTTGCCTAGCTGGGCCAAAGTCTTCCTTCCTCTATTATTTCATTTCTGTCAGTGAATCTCTCCCTCCCTGCCTACCCCCATCTCTCTCCCTCTTTTTCCTTCCCTCTTTCTCTCTCTCTCTCTCCCTCCCCCTTCTCTCTTCCTCCCACTTCCCATCTTTGCATGTGCCACTTTCAATTGTAGTGATATGCCCTGTGGCAAACTCTGCCTCTGTGTGCTTGAGCAGGCTTTGTTGGTAATGGCTGTTATTCCTGACGCAAGGGGAGGAGTGTAAATTCCTCCAGCAAAGCCTTCCACCAGCATGCGAGGGAATTATATTGTATGGATTGTGGAACAATACATGGAGCTCCTACTGCATGGTACATTTATAATAATTATCAACCTTAAATCCTATGGCATATCGCTCACTAAAACTCCCCAAATAATTTTAGTCACCCTGTTACACCCTCAAAGCAATTTATCAATGTTGCTCCTGTAGAGGGATTTATAGTAAATTGGATCCCTCTCAGTATTGAACCAATTTCTTTGTCTCCATGCAAAGATAGGCGGTTGACTTTTTTTAAGTGAACAAAGAAATGCGATACGCAAGGCTTGTCCTGAGTTAGTGGTTTCCATTAAAGGCAGCTACAGTTCCTGTAATTCTTTTGTTATCCTCGTGTGCAATAAAACAACTTAAATTATTGTCATTTTCCCCTTCTAGCACGCTATGTGATAAGCTTCGTAATGTTTGATAGTGATGCAATGTCCTGGTAGGTCATCAGTGTTCACCAAAGTAGGTAGGGTTAGTATGTTTGTGTGCACAGTTGTGTGGAAGCACACTTTGTGTTTTGTGTCTTTTGGCTGATGTGCCGTGCGCTGCTGGTATGCCTCTCACCTCTAATTGCCCTGTACTCCTCTGACAGGCCCTGGAGAGCGAGTTTGTGTCATGTCAGCTGCATCAGTGGATTGACCTTATTTTCGGCTACAAGCAGCGAGGCCCAGAGGCGGTGCGTGCCCTCAACGTCTTTCACTACCTGACTTACGAGGGCTCCGTCAACCTGGATAGTATCACTGACCCTGCGCTGAGAGAGGTAAGACACATACATGTGCACAGATAAACACATCAGCATAGTGACTAACCTCCCCAACCCCACCCACAACTTCCTTGTCTATATTTGTCCCGACATGCGCTGTGTCCCTGGGAGCATTCATATCATGCACCTTTCAATCAGTTATTGCGTCATGCTAATGTAACGTGCGAGAGAAAAAGGAAGAGCTTCTGACTCATCAACTTTGTTGTCAGATTAGCGCCTTGTTGGGATGATCCGAGATATGAGCAGGTTTCTGAATATGTCCACACTATACATTGATCTTCTTAACACAAGGCTCTTTTTTCCCCCTGGCTATTGCATATATATAACTGGATGCATCGTGTACTGTTATAAGATCAATTAATCTGACTGAGCTCTTGGAACAATCACCAGGGGTCAGTCAGTCAATAGATGAGGGAGTGAATCCTCTTGTTCTTATCTAGCTCATTGAATATCAATTAGCTCTGCCCTGCTACTTGTGAATAGCTTAATTGCGTACGGGGGAAAAGGGGACCAGAGACTGCAGCAGCTGGCATGCATACTGGCGAGCTCCTCTCTCCCTGTGATATCCACCATCTGCTGTCTGCAAAACAAGTCATTTATATACTGTCACTTCCAGGGGCGCCTTTATTTATCAAGTGACCACTATGCAAATCACCTGCCGAAGATTTGCCTGATCTAATTGCCAAACCATATTGTGAAAGGTTGGGTTTTCATCATTTTGAGAGCGGCTGATTGGCTTTTAGCTGTCTTCCTAGCTACTGTTACCCTGATAGGTGACAGTACTGTTGGTTAGTTGCACATTAGGAGGCCTGCAACCCAGACTGTAATTGTGCCTCTTTGATTTAGTCACTATTGTGACATGGGAATGTATATGTGAAGGCCAAGAACAATTGGGCTCAGCTAATTACAACTAATGTAATGTTGATATGATGAGCACTAATTAAGACTAGCCTTCATATCCTCAGCCTTGTATCCCTTTCTCCCTCTCTAAGTGTGTGTGTTTGTGTGCGTGTGTGCGTGTGTGCGTGCCTGTGTGTGTGCATGTGCGCATGTGCTCGTGTGTGTGTGTGTGTGTAATTATGTACTGGAAATGTCCAGTATTATAATTTCCCCCTGTATAGGTTTTCTCTTGGTAAATGAAAATGGTTTCCCTTTGAACAGTGCAGTTGAACAATGTTTTCCACAGTCTACAGTACTATAATGATCATTTGGTAGATGATTTCCTGTAGGATTTATTGCATCATTTTTCCCTGTTATTGTTTGTCACTGCTTCGATCCCGTGAGCTGCCTGGCTGAGTCAGTCAGGTGAAGCATTGGAAAAGTGCCCAATGAATGTCTGCTAAGACCCGCTGAAATGTGACAGTTGACTCCAGGGTATTGATTCATTTTGGGCCTGTCAGGTGAAACTGCAGATCTGGCATTAGTCACAACAATTAAGGCATTTGAAATGTCAAGAAATTGGAGGTCACGAGAGATGATTTCCATCCATGTGTCAGATGGAAGTGATGACATGCCACTGGGCCTCTGGATGAGGGCGCACCGGGCACACTGCCGGAACAGCAGTCCTTTGCTGCGATGCCTCTCCTGACAGCATCTCTTATGGAAAAACATGACAGCAACCCCTTGATTCAGGCCCTGCTGTGCCACTCAGAAGTAAACAGACAAATTATTCATCAGTGGAACTCCATTCCTCCTCTGCTGCCACTGTCCATCCCTTCTCCTCCGAATGAACAAAGACAACAAAGTGTGATGTGGCTTTTCAATGAAGCGCTTTAAAGCGGCTGACGTTCTTTAAATTGATTTCACCTTGATATTCTCATGGTGATGGGACACAAGCGTTAAAATGCTTGACCCTGATTATAAGTAACTCCCTTCATATGTATCACCTAGCATTCAATGTGTCTATGACGATAACTGCATAAAAGACAGTGGACACATTGTTTGAGACATTTCTGCTCCTACATACAGTGGTTCACATGTCAACTCCTGAGCTCTCTGTCAAGAAACAGCCTCAGGGTAATTCTTTGTTTGCAAGCATTAAAATATATCCAGATAAGCTTATCTTCCGCAAATTTCCATCGGCATGTAAAGTATGTGCATCACATGAGAAAATGACACCATTACATTAATGTTTGTTTTTTTTAAGTTTCCTGATATGTCCGCTATTAACATGCAATTTCGATTGTGCGATTTCTGTGCCTTTTGATTTTGTTTACCATGGCATAAAAGTCAGGAGGACTCGATGAAAGCAATTTGCTGTCTGTAATCTAGGGCTTCTGTGAAAAGGTGAAAGGTGGAGCAGCTTCATATTTGTACTTACCACCTGCTGATCTCAGGTGTCATGACTCAGCATGATCCCACGCTGCTTAGTGGGTCAACGCGGGGCCGTGTCTGCGTTCTGTCTGACAGGGCTGTTTTGTTGCTGTATTGCAAGAGTGCACTGGAGGATGCTGCTGGGGGACCGTCCTCCACGGAGCCCCTGTCACCTGTATGGGAAGCAGACAGCACACAGTGAAAGAGCTGCAGCCACTCCACCGCCAAAAGCCCTTTGCTCACGCCACGATCGGAGAAGAACAAAGTCAAGACAGGCCTGCTCGGTGTGTCATGATGGATGTTTTGGTGTTTGCCCAGGCAAGGCCGTTGGTGCTGGGAGGGGAGAGCATCCAGATGGCTCTGACAATAAGTGTCACTTATCAGCCAAAAAGCAGGGCCTGAAGTGACTTAAATTAATGAACTGCCTGTTAAGTGCTCTCCATCTCAGACTGAGAGGGAGATAAGTTTCTGACACACCTCAGAGAGGATTAGTGTTGAGGCACCTCAGAGATATTGACATGTTTTGATCATCTTGTGGGAAAACATGTTCTTGAGTTAACCTTCAACCAGTCAGACCCCTTCCCCAAGACAGAAACACACAACAACACGCACATACAGACAATTCCTCCCCCCTTACACTCTGGAAATAATTGTGGTGTGTGAAGGTTGTCAGAGAATACCAAAATGGGACATGCAGCAGCGCAGTTTCCCTGGTAATAGAATCATCGCAAGAAATATGGTGATGTCTTCCACATGGCCTTCACAGCCTTTAGGATCTTTGTATCGAATGTCTTTACCCTCACCCCAAACCTAACCTTAAATAGACATAATGTCAGTTGCTTATTACTTGACAGACTGCGTTGTAAAGGAACACTGACGGAACACTTAATGGTTGCCAAATGGGCTCAGCAACTCGCATGAAACTTCCCCTGCCGTACGACGGCGCCCTTTTTTTGGTGCTGTGGAAGATGGGACGTGACCAGGGGGGTATTGGACGCAAGATGTTGCAGGTGGCCTGTCCTAATCCAGCATCACCTCCAAACTTCCCGCGCCACATCTCTCACTGTGGCATGTGCTAGCCATTGGCTGCTTTTGATAGTGAGTGGTGTGTACATGCCGAGGAAAATGAGAGCTAGTCACCCAGGCCGTCAGGAGGGCGGGTGAGAGGCTGAGCGATGTATGTTCCATTGTGCACGGTGGCATTGACGGACGTCTACAAGCTCCCCTCTGATGGTGGAAGTGGCTCCAGTCACATCAATCACTCTCACCGTGGAATGCCCCACTTTCAGTCAAGCTCAGCAGCTCTTACTCCCTGATTTTTTTCTTATTTAAATGGATGTTATTTTCAATGTATAGCAAATGCTTGATTCCTGCAGTGTTGTGTTGTTTTTTGACGCTCTCCTCAGGGCTTTCGTTTATTTCTTTTTTTCTTTATCAGTCACAATCAGCCTCATAGTTTAGAATCCATAAATTATCCTTCATCGCCGTCCCCTTACCCAAATACCCATAGTCAGCTTGTGTGTTTCTGTGCATCTGTTTCATATGTGTGCACGCGAGTGTGTGTGTGTGTGCATAGACATGCTTTTTGCCTTTGTTTCAAGCACAATAACATCTAAAAGCGAGCCGGCCTGCTGCAGTCCTAGCTGGATGTCACTCCAGGTTAACGTTTGTGCAGTGGGGGCTCCTGCGCCTGGAAATGGGAATGGTTAACTGAAGCATGTTAATAGGAAAAGGCTTGTCTCTTCCATACTAACACTTGGATGACTCTGCAGGCTGAGGGGGGAAGGGGGAGAACCATGGCGGATTTGGAGTGCACCCTTTTCCCTTTGCACCCCCCCTCCCCCTCAGAGGCACGGCTGAGTTAGGATTTGCTTGCATTGTCAAGTAACGCATTGACCCATCACTTTGATGCATATTGATTGTGACAGCCGCTCTCTCTCTCTCCTTCTCCCTTCTCTCTCTCTCTCCCGCAGGCCACAGAGGCGCAGATCCAGAGCTTTGGACAGACGCCATCTCAGTTGCTTATTGAGCCACATCCTCCACGCAGCTCTGCCATGCACCTGGTAAGAGCAAAGAGCATACTGGGAAAAATCGCCACACCTCGGGTTTGGGTGTGCGTGAGGCAGGTTGTGTTGACCTGTTTGAGCTCAGATTATGTTTTTTTAGTAGCCCTGTGTTGTATGCAGAGATTGAGATCATTTCCCCTTATTTCTCACTTCTATTTCCAACAATTCAACTCGAAGCATTTTTTAACGAAACATATAAATATTTAAAAATATAACTCTTACCTGAGGTGGATTAGACCTCCAACACAAAAGCACTTGCTCAGAGCCAGTTGTCTGCACTGCTCCATAGCTGCTACTGCCTACCAGCAGTGTGGTGTAAAGGGAAGAGTGCTCCCTACTGGCCCAGTGGCTCCTGTCTTTCTGCTGTAAGCTGCTCTTCCCTGTCTAATCCATGTAATAGCCAGCCTAGCCCTCGTTATCCCCACATGGCTCTCTCTGTTTCTCTTTCTCCCTACAAGAAGGTTTGTAAGGCAGATCCCTCAGAGACCTTTTAGTTCAATTTTATTCGTTTGCACCAGATGTGAATTTTTTCATCCACTTCTGTCAAAAGCCTCCAGTATTAAGGATGAGAGGAGGTTGAAATGAGTTCAGAGTATAGTCAGTATTACTATCTCCTCAGCTTTTACTCCTGCTACACATGTACTGTATTTTAAGCCCGAGTTGAAATTTACAGTACAGAATTCAGATTTTCTATATATATATATATGTTTTTTTTAAGGCTTCCCTTTGCACCAAACAGATTATTTCTGAAACATGTGTGTTATGTATGAACCATCTCATGTGCATGACCTATTCCATTCCAGTCTTACCCCTGTATGACCAGTTCTTTGTCTGACTGTTCTGTCTGGAGTGTACAGTGCATGAAACTCACCTCTGTGTCTGGTCCTAGTTCTTTCTCCAACCTCTACACTAATTTCATTTTCATTATTTTTCTCCCATCTTTCCATACCTGTATTTTCCCTCCTCTCCATCCCCTGCCTTCTTGCTCCTCTCCCACCATCACATTGCTCCATTCTCCTCCACACATCGTCTTTTACACTTATAGTGTTTCCTTCCACAGAGTCCGCTCATGTTCAAGGACCAGATGCAGCAGGATGTCATCATGGTGTTGAAGTTTCCATCCAATTCCCCGGTAACGCATGTGGCCGCCAACACCCTGCCCCATCTGATTGTACCCGCCGTGGTCACCGTCACCTGCAGCCGAGTTTTCGCTGTCAACCGATGGCACAACACTGTTGGTAAGTGGAGCTCACTCCACATATGTCTTTGTAACAAAAAAGCATGCCCCACCACATGTGATAGCTACCACAGCAGCACCATCATGCACAACCAGGCTAGGCTCTTAATGGAGTTGTAGCCAGCCAGCTCTGTGAGAGGCTTGCACTTCCCAGGTAAACTGACCGCGAGTGTTTCCACATGTTCATTTTCAGACATGTGTGAACAACATTACACACAGAGCCCCTCCCTGAGAATTGGCCTCACCTCAGGGTCAGGGGGCCAAAGCAATGGTTACAAGGAAATTAGGCCGCAACTGCACCACATTTTCCTCACACGTCTCCAACTGTCACTATAGAAACACACTGAGCTCAGGACCAAAGAGTCTGCACTGTGTGGCTGCGCCACACTAATGAACACAGCTGCAGAAACCCTTGCCATCCTGTCGGAGTGGAGGGGAAATGTGGTTTGCCTTTTCAGTATAATGAAGATAATAAGGCCTCCATATTTATCAGGCATGTTCCTATTTCAAAACTGGCTCCAGACACTTTCTCGCATGGATGAAATGTCTCCATTCAGTATGACACTAGAAATAAAAAAAAGCCTTGTAAGACAGATGGGAATCTCTCTGATGGACCTCCAAGTCTTGAGTCTCCTGGAAGAGATTATGAATGAACTTGGCTCTGAAAAATGGGTGTTTGTGTGCATGTGCAATGGTTTGAAGTATCCTCAGGGATACTTTTTTTTTGTCTACATCCAGGTCTACGAGGTGCACCAGGCTATTCTCTGGAGCAAGCCCATCACTTACCCATTGAAATGGATTCTCTGGTCGGTGAGTCAGGTTCACTTTTTTTACATGAAAACTACAGCATCACATTAACTAATAACAATGCATCTGTTGTAAAAAAAAAAGCTCAGTTAATTCACAAGTGTTCTCTATTTTGTGTTTCTATCACAGCCAACAGTACTGCAAGCAACAAGCGTCAGATCACAGATCTAGTGGACCAGAGCATCCAAATCACCACACACTGTTTTGTGGTGACAGCTGACAACCGCTACATCCTGGTGTGTGGCTTCTGGGACAAGAGCTTCCGTGTGTACTCCTCTGAGACAGGTAGGTTACAGTGTAAACTCTATTTCCTCTAGAGGTGTTCACTGATGTGTAGCGGACTGAGCACCATGGTGGGATAATACAGTTACAGTTACAAGATTAGTACAAAAAACTAGACTATGTTCTGATCCGGTGGAACTTACAGAATCAGAGTTAAAGACTAATTGCAAATTAATTGATTCCAAATTTGTGGTTGAGGTGGTCACAAGAGAGATAAAAACATGGTTTAATTAACTTTTTTCTTAAATGTTTTTTCTTAAATACTGGATTAATTGTCCTTTTAAAATAGGATAAGATAAACCTTTATTGTCCCACAGTGGGGAAATTTGCGGCATTGCAGCAGCAGAGGTAAAGTGTACAGACATAAATAAACAAAGGTACAGAATAAAGTGAACTAGGTTGTGCAAAAGTAGAAAACAAAATATATAATACTTTTCCACTCACTTTACACTTTGAGCATTTAATAATGAGAAAAAAGCAATCATTCATTGACATAATGCTCCCTTTTCTAGTTGCCAGGATTTAGAAAATGCTACCTATGGCTGTTTTTTTTTTTCTTCAGATTCTTACCAGCAGTTTTTGTGTTTTCTTTGCCAACACTGAAATCATGTATGTATTTACTTTCAGGCAAGTTGACCCAGATTGTTTTTGGCCACTGGGATGTTGTGACGTGTCTGGCCAGGTCAGAGTCGTACATTGGAGGAGACTGCTACATCGTCTCTGGGTCCAGGGATGCGACCCTGCTGCTGTGGTACTGGAGTGGGCGGCACCACATCATCGGTGACAATCCAAATAACAGTAAGTAAGCATGCATGTACACATACAAGCATACACAGTGGATATACAGTAGTAGCTAAGAATGTCACCTTTGGAATATAAATAGATATACCTATTTTGATGATTTGATGATTATATCAAATATATATGTATTATATATAAGAATTATAGATATGTGTGAAATTAATTGCAGTGAGCGGTGCTGCTTTGAAGTAGAAGAAAAATGGTTGACCTCAGTGTGATATGTGCTGCTCATTTAGTTGCTCATTCTCACTGATTGTCTGTGTTCAAGACAGTACATCAGGTTAGGGGAAGTGAGAGCTCCAGCATTGGACAAGCAAGAAACGCCATATGTGGTGTGGAACGCAAAAAGTAGGGCAAGAGAGTGTTTTGAATTTATTTCTGGATGATACAATGTGAGTGTGTGCTTCAAGATCTTGTGTTTCCAATTGTCACAGATTTTCAGAGCTCCCGATTAGTTGCGAGTGTTCTCTGATTAACTTCACTGAGGCTCTGACAGTTAATTAAGAATTTCAGCTTGGTTGCCTCCAATTAGCAAGGGGCAATAGCACTTGTGTTGCTGCAGCAGGAAGACAGTATTCCCCTGAGATGAACGCAGCTAGGGCTTAGAATGCATCTTTAACGGACAAAAGGGAAGGAAGCTACATGTCTCCTCACGAGAAACAAAAGACAGGATGTGTTTTCACTTGATCAAATCATTTCCAGACCCTTATCAATACCATGGTAGAATATAATCAAATTTGGTAAAAGACAGCACAGATGTGGGACTCAGGAATTTGTTTGCAAGGGAACAGGGGCAGTGCAGTGGAAAATGACTCATCAGATGAAAATTTTACATACGGAGGGCTTGACGCAGCTTTATTCATATCTTTGCAGCAGGCTTATATCATTCATATTCGGATATGGACAGCAGGCGTTTTGTTAGAACCCTTGGGGAAGAATCACTACCATTTAATATCTTCACACTTAAATCCCTAACATTAATCACATAATGCGCACAGCACCAACGTCCTTTTTATGCCCTTACTTACTGGCTTATTAATTGAACAATCTTTTCCGGGAGTTTCATCGCGGTGATTTCATGCCTATTGTATTTTCGCTAAGTCTGGTTGAAGGTCGTTTGAATATGTAGCAGCAGCCTGCCTGATTACTGCATCCTCATCCTGCAGACGTGGTGGGCCCAAGAAATTGATTTCAGCCGTGCCCCAAATGGCTGCACGTGTCTTTAATGTATAATAATTAAAATAACTTCCAGCTCAATCACGGCCCTGCCTCTCAGACTTGGCCCATCCCGTCGGTACGAGAGGATATTTGCAGCGGGTAATTGTGGTGGCTGAAACCGGCTTGTCCCAGGGGCTCAGAGAGGGTGGAGGCTATGTGGTACATGGTGATTGAATCTTTTGTCGGCTAGGTGAGCTGCACCAGGTCCCTTTTTCTCCCAGGAGGATTTTTCTGACACTTGTCCTATTCAGCCTCCCTTCAGCAGGGGGTGCTGGGACTGACAGCCCTGCTCAGGTCCTAGTCTCTCAGGGACCACTCTGCATCGATCACAGTCCGGCTCACTGACTGGACCTCTGCAGCTGCAGAGGGGATGATGGAGGCAAGGGGAGAGGGAATAAGAGAGAAGGAGACAGATCTGGCACGTCTAGGTGGATAGAGAAAGTAAATTTCAAGTTTCAATAAATTGTCTGAATTTCAATGTTCAACATTTCATGAATGTTTTTTTTTTCTAGAAATGACTATATTTTTTTAATTCATATATATTATTATAGCATATATCTTCTATTGTTAATTATATTATTATTTGAAAATTACAAATTAATTTTTGCATTTGTTTGTGGTTAAATGCAGATGAAAATATTTTCTGTATTTAATCATTAATTCAACATTTAAGAATAATTCCAAACTTCTTGTATTATTTAATTGCGAAGTTAATTAACTGAATTATGAAAGGACAAGTAAGTATTTAGGAAATGGATGAGACTTGAGGCTATTGCACCAGTAAAATTTTAGTTTACAGAGCTTACCGCTTTCACACTTAAGACCCCCCTTCTGGTAGTACTTGAGGTCGGCTCCAGGTGTCATGAAACTCCCCTCCCTAACCTCTCCCCAGGCCATCATCAATCATGTGACACACAGGATGAAATCTAGTGGCTCGGCTGCCATTGCTGGGCATCGCTGCATTTCCATGACAATGCAAAGGGACTTCCCTGTCTGCAGATGTGTGTCTCAAACGCTGCGCTTGTGTTCCGTAGGATTTCTTTGCCTGAAAACAAAAGATTTGGTGGTTTTAATGTAAACAATTAATGTTCTCACAGGCTAACTATAAAGTAAAACATTTCATATAAAGTGTATATATATATCTCAAGCATAGTTTGAGTCGAGCATTTGCTTTTTGTCTTTTAGGTGACTACCCAGCCCCGCGAGCAGTCCTGACGGGTCATGACCAAGAAGTAGTGTGTGTGTCAGTCTGCGCAGAACTGGGCCTGGTCATCAGCGGAGCCAAAGGTCAGTGTGCTACTGTGTCTTAAGTGTCAATAACATGAACTCCAGTTACTGTACTGAACTTAACATGCTCAATTTGCTTACACTGTCTGTCTGTCTGTCTGTCTGTCTGTCTGTCTGTCTGTGTTCGGACAGAGGGTCCGTGTCTGGTACACACCATCACAGGCGACCTTCTGCGGGCTCTGGAGGGGCCAGATCACTATCGGTACCCACGGCTCATCTCGGTGTCCAGCGAGGGCCACTGCATCATATACTACGAGCGGGGCCACTTCTGCAACTTCAGTATCAATGGGAAACTGTTGGCACAGATGGAGGTCAATGATTCCACCAGGGTAAGCTGACATTTTGACACCAGTATTCACTATGAAAGATGTGGCCATATATTTCTTTGTGCTTTATAGATCAAAGTTGTGTTACAATATTACTTATAAACAGTGATTGATTTTTTTTCAATTGATTTTGATTCAATATGATCAGAATTATCTGTTTGTTTTGTCAATGGATAACAGATCAAGCATATTATATTAAATTACACAGTTTCAAAGGTCAGAATGGGATTCAGTGGACAGAGTGATCTTACAGTATAGTATTTTGTAGTTTGTGGATCACTTCACATGGTCTGGATCATAATTTACGGTCTATGAATAATAATAGAATAATGTAGATTAAATGTACACATCATGAATGCATATATTCTCATACTTAGCTCCACTGTCACAAATATTGACCATTGACGTATGTACATTTCTCATTTGACCAGGCCATTCTCCTGAGCAGCGATGGTCACAACCTGGTGACAGGCGGGGACAACGGCGTGGTGGAGGTGTGGCAGGCTTGTGACTTCAAACAGCTCTACATCTACCCAGGCTGCGACGCTGGCATCCGAGCCATGGATCTATCACACGATCAAAGGTCAGAGCAGGCAGCTGTATAGCGTATAAGAAATGTCTCCCTCATTATATACTGTACATATACATTCACTTTTTTGATTGTGTCAACAAATGACGTGAGTCAAGGTGGTTGAATAACAAGGTTAAGAGAAGCAAACCAAGGAGATGGGAAGGAAAATGCTTCGTAAATTTTTGTCTATGATAAGATTAAGACGTGCATTGTGTGGGCTTGTTTGTTTACAGCGTTGTGTTGACTGCATACATGCGTGGGCTTGCAAATCCAATTAAGTTTGTGTGTTTGTGTGCACGCTCATCTAAATGTGTGTGTGTGTGTGTGGCGGTCGTGGGATGCTAGGGGTGGGGGGGTGAAGTAAAAAGCAAAAAGCCCAGTGTTGTCAGTGTGTATTTAGGTTAGTGGCATGTCCACTATTGTTTTTCTTCTAATAGACCATGCAGCTGCCATAGAGAGATTAAAGATAGATAGAGATTCATTTTGGATGGACAAGCACACATGCATACACCGACACATGGACGGCAGGAGGGACAGTGTTTGCTCTGGGGCTATAAGCCTGATGTCATCATGTGACCCTGGCAGCCATGAGAAAGTCTAAACATTTGAGCTGCACTTCCTCGCCACCGGCCGCTGCCTACGGCTCGAAACACTGACGACACTCTTAAACACTCTAAACTCATGATTAACACAGCGCAACCTGTTAGGCTAAGCAGAGGATGAACATTAACATTTAGTTTTAGTGTAAACCAAGTATGCCAAATGATAATTGAAATCAACTATTACACTCCTATTGTTAATGTGTCTCCCAAAATGACTTAACAAATCACTTAAATGGGCAAATTTCAGAATCTCTTAATTCAGCTATAGACTTATTCCTCAATAGGTTGCCATTAGGTAACTAGATTTACAGAGGGGCTTTTTGCTGCCGCTCTGTTCATTGTGCTTGAGCCTTTTCGCCCTTGGGGTGTAGCACTATAAGACGACCCTGTGAAATCAGCTGCTTTTCCTACATACCAGCCAGCCATAGACACAGGGGCAAAGGGGTTGTACAGAGACAGTGAGACTCAACATTCTTCTTCACAACCCTGGTCATTTACTGTCACATCCCTGATGACCTACTCTGCATGTTTCATCCACCATGACAGACATTTTTACAACATTTTACATGCATGAAAATAATCGTACTCTTCCAGTTTAACTATGTTTTACTACTTTTATACATTGCAAATGTGGTATGCTGCGTTTGCTTAAAACTGGGGTTTCATGGTTCTTTTTCATGGTTTTGTTGTTCTTAGGACTTTGATCACAGGCATGGCCTCTGGCAGTATCGTGGCATTCAATATTGATTTAAACCGATGGCACTATGAGCATCAAAACAGATACTGAAGTGACTGATCCACCCGGAAAGAGGTGCAACGTACAAAGTTGTTCAGGTGAACCATTTGTCTGTATTTTTACACATTAGCTTTTGGTTTTCATGTCTTACCTGGGCGCCAGCCGATGTTTTTTCTAAACTTTGCCAAACAGGTCTGTTGTTCTGGGCATGGTGAGACTGAGATCGACTTCTTGCTTTTTTTAAGTTCCTGTTATAAACTGTGAAAAACAAAATAAATCTTCTGTAAGAAACATTTATACATTTGTATGACAGATACATATCTCACTTGAAACACTTTTCTAGGGAATTGTTAAACTGTAAATATAGACATTGTAAAGTCATTCTTCCCCGTGGAGGTTGACAAAAAAATCTGAATGCTGTTAGAGTAGTCGCCATGTTACCAACATCAGTCATGTAAACCAAATATAAATGTTCAAAATGGCGTTGATGTACTTCAGACATTAGTTAATACATGTATATGGCCATTGTTTGCTCAATGCCATTCACAGTGGTTAAATGTGTGTATGTGAAAAAACAATGGTGATTGTAATTTGTTGTCGGACTGTGTAAATGGAAGACAAGTAAAATTCAGTGAGTCTGTTGTGAAGTATTTGTTTTTAATTATGATGTCAACAGGGAGTACCCATTGTGATATTTACCCATATACTTTAAATCCGTCGTTCTCAACTCCAAACGGCTTCGTCGCAACCAGCCGTACGGAGTGGGTTGCCGTCTGGAACCAACAAACAGCCCTGGCATTTGCAATTGAACGTACAGTGTAGGTCATTTTAGATCAAAGCGTGTGCCAAGAAGCATATACTGTATATGTTTTAACAGTGCATGAATGCATTGTGTATTACTGCACTATTTTTTGTGAAATACATTTGAGTGGTTCTATCTAAACTATTTAATGACGAGGGGAAAAATGTGGGTCCTGAGGCTAGACCAGTTGAGAACCATTGCTTTAAAGTGAGGACAATTTGTTTGCGATGACGTAGATAAAAAAATGACTTACTGTAAGATGGGATACAATGCGTTTGTGTTAAAGCTGTAAGACATTTCATGAAAAGGAAGAATTGTTAGACATTTTACAATTGTTTGCACTGCAAATATTTACATTTACTTGTGCATCAACAGTTTTTCAGTTTGCCTATTTTTGCACAAAATGTTTCATCATCCAATTTAAATCTATGAAAGCATGAACATGTGTTCTTGCTGTAACACCATGTATTGGTAAGCAATATTATGTGACTCGTGGCTGAAAAGGTCCGGTGAAGCATTTGCGATGTTTGAAGGTTAAACATGCAAATGTTTCAAACGAGACTATTGTGCATATTTGGTGACATGAAAGGAATTGTGCCTGTGTTTAATTACTGAAATGAGAAGTCGGTCGCTGTGAGCTGACTATTTCAAATGAACAAAAATATGCAACTGATTTTGTGTTTGCATTCTGATTTTCCTAGTGGTGCTACATGACACCAGCAAGTTTTGCATGCTTTGCTTTTACGTGTTCAACTGCTATCATTTTGTGTTGATACAACTGATCATTTTTCATACAACTGAATAAATACACACGTCTCAGGAGTATTGTACTCACGTTTGATTCTAAAATTTATCTGAAAGTAGTGCATAGTTATGTGTGTCTAACTATAGATCAATAATTCAATGCTTTAAGTGAGTAACTGAAGGTTAAACTGTATGGCAAACAGGCTCATTGTTTGATTATACCGCCATCTGCTGTGTGCATGTAAATCTGCAGCAGGTTGTCCTCTAAACCAGTTACTCCACTGACTCATGGAGATAAGCTGCTGACTCAGATTAATGCAATCATTTTTATTGTTTACTTTTGGTTTCTTGCAGAGTTACATTGTTGCTTTTTTAACCTAGCATTTTTTTAATATGAAAAAAATGATGCTGTTTTTTTCTACGCAAGTTAAAGACATTTACATGAATGGACTCATCAACCATGGATTAATATGATACAGCATTCTCATCATTCATCTGCTTCCACGTAACACTGCCATTAACAGTTGCCTGCATAGAGTCACCATCACATCTTACTGTGCTTTTTGAAACATTCCTTTCAGATCAGAAACTTAAAAGCCCTTTAAACAACAAGGTCAGTGGTGTTATATTGCATTTATGTTAAAGCATGTATGTATGTATGTATGTATGATTCTTAACTATGTTGTGGTATGATTATAGTCTTCCTTAACTGAACTAAATTCACCAAGACAGCATGTACAATGTACCAAACAGAAATGGTTTCTTATCCGACAGGTGTATATTGAATAGCAAAATACCAGAACAACTTATTTAGCTTGCATATTATCACACATGCAGGTTACACTCTCAATCATAAAGGAGAGGACATTCACATCTATGAATGTCTGAACTTGGACAAACAGCATATATAGTTTAGTGAGCCAGACTTTTAATGTTATTTAAGATGATTGTTTAAAAAAAGCTGGCTGAATAAAAATAAAGATTAAAATTATGCATTTTACTGGAAGCACTGTTGTTTTACTTACATTTAACTTGTTTCTTAATTCATTTTGTGAGAAATTAGTCATTGGGCAGTTGCCCTAAATGCACTTACAAACAACGATACAGCACTGAGATTCACATGTACCACGACCACACATGTAACAAACTGCTGCATAAATAATCATCCTCAACCACACAACTGAGGTGGACTTTCAGCACTCAAGCTCAAGAGTTCTTGATTCTCTAATAAGTTAACTCAGCCCAGCACAGTATAGCAGCATGTTTTCACTGGCTTAAACTGTGATAATGTCTATGCACTACCACAAAATAATCTAGATGTTAAAACACAGAAGAAAGGTGACTATTAGTATTGATGCTCAATGTTGAGGCTTATTGTTAAACCAATGCTAAAATAACATACTTAGACATATGTTAGAGTCAAACAAGTCATCCAGAATCCAAAAGATGATGAAATTCTATAGGGAGAGGTTAACATTTTTGTCTACACCTATAAAAAGTGCTCCATAAAGCAGGCCATCTTTCCTGAAATACACAATATAAACCAGTAGAGGGCTCTACATTACTACTATGAACCAGTACTTGGTGTATATAAATTAGGCTAGTGGCTTTTAAAAGAAAATTGGAAAAGATCTTAAAAACTGGCATGCTGATCGACTTTCCAAACTTAAAACAAAAAGTACTATGCCTGGGAAGAATAAAATAGGTACAGGTCTGCTGACATGCAGTCAGCAGACTGAACCCATTGCTGGGTTTTTCTGTTTTGCACTCCATCCTCTACCACTCTTCCGTGGAGGGTCGGATGCTGCTGAGGCCTCAGGAAGGCAGTTAGAACGGAGAGATGGGTGAACGGACAGTGTCGGCCGAATTCGGGGAACAGTCTTCAGAATCAGAGGTGAAGTCAGCAGGGGAGAGGCCACGGTGGTCACTGTGGGAGGCGCTGGCACCAACACTGTGTGGGAGGTGGGCAGCAGACTTGACCTCCTGGTGGCGTCTTCGTCGGAAAACTTGCCTCTCTTTATCGAGTGGGGTGGTCTGAGGGAGGGCGACACGGCAGCAACTGTTAGTTTCCCTCATAAGACCACATAGATAAAGAGTAGCTTCCACTCAACCACCACAGAGCTAAACTTTATACGAGTCAATGGTGTGACTCATGGCTCACATCCTTCTCCTCATTGTCACACTGCAAACAAGAGCAGTGCTCAATAAAACCGAGGGAAGGAGCGCGAGGCAACAAGTCCTCGACATCTGTGTGTCTGTGACGCCACCTCTTACAAAACAAGAAGTTTGCAGCTCAACCCTAACCCTAACCAGGCGAGGGGGAAAAGCCGCAGCACTAGCGGGATGAAGCAGCGTGATGAGGAGATGGACCTGATGAGGCAAAGCATTAACGGGGTCCATTGACGAGGGAATGACGACTGCCAGCACTTTGCCATGGAAGCACTAAGCTGCGTCATACCATATCCAGTACAATGCTGGATGCTGGTAGTGGTCCGAAGTCCCTGACTGCTGCACTGTTAACGCTGGTCCAGCTGACCAGAAAGAGACGAGTGCAACCCAGAGGACCGCCTTGAACTCAAGCAATCAGCATTACGGTAAGAGGCACAACTCTACACTTCTATTATAACTGCAGGTATAGAAATGTCATGATAGTTGGCAATTCAACATTTCGGTGAATATCCGCTGACAGCTGAGTGCTGAGCTTACTGGCTCAAAAAAGTAAAGTTTATCCTTCAGCCAACTGCAAAAAACAAGGTCTGCTTTTACTCAATGTATCAAACGAAGCCTAGTCTTTGCAGGCCTACTGTTAAGATAACCTCTGCTTTTAACAGCGCTGATAGTCCATCTAACATGGATGGAGGATGAGAGACCAGAACACACACAAAGCCATGGAAGCTAGAAGCAGATGGATGAATTGATGTGGACAAAGAGCAAAGCGGTGAAGTAGCCAATTCTTACGTTACAGTATTAAAGATGGGTAAACTTAAACTTGACTTCTACAGTCTTATTCTCTTAATTGATGTCTTATGTCGTATGTGGTTATTCACTTGCGCTGTACACTAACTTAAATTCCTGTGTACCTGTACCTGCATTTGGCGAATAAAAGCGATTCTGATAATGAGCTAAATTGCTGTAAAAGCAGATTTGGATTGAATCATACTTCAGCTTAAAATGTATCCGAGTAAGGGGTTACTTTTACTGTTTACACATTTACCTCTGGCAGTTTACCAAGCAAAAGACCTGTTCAGTTTACTAATATGGAAATGCATGCGATGTCGTGTGTGGAGTGGTGCTTACTGTAATGACTGAAACTCCTGCCGTGGTGCAGTTGAGCTTTGGCCTGGTGTTGAAGTGCTTTTTGATTTCCTCAGCCACAGGCAGCTGGTGCTCATTCTCTGACACACCATCATCCTGAAACGTACAAAGAACAAAGCTCAGCGTTAGCAGCTCTCCCTGCTGCATGCTGTCTGAATGTAAACACGGTATTCTGATGTAACTTCATCATGCTGGACTTACATTGACCCAGGGGTGATCGAGCACCTGTGCAGCAGTGAATCTCTGATCCTCCTTTACCTGCAGCATCCCAGTGATCAGAGTCTAAAGGAAGACATAAAAGTGGAGTCAGAAGCAGCCAGTTTAATGACATAGTCTGAGACACCACAGCATCAGATTACTGACAGATCCTGAGCACTGCCAGGTAAGTTGAAGTTGTGGTGCATCCAATTGGTCTGCTGCCCTGTCTCATGTGGCCAGTTACCATATACGAATTCACATTATCGCATGCCAACCGACTGGAGAGACTGGTGAATGTCCAAATAGGAAGCAGCTCCAGCCACCAAGATGTCTGAGCAGCTTTGTGGGCCTGTATGGGAACGGAGCCCTGTCCTTGCCAAAGCACAGCTGGAGATGACACTGACTGAGTCCTGGGTTCCCTCTGTATGTGATGCTGCTCCCACTCTGGCTACTGGGAAGGAGTGGAAGCCAGATGCAGCAGTAGCAGATGCAAAGGCTGCTCTCAGACACCGGGACTTAGTGGGACAAGTCCAATGTTGAAAAGGGGGTTTCAGGATAGGCGCAACAATACCCACATGGTAAAATGCTACTCATTCTGGTGGTGGAGGAGGTGGAATACAAGGAGAAAGCAGGTGTTGCGCTGTGCAGTCCCGACAACCCTCAAACACATCCTAGAGTACAGACAGCCATCTTTGAGGATAAACAGGCAATCAAAGTTCATTATACTAATTTATTTTACTTGTTTACAACAGCGAAACCAATAATTAATAGGTTTTTGTAAATTGATTCGGGGGCTGCACAAAGTGAGGGCGGGGGCTGCCAGTCGCCATCCCTGTCCTAGTGGGTTATAAGTTAATCCAAATGTTCCGATTCTTAGCCTCTGCAATTGAACACGAGAGAGTCACAACCAATGCCATCCCATCAAATGCCCAGGCCACCTTCCCAAAGACAACAGCCTTTATCCAGGAAGGTAAGAAACCAAACCAACGTCACCCTCATACAGAGAGTTGTTTTTTAATTAGAGATCGCTGTGATCAACCTGCGCCCAGACATGGTTCTCTGTTCCAAGTCCGGCCGCCTTGTCTTCGTTGTAGAGCTGACGGTCCCTTGCCAGCGTGGCAGCTGAGGCAGAAGAACAGGCTGTGTGAAGGTTCGTCCAGTGGATTTGGGCTGCAGGGGTTTCATCACCAATTCCACTGCAAGGCTTTTAAAGAAAAAAACAACTGGCCACAGTCGCTAAAAAGAGCAGTCACCGGCTGTGGCTGAGAAGATAGCAGACAGTGCGGGGAGCCAAATGACCACCGAGTCCCCACATAGCAAAAACCTAGGTCTGATCAGCCTGCGCTCGACTGAGGGAGTCTTGTGGTAGACGACTGGAACGCCCAATAAAGCCAGGGTACACAACTGAGGAAACATCACTAAGTGGTCATCACCAAACTCACCCCAACCAATATTACATCTCAAATCCACTCAAGTTAAATACTGTGAATCATCAGGGTCCTATGATGCAATCCAAACCCAACTTAAAACCAGACTACCAAGTAGTAATACTGGTGATTAGGGTCCATCTCCTTATGTAAAACATAAAAGGTAGCCATGATTAAAATAATATATTCTCAACAATACAACAATAAAAATAGTAGACAGTATAAAAGCAACATGATTTTGCCCATAGTGTTACTGTGAATAAGTGTAGATTATATAAATAATTATATATATATATATATATATAATAATATAAAAGATATATAAACACAATCTATACTTGAACACATTGACACAGCGCCAATGTAAAAACAAAAAACATAGATAAAGGTAATATTATAAATATACATTATTGGTATAATAAAATCAAAGTTAGAGTAAAAATGTAGTACAACAGTATGTATGATAGGTGAATGGTTCCTCACAAACCTTGGCAGAATCAGACACATTGTCCCAGTAAGCTGAAGGGAAATTCAGCCGGCCCTTCAAAATCTGCTCGAAGAGAGCTTCCTGATCTTTACCTCTGCTGGAGAAATTAAAGTAACATGCATGTTATAAACGGCAGGATAAGTTCCTCACAATATGGGGCACAATAGGGCAGCATATCAGTATTGGTGTGATTATTAAATTACTAATGTAGTCAAAACACATACCCACAGAAAGGAGCAAATCCACACAGTAGTATGTAAGTGATGACACCAGCTGCCCATATGTCAACCTTGAGGCCATATCTGTGATTGAAGGAGAAATTACCAAATAATGATTTAATCTGCTCATATGAATAATACGAATCGGACCAATAATGATTTTACTTTCAGATTTTTTGTTTACAACAAATTCCCGGATAATCTTGCCTGAGATGATGTAACACTTCTGACTCACCCTGTCTCAGTGATGATTTCTGGTGCTACATAGGTGGGTGTGCCACACACGGTATAGAGGGGCCCATTAACAACGGTAGCCAAGCCAAAGTCACCTAGTTTTAGAGATCTACTACCATCATGATGCTCAAATACCTGTGTAACACAAACGATATGGCAACAGAAAAAGGTCACCCAAAATATTGTCAGTGTTTACTAGCTTGCGGTTTCTAAAATAAAACTGAGCACCAAAAGGTTAAAAAGATACAGCATTCATTGTGATGAAAAGTGAAAACACAGCAACTGTACATACGGATGGTCTATAGAATAAAACTCGGATTTGTGTTTGAATCATTATAACACAAAAAAAAAAAAAAAAAAATGCTTTTGTCTGTTTCTAAAACTAAATTTGACAATGGAGACGAAGAAAAGTGACAAAGGAAATATACAAGGGCATCAATAGAGGACATGGACCACACTGATGAAAAATAAAGTAAATAGAGTCATACGTACCAAAAGGTTTTCTGGTTTTATGTCTCTGTGGACAATGTTTAGACTGTGCAGGTACTTGATGGCACTTGCCAGATTGAACAGCATACAACTTGCATCTCGCGCTGTGTATTTATTGGAAGAGGTGATTGCATCAAAGAGATCGCCCCCCTGGACAAAGAGTACTTTGGATGAAAACACAAAAATGGGGATAGGAAAAAAACCTATGATAGGACTCAAATCAACCAGTCTGTCATACCTTAACTAACTCCATTACAAGATAGAGCTCATTGTTGGTGTCGATTTCCTCAATTAAAAGTATGATGTTGGGATGTTTCACACGCCGGAGGATTGACACTTCACTCTGGATGATGTGCTCCTGGGTAATAAAGGAAATGGATAAATGTCAAAAATGTGAAAATATATCAAAAACAAAAACATTTAAAAAAATTGAAGTATAGTATGTCGTCAAAAAATGTCAAAAAAGTTACGTTTTTAGAAACCCTTGAAACATGCTTAGCAATGTCTGCAATACGAGACTATATGGTAGAAGTGAAAAAAAAGGTAAAAAACATCATATATATCATCCAAAATTTGACAACAAACGTCAATATAACATGTCTCCCAAAAATGTTAAAAAAGTAAAAAATTTAAAAAACAATCTTTTACACACATGTATAGCCACGTCCGCAATGCGAAAAAATATATAGTAGATGTGTAAACAAAGTCATAGTGTTGTATGTCGCCCAGAAATGTCAAAAAAGTAAAAACAAACATTAAAACAATTGAAACATGCATAGCAACGTCAACAATTAATTATTATACTATGTGGTTAAAACATTTAAAGAAATAAATAAGAATTTAAATACACTTGAAACATGCCTAGCAACGTCGGCACTGCAAAAATATATGGTAGGTGTGAAATAAAAAGGGGAAAAACATCAGGAATTGTATGTCGGCCAAAAATGTTAAAAAAGTCAAAACATTTAAAAACACTTGAAACATGCATAGCAACCTTGGCAAAGAGGAAATATAAGGTAGAGGTGAAAATAAGTGAAAAACATCAAAGTATCTGACAAAAACCTGATAGTATAGTATGTCATCAAAAAATGTCAAATATTCAACAAATATATAAACATTTGAAACATGCTTAGCAACATAAAATATATGGTAAAGGTAGAAAAAAAGGTGAAAACGTCATAGTATAATATGTGTGTAAGACATTAGAAAACATGCATAACAACGTCGGCAACATACTGTATAGTGGGGGGAATAGCATTTCTACAAAAATGTACAAAAAACGTGCGATAATAAAGTGAAAAAGTAAAAACGTCATAGTATAGCATGTCGTCAAAAATTCCATAAATTGAGAAAAAACGCCTTACTATAGCCTTATGTTGTCAAAAAAGTCAAAAAATTCAAACCACTTGAAACTCGCAAAGTAACGTCGACAGGGCCTAAAAATAGGGGGAGATGCGAAAATAATGTGTAGCATGTAGTCAAAAATTCTAAGAAAATTACAAAAAACGCCTTACTATAGCCTTATGTCGTCAAAAAAGTCAAAAAATTCAAACCACTCGAAACTCGCACAGTATTGGCAGGGCCTAAAAATAGGGTAGACGCGGGAAAAAAAAGTGAAAACGTCATAGTATAGCATGTCGTCAAAAATTCCATAATTGACAAAAAATGCCTTACTAATGTATAGCCTTATTGTTGTGCCAAAAAGTAAAAACTTCAACACGCTGGAAACTTGCAAAGTAACGTCGACAGGGCCTAGAAATAGGGTACATGCAAAAATAAAGTGAAAAAAGTGAACATTTCATAGTATAGCATGTCGTCAAATATTTAAAAAATGGACAGAAAAGGCCTTACTATAGCCTTATGTCGGCAAAAAAGTCAAAAATTTCAACACGCTCGAAACTCACAAAGTAACTTCGACAGGGCCTAGATATAGGGTACATGCGAAAATAAAGTGAAAAAAGTGAAAACGTCATAGTATAGCATGTCGTCAAAAATTCCATCAAATTTGCAAAAGACGCCTTACTATAGCCTGATGTTGGCAAGAAGGTCAAAAATATTTAAACACTCGAAATTCGCACATTAACATCTGCAGGGCCTACAAATAGGGTACATGGGAAAATAAAGTGAAAAAAGTGAAAGCGTCATAGTATGGCATGTCGTCAAAAATTCCATAAAATTTACAAAAAACGCCCTACTATAGCCTTATGTCGGAAAAAAGGTCAAAAATTTGAAAACACTCGAAATTCGCACACTAACATCTGTAGGTCCTAGAAATACGGTACATGCGAAAATAAAGTGAAATTTTCATAGTATAGCATGTCGTCAAATATTTCAAAAATTTACGAAAAAGGCCTTATGTCGGCAAAAAGGTGAAAAATTTTGAAACACTCGAAATTCGCACACTAACATCTGCAGGGCCTAAAAATAGGGTACATGCGAAAATAAAGTGAAAGAAGTGAAAATTTCATAGTATGGCATGTCATGAAATATTAAAAAAATTGACAAAAAAGGCTTTACTATAGCCTTATTGTTGTGCCAAAAGGTAAAAAAATTCAAAACACTCGAAACTCGCATAGTAACAACGACGGGGCCTAAAAATAGGGTACATGCGAAAATAAAGTGAAAAAAGTGAAAATTTCATAGTATAGCATGTCGTCAACTATTTTAAAAATTTACAGAAAAGGCCTTACTATAGCCTTATGTCGGCAAAAAAGTCAAAAATTTCAACACGCTCGAAACTCGCAAAGTAACTTCGACAGGGCCTAGAAATAGGGTACATGCGAAAATAAAGTGAAAAAAGTGAAAACGTCATAGTATAGCATGTCGTCAAAAATTCCATCAAATTTGCAAAAGACGCCTTACTATAGCCTTATGTTGGCAAGAAGGTCAAAAATATTTAAACACTCGAAATTCGCACATTAACATCTGCAGGGCCTACAAATAGGGTACATGCGAAAATAAAGTGAAAAAAGTGAAAGCGTCATAGTATGGCATGCCGTCAAAAATTCCATAAAATTTACAAAAAACGCCCTACTATAGCCTTATGTCGGAAAAAAGGTCAAAAAGTTCAAAACACTCGAAACTCGCACAGTAACACTGGCAGGGCCTAAAAATAGGGTAGACGCGAAAATAAAGTGAAAAAAGTGAAAGCATCATAGTATAGCATGTCATCAAATATTTCAAAAATTTACAAAAAAGTCCTTACTATAGCCTTATGTCGGAAAAAATTCAAAAAATTCAAAACACTCGAAACTCGCATAGTAACAACGACGGGGCCTAAAAATAGGGTACATGCGAAAATAAAGTGAAAAAAGTGAAAGCATCATAGTATAGCATGTCATCAAATATTTCAAAAATTGACAAAAAAGGCCTTACTATAGCCTTATGTCGGAAAAAATTCTAAAAATTCTAAACACTCGAAACTCGAACAGTAACATTGGCAGGGCCTAAAAATAGGGTAAATGCCAAAATAAAGTGCAGAAAGTGAAAGCGTCATAGTATAGCATGTCGTCAAAAATTCAAGAAATTGACAAAAAAAAGCCTTACTATAGCCTTACAAAAAAGTCAACAATTTTGAAACATTCGAAACTCGCACAGTAACAACAACAGGGCCTAAAAATAGGGTATATGCGGAAAAAAGTGAAAACGTCATAGTATAGCATGTCGTCAAAAATTCCATAAATGACAAAAAACGCCTTACTAATGTATAGCCTTATTGTTGTGCCAAAAAGTAAAACATTTCAAAACACTCTAAACTTGCACAGTAACATTTGTTGGTCCTAAAAATAGGGTACATGCGAAAATAAAGTGAAAGAAGTGAAAATCTCATAGTATAGCATGTCATGAAATATTTAAAAAATTTACAAAAAAGGCCTTACTATAGCCTTATTGTTGTGCCAAAAAAAAAAAAAAATCTAAACACTTGAAATTTGCATAGTAACAACGACGGGGCCTTAAAATAGGGTACATTCGAAAATAAAGTGAAAAAAGTGAAAACTTCATGATATAGCATGTCGTCAAAAAATCCATAAATTGACAAAAAATGCTTTATGTGAGCAAAAAAGTCAAACATTTTGAAACACTCGAAACTTGCAGAGTAACATCGGCAGGGCCTTAAAATAGGGTACATGTGAAAATAAAGTGAAAAAGTGCCAAAAAAGTTAAAAAATAAATAAAGCATTTCAAACGTGCATAGCAACGTCAGAAATGCACAAATCCAATGTAAAGGTGAAAAAAAAGGCTGAAAACATCACAGTACTGTATGTCGTACAATGCAGCTCTCCAGTGTGTTTACGGCGCAACAAAGTTCAAATGTGACATTTTACATCGGACCACAGTTAGAGAAAAACTGTTCTATTCAAGCAAATGAGCATTTGAAAACAGAACTACATTAATACTATAAATAAAATAATAAACCAATTATAACATATCATTAATGTATTAGTAGTATGATAAAAGTAAACTGAAACCCACTTTTCCTCTGCATTTTTCCTTTCTGATGATCTTCAGAGCAAACTCTCTTCCAGTGGATTTCTCTACGCACTCTCGGACCATAGCAAAGTTTCCATCCCCTAAGGTTAACCCCACTTTGTATCTGTCTGCTATGGAGGCAGGGACTGATTGGTAGTCATCCATTGGCTCAGCTGTGGAGCAAAACAAAAGACCTAATAACAATAGTCGCCTAAACATTAGTTGAAAAACATATTTTTAACTTTCTTTTACTTAATTTTATGTCTTGCCTTCACTGCCTGGCCCGTCTCCTTCATCCATTGAGCTGCAAACCTTGGTAGAAGCTAAAGAGAGTGAAGAGCCACTGTGTTGAGATCCCTGGAAGTAGAGACAGTCACTGAGTGAGAATAATGCTCTTGATATACACAAAACATGTAAAATAAAATAAATAAAAATCTATTTTATACAAAGGCGATGGGGTCCACACTGCCAGCACTGAGAATGATAAAAAATAGTGTGGGGAAACATTACACCAACCTTCCAATACAATAAAGACCAGAATGTGGTTTGAAAAGGGAGATAAGAGAGAAAATAATGTCCTCCCCCACAGCCACAGGAACCCAAGTGAGCTTCACGCTGTTCATTTTATTCATAGGGACATCAATTTCCATTACCTGTCTTCTTCGAAGGCTCGCTGGACTGGTTGGAGAGGGGCTTGGAGACTTTCCAGATCGAGGTGTGGACAGCTGACTGCCGGCAGTGCCATTAGCTATCAGTACAACAGAGATGGCAATAAGGATCATGAGGAATTTCTGACGAATAATGTTGCTTTCAACACATTGTGTGCACACCGACACCGTGGCTTTCCTAGTCTATAATCTTAACCTCAATCATCACAAATAAATGCCTACCCCTAACTTTTACCTAAATTTGGTCCTAATTATAATTCAAAAGTCCTAACCCTCAAACAGAACTTTTAGTAGCATATCTGAAAATGAGAACTGGGCAAAATCCCCACACTTAAAAAAGGCAATACGAGCACTCACACACTTACCTGACCCAGTGGATGAAGGAGACTTGCTCCTGCGGGACAACCCACCACTTCTTGGGGAAGAGCGACCATGTATGGAGGGTAGCCGGCCATATGATGGAGACTTTGCCACCCTACAATCTATAAAGAAAGAAAAGGGGTGTTCTCAAATCGCTTGTTAGTTTAATTTACGGATAATGCAGTAAGTAATTTGGTTGGTGTTTCACAAACCCTTATTCCGATGAAGTTGGGACAATGCGTAAACCATAAATAAAAACAAATCACAATAATCTGCAAATGCTTTTCGACCAATATTCAATTGAATATACTACATAGAAAATACATTTAAGGTACAAACCGATAAACTTTTTTTGCAAATATTCACTCATTTTGAATTTTAAGCCTTTTGAAATAGGTGGGTGTCATGATTGGGTATAAAAGGAGCATCCCTGAAGGCTTAGTTGTGTCTGCACCTGTGACGGTATACAAAAAAAAAAAAGAGTGTCCTCAGTTCCCAAACGCTTTCAGAATGATGTAGCACAGTAGTAAAAATGCCCCTGTCTCAGCTTTTTTGGAACATGTAGCAGACATCAAATTCAAAATGAGTGAATATTTGTAAAAAAAAAAAACTAAGTTAATCAGTTTGAAAATTAAATATCTTGTCTTTGTAGTAAATACAATTGAATATAGGTCGAAAAGGATTTGTAAACCATTGTATTCTGTTTTTATTTACGTTTTACACAACGTCCCAACTTCATTGGAACTGGGGTTTGTATAAAGTTTAAGAATAACTAACTTTCGCTTTAAAAAAGCGCAATGCATTAATACAAAATGATTGATACGGCACTAATTTGTCTATGGGACATCAGCCTAAAAACAAATAACTATAAACTGATCGATGATGTCCGCTCTAGCCTGACAAACAGATTTAGTGCATGCATGCACACGCACGCATTTCATTCCAGATATTTGGACAGCCTTATCAAGGCCATATACCTAACCAGTTTCTACCTAACCCCAACCTCAATCAACATCTTAGCCCCAACCCTAACCGGTTGCCTCAAGAATCACAGACCCCCTTTATTTTTATAAATGACATGTCCTAACAAGGTCAGTGTTTATACTCGAAAAGGTCCTTAATAGCTAGCAATACCAGCGCATGCGCACTCAGAAAAACACACACATTATACCACAACTATAAAACTAGGTCAACTAGCGCCTAGGCTGAGTGCATAGCAAATATGTATTTCACTCAATGTGCCAGAAATAGTGCACTCAATCTGTGGCAGCACTCCAATAAGGCTGCCAAATTTCCACCATGAAGTTGTGCTTTTAGATGGAAAGTTATAAAAGTCAGCAAAAAGGTGGCAGCAGCAGCTAATAATGTTTATTTGTGTTGTGTGTGCTAATAGTATGAGCATACATAGCCACTACAGGCAAAAACACAAAATTAAACAAAAAGCCAAGCACCGTTAGTAGTCAGCTCTCTCCGCTGATCTTTGCCTTGTAAAATTGAAAGTTTACTCACCACTCTCATCCAGGTTAAAGTCGTCCTGATACCGAAACTTCTCAGGGCCACAAGCAAAGAATATATCATCATCCCCAAAAAAGTCCTGAAGGCAAGTAACCTGGTAAAAAAATTGAGATGATTCTGTTAGTTATCTTTTTAAAATTGTGAAAATGTAAACATCGGAGAACTCCAGGAAAATATACGTAAACTAAATAGATTAAAAATGCTCATTGCATATTAACATTTATGTTACAATGATTGTGACATTAAGATTAATAGGTCAGATCTCTGAGATTTGACATTCTGCACCAATTTTCCAAATTTAAGAGATTTTTTTTTTCCATTGTGTAATTAATGTCACATCTATTCAGTTATTTATAGTAAGACAACATGAAACACTTATCATTTGGTCAGAGCCTATCAACATGGCAACAATGACAATGGTGAGCTCATGCCAGTATGTAAAACAATAATTTAATGTAAAAGAATGTTTCAGTAATTTGATTGACTCTGTAATTACAATGATCTAAATTTGCTTTTGACACATATTGGCCTATATGTATACACACGTCAACTCATTGAAACTAATATTTCAGCTTAGATAATGTTACATTTGTGCTTTCAAAATGACACAAAAATATAGCACATATGGGATACACAGACCTAAATATTCTACTTTGTAAACCCCATAAACATGCACTTGAGTAAACATGCTGAAGCTGGAAATACAAAAAGGAACATTGATTCCTTCATGTGTACACCATAACAAAAATGGAATTAGCTTTACTTGGTATAGGATGCAAGAGCCTGACTGCAAATGGAGATGTCTCTAGGGTAACAGCTAATAAAAGACAAGCTCCTTTTAAACCTGGATAATATTCAGTAAAGTCTGATACAATAGTTCCTGCAGGCCATTTATCTCCCTAGAGAGAGTAAATTGAGCTCTATTATCGAGGACCATTAAATATAAAATCACATGAGAACATGTTTTTGTACATCATCCATTAAGGAAGCTGACCACATGAAGACATAGTGAGCATATTGTTACTCAAATAGCCCTGTTAGCCCACATCTGATATGGGAAGGAACATCAAATATATTCAAAATAAACATGTAAAAACTGCATTCACAAAATCTGAAAATGAAAACAGATATAATTTTATCTCTGAAAGGGTTATCCACTTCTAGACAAAGAGAAACAGGATGACTGAAATGGTGAATGTGTTTCAGTGGGTGTCATAAATAAATCAGCATCCTGATGGTGTCCTGACCTTCCCTTTTTAAAGGCTTATTGATATGCTGAACTACAGCAGTGTGTCAGCGAACATAGAGCTCCTGATGTCATTTCCTCTACAAGGGGGTTTAACTCAGCAAAACTTCTGTCAAATGATCCTGTATGAATATTAGTTATTTGTTTAATTTTGAATTAGCTATTAAGCTGAATGACACAGATTATAAAGTCTATTGTTTAATCTACAGACATATGGAAGAGCCAAATATTACCATTGAGTAAAACAAACATTGCCAAATTGTTACCTTATGGTTGTAATTTTGCAATCTATTTGGCCCTATATGGTATGAAAACGGAAATCTGTCAAAATAGAGCATATAAATATAGCATATAAAGATTTTACAGGAATGCCAACACAGCCCATCAACCAGAATAACCTCAAACCATATTGTTGTGTTACTTTGGAAAAACATTTACTTGACATTAGTCAATAAACATTGCGCACAGAAGGGGGTTTATTGTGGCCCTATCTCTGCAGCCCCCCCCCCCCCCAACAGCTGCCCCAACCCCTCCTCTAAGAGAAATCCCAAAGGGAGGGGAGATACACAGCCGTTGCCAGGGAGACAGAATCACAGTTAAGATGATAAGAGGGGTACGGCTACTTTAAGATCCACTGTCAGTTCCAATATGGAGCACTGAACAGTACAAGCTGCAAACAACAGAACAATGCCCCCAATCAAAGCAAGATGGACTTCTTCACTAAGACATTGTGGGTTCACATCTGGCTTCATAGAAACAGACTGAGATGGGGCGATTAGCTAATAAAAGGGTCACAAAGAAATCTAAACAGATCTGACCAAGGGCGTGCATCCTCTTATCAAAACCAGTGTTCATTTAAAGATCATGTAAAATGTTAAATCAAGTGTGAGTTAGACCTGCTATTTACAACGTTTACAATATTTTCTATATTAGGAAACGGAAAACCTCAAATGTACTAGAATAGCATAATGAGGGTCTTCACTGATAACATATGCCTGCTGACTCAGTGACACAGCATTTCCATGATGCTTACCATCCCCCTAAACTAGCCACCCCCACAGACACACACCCCCTTTTGGTCCCGGAGCATCCTCTGCAAATATTGATTGTGGGGAATCATATCTGCCATTCCTGTGCGCACAAGCATTGGTCCTGAAATTCAGTTTAAAGAAATCACAACGGGAGGTATGCAAGTTATATAAGCTAATAATCCTTAGTCAAAATTAAGATCTTAGAATAGACAAAAGACAAACTGAGGTGGAGCTCTGCAGGGTGCTGAATCGCACAATATACAAAAAAATTGTTACCCTAACTGCGGTTGTAAGAAAAAATGAGTATTAGATGCATTAATAAGTGCAAGTCAGCACCATCCATAAAGCCAAAGTAGTGACAAGGAAACACCCACAAACCAAGCACACATTAAAATGTGCCATGACACAAGCCCACAGATTCCAAATGTTTCTAAACATAGTGACTTAGTCTTGAGTTACTATATTTATATATTTTGCATTTTCACAGCCATAGGAAGATATATGGTATACCGATATTGATATAAATTGAAAATAACAATAGAAGTTGAATGCTGACATTATCCATAGTTACCTCAGAATACTTAATTAGACCCGCAGTAAAGTTCTTGTATAATACCAATTTATACACTGGCATAATTGCTATAGGCCCCTTCGAGGATGACAGAAATGGTGCTCTCTATCAATTGCAGTGGGACACTGAGCAAGCCATTGTGTTTAATAGCCAAGTCACAGTAGTGGGTGAGAAGAAAGCCAGAAAGCTTCACTTTCATTTCAGTCTTTTGAGTATTTTCTTGAATATAAATAGTATTTATTTATCAAAGTAAAACAAATACTATTTCACAAAAGGCTGGAACAATCCATGAAGCCCTATCAGTTTTTTTAAGAAGGCACTGATCATCAGGCAGTCATTACATCTGTACCATAAGACCAAGATTCACTATGCCCACCAAAGCAAGAAATGGCACGGTCAAGGTCAACATGAAAAATTGACTTGGGAAACCAAAGTAATTTTCTGCCCACTGGCACATAAAACACCATAAATCTCAACCACTTCCAATGTTGACCTAATTTCGGAAGCACAAGCTGTTTGTTACATTAATTAATACATCTACATCTATGTCTTCTTTTATATCAAGCCAGGATTTGACATCTGGTGGGTGTTGATATCTCGCTGATTCAGAGACGTTAGTGATGTTCATAATACAATTACAGTGCAGAGCCAATTCCATTACAGTGGAGGTCTAATTTCCATGGGCTAAGTCTCTTCAAAACAGCGTATCAAAATCCTTGAACTTAAAAAACAATGGAATCATATTCCCAACTGTTCACTCAGAATGGGTCCGGGAATTATAGCTGGGCCATGATTCTGTCTTGCTGACATGTGTATAATAACGCAGACAGACCAAGCACCGCATCACAGACCTCTACACCTAAAATCTTGACATCACTCAAGCACCGCTCTGCCGCAGAGGCTGTTCCTTAGCAACCATCCCAGGAAACCATGTCACCATAGAAACCATGGGAAGGAAAAAAAATACATTTATTGATAAGGATAGTAATATAGACTTCAAGAGATGAGGGTTAGAGCTGATAAGAGGTGAAGTTAAAGAGTTGATTAATTGTGGGTTTATTTGTAATTCATTTGCTCAGTCAGTTCAGTACTGACAATACCACAATACCCCCCCTCAAAATAAAACATTTTATTAAATCCTAGATCCTACAATGCCCAAAAAGAACAAAGTGGTGGAAAATAAGCCATTCGCAAAAGATAATATTACTTTTGTATAATCAGCACACAACTTTGATAGTAAGGAGACAGTGTTTAGTTTTTGGTAAGTGTGTTGACGGGAGTAGGGGGGGTGCGATGGTCCAGTGTGTTGGTTTCGGGGGATTGTTATGGGATCATGCAACCCTGTGTGTTGACGAGGGAAGGAGGGGGACTATCGGATACGCAAAGGTGCTTAATGACATAAGTGGCGGCACGCATTCCAGACATTTGACACGCATGCATACCACTTATGTGCACCCCTGTGTATAATGTAAAAAAAAAATAGTACAGTGAATAAGTTCATTTCAGTCCATATTCTTCTCGCAAAAACTATTGCAATCCTAGTTAACATTATTAAATAGTGTGTCACTGTTGCTAGGCATATGAGATGTAGTCCCAGAAACCCATTTTCATAATAATTGTAGAAAATGCTCCTGGTTGACTTTGGAACACTGGGCTGTGTCTCTAGCATTTCACAAGACAGAAAATGTACAATGACTGCTTGTAGTTTGATTCCTTTTAAACTCTACCTGTAATTCGCTGCAATGTGTTTGCTGTTGTGTGTTTTGCAGGACCATGTGCCTTCAATTTTTTTTTTTTTTATTATCATAAAAACACTGTTTTCTTCTTCTGCTGCAATTATGTTCTCCCTTAGTTGTTATTAACTTCCTTCCTTGTGTGTTCTGCAATGCACTTTGGATCAACTGTGGTGTGTGTGAAGTGCTAAACAAATTAACTTGATCTTCTTGTGTGTAGAAAATGGGAGGAAAGATTTTTTGACTGAAATAGCTACATTTGTCACCACAGCCACATGCTTAAATACATGGCACACAACCATAAACATGTAGTGGTAAACAATGTGGCATAATCAATGTGAAATGATCAATTTGCCAAACTCCTTGACTACAAAAAAATCCAGCTAAAACATCCTTCCCCCTCGCCCACAGCAATTCATGTACTAATGGTGTAGAAAAAAGGCAATAGTCTCTCAGGTATAGAGCACTTAAGATTGTCCTGGCTGCTTTGATGACTTGCAAATGTGAGCAGAATTGATTAAAAAAATACAAAAAAACATGTAATGGGTAAACAGCTAGTGAAAAATATGAAAATCACAATACTGCAAATTTCTCCACTGTGGGACAATAAAGGATTATCTTTGGGATATCCAAATGGCAATTTGTACGCATGTTGATTAAAAACCGTGCAAAAATGCAATCACTTTCATCGTTCTAATTTTTGTTCAATGAATCTGATCTGATCTGTCAAAATAAACATATTTGTTTTTTTTTGTATATTGATCGGCCATAGTTAATGTTAGATAATGTAAAACCTAACACTTACCATCTTGCCATCGATGGTAAACAGCCTTTTGACAACTCCAGAGTCCAGCTGAATCGCATCTGTGATGTCAGTCATGACTTGCTCGAAAGAGTGCGCCGTTTTCTTGTTGAGTAAGACCCGTATGGCCTTGCGAGGCTTTACTCCACTGCGGACAATGGTTACTAGCTTGGGCCTGATGAAGTCCTTGCTCTCTCTATTTTCTGGGCTTCCAGCCTTCGTACTGCCAAGGGATGAGGGGTCACGGATGGACACAGCAGTCCTGGCACCCACTGCCCAGTTGGGATTTACATTCTTTGTGTATTCCAACTTCTTGTAGGGCTCAATGGATGCACATACGTAGCTCTCACCTGCAGAAAATTAACACATTAAGAGATTATTTATTCGCTCTTATAAAAAAGCTAAGTTACATGTGGAACTCAAAGCAAATATCACAGGACAGTGTAACACTGGAGATTCCGCTGTACAAAAATGTGGAAGTTATGCATTATGCTCACACCTGCAAATGTGTGTCTTACCTTATTTAAAATATAATTATATTAACTAAATCTGATGCAAAGTGACAAACCTACACAGAAGACTGCTCACCTTCCACAAGCTGGTCCATGCTGGTGATCTTTGTCATCCCATCAACGGTATATATGGTCCGCACCCCTTGGGACAAGTTGACATTATCTGACAGGCATCTCGTGAGGTCAGCCAGGAGTGCTTCTAGAGACCTAAATCTCTCCTGAGAAATGGCATAAACAATGCCTTTGAAGTAGCGGTCCCCATTGCGGTAGAAGCGTATCTTCTTGGCCTTCTTCTCAGAGCTCAGTGCTTGCAGTGTCTTGGTTCTGTATAGGCTGCAGTGGGCACTGTGAGTGGGACTGGGGAGCCCATTCCCTCTTGAGCCTCTTCGGGTGTATCTCTGAGCTTTGTCCCGCTCATCAAAGTGCTCGAGCTCCATGACCGTGCAGTGCTTTATCACCCTAAATGACACACAGAGAATGTTCACTATGTGAATAAGCAATTTACTTTTTTTTTTTTTTTTTTTTACAATTGAGCAATTGGGTTATCTGTCAGTTTAGTACCCACACCCCTAACACAAGCTTTGAAGCTGCTCATAAACACATTTGGAAGTAACACGTCACACCCATTTCATGCTGTTGTGTCTCAGTTTAACCTTTCTAGGGATGAAATCCACATGCATCTGCAGAGGATAGTGCAAGATCAACAGTGTAATCCCTTGATCTAGGGTGATGGCTTGAAACAACATGTTATATAGCAAATGTAGAACAGGAAAACATAATACAACAAATAGATCTTTTTGGTGCAATCTCTCTTACCTTCAGAGGTGAAGACAGAAGTAATCAAACGTGAGTGTGCAGGTTTCACTTGTCTCAGTGAATCATCTATCATGCAATGATGCCTTGGCTGAAGCACGCGTCCCTTTGTTGCCCCTGTGCTGGTGCTCTGCTGGCTGCCTGCTGTGTGCTCACGTGTAGGGAGGAGGCAGGGCTGTAGCCGGTGTTCTCCACTCTCCCCTACTCCTCTGTCACTGCGGTGCTCGTGCACGCTACTGCCCGGAGCGCGCACTCGCAGCCACCTCCGTGCGCGTGCATACGACGCGCTTTCCCAGTAAGACTGCCTCGCCTGGTTTGGAATAATCGTGAGGATATCTATTAAAACACAATAAACACATTAACCCAATCCCTCACCACCACAGACATGCGTTTTATGAACGGATTAAAAAGGTGCCTTCACTATATTACACCGTGGCAACTGAAACGTGCAAAGGTGACATTTAGAGGAGTTATGGGCACTGTCGTATTCAGGTTAAGAAAACACCCAGAGGGAACCTGGCTCTGGATGAAACCACAAATAGAAAGAGTTTTGTAGTTTTTCCATACCATTTACACCGTAGCGCTGTAGCAGTTTTTTCGTACCAAACGAAACATATCTGAACCGCACGCGTTGTGTGATAGGACCAGCTCACAATCACATGCAGGTGTGTGTGATCGCTTCATGCGCAGGCACGCACGCCAGCCAGCAAACCAAGACACACCCACACAATATGTCGCTTGAACAGGTCATCAAGAGGGTGTCGGTCAAGTGCCAACTTTTTTGGATGTCAGCACTTTCACTATTTGCTACCATCCTGATGCAAACAATTACTTAGTAATGGGGCATGTGTCCAGCTGGCCTGTTCAAAGCAAAATTCACTTATGATCAAAGCTTTGAAGATAATTTTTTTAAAGAAACCCTAACCCACAGTTTTCTGGTATGTGGTCTTGACCTTAATGGTCTTGAAAAATGAACAAATTTGATGAAGTAAACTTCATTTTTGTCCTACTTTTTACTACTACATTTTGAGTATAAACTTAAGGCCAAAACAGTACAACAGGATGATGCGTTTTTACAACAAATCTGCTGAGAAGCCATTCATGGGTGTGATCATTTGCGTTCTTTATTAATTTGTGTGTTATTTGTCCTGAAAATGCAAGATTATGATGACAATCCTAAAGTAACTGAAGGGCATTTCTTTGACAATATTTGCTGCACTTCATTTGTTAACATTATTCATTTCAGACCGAGCTTTAAGAAGATGTGCTCAGCAGAAAAACATTCAAACAAGAAAATCAACCATCTATATCACAGTATAATAATGTATATCATCTTACAGTGGATCAAATGCTTCATACAGCTAAAGGCCTGACCACAGTGCGTGCCCTGTCAATACTATTGGACAAATTGGCTGTTCCATGGGGACAAACGCTGCCAGTGTGCAAAGATCAATTACTCTCCACCTCGCTTTAGGTCTGTGGAAAATAACTGGATGAACCCATCCTCTGTATACACGAACTCAATTTAATGTGTTTTCACATCAGCTCGTCTGTACAACAGATAGTACTAGACCTGTGTTCAACTAATGTGTTGTGAAATTCGCTTACTGACATTGTGGCGTCTGGGCCATGTCCTCAGCCCCCTTTTTAATGTGATGATTTTTTACGAAATGTTTTTTTAAGATACATAGAAACATTTTAGAAAGAAGAGATAAAAAGATAAAGATTTTCTTTCATCACTGAGTCATATTGATAGTGTTATGTGTTCATTGCAGGGTTTCTCACACTTTTTTTAACCGTACCAATTTCAGCAGTGCACAGTGGCTATTGTGCACCATGCATTTCTTACATATTTTGAATTCTGAGTTTCCATGAGTCCTAACTTCAGGAGAAAATAAATTTACAGAATAAACCGTCAGCTTAATCAACTATTATTCCATTAACATGTATATATTATAACCACTGAGTGGCAGTGTTGAGCGAATTCAAAATTGTGATAACTGGATTTTAACAGGTGCTATAGCAGAATAAAATGCAAACAGCAATGTTGAGAACCCAAATGAATCATGAAAAAACGGTATTTCTTGTTGCGGTAACATTTATTTTTTTAATAAGTTTCATAAGTCCATGTGGTAAATAAATATCTATGTGAATACCACTTGAAAGATTGTTGAAACAACACAAAAAAGATCACTTCTCTCAAAATTAATAATAAAATTAATTAAAGTATTTCTCTAGAATGGAAAAACGTTAACATCACACATGAAAATTCACATTTTGTTAAATTTGTAAACCCATACAAGAAGATAATTAAATATATATCAACGCTTATATGAAATACTATAAACATTAACATTTTGAAAATATGTGGATATAAGTGAACTGCAAAAAAAAATGCTTCAGGAATAAGCAGAATGTCACTTTTACAGCTCTGGATAGCAAACGCTCTCTTGCTACCTTTTATAGATTTGAAATAAATAAGACTATAAACAAGACTATGGAAACATTTGACGGCTTAATTTCCACAAAACATTCAAGTTTGCATATCATTTGATATTTGCAGGCACATCTCAGCAGTAATTACTTCTCATTCTCAAACAGTATAGCAACAATATTGTGTCATAAACAATCAGGAAAGACTCAAATGCGTCAGCGCGCACGCACGCACACACACAGTTCAACTTCAAGATCAGGGAAGATTCCAGTGTCTTGTCGAAAACCATTAAATGTCTTAAAACACCAGGATATTATAATATCACACTGCATGGATTATTGTTTTAATGTGGGTTATATATTTTTATCAAGTCCACCTACCTCACTTTACCTTTAAAAGTGCTTGAGAGCTGTACCAAACCAGGATATAGAATAGGAATATACTACAGTCATGTAAATATAGAATATGTTTTATAAATCATTTATATTAAATATAGATTTATTTGACAGAAAAAAAATGATAGGCATTAGTCCGAGCGGTGATCTAGCTGCTATTTCTGCAATTTCTCCACTTGTGTCCCATTTCCGTTTTTTTCTTGAAGCTTGTAGTCATCCAAAATTGCCCGTGCTGTTTGCTTACCAGTCTTTTTGGCAACAGCTTTGATCCCCAGGTTGTCAATGTTGAAGGCAGTCACACCAACATTAATGGCAGAATTTACAGCATTGTCTGTGGCTTGACCTGCTGCTGCCCCATACCTTCATCAGAAGTCAGATTGGTTGAGAGGCAGGAGACAGAGGATTTGGGGAGAGTTAATAAATATGCAGGAGGATTGCAAAGATGTCATGCTGTATGTGAATATCACCCATGCAAATGCACAATCCCAAATTAAGTAATTAATTAAGTCAGCTACAATTTAAATGTTAATCATTTTTACTACCACTGTTTAAACATATATGGGTAGGCTTTGTGGACATAATTATCTTTAATGGTATATACAGTATATGAATATAATTATTTTTATTAAATAAGGAATGTTTTCTTGAGGCTTATCCAATAAATGAACAAAAACAACAGACCTTTGCCAATTATATATTTTGTCATGCTACGTAATATGTCACTGCCCAACCCTATATAAGATCAATATATACTGTATATACTGTTCATTGTGGGAAACATTACCACCAATTATGCACCATGGGAAGATGTTAAATCAGGCAGGACAGAAATGTTTCAATTAGTGACATTTGGAACGAATCGGTGTAACCACCAATATTAGGTGATCTGTTTTTACATGCAGCTATTGGTGAACATCCCTTTTGTGTAGTTTTATTTGTTTTTTTATTGTTTTTTTTTGTCTCCAAAGGGCTTTGGACTAAGGAGTGAGCCAGCAAAGGTGACTTAACAGTGCAAGAGTGGAAAGAAGAAGAGAACAATTCATGCCATGCTTGTGATTAGTGGTGTCAAGAGCTATATAGCTGTGAATAATTAGGAAAAAGTGCAATTCTTCTAATTAGGTGAGTCAAAGATGTTTTGTAGACCCCTAAATCTGTAAAAGCAAATTGAACATGGAAATGAGTGAGTGCATGTATGGTTGTGCTTGCACAAAGCAAGATAAATATACAACATAAATATCAATAACCTGTCTAGCAAGCGGTGTTGAGTAAAACATTAAAATTGTTGTTTATTCAAGCAAGTTACAGTGGACCGGTTAAAGGTAAAAGTCAAGAGAAAAGCTTACTTGTGTTTCACAGTGGTGACCGTCTCTGATGCTACACTCGTAGTAATGTTCTTTGCTGCTACTTCCAAACCAGTCCACATGGTTGCAAATCCTGTGCAAATACAAAAAATGCAAAGCTCATTTTAGTACATGTCGTTGAAACAACTTTTTCTCAGTGAGTATGTACTGTAGATCAACTGGACCTTGCACTCCACTGGCAGCCACCACCATAGCTCCATCTATGTTGGAACGTCCATCCTTGTCTTTCTTCATAGACTCTGGGATCAGCTTGCCTCCGTGTTTTTTCACGTGTGGAGCCAACTCCCGGCCTACACAGCCAGCAACAACACACACTCCGTCCACTGCATAACAAAGCATTCCTCAATTAGAGTTATGTAGCCAAATAGCCACATAAGGTTAGGGAAACGTGCAGACGGAAGAGAGCTCGGTCACCTAGAAACTGGCTGACTTTGACAGCTCCCCCAGTCGCTTGCTTGGCAACATGGAGGCCTTTGGTCACCGTGGGGCTGACATGGGCGGGTTTGTCCTCTGGGGTGATGTGTTCTCTGAGTTTGGATGCCCCTTTGTGAATGGCCTTGCCTGTGAACTCGGCTCCTTTCACCAATCCCCAGCTTAACCAGGATGCACCTGAAAGGACAACAGGATCACACATTGTTAATCATGCCGAGCTTCTGTGCGTACCTGAACAAGGTGTCTTCCTAAACTTACCGTCAACAAACTACAGCTCTAGAATATTCAAGTGTGTGAATACACGACGTGGGCTCACCTGTCAGGATCCCACTTGCCACTTTTTCACTCCACTCAGGTAGAGCATTCTCATCCTCGGCTGCCGCTGGTGCAGCCTCCTCGGGTGTAGCGATGGAAACTTTCTGACTGAGATTGAGGGAGTCTGCTGCTTCATCTGGAGCCTGGTTATATAAACACATCGGTTAGCTGCTATAAGATGATGACTGACAATGTGGGTTGAAAATAAAAAGTACTTGTCAGTCAAAATCTTTGCACAATAGGTCTGCTACTTTCTGCCAGCTGAAGTCTCTCTCTGTTCTGTTCAATCTCCAAGTAACCTCCCAATTCACACAATGGCTGCTCTCATTATTCTCTGTTTCTAATTTCCATGGCCTATTTGTTTGCCACACTGTCGCTTTAAAATGTCACTGTGTGATTACAAAACAGGGTCCATTTGTGCTGAAATCCTCTATTGGACTCAAACAATAAAAACAATACAAAAGTGCTTACTTGCTGATAGGTAATCACATCCATCTGTGAAAATAATGAGCCAAACTGCACACAATCAAAGATAACCTGGTTAGGCATCGATTTGAGTCAGAATCTCTATTATCATCACGGCTGAACTGGCACCTATCTTTCCGCTGAAACTCTGCGGTTGCCCATGCTGCTGCAGATAAGAACATTATAACTGATTACATCTCCTCACCTGCCTGTCTAAAATCCCCACAATGCTGAGGCAGTGATAACTTGGGGAAGTGTGCCAGCTCAGAACTAAGTAGGAGCGATAGTTCATGCCAGCTAAAAACAATGACGTTTGCAGCCTCAAAGCATTTATTAAAGACCAGCTACTATCTTTTTCATGGGAGGAAATTATTAAAATCAGCAGTGTTTCCTGTGCTCACAGAATTGTTTGTGTTGACTGACTACGAAGTTATTGGGGGTGAATGAGTACAACAAAAGAGCAGCACAAAATAACAATTGCGACATTTTGCACTTTCAACTGCATTTCAAGACAGAACTTAATAACACAAACATCTCTTGATGTGTAAGAACAAATGTCTTAGGTTTCATACTCACATTTTTCTCGATTGGAAATGCTGTTTGTCATGTCAACAGCTGGAGCTCAGATTTTATAGTGTTGCTATATATTATCAAACTGAGGATCTCACCACCTTCATGTGATATATAAAATGAAATAGATCTCTGTGCCCCCGACTGGCACAAAGAGTATTTGCGAAGCATTTCAGAGGATCATTCTATTAGCATTTGGTCTGCAATAAAGCCCTGCCATTATTCTGTAGATTTCCGTGACTGATAAATTCTCAAATATACAGATTCAAATTGCATCTGTTCCCCCAAAAGAGCAATAGAACATGTGTTCTCTGACGGCACAGCAGCACTGACCTGAACCCTGAGATCTGTCATCTGGGACAATAGGTCCTGGAACAGTTCTCTGTCTGCAGCAGGCAGCTCAGAGGACAACACCACCCCCACAAAATAGCCTGGAACTGGTGCCATCATGTCCGGAAACATAAACACACCAGTGTTACACAGCAACACTGGAGAGTCCATGGCCATGAGGGGGTATAGCCAGTCACACACCTACCAGGATGTGGAAAAAAACAACAAATTAAAGAAAGTAAGTACATGTATGAAATCATGATTATGCATGTCAACCCCAAATTGAATATTTTCCTGATACACAGCAAAGTACGCAATGAGTGAGTTTACATGGAATTTAAATTAAGGTGGGAAAAAGAGCTCCGCAAAACATGTTCGCTAAGGTCTGGGTTTTCAATTGTTAGCTCAAAACGAAGAGCCTGACGTTTCCAATAGAAATTCTAATTAGTGCAACACAGTAAACTGTCTGAAAGAGAAATGCAAACCAGAGGACACGGTCTCCTCCTGACTGCAGCTTGTCTAACATTATTACAGGGCATGACAGTGTAAGCAGGATTTAGAAAACTACTTGCATTCATGTGAATCACTGATGTTACCCCCTGGCAATAGCACCTACAAAATTCCCAATGAGGAGTACATTTTCTTATGTCTTATGACGCACCAGTATCAATGCAAAAGATAGCAAGGCACTACATTTTCACATACAACAGAAAAATATTTAAACAGGATGAATGGGATGATTCGGATAAAGTACTATATAAGTCTATTAGTAAAAACCTTAGCTGCTATGCGAATATATGTTTGTGTAAATGTGTGTAATCTTATCAAAACAGGCTGACTGGGGAAAAAAAATCAAAACCTAAACACTGGCTGATTTGTTTCTCAACTATAGCAGGTCAAGGAAAATGGGCAAAATTGTCACAACTGTTCGGGATGTTAAGAATTTGTCATTGACTGTCAACATTAATTTTTTTGTAAGAAGAAAAAAGATTTGCAAAACAGATAAAACCTTTTGTCCAATTGGGCATCATTAAGGACATCATTTGAATAGGGCTAATAGGATTAGGGCACGTCAACGCTCACATGATCATGTCCACAGGGCAAGGGATCAATAAGAAGCCTATCTTAGTCTGCTGATGACTCACACTCATAGAAGTTTTAACGAGCAAACAAACATCTTACACAATCAGGTTAAAGGTCCCAATAAAGTCTGAAGGCAGCTTGTGACACTGCAGTGATGACACTTCACTTGCCGCCATTGACTGTTCTAGTCTTTTCAAGCCTTGTAGAAAGGAGCAATTAAGAGTACTGAAACATTAAAGGTAAATTACGCCATTTCTCTTACCTGCAGAAATGCTGGCGGCCGGTTGGGCATTCTGTCCAAGTGATCACTGGTAAACTTCACAAGCCGCAGGTAGCCGGGGTATGATGGCGCACTCACCTGGCCATCAGGTGTGACAAAGAAAATCTGGACACCATTGGGGACGTACAGCAGCTCCTCTCCCTCTTCGCCCATACTAGATGGAGTTGAGTTGGATGTGCGACTGTAGAATTCATTCCCAACCAACGACATCTCCCCTGCATCTGTTCCATGTGAAATAGATAGGTGGCCATCAGCTGCCTGGGGAGAGTAAGCTGGAGGCTGTTCAGCTGGAACCACAGGTTGTTTAGAAGGTGAAAGAGGTACGCCCACACTACTACAAGCAGACGCCCCTTCTACAGCTCCATCTGCCGGGCCACTAGCAGACAGCTGGTTTGGTGGGGCCGGCCTCTCGGGCTTCTCTTTGGTTGGCAGTTTTGGGTAGAGGCATTCTGAAGACATTCCTGTATCACTGGGTCCAGACAAATTGGTGGAGGTCAGTGTTGGTGCAGATGTATGGTCAGAGCTGGTCTCTAGTATGGCCAGGCGAGTGGTGATGTTGTTCACCGTCTCCTGCATCTTCTCCTGCATCTGTCTGGCCGAGTCCCAGGAGCTGCCCACACACTCGTCTCCCCGTGAAGGCACACTGATGGCCCTGAGAAGGTGCCGTCGTCCTCGCTTGTAGAGCTCCAGAGCCTGAGCTTTGTCTCCAGCTTCGTCTACTGTCAGACCTTTATTGATGCATTCAAAGGCTCTCTCGTAGCCATCTTTGATCACTTGAAGTCTGGCATTGTCGAATGCATCTTGTTTAGCTTTTTCCATTCCCCCTGAAACAAAATATGCAATCATCCAGTGTTTTCAACTTGCTGTATTCATCCAAACCCGAGTTAACTTTGAAACGTCACAATCAGACTAAACATCACAACAGGGCATATTGTGTCTGACAATATTGTTTACACAACATAATACTGCTTACTTAACATATGTCCAATTTTAAACTAGCTTGATCTGCAATCAGAGATCACCTTGTATCATCCCGGAAAAATAGTGGAACGACTGGATGGCTGACACGATATGTGTGCTTGTTGATCTGGTGCTAACGTAGGCTAACGCTGGCAAATGTTGATGATGAAGTTGCTAACAGTTGACGCATTTGGTCACAGGACTTCAGCTGTGTCTGTTAGATCGCGATTCCAGTCTACCAAAAGCAGCATGAAGTACAAAGTTAATACCGACACGTTGATCAGCTCCTTCTTTGATTAGCTTACAGTAGCCATACTAACCTGGAAGAGAAACACTCGAAAGCCAAACTAAACCAACCCGTTAGCTGTGCTGCGCTAGCTCAGGTTACGTGCTCCGGTGTGTCAAATGTCCCGTGGTTCAACTTCATGAAACTAACGTGTCCCTGGGTGACGCTACAGTGTGTTGTTGGAGGGCAACATCCAGAGCCAGAGGGGTGACTTGACCTTTCAAAGCAAAAGTACGGTGACGGAATATTTCGGGGATTCACTTCATAGCTACACAGTCATCTGCCTCACGCTAGGTGTTTTATTTTGAAAGTTTTGATCGGAGGTGTAGCTTTGCTATCATGGGGACATCAGTGGACATGGAAGTCTCTAACTTTATAGTCACAACTCGTCCCTGTGGCCAATTCGAAACGCAACAAAAACAAAATACCATATGAACTTACAATACAAATGAAAACATAAGAGGAAATAGTTAAAAATAGATACAAAGAAATTGTTTACATATTTAGGTGTTGTGTTGAAAAGTCACATTTTGGCAAGACTTAAGACAGGCTACACTCCAAAGTATATATTTGAGTAGTAAATCAGCAACATCGACAGCTTAGCTTAGCATTAGCTTACTGGCTTCGATGTGGTTAGCATTTGTTTTCTTACCTGTAGATGTTTCTTTAAATTGAAAAGTGACCTCGTTTTTCAACTGCGGTCGTAATTATGACGAATAAACAATTGAATTAATTGTCCAACGTCTGTAGCTAATATAATGTTTTTAATGAATGAGGACACTAGGGTGTCACGTGATGTTTGGTTGTGGGTTGTCTACTGCTGAAGCTTGTGCGCACTGCGCATGTGTGCGGAATCGTACTATATCCTGCTTCATTGTAAAATGTAATCCTAAATAATTCCCGTTTTTACTAATCATACCAGTAGTCTGATTACATCTTTCTTGGTACTTAATATTTAGAAGAAAAAAAACATAAAATGTACATAAAACAAGCTCAAAACATTTAGTGTAATTATTTAATGTTAATATACAGTGTGGTTTTAGGGATTATTTGGAACACGACAGGGAAAATAAGCACAGCATCCCAATAGTGTTTTCCTTTGAATTTCCCAAACGGTGTTGACAGGAACATGCAAGGAAATAGTATGTACCTGCTGTTATGTTAAAGGTAAATGGCAAAACAAAATGCTCGCCAGTTGTACAAAGGGATTACTGAAAATAAAAAGTATAAATGCAGAGTGCCAAGATGTACTCAGTCTGTACAACTAAAATGTTACTATGAAATTGAGTGTGCAGTATATGACATTGTGCAATACAGTACATTAAAGTTATGGCAAATATATGAAATATTAAGTTAGACACTAAAAATGAATGGCAAGACATGCTGAACAATTACATTTCACAATAAAAGTATATGAAGTACAAGTCATGAAAACTACGTGGATAACTTTAAAAAAAATAATAGTCATTCAATTGCATGGCTGGATAGCAACAACAAAGGCAGAAATATATTCACGTCTGTGGATAAAAGCAACAACTGATGGTCAAAACAAAGTCAAGTGATTCAACTGTTCATCATTTCTACTTGTGACTGAAAATGTAACTAATCGAATAATTTTAAGCACTGAGTACATAGAAGGACAGTTTCAATTAAGTTTCAATTAATGCTATCTAACATTAAAATATATTTTAGCAGCAAGTAAAAATCTACTGGGAACAAATATTTCACAGTTTGAATTGACAGGTGCAAATAACTACACAAATTCGATTATGAAATGTAATAACATTTTATGCTATTCTCAGAGCAGAATAAACTAGTGTGAAATAAATGATTGTGCAACTGATCTCAGATAATGTCTGCAAAGTTTTTGCAACTTGATCAGGGCTGGGGATCTTAAAAACATACTTTGTGTAAACATATTGTTACCCTTAACTGATCACATGATCATGAAGCTTTTTGTCAGCTTCATTGAATCTGTAACAAAATACCTGGTAGAGTCTGTCACTCACATAATGCTGCTGGTGAACACTGATATTTAATGAAAATCGAGCCTAAAACCCAAAGAAAAATAAAAGTTCTGCCATTTCAACATGAAGAGGACAAAACTGAGCCCTACTCAGATTCCTGGATCCATCAGACATACAGTACATCCTGTTGCACTTAGGATAATGTTTTCAACAATGGCAGCATCTTAAAATGCTTGCTCCTGGAAGGCCGAACTAGTTGCCTCACAACCTTCCTACGGTTTTTAAAAAGGCATGGGACTAGAAATTACAGAACTAAGAGGCTTAATACCATCTTAGAGGGACGGAGGCATTGGTGCTCAGCCATCTTAACTCTACGGTAAATGGCTACTGAGATACCATGGCCAAAAGGCTGGAGCTCTCTCTAATTGAGATTGCAGCAGGTCAAGTAACTGATGGTTTTACCCTCGCCGGGCATTGGGGCAGTGTCATTGTTATCCAGCTTGTTCTGCTTGGCCTCTCGAATCAGTTCACAGGCCAGGTCGAGGAAAAGTTTCTCAACGTTGTCGGACTCTTTGGCTGAGGTCTCCAAATACAGCATGCTCTGAGCCTCAGCAAAGTCTTCAGCCCTCTGTCTGAGAACCTCCCTCTTCTCTGTAAGATCTATTTTATTACCTGAAAGACATGCAAATGTATCTTTCAAAATATTAAACAAGTGAGAATGTGGCTTCTCATATCAATATACTGACTGTTTTTCTGATCTGCGGTGAGTGGGTGCACATTTTTGGACCTGTAGGCGTGTGTGACATGCATTTAAGCAAAGGCACTGTAAGCTTGTTTATTATTTCCCTCCTTATAAAAGCCAAAACTATACACAAACTATACAAAGATAACATAATGATACGAGTAGAGAGACTCATGCTCACATTTATGATTATTTTTTATTACGTTTTCTTACCGACTAATATAGTCACCACTTGGTTGTTGGCATACTGCTCGATCTCCCTCAGCCACTCTGGAAGGCACCTGAAGGAGTCCTCGCAGGTAATGTCATACGTAAGAATGAGGGCATTGGCACTACGGTAATAACTCTGAGTAATGGAGCGAAATCTCTCCTGTCCAGCTGTGTCCCATATCTGCAGCTGGAAAAAGATACTTGGAATGAGCAACTGTCTATACAAACTCTTGCAAATCAAAGAGGCACTAATTCATTTTACTATTCATATTAGTTTAATCTTTGTACCTTAACTTTCTCCCCTTTGATTTCCACAGTTTTAATCATGAAATCGACCCCAATAGTAGCCCCTTGTCCAGGTGGGAAAAGGCCCTAAAATGAGATAATGTATTTGGTTGCATAATCATTGAATATAGCTTAATAGTCTGTAATAACTGAAAAATCCTCAGCAAAGACAAATACAAACCTGAGTAAAGCGCCGGACGAGACATGTCTTCCCAACTCCAGCATTTCCTATAAGAACTATCTTGAACAGGTAGTCATAATCTTCCATACTCATGCTAAACTGTGAAAAAAAGGCAAAGGTAGATGAGTAAATGCATTCAAACCAAATCATGACATTTGATGACATGGCTTAATAAACTGGTATGAAACTGGCATTTGGAACAACATCATCAGGGGACAGAAACACGTTTTTTTTTTTTTAAAGCAGTAAGTAAGCCAGACAAATCATTTTCACAACATATAATATTGTACTGTAGGGCTGTAAATTCAATTCACCACTCCCACAAAATTGTTATTGTATTGTTCCTATTCCTTCATTTCTTACAATTCTTTATCTTATTTTTAAATGTTTTATTGTCCTCCTTTAAAGCATGGATCCCTGTATGTACACTGAGCAATGGAAAACTGAAGTCTATTTTTGATTATGTTTTAAGTGGCTGCGCATCAATTTTCATTTTTTTTTATAGCACACAAAACAGTAATCTGCAAAAAACACAAGATCACAGTCCACACGAGACACAGCCTCAACATGTAAACGGGCTCAGCAGGTTGCAGTTTCAGGTGTTTTCTCTGCAGCAGCGTCACATCTGCCCCGTTAGCAACACCGTGAATCAGGCCTGAGCGTGTGGAAATATTGTCTCGTGTCGTCTATAAGAGAAATTAAGAAATTACACTATTGCTAATCAGTGATTTACATTTTCGAAAAGAAATGGATGGTACAATGTTCATTATTGTGGGGAATCGCTCGCATATAAACGACTATAATCCTCCCGGTGTCGCATTTCCTCCCTCACTGTTTGATCGTGTTTGATACGCTATGTTACATGTTTTACACTGTGCACAGAGTTACTCCGGGTAAACATTGCAATCCTTCCTGACACTGCCTCACAAAGCTCAGTGTTGACAGCCATTGGGGCGAAGCTAGCAGCAGTAGCAACTAGCAGCTACCGTGCGTCTCTGGCCATTTTGGCAGCATCTGCAGGAGCAGGAGGGAGAAAATCAAAGTCAGCGCTGCGCATCAAGCCTGGAAATAGTTTGCACTTACCAAAAACACGGGGATATCCCCGGACTTGGAACTACTTGGTATGCATAGGTCACCTCATCAAACGGGGAAAGCCTGCGAAGGGAAGGGCATCATTCCTATGGCTGTGAAGCCTCAGCAGCCTTTTTCAGAGGAGGAGGAGGAGGAGGACTGCACTCAATGATGTCATCGGCTCACAGGCAAAACTCACTCACTCACAGCTAATACACTGCTCTGTTAAATGTGATAATTTCACAGACAACACACTTTTTTTCAGCAACCACACTTTTGTCACGTATAGCCAGGACTAAAACTATTCCTCCCAATTTTCTTTGACAAATCGTTAGTGGTGGACCGGTTGTCTAGTTGTGCTACTTTACACGGAAAATCGTAACCATGCAACTAAATCAATTACTTAAAAGAAAAGCAATCACACATAGAGTTTTGTCCTAAGGCGCTGGTCGCTAGGAAACCGTGCGAGTGGAACTGCATGGTTTGAAGTGTTTTGCCCGGACATCCGTCTCGGTTGCACACCACCCTTGACTTCCGACGAGAGGTGATATCCGTGCAGTGGGAGCAGGCGGCAGGGAGGTCATTTAATAATTTGGACTGTCTGGATTATTTATTGCCGCCATGGGAGACAAACTTCACGAGAAAAAGGGTCTCCCTCCTCCGGGAATAGTCAACAGAAACTCGGTGTGGTTGTCCTTCATGGGCTGGTGCTCCGCGATTCTTCAAAATGCCATTGTGCGCAGGCCGGCGATAAAGTCAGGTTAGCATGTTTGTTGGTTATCTGTCAAACGTACGCAAACATTGACCTATAAAAGTACAAAAAATGCTCTGATGTGTTGCATTTAGCAAAGACTCAACACATTGTGTTGCAACAGAGCACTAGCATGTTATGACAGCGTATTATGTTGGTAAATCTGACTACGTTTGTTGTTTTTTTGGCTAATCTGCTATTCGAACATTGTTTAGCTTATATATCATACACACAGGATGAGTTACATTTCCACAGTATGTCTTACAGTGCTTTGCTTGTATAGCTGTTATATATGTACGTTTAATCATTTGTAGACTTCTTATTCGTCTTACTTATCTACCTTATTACTTTATTTACCCTATTTACGTTTCCTTCTTATTTGTTAAATGTGTAAGTTGCAGGCCTGTAGTCACATTAAAAACACAAGTTTATCTTTCATTTGTTATTTTGACAGTGTATTTAACAGTAGTAGTAGTATTGCCATGATGCTTTAAACCCAAACATAATTTTCACTATTACCCATTTTTAGGTGTTCATCGACAAGTCCTGTTCTCATCCATCGGCTGGTTCCTTGGCTACTATGTTACAAAAAATGAAAATTACACCTATGCCAGATTTGATCGAGATATGAAGGAGTATATCAGACTCCACCCATTGGAATTTGCAGCAAAGGGTAGGTGGTTTGCTGTAATGGCACAAGAGCATAACTAACCTACATGCTGTAACACTTTTTTCATATTCAGGCGTTATCATAATAATCCACAATTAAGTTTGGGGGTGTCAGCGATAAGTTGTCTCGGAAACAGCATGTTGTGTAGTTTGTGCTATCGATTATGTAATATTGAAGTGCAGAAGGACATTGATATGGATGAAACTGTAATTTTAAACAATGAGACCTATGCACATTTGTAAAAATAAAAAAATATGTCAATTTACCTTTTCTTACTTATTTTTTGTCACTAGAAAAAAGGACCTTTGCAGAGATTGTCGAGCCTTTCCGTCCTGTGCGCTAAAAATGATGGCTGGGGATATGGAAGAGGAAGAAAAAACATTACAGACAACCATTTGTCTGGATTGGTCTTTTTGTGAAATATTTCTGTCATTGTGTGAAATACAGATATGTAAATAAAAAATACCCAAATTCAACATTTTCTGAATTTTTCACGATGAGTGTAATCAGTATGCACAGTTCCCTGTAAGGTTATGTTTGAATAGAGCTGAATTTTTCCCCAAAATCTTTAAATCATAGTTTTTATTCAGCAAATGAAAAGACAGAAAGTATGAGCTTTTGTAATGCACATTTATTTTACATGTGTTAATTCAGAAGCATGGGGTCACTGATTGTATACATTTCAGAGATATGGGTTCTTTAAGGGACTTTTTTACGCATACCACTCTCACAAACATTTGTCCCCTTTGCTCGACGTCCACTGTTTTCTAATTGGTCACTCCAATGATTTCCAAATATTTCCCAGTAAGGCTCTGAGACTTCTGTGTGAGGTTGCTCATCACAGAAAACAGTCCTTTCAGGTGGAAGCAGAATAGGGCTTCAGGATCAGTGTCCAAGAGAGTCTCCAGATTCTTGTTGAGCATTGTGTTGTTCTTTGTCTTGTGGTCATCCAGGGGAACCAGGCCACTTTCCACTGTGTTTCTTATTGTTTTGAGCAGCAGATAGTTTCCAAACAGGTCTCCACATGACTCCTCTGCCACTTCACTGTCCCACACCTCATCGGAGGGAATGTCCCGCAGCAGGCTCGGCAGCAGAATGGTCTGCTCCATGTCGCTCACAGCTGAGCTGTATCGTCTCAGAGCCCGGAGAAGGCTGTTTCTGTTAAAGTTGGCCTCGGCAGACTGCATGCTTCAAGTTGAATGGTCGGCTGTTCCTGCACTGTGGTGGCAGACAGTAGGAAGCAGTATGCAGTGCAAAGCTATGCAGAGCATAAAGTGGTGTATTTATAGGATGTCCACAGGTGGGTGGGTTAATCAGGGCAGTTACGTAGCTACATCATCCGATACATTCAACATGCTTTGGGTGCTATGTGGAGTCAAACCCTTATCTATATTTGAGTAACGCAACCTTCAGTTTTTCAGAGTTCATAACGATGTTGGTCCAGTTAGCACCAATAAAAACCTATATCAAATTATTAACCTCACAGGCCAATATGAAAAACATATTTAGGTATAACGTGGTTTAATGTTACTGTTAAAAAATGAGCTCAGGTACGGTATATTGAATTTTGAGCCAAAGTAAAGAACCTTAATGTTAAGCCAAGGTCAGCTGTGTTTAGATTGGCAGGTTATATTTGAGGCTTGAGTCTCATGTTCTTTTGGTCATTGATTGTGCGTGTTATTTCGAAGGTATTTGGATGAATTAAAAAAAAGAAAAGTCAAAAAACAAGATATGTGCCTAAATCCCTTTCTAGTACAAATATTGCTTTAAGTCACTCAAAACATGTTTTTTCCCCCTTTAAACCTACTCAAGAAGGGCTTTTAAAGTTGGGGGGAAAGCACTGGATGGTTTTAAAGTACAGCACACAGCAGACAAAAATAATACAGAGGATAGCAAGGATATTAAAAATACCAAACACTTCTACAAGAGGACATAATGTTATGTTTACTGCATGTTATGACTGGTTGAGCCCGATAAAAGCAACTTTTACGACATTACACATTGTCAACTGCTTGATTCAGTTTTAGGAATAACCTTTTGGCAGAACTCTAGTCAGCATCACCACCGACAGTCCCAAATATCTGTTAGTAAATCCGCAGTAGCGTTATCAACAGGTAAGCTTAGTTTAGGGGTAGCTTACTGGCTTCTGGCAAACGTCAGCGATTAATCTGTTTACCTGTAGATGTTTCTTTAAAGTAGACTCCGGGCAAATGCATCTTTCTCACCAGCTGCGGCCACAATGGTGACGAAAAGTCAATTTGTCGACTTTTCAGCGTTCCTTACTTATACTATGCTTTCAATAAAATTAGGACACCCGGAAGTCTTGTGTTGTTGTGGTGTTGTGTCGTGAAGTGTAAAGTAAAGTTTAGTACGACGTTGAAATGTGTCCTTTCGTGAGGACTTTTTTGTAGTTCCAATGCCCAGGACACATAATTGCAGTTTGCGTCACTTGAAACATTGAAGAGTGTTATTTAAAATGCGATAGCTGCTCTAAGAATCAGGGAAGATGTGCAGGGCAGTGTTGTATGAAATGTTGGAAACAGTCTGCTTATAGTAGATACCATGCATTGGCTTCCATTTATGTGTAAAACCAGTTTTAATATCCCATTTTCTGGAATTTGGTGGCCTAGATGTATTAATAATTAGTCAATTATTTTTTGAAGTATTTTCCATATTCTAATTTTTACAAATCTAGTTGACATTGAATCTCTCAACTGAGGAGTGTCTTCTCACAATAAATTGATCAAGTAATAAAATAGATCCTCGGGAAATAACGCTACAGTGAAGAGGGGCCTGGAAAATAAAATAAAATATGTTACCAGTGAGGCACTTATGTTCTTGCTCACAAGATGGCACCCTTGAGCTGTTTCCGTAGTCTAAGCAGTGACTCCCAAATCCCCCCCCCCCCCCCCCCCCCCCCCCCCCCCCCCCAACTGTAACTAACTGATATTATCCACTAGTCCTGCATCTTAAACTTGCAGAAAATTGAAGACTTGAATTGGAAACAGGAAAGTAAGCGTGAAGATAAAAACAAATCCATAAAACACAATTAAAAACAATATTGTTTTTTTAAGGCAACAATGTAACCCTAATTGCAACAACATATTGTGAAAAGGTGCATGTACACACTTGCATTGCATGTACACACTTTTTACAGCCATTACATTTGTATGAAATTAAAAATGTCACTTTAATATGTTCCAATATAAATATTTCAGACATGAATAAAAATTATCCCAAACCTGTCCAAGACATTTTGGACTGACTGCACCTGGCTTAAAGGGTCCACAAACCAAGAAAAGCCAGCCTAGTAAGTTTGGTGTGACCCTCTACAATGTACAGTTAGTGATAAAAGACACCGACCACAAGCACATTTTACAGGTTTGACAAGAGAATTCACACACAGGCCCAACAACACTTGACAAGTTGGACCCAACAAAGCAGAACTTAGGCAACCATCTTGTTCTTTGGAGTCTTAGAATTGATGGTGGACTGGCTCAAACAGGGGAGGGATGAAATCTAGATCTTTTTAGAATTAAGCTACGCACATAAATAACCCTGGATCACTCAGGACAACAGCATAACCACTCTCTCATGTCTAGCAGTCCTCAGACAAAGCTAATTGCCTAATTTCGCCATCTGCCCTTCTAAGTGCGGGGAACTCTCCTTAACCCTACTGACAAGGGGTGGTGATTTCATCTCAGTGTCAACCTTTGGATTTGTGACATAATTCATAATTATTTATCCACCTTGCTTGACATCTATTTAAAGCATGATGGAGACTTGCGAGCAGTTTGGTCAGTAATCCATTAAAGTGTTTAAAAGTGCGCAAGCAGGAAGGAAGGGGACATAGGCTCATTCACCCCTTGGGCAACTTACAGAAATATCTTATCTACATATAATTGTTCAGTCAGTTCACTGGGATCAGTCTGTGCAGTCTGAGACGGGGCTTGGCTCTTCATCGAGCACATACCCTCTTTTTTCGACACGTCAGCATTTTGGAAATCCACCAAAGGAACAGTCTTGATTCTCCAACTCCATGCTGCTTGTTCATTATAAGTTCAGCAGTTCAGTTCACTGCTTTTTTCTGTTGACCTCTGATAATGATTTCCAGGACGTTGGTCAGATCCATCATCTTGCTGAGCATGTCCATGATGTCAGGATGCTCTCTTGCTCCACTGATGAACTCCTCAAGTGTCAGCTCACCTGATGACACAAAACAGCAGCAAACGTGACGTTCCATTTTTGTAACTCTGAATGCCTCTGGACAGTATCAGGATGCCATGGCAACATTATTTGCAACCAAAGACAACTTCTTCGAATTTTAGTGACACATTTCTGTGGTTGGGACTGATCAATTCTTGTGGACGGATAATATTTATTACCTTCTCCATTGACATCGATTTTCTCATAGATAAGTGTCACGATCTCCTCTGGGGGGATGTCGTAACTCCTGGTGATATCTTGAATTGCCTGATAGAAGAATTTGCACAATTAAGTTAGTGGCACAGATACATACAAGGGAGCAATACATTTATACAATGCAGTGACTGCTTCCATTTAGCTGGGCTAATCAGGAGACTTAATAACTTCTAAAGTACATTACTCACTACACAAACATACATACAAATTGCAAATATTGCTATTACAACCAAGAGCCTGAAGTATGTTCCCCAGTATTCTGTCATAATTTGATGGAAAAATGGTCATCTAATACTGTGGAGCACTTACAGTATGACGTCTTTAGACTGTGAATTAGGATGTAGACGAGGCCAAATTTAGACCTAAGAAACACCCTGGATTAGGTGCAATATCTAGTCCATAGCTAGTTAACTCCATGGCCACTGAGCAGCTAAGCTTCACAGTTCAGGGAACAAAAGCTGCAGAGTTCATTGAATCTGTGAACCTCTAATTATGAAACACAAAAAAAGGAATGTACCTTAAAAATAGTCTCAAGTTCCTCCTTGTCAATTTTTCCATTTCCATCTTGATCGAATAGCTTGAAGTACCACTTTAATTTTTGGTTTATTTCTCCTTTCAGTAATAAACTTATTGCTGCAATGTACTCAACAAAGTCTATATAGCCATCCTGCAAAAGAACAGACAAACAAATAAGTTAGCAGAAGTAAGAGTATATGAATTGTTGTGAAGTGTTGTTTTAGGTTATGCATAAGGATACATTCAGAAGGAAACTACAGCAGATAGCTACACTTAACTACAATATACATGCATTACTTTTCATCCTGAGTTTCATCAGTTTCATTGAGATTCACTTAATCCAGTTCACCCTACATTGATACCTCTTAAAACGTCAGAAATCCTGTTTATCTTGGATTACTCTTTTAGAAATGTTACAAATTAAATGTAACCCATACAAAAGCATTAATCAGATTTTGCATGCCACAGTAATTCGCTGAGCAAATGTTTCATCAGTTCTTTTTCAGTTGTCGCTGTAATATTAACATTTTTTAAAGGAATACCAAAATCAGTTTTTCTCCTGGCCAGAAGAAATGTGTTCGAAGCAACATCTTACCCCGTCCATGTCAAAAGTGAAGAAGACCTGGTCCACATAGCTGCTGGCTTCCTCTGTCATACCGTTCATTTCAAGCATTGTCTTGAGCTCAAAGAGTGTAATGAGCCCCGACGGAGACTCCTTCATGAATTTGGTGTACCAGTGGTGCATGTCTTCCTCCAAAATATCATCCAGGGTTGAGCAATTGCCTCCCATTAGTCCTAGAGAGGAGTGATTTTAGTTTTGCCCAGAATCCTGCAGAGAGCTGTTGGTTAGGCAGAAGTGAGAGGACAGAGCAGTGGCAGCATTGAGATCTGACTGAAACGGCATGCAACGACTGCCTTAATCCTTAAGCCAAGAGGAGATATAGCCTGTAATGGGATAAGTGCAGAGGTCTTCCAAGAATCTCGGGACATCGCATGCTCTCTGACTGAGGAAGGGTTGGATGCCAATATCCCAGGGCCAGAATGACTAACAAGGATTGTCGCAACCCCGGATTCTATAGCAATTAACCAAGGGAATGCCTCTTGGAACTGACTGATCCTCTTTACAAACATGTACAGCCACAATCATTTCCCCCAGCAACAACACACAGTCAGCTTCTTACAAAATATCACACAAAAAGTACTTTATATCCATGAAAAATTAAGTCTTATATTGTGGTACAAAATGTGAATAACGTAAATAAAATACTACTAAAAATACTAACATTTAAAATCATTTTCTAACATGCCAAGAATAAAATGGCTGCTGTGGTTGCTCTTGTCAAACTGCAGGAAGCTGTAGGTGAACACCACTGCACATATTGGGATTTGGTGGTGGTATGCAACAGCTTAATAATAGGTTATAGTATTTAAACTAAACACACACAGAAGTTAGCACAACACTTCTCACCTGGTTAAGTCAGATCCTTGAGTTCAGGTTTTTATTATATCGGGTGAAGATGTGTTTTTTTTGTTCTGTTTGTACTATACTTATAGATCTCTTTCCTCCCATGTTCCTACTTGTGCTAAGAATTCAAAATTGGTTGTGTATACAGTGATTTGGTAAAGGAAATAAAAACGATATCAAAGGCGAATTGTGTAAAATACAGTGTATTATCATCAATCTAATGACAAAGGTTTAAGCTCTACCTCATGCAATATGGCAGGCTTTTACTGGAGCACAGTTTGGGTCACAATGGATCCTCTAAGCAATGTTGACCCATGGCTGACCTAAGTGTGGCTTATTAACCAATGCCAACGGATCATAGATGCGACAGAGGCTCGTGACTAGTGACTGCTATTTAAGACAACTGGGCTATCAAAGCTCAGAGTGCTTATTCCAGTAAATCTGGCTTTAGATGATTAACAATTCTCAAAATAGGGCTGAGTAGATGTAACACCAGTGACTACAGATTGCACAAGAAGCTAGTATCTACTAAACACCACCAGGAATCATGCCACAGCCCTGTACCCTGGCACATTATCACTTTGCCAACAGATTAGGAAAAGTATTTACTTCAAGGTAACGGAGGTAGACAATCTGCTGAAAATACACCATGTAAACCTAAGTACAGTAAAGAGCAGCTTAAGTCAACTGAGGTTATATGGTCAGAATCAATACATTCAGCCCGAATACAAACATGCAAGTTCCCATCACCACATTTGCAATGTTTGCTGATTTCAAAGAACATGTGGAGGGATTTGGTTTTATGTACAGTAATATAAGCTGATGAAACCTCTTGGATCCCTCCACTGTTCAAACTTGACCTTTTGACCACCATGTGACTATCATGCAACAAGGACATTCTGTGAAAAGTGTTGTTCCCTCATCATGTCTCTAAAGGTGGCCTTTAGACAAAAAACAAAGGAACAAAGGACAAAGAAATAAAATGGAAAATATTTATTTTATATTATCAAAAACTGTTCTCAGAGCAGCCAAAACTCACATGGCTGTGAGATTTAAAAAATCATATACCCTCAAACCTATATTCAAGTATAATTTGTATGTGAACCTTATACTTTTTACACAGTATATTGGTGTTGTCGATTGACTTTAACTGAATGACTAACTAAATAAATATGCTTTATTTGAGAAATTATACACCTTACACATTTTACATATTTATTATAATATTTAAATCAAACCATTACTACCAGCCTTAGTAAGATTTCTCAACATAAAAATTAACCGATAACATAATCAGTGTCTTGATCGGCTCAAGCTTGAACCAATCCTGAGGTCTTGTTTTCTGAAGGAAAAAATAGTAACCAACTTACTATGACCAGGTCTTTAAGCTAAAATATAAATCAAAGCTGCAGTATCTTTAGAAAACAGACAAGCTTCGAGACTTCCCTGCATATAAAGCCAGAGAAAGCAAGTGAGAAAAAACTAAAAGGAAGGTTGCACATGGGACATGCACTCCCTCTACTGTTCAACCATAAAAAAATAAGGAAGGCTTATTTTCCTACAGCGTTTGTTCTCACTTTCTAGGCAAATTATTATTATTTTTTTTACAGTGGTCAACAGTTTTAGTTTGCAAATTATAACTGGTGATGGGAAATAAAGGTACAGATATGCAAATATAAACACTTGTATTTCCATTCCAAAAAACACTTTTCCGGAAACGAGTTTTTTCCGATGTAGAAAGTAAAAGAATGTAATTAAAGTCTTAATTGTTGGCATTAGGCATATGTTCAGTGTGTCCTGCACTGTTTTTAATTCTAATTAATAACAGTCTTCAAAGTTTTTTGAACAAAACCCACAATCCTCCACATGACCTGTACATAAACACACAAACAGTGGGATTGTTCCACTGCGGCTATGTAGCTTCCTGTGGTGGAGCTGCATGATTTGCGAAATTTCTACACATGGGACAATCACACAAAAGCCTGAGAAATCATATGCAACCAAAAACCACATTACTGTATGAAGGTTATTATTGGCAGAGTGTCTCAGTTCATTAACAAAGAAAGCAGGATACTCCAGTTTTCCAGGCTGGCTGTCATTGCTGCCTTTAATACATGTTCAGGGAAAGGGGATCCACGTACATGGGCTCAGAATTGTCTAGTTCCTGGTCGTATAAAAACTGTCTGAATACGTTGTACACCATCTCCCAGCTCAGAGTAAAGTTTCTAAGATAATCTTGCTGCTCTACAGGCATGAGAAATGTCAACCCGTAGTCAGCGATGACTGAACCGTTCCTGTGTGGAGAGTGAAACAATAGTCCCGAGGCTCAACACAAATATGTCCATTTAAAATGCACACAAAATCAAAAACAACTTCATCTCAATGTGTAATGTGAAGGATGTGGTGTGAGTTTACCTTAAAGCATATATCTCAGCTTTGGAAAAGTATCTTCCCAGAGCAGGGGAGTCTCTGTAGAGGTCACCGATCTGGGTGCGGCAGGTAAGAACATGCAGGGGCAAACAGTGAGAGGGAAATAGTTAGACAGATACTCACATACTTTCAAGTCTACAAGAGCTTTATTCTGCTGCAGAAGGCTTTCAATTGAACCTCTCAAAGATACAACCAGCTACAGCCATGATCTTTCCAGGCGAAAAAACATCAATATGACTCAAATAATACAGTTGTCAAGTATGCAGTTGTCTCATTAAATAAAAACAAATGTGACTTTACTCCTTTTGCAACTACCCCAGTTGTTATATTGTATACCAATTGAAAAATTGGGAAATAAAGAACAGAGAAAATATATACAGCGAACAGCTGTATATAAAACCCATATTTTTGGTTAGCATATTACACAGTTTGTATACTTCAAGTAAATAGGAAAGTGGTCTCAGACTTTCGGTTCCACTACTTTGCATTTACAATTTGAATTTGTTAAGATGTGTTAAGCACATAATCGGAAAAACAGGTAACACTGGACAAACCTTTTCTTGAAGGTGAAAAGTGAGTGCTTGGCTTCCATTTGAGGAAAGGGTGAAAAGTTCCTCTGTAAAGACCTGATTGGGCAGTCGAAAACTCCCATTGAAGTACAGCAGAACTTCAAACAACGACGGGTCAAACTTCTCATCCTCATCATCGTGGATCACTCCTCAGAGAGAAAACGTTAATGCTTTAAAAGTGAAAAATGGACTGCTGTATTTCGGTGGGTTCATTAGTAAGCTTTGCATCGGTTTCACTGGGAAATAGTCGACAGGCTCATTGCACAAAGTATTGACGCTACGTTCATGTTCATTGCTAAAGAACAGCAATGTACAGTAAAACAAATATTCTACTCATTTACCTTTTCCTTTAAAAAGTAGCATAATCTTTACCTGAACACAACACCAGCGAAATAATTATCACAGCAGCGATGGCGAGCAAAATGGTGAGAATGACCATCCATTGTCTGACGTTTGGGAGGATGATCTCACCAATTATCCTGCATACCGACTTTTTCTAGAAGCATATTCAAATGATTTTGTCAGGATATTATTATAACATATAGTATGAAAGTGTTTCTCTTCAATGAGACATCATTCAAGAAATAATTGACTATACAAAGTTGGGAATGGATGGAGTTGTCACGGGATGACAGAAAGGTTACACTTCCCTTATTTCAAGTGTGGCAGTAACAGAAGGCAACAAATTGCAGCCGTTCTTTCATTGCTTCCATACCTCTTGAGGAGTGTTTTTATTTTCCAGAATCCTTTGGGCTTCTACCTCATGGTCAGAGATGATTGTTTCCCTATTCCGGCCATTATCCTGACAAAAGAAAAGTGGAATGTCATGAAGAGAGAATTGTTTTGAGAACTCCTTTATTGTATTTTGACATAGAAACTGAAATTGTATGCCAAAAATAGTAGTTCCATGTCCTGTTCTGTTCAACAAACTAGCACAAAAACCTAAAAACAAGACAAGAACACACACCTGGGCAGTTAGCAAGCTGATTCTTTCTGTTGCATTGGTTGCATTGGATGTACGGTCCGCACCATCTCCGTTACCTGCTGCTTTCACCTGGGAGCAGCCAAACATTAGAGAATACTACTGAAAACATGTTTAGCACCACAACTGCAACTGTCATATGAAAAGATGAGGACATCTTTTACACAGACCTAAAATGAGCATTTCTTAATTCTTTTCTCAACTCATCCATTTCAAGAGAAAATGCAATTTGTATTTCTCTCTTTTCTCTCAGTATTATCATTACCACTCGTATGGTAACGTGTGCTGCAGTCATTGCTGTTGTTAGTATGAATGACACGATTACGTTTGTAAGTATCGTCATTTTTATGGCCATAATATTATTGACATTGCCAGTAAACATAAACGCCCAGTTGTTTCCCTCATTGACTCACCCGTTCATTAGAGTAGGCTAACCCATCGTTGCCATTCTTCGTGGGGATTGGCTGCAGCTGAATGTCCATGCTGGTTTGTTTTTTACTGCCCCGATTCCGAACCCGGAAGTGCCTGTTAGTTCTAGGCTTTTTTTAAAATAAGAAAACCGCAACGGCAGCGGGACACTGGACGTCCCAGCTGCGGCTCAAAGAGGCTTCCGTTCCTCAGACACACAGCAGTGCAGTGACCACACGTTGGGAGCCGATCACGTCCGCGTGTCCACCAAATGTCCTCCCTGTTCCCTGCTCGTCCGCTCCCGCCTGCCAGGTGTCTCTCCTTCAAGTTTCGGTCGGTGCAGCTGACGTCAGGAGGCGTCGTCCGCTCAACAATCCGGGAAAGGAAACGCCAATACACTGAAACAAACTCTATTATGACGAGACATTGCTGACTGCACCGTGACTCCCACACTGCGAAAACCACTTATGTTGCACGTTGTTGTTAAGTACAATGGAAACCCTGGTGCAAAAACGCCATGTTTGTGTGTGTGTGTCGCGGTGTAAAGGTATTTACTAAGTGCTTCACCTGATCCCCAACTCAGGTAAACGTCTCGAGGGTTTTATTGTTTTTCCATATTGACAATGGGCGCGTTGGTATGCGTTGGTGGCTTCCTCTGCATGTGCCAAGTAAAATCACATTTATGACTGAAATTACGACCATGATTTTATTATGCCTTATGACGCAGTGCCTTTTCACCATTTAAAAAAAATGTATTTTGTAATTATTGTGAGGTTATGTGAAACGGAACCTTGGATGAAAATACTGTTTTAATACACAAATACAGTGCCTGCATTACCGCAGATGCGACGACACTTTTAACCTTGTACTGAAATGTTTATTACGAGCGTTGAAACTGAGTCTTGGGAATATACAGCCTTTTAGGAGGAGGTCAATTGAATTCTGGGTTAAAGCAATCATTTCAAGTAACAGGTATGGGTACATTTTACCATAGTGCAAATCTGCACTTGCAATTCCCTTAAGGTGCAAAGTGCAAATGATACCCACAGGAACAGGCACCTGTGTCCTAAACTTAACTTGGATGAAAAACTATTAACAATACCGATTTTTTTTTTTTTACTATAGATCAATTATTTTTCTTAGTGTTTTTATAATGGTGGTGGCACCAGCGTGAAGGTGAATCATATACAGTAATCAATATTGTTTATGTTATGGCTTTCATTTAGCATTGTACTCAAAATTGTATAGCAAACAAGTGTCTCTGATACAGTTTGGTTCTGTTTACATAAGTAGGAAGCTGTTTATTTTAACTTTTCTATGCATACCCTCTGAAGTCCTCAGCCACTCCACGGAAGCGATGTGATTAAGATATCATAAAAATGAAAGTGAAACAAAGTACATAATTTCAAGCTAAAGTGATAGTGATTTAGAATGATGCCAGGAAATGTATTAATTTCCTAACACACACGCACACACACACACACAGCATTCGGTATTTTCAAAGTTCTGTGTATGTGAAAGATCCTTGGAAGTGCACTGTTTTTGACTTTTGTCACATCTCACCAAATACTTTTTGTCATAAAAACAGGATTCTCGTCATGCAGAGTTTGTACAACATGGAGGAGATGTGCTCGGGTCGTGGATAAAACATCGACACTGACGCTTATGTCCATGCGCAGAATAACAGCTGCTTCTTGTAACCCTCTAGTGTTGATAGATCAGTTCAGTCTGGAGAGGGCGACAGAGGGACTTAAAACGAGAAATGATGCATGGAAACAAGGTACCATGAGAACAAATTTCTTTGAGGAGTATTTTTTCCAGAGTTCACTTCACCAAAGCCCTGTATTTAGTATTTCTGTATATATATGTTTTGTTGTTGCAAACATTCACAGTTCACACCCCTTCGTTTCCTTCTTCCTGCTCCTCCTGAGGCATCTCCTCCTCCTCCCCTTCTTCTGTCTTAGAGTTGCCCTCTGTCTGCTCAGCAAGGCCAGGATCTAAAGGTGACTGCTCGTCCTCCAAAGCCTCCAAGCCCCGAGCTTGTTGTGCCTCTAGCTCCTGCTGTGGACCTCTCTTATTGTCTGGGTCACCCTTTGTTTCCTTGTCCGCTGTCATCTTTATTTCACAGTCCCTGTGCTCGTCTTCAGCTTCCTCCAGACTGCCCGATTGCCCACATTCATCCTCCTCTGTTGGGCTGTTAAAAACCTGTTCCTGGTCCCCATTTTCATTTGGGCTGCACAGTTCACCTGATGACAAGCTACTCTCGAAGGCCCCCGCCTCCTCTCCAGCAGACCTCCTATGCTGTCTCGTGGGTGGGCGCCGCTTGAATGACAGTCGAGCACGAGTCTGTGTGGGAGAAATGATTAATAATCTATCTATTAAGATTGAATAAATGTAATTCCAATATTCATTCATTTATAGCATTAAAAGGCTTTTGGAAAATGTCCCAGTTCCATTAGCATATGCGTGAGAGCACAAAATGGTACCTAGGGACTCTTAACTAGGCTAATGGGATTACATCTTCAATCCCGTTTGCAGAAGCATTCACGCACTACAGCAGCATCTTGCCCCAGCGTATCTAAGTCCTGCTTAAACAGAGGAGGCAGCGCACCCACAGAAAAACATATTAACGGGTGCGAAGACCATGTGTCCAGGTGTGATGTCACAGCTTTCTCCGGGAATAGCGTGAGAAACACTTCAGGGGCCTCAATGTGACAGCAGCTCACGTTAGTCATTTAGTGACTCACAGCTCGTAGGAAAGCCCACGAGAACAGCTTAAACAAATCCATTAAAAACATTCTTACAAATGATCTATAATCTTGATGTGCAGCTTTGCACAAGTTCATTTATCTACCTTGTTGATACTGAGAAGTGTGGTGCCCTCGGGCGGGCCGTCGAAGCCGACGGTATCCTCCTCCTCCTCGCTGGACTGATGTGAGGGCCGCAGGCTGGGGCTCAGGGGGCTGCGGGGCGTAGTGGGGGACAATGGTGCCGGCTGATGCAGCTTCACCTCTGGGCTCTTGGGCGAAGGCAACAGAGCAGTGGGTGACAGAGCAAGGTTGGCCTGCAGGGGGAAGAGAAGATCCTGACGCTTGGAGACAAAAGGCTCTCGTACATTGTTTTTGAATAAAACCTAATTATAACTGGAACTACATTTATTTAAGCAGCACTTTTTATGAAAATTGATTTTTCATTCCAACCTAGGATTCCCTGTCTTAGGAGGCATATACATAATCATTGGAGGAAAAAAAATATTACTACATTTAATCATAAAATTGTAAATACATAAAAAAGTCGTTCCTCTTCAAAAGTGAAATTACACATGTGTGTTGCTCTGCTAGTACAAACTCACTGCCAGAAGCTTGTCCTAAATTTCCCTCTTAAGCATTGTTAAACAACACTTGTCCCATTCATTCCTAGAACAGAGCCACACAAAATCTTACATCAGCCCTCAAACACTGCTCACGTTTTAAGGAGAGTGTCCTACCTGCACTGGAGAGAAGAGGAAGAGGGAGAAGCGGCAGCCTTTTTGTCCCATGGCTGCTCACCGTGTGAACTGCTAACTAGAGGAAGGATTTGGGCGAGTGCGAGTCTCACAAGAAGCTGGCTGGCCCATGATCCCATTAGCTCATTAATCTGAGCAGATTGTGGCATCAGAGACAAGTCCTCCCTCTTTTTCTCAGCATTAGAGCAGCTTATGCACCAGTGTGGACTGAACAGCGGGTGGCAGTAACACTTAACATATCTACCCCTTGATTAAAACTCCTCACTGCACTGTACACCCTTGAATAACAAATCATTGGTGAGGCAAGTGGTTGTTTTGTTTCCTATTTCCCCTCACAAAATAATGCACCGACCTGCAGTTTTTCAATGATGGAGGAGTTCTTCATCTTGATTTTAAAGGGATTAGGGGAGACAACCGTTTTCTGCAAGAGAACACTGAGTTACTGAAAGGACATGCCCACAAAATCATTCCCCATTTGAAGCATTACAAGTTAACAATGACCGGGAGTAGTCTTTGTTTTGTTTATAATGTGTATACTCATACAAGGACACACTGGCACATGTCCAAGTATATAATGACAAATATGTTAAATCCTATTAAAACAATTATATGATGTTTATGAGCTGTGAGCTTTCAACAAAGTAAAGGTTGCTCTGTGTTGTTTGTATGATGATGATGATGATTTTATGATTTAGCAAGGGATGAAAATGTTAGCAAGCCAGATATGTAGCACAGGCATCAGCAAAACAGAACAAAATGACTCACATCTGATTCTTCATTATCATCTTTTTGATTTTGCAATTTCAGAGAGCATGGGGGTCTTCTTCGAAATGACAGCTACAAACAAAGAGGATGTGTAAGTAAAAAATGTTTACAGGCAGTCCGTGCGTATTCACTCCAAGTTTGTAAAAAACACATGTAAACAATGTGGAATCATGTTGTTTTGTATATTTTAGTATGGATCGAGTTACGTGAAAATTAATGATGTTACCTCGTCATTTGGGGTGGGCATTGGTAGAATATGACTTTTGAATCTTCCAGCCAGCTCAGCCACAGATGGCTTGGAAGGAATATCCTCCTGGAAAAGAAAGTCATGAACATTATGATATTTTAATACATTGCAATGCTTCTTGTAAGTTGAGGATATTTTTGTAATGATATGCTGTCTCTGAACTATAGGAGTGGAACAAGTGTAAACCCCTAAGTTTCTTGGCATGGTCACAGTGGAACTCAAAGGAAAGGCAGCTTGAGGTTTGAGGCACTTTCAGGAGGTTAAGATTAGAAAATGTTAATCTGCCACATGAGACGGGTGTTTGTATTTGAAGTATTTAATTGCAAACATTTAATATATAGGTCAAAGATGAATGATCACTTTAAAATTATTAAAGGGACATATTAAAATAAACAACAACATGGTCTTTGCTTTAATTTTGCACATACAACATGCAACTTTGATATTAGTGCCATGTGCTCTGTTTAGGTTGTGAGACATAAAAATGTTAACAATATCCTCAGAAACTCAAGCACACACTGTGTACTGTATTTTAAGTACTTAAAATACGTGACCACAGAGAATGAGTGAGTGAAAAAAGGCAGCAACAAAAACAACACATATACCAAGCTTTTCCATTTCAACAAGGGTGGGGGGTTTCTAAGATAAAGAGTATGTTTCACTTCCCTCTTCTGAACAGTAAAATGCAGACAGATTGAGAAACAGAACAGGGTGGGTGGATATGCAAACAACAAAAAAAGAGTGTGTTCAGTCCTTGGAGGAACTCTATTCTCTTGCTAAAAGAGCACTTTCATGGGTTGAGAGACAGGAAGTGAGCCCCTCTCTCTCCACAGCTGTTCAACATCACGCCGCAGCCTGTGACAGGAGGGACCTGTCCTTGCAGCCTCACACTCTTATCACTCCTTGGCTCCTTCCCTCTCCGTCTCTCCCACTATTCCCAAGCTGATTGCTCTGCTTCCCTCCACCGCGTTGCCCCTTGATGACCACTGACTCACTCCACGTATCTGCGGCCTGAGCGATAAGTTGGCTCGTGGCCGCTGGCTGGAATGTGCACCAACATCAGCCTTGAAAACACCAACTAACCAACCAGTGTTTCCGTTTTCCAGGTTTAAGTCGTTTCAATGGAAACTATTTGGATCGGGATTGGATCGAGCTACTTGTATGCAGCTAGCTTCGCCAGAATTGCCTGGATGCTCACGGATCATTTCAACACCAAATAAACGTCATTGTACAGTCACTGCTTGCAGTTATGCCAAATCTCCATTTCATCCTGGACGACTAAGATTGCTAATGCTTCTCCTGAAAGATGCCAATTTTGTCACATTTCCTGGGTGTGCACTCTGATTTACCACCCTCTTGACACAGTTTCAGTCATAGCCCATGGAAACATGGACATTCACAGATACAAACACTCCACGCTTTATTTTTCTTTCCCCCCTTGTTCTGAACATGACCTCACCCCTTTTGCACCCTCCACCCAAGTGTATTACAGCATCAGATAGCCCTCTGAGTTTTAATCCACACCCCAGCCCTTTTTCCTGAGCTCCCTTATCACATCAGTGATAAATAGTAATCACCAGGGGCCAACCACCCTTGACACCGTTATTTTTAACTCTTTCCTGTCTTTCCAAAACAAAGCCTCCTTCGGAGAACACTCCATTTCAAACAAGTGCAGGCAAAGGAAGTTGGGCATTGTTTGGTTCATTTGTTGCTCAGATGTTTCAGGGGAAAATAATAATCAGGGGTTTAAATGTTTCTATATTTCAAATGTATTCAAATGACTCATGGTCCCCTCAATCAGTGTTTTAGGTTTACTTTCCAGTCAGTTACTTTAGATTTTTAATTACTCATTAGCATTATATTGCTATGTAGATTTTAAAGGCAACTTCTGCACTTTTACTGCAAATGCTGTTAATGGGTTGCAAAAGTTTAGTTGACTTTTTCTATATCCTGAACAGTACCTATGATATATGAATAATTGAGTTCAATAAAATGCGATAAATGCTATATTAGGATTCAAACGGCTTGAGCAAGATAAACAATTTAACAACGTTTTAGTTGTATGGTCATTTCAGATTCATTAATATAACTAACTGGGTAATTGAGAGGATAAAGGAGGGACACCATTTCTGTGAGCCATAGAAGGCCTTTGGTTGGATACCAGTTGTGCATGTTGAACTCATCTGGGACCCCAAACTCTCAGGAAGAGTGGGAAAGTGTGGTTCACTGCAAGGAAGAGCAGGGAAAACTCTATTTCTGGGGCTCGAGGCCTGGGAAAAGCCCCAGAGCAGTGCAGGCGGCCTGGATCACAGCTCTACTCTGTAACCCCTCAGCTCCTAAGAGAGTCTTAGGAGCTGGTCTGCTAGACCACATTTGAAAACATACTGCAACCTAGCATACAGAGGGACTAAACATGTCTAAACAACAAGCAAAGAAAAAAAAGACGCTTCTTAAAGCAAAGCCCTTTAACCTAAGTCAAAACCAAAAATAAACTGTCTTTCCCGTTATTTTATGTTTTTTTAACAGCTCGAGAAACAGTAAAGACTTAATATACTGCTATCCAAACTAAAAAAGAAGGAAATTATTATTATGTTATTTAATAGCATACTAAAAATATCCTTGTTGCAAAAGTGGCATTTAAGAGAGCAGTACAGGCCTAAAGGATAGATAGAAATGATAGTATTTTTAAGTAAAAATTCCCATGGTAGTTTAGAAAATGTTGGTGCCAAAACATACACAAGTAATACTTTATTTGCAGTGCAGCGCATAGACACTACTCTGTGGACTTTTATGTAACAAATCTTTTCCTAAGCAGTTTTTTCCTCTCGCAGAATTGTGTCATCTGGAGGTGCGAGTAATCAGCTATTCTGAGCCACCGTTACATAAAACCTCCAATGTGGTTGACTGTGCACATCACCACACCTGAAAATTCCAGGAACGTTTTAATTTCCAGTCTGCGCCTGAAGACACGAGGTCTAAAGTATGACCGGCAGACGTGGAGAGAGAACATGGAGTCAAAGAGATCACACAAAGCCTGCTCTTGTCTGTTCCTGTGCTTCCTATTTCCAGAGGCAGAGTCTAGGAAGAAGCACATGATATTAGTGTCAGTAAATCCTAACATATCCGCCTGATATAACAGCAGCGGTCAGGGTGCAGCAGGCTGTGTACTCTACCACGGAGCTGTTAAAGATGATGTCTTGCTCAGGATCTTTAACCCTTCTCTGGGGGCAACTCTCGGCTTTATCGTCACTCCTCATAAACTCTCGCTGGTGACCCCCACGTGGTGGAAATTTGCAGAATTAACGTTAAAGAACGCACGCCAAAGCACAGCTGTTCGCCCAGGTCTTGTGCAGACAGCCCGTAATGGCTGCAGGTAGAGCCCAGAGTTTTATTTCCGCACGTCAGCATGTTCTGCCAGTGGGGAATCCACCACTCCTCTCTGCCTGCATTTGTTAAGTGGCAGGAGAGCACACAGGCACCTTCTCACTCGCTGCCTTTCCAGGAATACATGATGTGTCTTTGGACCCTGTCGGAAAAGCTCACTTTTCCACTACCCTCATTGGCACAGTGTTGGTTCGTGGGTTCTAATGTGGCGTGTGCAGGAGTGGCCCGGAGAGGGCCTCAATCAGAGGGATGAGGTAAATGGGACACTCTCATCTACAGGCCACTGATGCCTGATGGGAACCAGGAGGTACTGCAGACTAGTACACACTGCAGTGTGGCCCAGATGGTTGATATGGAGGTTGTGACCCACAAACCTGGAGAGTGGCTCTAGCTGATTCCAGGTGCAACTTCTCAGAAGAGCGCAGTCCTAGTGACATTACCAGTGTAATACTGTAAACATTAAATCAATATGAATGAATGAATGAAGACGAGGTTATGTAATAACAAACAATTTTAATTTAAAATAGGATGCGTCACAAGCCTTAAGGAAAACCTGACTTTGAGAAAACGGCACTTACACAACACAAGCAGCTTGCAACACTCACTGTGTTTTCACTTCTTTCTGCCAAAAAAGGAAATAAGGAGCATGGCTACAGGTTTAGACGAGGGTGGTTACTGGCTGTGAGGGTTAAATGTTCTCCTTGGAGATTTATGATCAAGTTGTAAAATAATGGTGATTTTTGTTTTGCAGTTTTCACTTCCTCTGCTTCGGTCACTGTTGTCAAATCCTGTCTCCACACGTTTCACATTGCTACATTTTATGCTCACGAGTTTCAACAATCAGAGATTCAGCAGATTTCTGTGATAGCTTACAGTGGGAGCCCACTGCCTCTCTGACACACTCAAACCTCACCAATATCGATTCTGTTTTCTTGCACAGATCACCGTGTCCTCTTCACTATCTTCTCGACGTTCCCACTCCATCTATCTCTATGCCCCACCCACCATCTTGGACTGAAACTCAGAGGGAAAGGATCCAACCCCACCTTATCCCCTACACACATACACGACGTGTTTAGTTTGAGTACATGTAATGGAAGCGAACAGCAACAATAATCAAGAAGACAACAACAACCGCCTCTTCCAACAGAACACAGCCACAGCAGTGGAGGAATTATTAGGATTTATGAACCATTTGATTGGTCGTAAAGGTGCAAATATCCTTCAATGAGCCAACGAGACAGCATGGAGACCGAAAAATATAGGCAATAAACCAGAGTGTATTACTTTTCCACATGACTGCACAAACCAATGTGATGTTTTAGATTGAGGTAATCACACATGTAGTGCTCTTAAATGTTTCTGTCAGCCAGTCTGTGCACAATGTAATGCCCCAAGAAAGTGAACACTTTTCATTTTAAATATTAAGCCTGGATTAATATTAAGAGCCTGTTACAGCGGATACTTGGTGTTATCAACAGCAACATCGCCATCAACTCAGTCTAAACTTTAAATAACTTAGTGGTTATTGCATTTTTCCTGTTCACACTGTATGTGTAGATATTTTTATATTCACACTGCTTGTTATTTAGTAATTCATCTTGCAGAGCCTTAGTGCAGAACAGAGTTTTCTCTCTCTCAACATTTGACAACACACTGCATGTACCCTTCAAACTGGAGAAACATTCTGCACGCATTTCCTTTTTGAGACACCTTCTGCAAAGTCTGAATTTTCAATGTTTTGAAGCCTGTTTACTAAGATGACATTCAGATAGAATGTCAACTTGCATTGGCATCCTCATTCTAATAGTGCAAGCAAATCTTTTTCAATAAGGGAATAGAAACAGTGCAAAAAAGTGATCAAAAACTTTGTAAGAATTTTAAAATGCAAGGTGTCGAAAATATGCTTAAGAAAGAGGAAACATCAAATAAATCGGATGTGGTTAGCATGCACGTGCAAACACGCGCACACAAACACGAACACACAGGAATAAGTGTGTGTCTTTATAGTCACATGAGATGCTGGTGGTTTGTCCTATAGCACTCAGAACAGATCCACCTTTAATCACTGGAATGGAATTAGTTTCATTCATTCATTCATAAACTGTAAAATAACAAAATATTTTCACATTATATACATGCTCCAATTTACAACGCAGTGGAGAACAAGCTAATGTTTCACAGATATTCCTTGATGCTGGAGCTTTAGATTCCACTAAGCTCCATGGTCAGTGAAGCTGTGTGTTGTATGTACAGGACAGAGCAAACCATTCACTCTGGACTGAAAGACATAAAGCCTAATGTACAACCTCAGCACACACCTCTGCACTACCCATCTACTACAGAACACATTCACTGATGAAGTCCACCTCTGACAAGCAAGAATAATAATATACTCCATGAGGCTGGATGAAATATCCTGTTCTAGTGGTACAGTGAATGTAGCGCTAGTAGTTGGAGCATAGTAGAGGTAGTAATGTTGGTATTAAGGATATAACAATAACAATGTAGGAGTAATATTACATTACTTAAATAGTGTACCGCTAAAGAGGCAAAACTAAGCAGGGCAAAAGAGGAGAAAACGAACTCATTAGCGAATGTCTGGCTGGTAGAGGCTGGTCTCCTGACTTTACAGTGGATTACATAATAAATGTGCTCACCATATGGTTGGCAAGCCAATTCCAAACACTCACTCCTCTAAGCTGCGGTGTTGTTTTTCCATCAAATGAATTACAATTTCCAGTTTTTCATCTCAGCGGCTTGTCATTCCAACACCGGAAACACAAAGTTGAACTTAATCTTGTTTTCAAGGCTCGCTTGAGGCTCGCTGATGTGAATCAATATTTGAGAACGTGAACAAGCCCTGCGTGAAGCTAAAAACACAGAGCATCACTAATAAGTGATGTCACCAAAGTGCAAAGAGGAACACATTTAAATTGCAGGGAGGTACGGACCGACTTAATAGCTTAACTTAATAGCCCTGTTCAAGTCTTGTTTACAGGTGGTTTGGGCCAATTGCAGCATGTAAATATGTAATCAACAAACTAATCTGTGTAGCCTAAGTTAGTCTCAGGTATTAGGCCAAATCTCTGAGCAAACATTTAATCAACTGCAGCAACAAACACCTTAATAAAATAAGGCTCTGTAAACCTTGCTAAGGATTCATTAGTAGATTCAGACCAACATTAACTTTCAGGAAACAACAGTCAGAACAAACACTTAACGCTGTCTGCAAGTTTTACTTCAGGTTTTCAAGACTGAAAAATGTGTGGTGGCCACCACCTTTGAAGTGGCACATTTCATTTTTTCTGTTTAAAAACAGAAAAAACGTTTCTCAGTAAATCCGAGTAAGGAAGTTGACCATGAAATCAGTTCGTTGAGAAAGGATCTCAGAATTACTAAGCAGTAAAGGAGCCTTCATTCCTAACTTTGCAAGCAGCTTTGCTCAGTGTCATCAACCTTTAAATCACCTGGTGGTCTAATAGCTTCTAGTGAAAACTGAGCATGTGAGACTTGGGTTGGCTTTGCAAGACTTCTTTCAGAAAAAGCAGGAGTCGCCAATAGTTAATAGTTGAACTTGCTTTTTCTGCTGTCAGTGTAGAGCCTCCAAGTGCACATTTACACAAAGGAGTTTTTCCACAAAAAAAGGATACATTTTGTGTATAACTGGAAAAATGTTACCCCAAAAATCTTCCTCCTCTCCTTTAATCTTCAAGTCCAAATATTTTTTATTGCAAGTGGGCTAGAAGAAAACAGTCTTGAATTCAAGCTGAGCTGGCCTAGAGCAGATCTAAGACCATAGGTTTAGTGGTGTGAGTGTGTAAGAGGATGGACTGTGGGAAAAAAAATTGGCGTTTTTCTGTTTGCCACATAACATTTAATGTTTGAGAATGATGCTAAAGGCTTAGGGATTTTTTTTGTTTTTTCAGGGAGGAGGCACCAAACCTGTGAGCAAATCCTGAAGGAAAAAAAGCACATGTGTGGAAGGACCAGGACAGGGTGCTTACACCACAATACCAATACCAAAAAACATCCCTTGCCTTTCGTGACCTATGGCGTTATAGCTTAGGCCAGAGTGGCCTTCGAGAAGAGAAGTCTGAACACAGTCATAATCAGAAGATACACTATTGTAGAAAAGACTTAAAATACTACTGGTATCTACTGAAACGCAACACTGGCTCATGACATATGTTCTTGTCGGCTCCATTTTCTTTCTCTCTTGATGTGGTTACTTGTTATGAATTTGTCACCACAAACCCAAACCAAATCAGCCTGAGCCAAAGCCAGCACACAGAAAAACCTGTTACTTTGTGTGTTTGTGTGTGCGTGCACCCTCATTCCGTTCATCTTTCAACGGTTCAAAATTACATTATACAAACATCGCATGCAGCCAGTCTCTTTCGAAATATGTAATAGATAATATAGTATAATTATGTCATCCATTAATAAATCACATTCAATGTGAGAGTAAGAAGACAGCCTATGAGGACGTTTCCACTAATATAACTCAACATAACTACATGTGTACATCATGTTCCATAGGTCTCCTCATACCAAAGCAATAATTATCATTCCAGCAATATCATTTGTCAAACTGTTGTACACAGAGGCTTAATTCTCGGAGCAACTATTACACGAATAACACACAGAGCATGAAATAAAGTCACTCAACGACTTCCTATGATGTCATGTATTCCACTCAACATCACAAGCGTGTTGTGTGCAACCACTCAACTGTGGCTGCACACAACACGCCGTTTCATGTAAAAGACAATTGCGCGAGAGGATCAAAAAAAGTGCAGTTCTACATCAGAGTCATGAAGTGTTACCTCCATCCCGGAGCCTGGGCCAGAGATCGTCCCCTCCTGCTCTTTATTTCGTTTTTTCTTCTGCCTCTCGGAGCAACAGTGCTGCTGGTGGCGTGGTGACTGGGGAGCGCTGTGTTTATGTCTGCAGCCTCATGCACCGGGAGGAGGAGCAGAGGACAACTTTTACGCGCACTGGCTTTCCTTAGCACTGTCAAGTCACTCGAGTTAAAGAAAAACTAAAAAAAAGTCTTCAAAATAAAACGAACTTATTGATGTTTTGCTACAGCTAACAATGGGTGCACAACAGTGAAAATATTATTTGATTATTGAGTAAGTTGTTAGTTTTGACAAATGCAAACTGGAATCAAAACAATAGATTTTTTTTTACTGCTTGCTGAAACCTAATGAGCAAAGTATGGATCATCGGACAATTAAATGGACACAGTAACACAGAAAACCCTTACTTTTTTAAATAATTAGTTAGTTTTGCTGCATAATTCCTTGCTGATGTGAGAAGACATAGATGGATAGTGATGCAGAAATGCAAAACAAGGGTGTGAGGTATGCTTTTTAAAACACGTACCAATCATTTAACAGTACCGAACAAACAATGCCACAGCTGAACCACAATGGAAATCAGCTTATTTGAAATGAGGCCAGATGAAATGAGAGAGCAGTGTAACAGCAATCCTCTGTCACGTGTTGTTTGTGCCTCCCACTTCACCTGGAAAATTAATAACATATGGACAGTTTTCTAATTTATACCTAGGGTTCTGCTTAGATATTTCTACTTTTATTTTGAAGGCTCTTATTTCTCAAATCTGGCGGTCTTTGGCTTGACTCAGATGTGTGAGTCCATCATCACCACCTCAAGTCTGCAAAGCTTTCAGTTAAAGCTGTATCTTCTCCTACAACCTATCAAAAAAGTTTGCCCAAGAGATTTAGGAGTGACCCTGCCTGGGGGCCCTGAGGAAGGAAGGTAGTCACTCAGACGGTTTGTGGTGCAGTAATGTGGAGGAGCCATCTAATGGACTGACTTCATCACAAGTCACCACACTGCTGTGGGAGAGGCCATTTCTCCTGCCCACTTACATTATCTTTGGTCACGGTGTAGAAAAGTAACCCTATTCGTATATCCCTTTAGATTGGTGGCAGAATCTGCTCAGGTAAAATGGAATGTGTTTTTATGTAGTTATGTAGCAAAGTGTTTGTAACATCATTTTCTTGTGATCCAGTTTCACAGGTTTGAAATGAACAGGACGTTCTCTGTGGCATCCAAGGGTTGACGTCTTTCTCCCAACTGAGCTAACATTAAACTCTGTTCAGATACTCAGTATAATATATAATATAAACTGCAGGGAACAGAAACAGTGTATTGAGTCTTCTTTGTGCGAGACATGGTAAACTAAACCATGAAAACATTTACTGGAAGCTTTAGAAGACAATGTGATTAGTGTTTTACAAATGAGGCTTATTATAAGTCTTAGTGCCATTAGAGGCTTTTGAAAATTGCTGTGTGATTGCCTTGAGGTTTGTGAGAGCCAAAGACACAATGCTGTTTGTCGTTTGTCACCCAACTGTGATAAGGAGAGAGCAGAGTGATCGGTAGGCCTTAGAATTCCCCAGGCATTTAATTTTAGCAAATGTCACAGAAAACATTTACAGGTTTACAATTAATTGACCCGAAAGTGAGATGGGAAAAGCTTTTTGAAACAGGATGGAGGAAAGGCAGAGGAAAGAGATGGCAGCAGAGGTGAGAAGGAGGAGGTAAGTCTTTCAAGAGAGAGCTGTCCATCAGACTACCCTAAGCCCCACTTACCCACGTATAAAATGTCCATTTCAGCCCAGCTTATGTACTGTAGCTGCAAGCATGGACCATCTGGCAGAGAAAGTGAAAATGTGTTTCTGATCATATGCTGATAAAGACCTACAGGCAGAATAAAACCAGTATATTTAGGTCGATGAAAAGTAAAGTTTGAACAGATTTTATTTGTAAACCCACCCTTATGCTTTAAGAAAGCATCTCTGAAAGCATTATACTTTGCCTCCCTCTGGTGGGAAATGACCATAACACTCAAACAGTGATGGTCTGCATAGCTGTGACACAAACGCTCACAACCCAAAAGAAATAAACTGAAACTGCAGCAAATCTTATTAGAATGGAACACAGATATGTGCATGTGCGTGTAAATCTCTGTACTTTTGCCAATTTGGGATATTCCGTTCACCCATCCTTTGCTATAGTAAAACATAACAACAACTAAGGTTATAGTGAAGCAGACACAACTGCCCAGTATTTATTTAATGGGTGGTATTTATTCGATTGGTTGATACCATGTCATCAACACGTCGATGACATGGTTAATAGCTGCAGAAACAGCACAAATACATATCATTGTAGTAACTGTGTGAGGTACTGTGGAGGGATGATCAGAGAGCGGATCCTAGTTGAGAGTAGACTTGGCTGAAGCAAGTTTGTAGAAAGGTGAAATATAGCTCCAGAATGTTGCAAGTTGTGCAGGTCAGTTCTGTAGCCACATGAATCGTTAGAGTTTCCTGCTGCTAAAGCAGGTTCAACCAGTTACTAAATCCAAGGTTGTGTTTAATTCTCCGCCACCATCTTGACTATTTAATTGACGTGTTCCGTGGAGATTTGAAATATAATGGTTTGTGTGGTATTTGGCTTAATGGCTTCATAAGTAAATGCCTGAGTAGTAGAGATGAGTTCACATTTTATGAAGAATGAATGTAGGAAATCTGTTCATTCCAAAGCAGATGACATGAAATGTTTGTTTTTGCTGTATAATATAAAATGGTGTATAATGTGCTTATATTATTTATGGTGTGAAATATCACAATATATTTTAATGGTGAGAATTAGATTAAATCACTGCCTTCATTTTACAGGTCCAAAGGGGGAAGTGAGCAGAAAGCTAGAGGTTTGTCCTGAGGAACAAGTTGTGGCCATGAAGCGTAGAGGCAGAACAAACACTATATTTCAGACGCTGAATGTTTTGCGGTGGGGTGAAAAAGGGCCAGGGGAGGTGTCGACACCTCAGGTCGAGCCAGTCCCCTCGGTACCGTTAAAGAAAATAACCAATAGAGGGGACATGCTGCTTGTTGGTCTTTCCCCAGGTGATGGCAGGATTGTCTGTGGGAGGTAAGCTTTTTACCCGTGTGTGGCAGTGGGCCGTGGTAAATGCGCCGACTGCAGATAAATGGTGGAGTGGCAGCCGGAGAACAGACAGCTGACCAGAATCAGGCAATGTGGGTAGCCTGGTTTTTGTCTCTCTTGCAGAAGTCTGGATCCTGAGAGGTGGAAAGACCGAATACGGAGGTCCTCTAGAAATAGTGGAGTGTGGAACATATTTTGGATTTGTTAAAAGTTGATTATTTGGAGTGGCTGGAACCTGACTCTGGACATTAAAAACCTGTTTTGTTTGCCACAATCCCTTGCCTTCTTCATTTGCTATCGCAACATGAGCGTGAACCTTCACACCATGGCTTCAGCTCCTATGGCAGAGACGAATGGCTCTGTGAAAAACCGTCACGAGGATGAGTCAGCCCAGAGCCACTTTGTGTCTTTGTGCGTGAGCACACCAAGGCCAGATGATTCATCAGCCAAATCACGACAGCTCCTCAAAAGAACAAGATGTATGGTCGACAAAACCTGGTCATTTCTGGGTTTATTTTGGGATTTGAGATTGTTCAGGTTACAATTGGATAACTTGGATTTTACCCCCCCCCCCTACATGTTAAAATGCGTACAACTCGAAAATGCAACACCAAAGAAGAATTGTACAAGATTATGCAAGATGAGGCAGCTAAAGCAATAAGCTCTGGCCCAGCTGACATCCTAATATATTTTTCCTCCTTGAAATACACTTAGATCAGCCATTACTTTGAATATGGCGATGCAAGGATGTCGTCTGCCAGTGTAAATCAAACTCAGAGCCCAGATAATGAAATAACCAGGTCACATCACGTGTGATGGTCAGCACGTATGCAGCCCAAAAACCCCAGGGCTCAGGTGGCTTCTGTACAAAAAACACTCGCACAAACAAGCACACTCACTAACACACAGACAACAACTGCCACATTTTATACTAATCTGCTTTTATCGAATTATGTTCCATCTATTCACCGGAGAGATAGCACACAGCCCTGCATGCACACATACACGCACGCACACACACACACTCAGGCACAAACACCGGAATACCCTATTTGAAATCTACACAATAAATGGCTCATAGCTAATAGGGTTTCTTGTTTTGTTTTTCTTGATTAATGACAACAACTAACAGTACAATAACAATTGTTCACCATACATTAAACAAATTCAATCACAGAACAGAAACTAGCTGGGACCACAATTAAATGTTACAAATGAACAGTCAAGTGTGGCAAACATGATTTGTCAGTAATGAGGATGGATCACCCATTACTCAGTGCTGCAGATTGATGGTAATTGTGGACTGAAATGATCAACAAGTGGCGACACCAAGTGACAACATTCTAACATGAGGTACACCACACTGTCACAGGAATATATATGGGACCATGTTGTTTTACTAGGAATCTTTTGAATAAAAACCAACACTGTGTCCCTGGGAACAAAAGTACCACTGACTTTGCACAAAAGTGCTTTGGAGCCCTCGGTCCTGAATTCCCACTCAAAGATTAAATGGAACAAACATTCCTCCTGTGCACATGAATACAATATTTCTCTGCAGAGGTAGCTCCTGGACTGTAAAGGTGCCTGTACACTTGCCCTCTTGTTGATGAAGTCAGACCACAGTCAGGCTCTCATTCAGGGTGGAGATGTGGTCTGCCACACACAGCGGCCTTTGGCCACGGCGGGCCTGCCCGGGCCGCTGGCTCATCAGGAAGAGGCGCTTGGCCGCGGCCCTGTACTTCCGGGACATGAGGTTGTAGACGACTGGGTTGATGGAGGCGCTGAGGTAGCAAAGCACCATGGAGGCCATGTTGAAGTTCTGGCTCACCATGGCCGTTTCGTAATCATCCACCTGAGCAAAGAGGTTCCTGCCGATGTGGTACGGGAGCCAGCAGATGATGAAGGCCAGCACCACCACCACTGACAGGGAAAAAAAGACAGAGGAGGATATCAGAGTTACTTAAGGAATAGTTCGGCATTTTTTGTAAATAAGAGACAAGAACAACAATTAGTTCAGAAGACTGACCCTGTTATAATAAAACACATTTGTTTTCATTTTGCCTGTACTTAAGCATGGTGTTAATTGGTGTTATCTGTGCTGTTTTTTAGATATTTGACTTTTTGAAGTTTTATATCTGCATACAAGGGCACCATAGACATATGGCATATCTGGATATCTTTAGAAATAGGAGTCAACTATTCTGTTCTTTAAATTAACAGATCCTTTGAACAGATATTATGACTAAATTATTAACTATTATTAACCTAATGTTTGGTCATTTTTCTGCTGAGTGGGGGCAGTTTGATCAGAACACACATTCACACAGTAACTTCAGATGTTAAACAGCCAATTTAGTTTTTACTTTGACCTATAATATTATGTTCATATTGAACAAATTTATAATAACAAAGAAGTATTTAAGGTCCTTTAAGTAGGCTATGATTTGTGATCTATAATCATTTTTGACATTTATTAATGACCAGAATTAGGAACACACATCGCAGTGCTGGGGGACGTTATCAATGAGTCACTGGTTTTGATCAAGAAGCCCCTGCAGTCAAAAATACCATCAATTGGTCTGACATTAAATGCCGTTTTGAAAATGAAAAGCAAAGCTATATCAGGCCTACATCAACACAGTTATTAGTTAATGTTTATTGTTAATGAATGGTAACAGCAATATACAAACACATGCGCATGTAGCAGTGCAGCAGTGCAGCAGCATATACTATAGTCTTATATCAAATCTGATATTTTGGGATTAAACACATGTGTATGCAAACAATTGACTTTATTGGCCTGTTCATGGACTCCTACTGTAAAACCCAGGTTCCCTGCACATATTGTAGGAGCTGCAAATATTTCTCATACATATATTACATTTTTTTGGCTTCCATTGCACACACTCACACAAAGCTGGATCTTTTTTAAATGCAGAATCTGAGCAGAGATGAAAAAAAAAAAACTCACCGAGTATCTTGACCGTTTGCCTGTGTGACCTTTCCCGGGCCAAGGCACAGGGCCCTTGCATGTCATTTTTGCTCTTCCAAAGTTTGCAGCCAATGGAGCCGTAGAGGAAGATGAGGCACAGCATGGGGCAGAAAAAGTAAGTGGTGGAAACCCAGAGCATGATGTGCAACTGGCCGGAGCTGATGGCATTGCTGGTGTGCTTGCACTGCCTCGTGTTGTAATCCGGGTGTGTGTCATTCTCATACTCCACCCCGACCAGGAAGAGTGTGGGAGCTGCAGACACCAGTGCGAAAACCCACAGGGCGAAGATGATGTACTGAACCCTGCGCCTGGTCACCACCACCTTGCTCTTCAGGGGGAAGCTGATGGCCAGGTAACGCTCAATGCTCAGGGCGGTGATGTGGAGGATGGTGGCCGAGGTGCAGCCCTCGAAGATGTAGTGATAGAAGCGACACACGGCCTCCCCGAACAGCCAGGGTACATACTTCCACAGGCGGTAGAGGTCAAAGGGCAGGCACAGGAAGATGATGAGGTCCGACACGGCCATGCTGGACAGGTACAGGTTGGTGGTGGTCTTCATGTCCTTGAAGTGCTGGATGATGAGGATGGTCATGGTGTTGCCCGTTACCCCGACGATAAAGATGAGGATGCAGATGAAGGTGACGGGGATGAGGGTGGAGGTGGGGAACAGGGAGCCCTCATAGTGGTGGTCGTCTGTGCTGTACTGCTCCATGGCCTCTGCTCCACCAGCATATAAGTCCACCTTTGGTCTGGTCCAGGGCATGCCAACCTCCACTATGTGCTACTACACCCAAGTGGAATCAAGACTTAACAGGCAGCTGAATGAGAAAAAACAAGGACAAAACTGTGTTTTAGCTTCCTCATAGTGCTTTTTTTCAGATTTTCAGACAGCCATTGGTTGTCTTGGGAACGTGTAGATTATCAACACCTGTTGCCAATATTTATTTGAAATAAATGCATTTTTATATATAGCCATAATGTTAATATAAATCAATGGTCAGTTTATAAGCACTCACCTAATTAATTCTTGCACAGGAAAAATCCGTCAGGAAAATTATATTCAAAATAGACATGAACATGATTTTTGAAAAAGCTGTGATATTGTGAGATAGAAGTAGTAAAAGGGCTTACACATACCACGAGTTTGATTTGTGAACTTCCAACCTAACTCAAAAAGTTGATAAATAAATAAATCTCGGTGTACAGGAAATCTTTGCTGGTGTAATTACCTTTTTGGAAAAAAGCTGGATTCTCTCGGTGCGTCAGTTGAGAGGAGCAGCTGCGGGAGAATCCAGGAGAAGTGGCCGAGCTGGTCCCTGATGCTGAAGAGCCAGTCGAGCTGTGTGGGGAGACGGCGACAGGAGCACCTCCTACACAGCACCCTCAGGAGTCAGGGAGCAACAGGGAGGCTGTCCGCTGCATGTGTGTGTGTTTAGGTCATTTGCATAATCAAATGATGATGCGATGGATGACTGAAAAAGGAAGAAGATAGAGGGAAGAAAATCTGAGGGAACCCCACTGCCTCTGTTGCTCCTCTGTGAGAACAAACGCAGCTAAAGGATGATTCAAATCAGGGCTAAGCGTTATACAGATGAAATACACACGTGAAAGGGTCCACAACTCTATTAATGAATGCATCCATCACTTAAATATCAGCCTGTCTGATGAGCCTTCTGGAAGTAGTCAGTGAAAAATGACTTCTTTGTAGGCTTAATTGTCCACCAGACCAATCCGTCTCTGCGCTCAGCTTCATCACTCCACACTAGCACAAGCTCATCTCTTCACCTTCGCCCTCCAGTTACCTATCGCACTTGTTATAACAAACCTTCAGCCTTTGAGAGGAATAACAGTCCCTGTTTAGAGGAGGCCAAAGAAGGTGAAAGTGTAAAATCGGATCCATAGACAAGTAATGTATGTTTGAGTCGGCGCACAATGATCCTGACTTGAATTTCCACTATTAATTATATATATATATATATAATTAATTTATAAATAACATAGTGAGTCAGAACGATGAGTCTTGCAGTCCCCCTAGCTCTTTGGAATGAACAATCTGAAGATTTCGCCTATGTGTTAGCTGAAATGCTATGAACGTTGTTCCCTTAACTAATGCATTGCAAGAAAAGAGACACAGAGATGTGTTAATTCCTAGTTCCTGTTCCACAGGTTTTCCTGCATTGTTTCCAAAGTATTATCACCAAAGCCTGGATGACCTGCAGAATGGCCAGCGTTGTGAAACAAGAGTCACTCTGACATCAGGGCATTTTTGTGTGTTGACACTGCGCTGACCCACGGCCGGATGCACCACTCAGACCTGAGAGGGGCAACAGGAGCGCCCCCCTGGGTCATTGTTCACCCCTGTCAAATCTGCTGGACCAGGACAGCTTGTTTGCCCATTTGAGCGTGTGTGTCTCAGCGATACTCAATGTCGTACACATCACGGTGACATAGACAAGCAGGCCCACTCTCACCATCATTAATCATAGCTCTCGTGCTCGCACCACAAACATGTGCTCGTGGGACTCGTACAACCTGGCTGAAAATCGTTTCATTCAACAGCATCTGTCGCCCACGCTCTCACACACAGTGCGCTGTGCAGGGTAGAAGCAGCGTTAAACTCTAAGTTAAGGAACAACAGATGGGAAATAGCTTGTAGCTATAATCAGTAAGGTGCATGAAATGGTGATGTTCTACCTCTGAAAGAAAAAAAACTACTAAGACTAATTTCCACCAAGCCTGGTGAGGGATGGGGTCTGGAACACATAAAGTTTTGATGTGGATGTGGCATTGCTGACAAATGCATCTACAAGGTTATCGGACCACTTCACACTTCTTCTTTTCTACTTCTGCGGGAAGGTCTAGACTCTAGACAATCATGTGCAGTATTGTTCAGCCTTGGCAGAGGTTTGCACTCTAGTGAGTGCAATTATAGTTAGGGCTGAGCCTTATGTCCCTTTTAAATAAACATACTGTATATGAGGACTGAATTCTCAATCACTTGTGCTTGGTTGGGAGTTGACTATATTTGTTCCCAATGCTTGGACACAAAGTTTTCTTGTCTTGAGGCACAATGAATGAAAAATGAAATAGAAAATAACGATACAAAGAAATGAGGGAATGTGACATTTCCCATGCACTGTGCAAGTATCACTTATATTTTTTCCTGGATCTTTTAATACAAAAGTTGTGAAGTCATTATTACCAGTGACATCGTCAATTTGTCTTGGAAGCACATACTGTGTCTTAACGTCAGTGTGGAGTGCTCAAGACCTGTGTAACATCAGCGCTTTAGTATTAATATACTGAAATATGTGACCTTCCATGTGAAAACATATATTTCCACACTTTTGTACGAGGCCTGTTGTGTAGCCAGTATGTGCAGAATAGTCCACGTTGTCAAATGCTAAGCACTTGCAGTGGAATATTCAAGTTTTCATCCAGTATTTGCTATATTAAAACACTAAGAGTATCATTGTGCTAACACTAGGGACATTCTTCATTGGGAAAGCTGTCCACCTTTTTGTATTGCTTTTTAGTTTTGTTTCACTCACATGAGTTGGAAAGGAGGCTAAGCACAAGCATACGCATGCACGCACGCACGCACACACGCACACACGCACACACACACACTGGAGATTAATTACTGAACCATGGCTTGGAGCAATGTTTGCAGTGTCCTTGCTCAGCATCAACAAAAACCTTGCGGCCATTCAAAAATACGCTAACGTAGCCAATAATATAACCAGCTAGCTATCAAAGTCAACGATGCACCAAAAATTCACTTATTAAGAATTATAAATCTTTTATTGTGCATGGATCCTTTGTAGATATCATGGCTATACAGATACACTTTAGATACATACCTATGATTATACATTTTTCCCATAACGAACATTTTAAAGTGATATGTTTGGTAGTATGTATAGTATAACAAATTTTCATTTTGGAATGTACGGTGTATGAGGTAACTGCAAACATTAAAATTACATAAAAATGGTCTCTATTTTTGTGCATATTTTACTCATTTTTGTAGCATTTTGATAATCTCCCCAACCAAAGATAGTAAGCCCAGTGTGTAGAGTTGTTAAAATGGCACACGTTGCAATTGCTATCAAAAATAGGAATTTGACTTCTTTAAATGATAAAGAGAAGACATTTGCAGAATGTCTCGAAGACCAAATCATGTAATTATCCAAGACGTTTTGCAAGGTACCTGTATTTCATTTTCACGGTTGCAACAGCAGTTATCTGCCCAACAACACTAGACCCTACGGCCAGATTACCATTGAAAACTCAACATTAGCAATCTGTTACGAATACTTAAAACACAGGGAAAAGGCAAATTTTGATTTACAGGAAGTACATGATATTTTGTATCTGCCATTTGCGTTCCATGATTCATGAGTACTCAGGATTTATTATTTTCTCTGGAGAGTATTAACTTATATTACTTCAATATCATAAAAAAATATACTTCACAAATGTATGACCTGACAAAAAAAAAAGAAAATTATAATAAATCTGAATAGACAGAGCTACTTTCAATATCTCAACATTACGTATGTTTACTAACATCAAATAAATGTTGCAAAAATAAAAGGAAATAAAACACGGTTTAGAGTTTTCTAAAACTAAAAGAAAAACACCAAACTTAAGAGAAATTAAGAAAATTCTCTCAAGATTTTTTCATCTCCAATTAAGGCCTCTGAAACAACTGGTACATACTTTTTTCAATTTTTTTTTGTTTTAAATTTATATATATATTTATGTTACTTTTTTTTTTTTGCTGAGACAGATCAGCTGTTTCAGTGACATATATTGTGATACTACAACTTTTAAAACACCCAAAACACAATTAGGGCTTGCACAATCTCAAAGTGTGTTCTATAAAATGCATCACAAGACCAAGATGCAATCATCTTCTTTCACCAAGGTGCAAAATCAATTATTGGGGAAAAATAACAAAAAACAAATATAACTAAACATACAGTTAAGCTTACATTTTTTGTGCTGAACAACAATATTTAGGAGTAAAGCAGCTGCATGATTGTAAAAACAGGCTACAGTATAACTATATGATAGTAAAAATAATTAGAATTCACTGTTAGTTAGTTTTTTTTGTTTGTTTTCTAACTTTATACTGAACCTTTTTTTCCCCTCAAACTTACAGGTCCTCATGTCTTCACTGTACAAAAATATACTAACATTTCTCCAGTCATTTTTGCATCCCTAAACATTCTGAACATCAAAAAGGATGGAAAGTGCTAAACGAGTGTTCTACAACATGAGCAAGGTTTTCATTTTCCATTTCTTCTCTAACTAGACCCCTTTCACTCCAGCAGGGGCTCAAGTCTCTTCATGTGGCCCTGAGGCCCTCCCAGCCGTGTACCTCTGTGGCACAATCTACGTACAATATACACATCTGGACACACACACACACCTCACTGTGCAAACACTGGCCCACCAGGTCCCAGGACCAAATAGCACATAGGGTTAATGACACACCCACATACTATCTTAGGAACACACCTATCAAAAACAGTTTCATACTGGACACAAAAATCGATATATATACTGTAATCAACGAGTACATATGCCCCCCCCCCGACACTATCCCCAAAATAAACCATATCCCTGCTCATTCTGAGCTCCTTACGCAAAGGGAGCTGATAATAAATGAACTGAACACATACGACACAAAGCTGGGTTGGGGTGAAGGCAGGACAGTCGGGACGGCATCACAGGTGTCAAATATGTTGTTACATCCTCAATTTATAACCGCCACCAAGCTTTCACTCACAAGCTCTCTCTCTCCATTAGCCCCAACGTACGAGTAATCCAATTACTCTAGACATAGGAAATCAAGTATAAAATGAAGATCACAAAACAACAGATGCGGGGTGGAGGGGGGGGTAAAGCTATAACCCTGCAGCTAGGTGGCGCAAACTGCTCATTTAATGACAAAGTACTGGATTACAAAAGCAATGAGGATGGCGATGACAGCGAAAACCATGAGAAGGAGGAAAGCGCACTGTTCGTCCGTCAGGCTACGCCTGGCCCGGCTGGACTCCGTGCTAGCCCTGGCCCCCGAGCCGGCCGCACCGCCCACCGCCACTTCGTTGCGCTGAAGGGGGAGGGTCACCGTGGGGCTGTAGGGGCCGCTCAGCTCCGGGGTGTCCTGACACTGCCTGATAGCACACACCCGGAAACGGTAGTCACTGTTGGGCTGCATGCTCTGCACATGGAAGGATGTGGCAGAGCCTTTGTAGGCCTATGGACAGCGTGAAGAGGAGAAGAGGAAGTGTGATCAAAAACTGAAATCAGACAAAGAAAGCCTAAAAAAATAAAGCAACAAAACAATGTACTGCAGCTACAGAAATGAGTTCTACTGATACACTTGACCTGGGGACCAGTGTTCCTTCCCATGTTAGTGCTTATCAAGAAGTGGCGCTTATAATGGAAAAATGTTTTGTATTCCTCTTTGAGCTTTGTCTATTTTTCAGTGTCCAGACTATTTTCTAATTTTTTGCTTATGAAGTTGAGGGCCATCTGCCTCTTTGTGTTTATCCAGCTCACCCTCCCACGTGTTTTTGATTTCATGTTTAGTGAGTTTTCTTACTTTTCATTTCAGCTCTAAAAATGTACATAAAAGCCAAATGCAAACATTCCCCATCTTTTCCAGTTTAGAAATTTGGAATTCTAAAAGGGTGGTAGTAGTATATATATATATTTTTTTACTCAGTACAATGTGGCTGGAAGGGGTGAATGTGATGGCAGTTGCTTGACACCTAGGGTAGCTCAAAGATCAATGACCTTTGCATAATGTGAAATTTAATTGCCAGTGGTGACTAATACATGACGCTGAGCAGAGACTCTGGATCAATCTGCATCTACAGGCCACTGTGATGAATGCCAGGTCACCAAGTAAAGTGACTCAAGTAACAAGCTAAGGACACAAAATGCAAAAGCTTCAAACAACAGTCTCAGTACCTGTTTAAACTCAGAGTTTCCCATCATACACTGCAAGGTGTACATGATCGGGTCCCCCTTCATGGGCGGTAGGGCCTCCCATGTGACTTCGCAGGAGTTGTCATCGAAACGCTCCACTTTAGGGGCTGTGAAGGGGAGTAGTGAGACAGAGACGAAGAGAGGGAAGATTTAATGAAAGGCACGCCACATTCAAATTAGACATCGACCATTCACATCAGGTGAAGGTCAATATGCATCTACATGTATAATATATAATTCAGCCTGCAGTCACTGCATGGATCAAAATACAATGTTGAATTATGAGTGAATTCTTGACATTTGTCACCTTTATTTAAGCTTTTAACTTAATGTTGAAATAGTCTGAAATCAAACACATGAATTTTGAGAGCGAGAGCGAGAGCGAGAGCGAGAGAGAGAGAGAGAGGAAATGGGGAGAAAAACAAACTGACACTGTACCTTTCACAGGCGCTGGAGGAGAGCGTGTGGTGGTGAGCGTGTAAACATTGGAGAAGGGCCCTTCGCCCGCCTCATTAAAGGCCTGGATGCGGAACATATAAGAGGTAGACTCATTAAGCCTCTGGACTTTGTGTGTGTGGCAGGGTCCTTTATACAAGGATATAAATCTAAGAGCAAGAGAGAGAGAGAGAGAGAGAGAACGAGAAAAGGGAGAGAGGGAATTTAATGAGTGAAAGGGTAAAGGTGACGAAAGGCAAACAAGACAAGTGGCTCCTCTGTCAGAAAATGTGCAACAGATCATCAGTTGCCCTTATAAGGCACTACTGTCTGGTGCATTTCTTGCTATGTACCCTACTCTCATTGGCCCTGTTCATACCTGGCATTAACAAGCCTCCTGGGTCACCCCTGGACAGCTCCGAATGAAGGAGTGACCAAAGATGCATCGAGGTATGTTTGGTCACACCATACTCAGAGGATGCTGCATATGGCCACATTTATTTAGCAGCCTATATTCCAATGCATTCTGGGCCACAGTCAAGCACCACCTACTCAGAAGACGACCTTTGAGTAAGCGGAAGAGCGCAATTATTTATCTGGTTTTGACTCTGACATTTGGATTTTTTTTTAAAGGCAACAGAGATACAGAATATTATGAGTGTGTCACACATCTAGGAATAGACAGTTTTGCTTTGATTTCTCGTCCTGTTCCTTTTCTTCTAATAGACTACACATAGAAACGGGATCCTAAGGTTTAAAAATATCAACACGTTTTGGTCATTTTTCTAAAATGCGGTAACACAATCAAGCCTTCAAAACCTCAAACAGTGTCTTTCTATGGGAACAAGTCATTAACGCTGTACACTAATGGAACGATAATCAACAGCCATTCACAACCATAGCTCAATCAACGGGGCCCTTGACAGGTCTAAATGAGGTTTATCGGATCATCTTTTGTTAGGTCACTTCCACTGACCTGCCGCTCTTGTCCTCCATTTGCAGCTGATACTGGAGGGCATCTGAGGTGGCGGCTTTGGCAGGGCCATCGCCCCATTTGAGCCTGAGGGTCTGGTGGCTGAAGGCAGTGCACTCCAGGCGCGGTGGCTGCGGGGGCAGGGGCTTCGTCTTCAGCTTAAAGGTGTGACTAAAGGGGCCTGCTCCCAAGCTATTCAGGGCTTGGATTCGGACCCTGAGGAAAAAGAAGAGAGATCAGTCGACATCAGAGAGCTGCCAGGACTGAGCTGACCCGAGCAGAAATGCGAACCATATTTTATATCAATGACAGATGTTAATGTTTGGCCTCTTTGAATGCTCAGTCTGTAAATAGTCTGTCTTGAAACAATTATGATATTTTGGCTCTGTCTGTGGTTCTGAACATGCTCACACTAGATAAAAAGCTAAAAGTCAGCACACAGGACCAAAACAATGATATGTCACCACAGCCTTAAGCCTGCACCGTAAAACTGCCACGGTGTTGTGTGGACTTAAATGAACAGAATATAGTTACATATCCTAGCAGATGACATTTCAGATACATACTAAGATTTTTATTAAAACAAATATTAGTTTGTAGTATAATCAGAAAATGTAATGCAGCTAAAAAGACAAACATTTTAAGACAACCAATTCAGTTAAACCAATAAAATATTTGTATTATACAAGTGTGCTGTGTGTGTGTGTGTGTGTGTGTGTGTGTGTGTGTGTGTGTGTGTGTGTGTGTGTGTGTGTGTGTGTGTGTGTGAGTGTGTGTGCATGTGTATCATGTTATATGTTATGTGGGACATGCATCATGCAACTTTACGCAAACCTTTGAGTTTATGATGAGGAAGCACTGACCTGTAGCTGTTGTCAGGCTGCAGATGCTGAATGATGTGTTTGTTGACGGGACCAATGACGATGGGCTGGCGCTCTCCGAGGTCAATCAGGTAGGAGGTGATCTCAGAACCGTGATCACATGGGGGGTCCCAGCAAATACCCAGACAGGTAGATGGAGAGTAGAGTGGCGGCGGCCGAGAATCAATCTCTTCTTCTTCATCTTCCTCTTCCTCTTCATCAGCGTCCACTGAGGTCTCATACCTCTGCAGCTCGGACTCCTTCAGTGCGTAGATGTTGCTTACGGCTGCGGGCACAGAGCAGGGTGTCTGGCACAACACTGCCTCGCTGAAGGGCCCCACGCCAGCCACACTGACAGCCTGCACATTAGCAAGACATAAGAGTCAGTCAATCAAGGCGTATCTATATTTCACCACAAGGTGGAGTTCCAATGTAAACAAAGCTGATGAAAGCTTCAACCGCTCTTAATATGTATGTGGGTTTTATTCTCCTGCCTCGTCCCACACAGTGGAAAATCTAATACTATGTTAGTAGCAAAATAATTATACATATATATATATATATTATATTATATATATATATATAAAAAAAACTAATAGAATGACATTCTGGTTTCATAGCCTGGCCAGTGTCACATGTAGTGATAGTATGTGCACTTGCAGTGGCAGTGAGGCTAAAAAAAACACTACCAGTGGACCAATAACCAAGCAGTATTCCTCCCTTCAACTAATGTCAGACTCTTATGTCTTATAAGTTGTAGATTTATAAGCGACATCCTAAAAATGTTTTTAGTGCAATAGCTACACCAGTCTATTCATTAGAAATGAACTGAGTGTTTATGAGACATAAATTGCTCTTAAATCGAACACATGTACAGCATATAAAATCCTCAAAACTAACTATCTTTTGATATGCAGGTGCTTAATAAACTAAAACTGAATCACATCGTTGCACTGATGGGAGATTAGTTTGTCAAAAACAAAACAAGAATAAAAAACATAGATCACAGTTACCAAATCACTGCCAACAAACTAAAAGAACAAGGAAGGAAATCAAAGAAATATGCTTAACCGGAGAGCTGATCTTACTGTGAAAATCTATTCTCTATTCACATTATTTATTGTGAAAGAACTCTAACAGGGTTGGTTAGATGACAGATATGACAGAAAGAAAATGAGGCTAAGCTTTGTTTATGCTCACCTGCACTCGGCAGAAGTAGTTGGTAGCAGGTAGCAGCCCCTTCATTTCATGGCTGAGACCTGATCCACTGTAACACACCTGCATGCTGCCCTCAGCAGCTCCCCACTCAAGTCGAAACTCTGTCACCGGAGCACCGTTGCAAGGAGGGGCCTAGAAGGCAAACACCAACAAGAATACCCATCAGCACTTAAGGGGTCTAACTGAGGGGGACACCTAATTCTATCATTTGTGTGTGTGTGTGTGTGTGTGTGCGCGCGTGTATATATATATATATATATATATATTGGGGAATTGAAATTGAGTTCTCTTACCTCCCAGGTCACAACAACACAGCTGGGGGATTTGCATGTGGTGAAAGGAGCCCTACACTGCTCAGGTGCCCCAGGGCCGGTGGTAACCTCACATCGCTCCGAAAGAGGTCCAAACTACACGCACAGAACAAAAAGAAACCATTATAATACAGCTAACAATCTAATATGAGACTTTCAAATCCAATTTAGTGAAAGAGGTATGAAGGAACAGTTTTGCTGTTATTGATTGATCAGTTCTGACAGTCTTTCTCACCCCAGCCTTGTTTGCTGCCTTCAGCCGGAAGCTGTAGGTTTTGCCAGGCATCAAGCCTCCCACAGAGCAGTCCAGCTCTGGACCCTGGTAAACCTCCCTGCTCTCCTCAGATTGCGGCCCACTCACTTCAACACTGTAGCAGGACACTGGGCTGCCTCCATCTACCTGAGGGGGGCCTGGGGTATATGCAAAACCAAATCAACATATTGTCAAAAGACAAACGACACAGTATATACAGTATACAAGATAATTATTCAAATAATACAAACTGCATAATCAGTTCGGTGCTTTGAAGTATTTTTTGCCAGGCAGATTAATGCATCAACAGAAGCTAGAACACATCCCACACAAATTTGAGTTGGAGAAAGTGACTCACCCCAGCGCAGTTGCACCTCTCTGGCTTTGGGCTTGCCCACCAGCCGAGGGGGCTGGCATGGCCCTGGGGGCACTGCGGGAGTCTGGACCTGCAGGGTCTCCGACAGCTTGCAAAGGAATACAGCACACCAATTAAGACCCAGAGAAAATGATCCCAGCCTCTCCTTGCCTGATACACAATGTCATTTGTGCCAGCTTATCAGACCGATGCGGGCTACAGCAGACCAGAAAGGAGCCAGCATACAGAGACACATTCTGTGTTTCTTACAAAACTGTGGCTGAAGTTAAACAGATTATCTGGTGAGGGAAAAATATTGTTTTTCCCCAACCCAAACTACTGTGACAAAAGGCAAACATGCGAGTGTTATGTCACATTCTGCTGCACCAAAAGGCAGGAGCTCCACCACCATGAGTCATGTGTCTTCACATGCCCAATCATGAATAAATGCATGCACTTAAAGCCAATGAAGAAATTAATGAAAAGTGAACTGTAATTAAGAAAAACATCCTCCGACACATGCAAGGAGGGGTAATCGATTAGGAGACGTTGCGTTGTTCTTGTACACCAGGAAGCATAATCTAATCCCCCGACATAGGAGACTGGGTGAATGACACATTTTTATTAGAACTCACTATAAATAGAGGGCATATCAAGAATTAGCTATGTAGAATTTATCAACCATTGGATGTGATTTAATGAGTTCCATTTCTGCCTGGACTAACAATAATTGTAACACCAAAGAAATGTGTCAATAATACAGAAAAGCCAATAGAGAGCACACAATAATAGGGTCTACAACACTGCTGAGTGGACTGCAGTAGCCAAGAGAATGTTTATATATTGGACGTCTGAGTTGATCTTCACAATTATTAATTAAGTAAAAATAGTAAAAGAAAACAAATAAGAAATGTATATTAGTTACAAAAAAAGATATATTCATTATATATTTCTACTTAAAGTATATTAAAATGTAACGGATCCTAAAGCCATTTGGATCCCTGTGCCAAAACACAGGGCCCGTAAGTGCGACCAGTGTGTGCACGTGTGCTGATGCTGAGTGACTCACCGGGCTCTGCCCCCCCTCGCTCATGCAGTATACTCGCGTCTGGTAGGAGCAGCCGGGCTTCAAGCACTCACACACATGCTCCATGGCTGGCCCCGAGTACACCAGCTCCCATGACAAGCCTGAGTACAACATTTTTCAAATACATCTTACCTATTTCAATCAACTTATGTTTCATGTCGTATTTGAACCTTAATAATTTGAAAATGTTATCACCCTTTGTATCTTACCGCTTAAGCCCTCAGACAGTTCCACAACATACTTTGTGACTTCTGCACCACCATTTTCTTTTGGGGGGTCTAAATTTCAAAACAAGCAAAAAATTATTATAAAACTGCACTCATCAGGTTCCTCTCCTAGGTAGCCACACAGTATCAGCCAGCTGCGTTTCCTCTTGGTTATGTCTGGAAATGCACTTGAAGATTTGAATGTGCACAGAAGCAAACAAACGATGAAATATGTGAATTTCCTGTTTTTATGATAGCAGATACAGTACTTAACTGACCATTTAAGAGACTTACCTTAACAAATCTAAACGTCAATGAATCATGATTTGCTTGCAAACATCCTAAAAAATAGATTTTATTGCTTAAGGCAAACATTGTCGTTTTCCAAATCTGCAGACATGTTTTCCCATTTTGGAAGTACAGCAGTGAGTGATGGATGGATTTGTGCAGTGAGGTGGAGGAAAGACTAGATGTCTGGATGAAACCGGGAACTGTCAGTCATTTGTTGCACTACTTGGAATCTCATCCATCACTAGCAAATTCGCCTTCGATCAGCCAGAGCTTAATGACAAATGGAAAATTGTAAACTTGACTTGCTGGGTTGTCACAACTACATGTGATACTCACGCATCTTTATAAAAGAAAGGGCAAACGGTAGGAAGTGCTCACCCCAGGCCAACTTGAAGCTGTTGGGCAGGACTCTTCCTCTGATGACGGGCCTGCAGGGACTGCTGGGTCTGTCTGGGTTTGTGATAAACTCCACCACCTGGCTAGGGTTACTCTTCCCCTCCGAGTTGTATGCCGCCACCTGGAGAAAGTACATGAATAGAAGCAGCGTGGAGTATTATTATTCATTTCAGTCAGTCAGGCGGTAAGTGGATAAAGGTCATTCATGTTTCCTGATAACAAGCACCGTCTTGACTGAGAGAAGGGTAATGGAGGGATCTAAAATAAATACCATATTATCAAAATGATTCAGCAAGCGCCCAACACACTATGCATTTAAACTGTTAAGATAGCACAAGCATTTCAGTTAAAAAAAGGTGATAAGGCTTAGTAGCATTTCAATTCACTGTAGTCCAATCTAAAGTTATATGGAAATCTCTGTGGGCCGGCTGAGTACAGCTTATCTACATAATGTACCAAGATAAAGTTGCACCACACCCCGCCCCTGCTCACACTTCACAGCTGGATAATTGGACGTGAGGTGGTGATTTATGGTCTTTTCATGTGGGCATATGGTGGTTTGTTTAGGTTTAACAATAACTTTCTCTGAGTATTTTGTTTAAGAATACTGTGGAGTGGATTTATCCAGGTTCATCGGTCATTTACATTGACAGATTCAAATAGCATTTTTCCTGAGCAGAATTCAGCTATCAACAGGGTTTACAGCTATTCAACCACATTGGTGGCACTAAGGTACATCTTCTCTGCTCAGAACTAAAATTAGGCAGGTCTTCATCTATATCTTCACTACTGTCAACATATCCCATAAAAAGATAAAAAACAACAACAATGAATTAACTGTCACTAATTTCTTTTCGTTTTGAAGTTTTTGTGTATTAGGATTGTGTATTAGGTAATGTATTTGTATTTGTGTCTATTTTTTTTATACATTTATACAGAGTAGTGAGTTTTTAAAGAAGCAGAATGGTTCAACTACATATCATCATTTTAAAAATGCAGATGTGGCTTTCATCACAACAAAGTAACCACCCATGAATGTTGGATAGCATATACAAACTAGCAATTCTTGTTAATGATAAACATTTATTGTTTATTTCTGTATTTTCATGGGGTTTTCTGACAATAAGAAAAAACATGGATTATTACTAGACATAGCCTTGAATAGGCAGTAATGTTGCATTTTTAGATGCAATACATAATTATACAGGCCCGAGCTCTAGTTTGAACAAGATGGCTCAAACTCAGCCTGAATGCCCTGCCAGTTACAGGCAGAGTTGAAAACCCTCAACATACATTTATCGTAAGTGCCTTTGAGTATTAGGACTGTATATTTATTAAGCATGACAGAGCTCAATGGGAATTTAACCGCAAATCCCTGAAGTGTTAGAATCACATTTTCTAAGATTTGCTATGGTTTTCATCACTAAAACTGGCACGCGTCTTAAATTACTAACTGATCCAGCATTCAAGTGTTTCCCCCTCCAATTCATTCATTCCATGAATTCATTACATTTCCTTACTTTCATTTGCCCCTTCATTTCAAATGCCTAATTCTGACACACATTGCGGAAACATTACATCGAAGCTTACGCAGACAAATGTAAGATTTTCTACACCTTAGTAAATCTGCCTGGAGCAGATCCAATGACTAACCTAAAAACCAAAGTAGGGCGCAAAGCTGTCAAAATCAACTGTTTTTTTTGCTCCCAGTGTTTTAATGGAAGTGGCAAAAAAAAAGTGAAGTAAAATAAAAAAATAAAAAAGTGAACTAGGATTCAGTCTATCTCAAACAGAATAGGGATGTCGTCCTGTCACCCATTGACTTGCCCTGGTGGCAGAATCCTGCAAATGGATGAGTCATAGGGCCACTGGGGGCCTCTGCACTCTCCATGCCTAGAACCCATCCCCTTTAAACGTACACATTTAACTGCAGCTTAAATTAAACCAGTGGATCACCTCTAACTGTAAACATCCGAGGACTGTCTTACCCGAAACTTGTACTTGGTACTCCTGTGGAGATTCCTGATGGTGCAGGAGAGCTCGTCACCGTCGTAGCTTGGCTGGAAGCCGTATCCCTGGGACACAGACAAATGATAGCGGGAGAAAGAAAACAACCAGGTGAGAACCGATTTACAAGACAACAATTGTAGCGCAGTAAACAAAGTGGTCTGTGGGAGACAAACAGCTACAGGGGATAGGGGAATATTTTGTGTTTTCCCTGGGAGGCCCTTTGTCTGCAGGTAGCAGCTTGAGGTTGTGCAGGCAGAGGTGACAGTAGTTATAAATGACACCAAACGATGAAAGCATTACATAAAATAAGAGGTGAATTTGACTGGGTTGAGAGGAATGACAGTGGTCCATAATGCATTATGTAGCAATGCCAGGATGCATATCAACCTGGAAAATGGTTGTCTATTATTCATTAATTATAATAGTGAGAAATGTAATTGTTCTTTAATAATGCTGTACATATTTAATGCTGTCAAATAGTCAGAGAGATTACTAAAAAGTAATGGCCCTCCAACTGCAAAGAGCACTTTACAGGGTGGAATCAATATGCATAATAGTTGAGTCATAAATATGTTTCAATTGGTAGATTATTCACATTTTTTTTTTTTACTTTAAATGAAAGTATGACATACCGAGCCTTCCTCCTCCATCTCCAAAATGTAGTAGATATCATCCTCCTTTGGAGAGCTGCTGGGTCTCTGCCACTTCACACACAGCCAGGTCACCCCCGCCTTCTCCAGCTCTGGAGGGAAGGGTGGCAATGGCACACTGCATGAGGTGAACAGGTCCACCACTTCACTGAACTCGCTGGGGAGGGCAGAGAGAGATGGAGGATGGGAGAGAATGGGAGAGGGAGACAGAGTAAGAGAGAAACATGCTCACAAAGATGGAGACAGCGAATGAAAGAAACTGTGACATAAAAATGGACAACGGGGAGGGTGCCAATCAGGAAATAATCTCGCACAGAATGCGCCTACCTCGCGCCCATATCATTTTTGGCTGCAAGGCGGAACGAGTATCTCGAAGCTGGTGAAAGCTTGGTCACTCTGTACTGCTTCTGAGGTCCATAGTAGCACTGTTCGTAAGTCCCTGTGCCCTTGCCCTTCAGAGAAAAAAGTCTTTAGTTCATTTCAACACCTCAGTTGAACTTAAAACGTGACATTTGTTTTGGTGGATAGAAATGTACTTACCTCATCCCACTGAAGAATGTAGTTTTGGATTTTGGAACCATTGTCACATGGAGCCTGTGCGTAAGCAATACATACTTTGATAAGTCTATTTCAATGTGATAACACTTAACCTAAACACATTACAAATACATGCACAATGCACATTATCATGTTTTGTACTTCTAAAATGTATGCACACTGAGTGAAAACAATAAAATATAAGAAAAACTGAAGCAATAAAACAGTATGATATTTGGCAACATCTTCCATACCAAATCTAGTGCATAATGTTTCATTTATCTTTCACTCCCTACAAATAAGCAATCTCTGGCACCACGACAAGTTTTCCTCACTCTAGTACTGAGCATGTAGGTTGTTCTCAAAGTGCCACTTTAAATCCCCCAACCAAGGAAGTGATTTTAGTGCACCTAAAACTGTGCAACTATAATGAAGCCACAGAAGATTCAGTTAAAGTGGAACTCAGCAACAGGTATTGTGAAAAGGGAGACCTTGTCTGGATCACTTTTACTCCTTCTCCCTGGCAAGTTCTGTAACCCATCCGTCCTACCTTTAGGCTACTCAAAAAGGTATTGTGTAAAAATCAATGCTCCTGTCACTTGTTCCCAACATCTTCCCTTAGTCCAAACTCTATTGATCATCCAACAATGTTTTACCTTCCACTGGAGTACAAGTGTGTTCTTGGTCCCACTGGACTTCTTGGGCGGATTGGGAGGATCTGGTTCACAGCTTGAAGTGGTGAAGCTCAGAGCCTCAGTCGGGCTTCCCTGTAAACAGTTACACATGGCCTGGACCCTAAGGGGAGGGGAACAAAGAGGTTACAAAATTCTCCTGTGCATTAACACTGCAATAAAAACAACAGCAGAAGGCTTTGCCAACCTGACATGATAGTCTGTTGCTGGTCGAAGGTCTTCTAAAGTAGCACTTAATTCTTCTCCACTGCATCAAATGAAAAGAGAGACACACCTCATCCTTTAGTGTTGTTTCAAATACTATATAGATGGATATCTAGCATCATGGTATTCTGTTGCTTGTGCTCACCAAAACATGCTCTTGTACTTCCCCTCCTTTCCGCTACATGAGACGAAGACCTCGTAGCTGAGGGCCTCCAGGGTGCTGCAGTCATCCTCCACACTGCTGCCGTCACTCTCTGGCCTGGAGGGCGCACCCCAGCTCACCACAACTGCGTTGGCCTGGATGTCCGACACCTATCATGTGAAAGTTTCATGGGTCACAATAGAGTATATACACAACACAATAAAACCAGGGCTTTAAAAGAAGGAGTGGGCTCCCTAAAAACACAACCTACCAACGTTTATAACCTTTAGTCCATAGTCCTGTCTTAAGTACTTTACCAAGTTTTACAGATCATACCATAAAGGATATGGCATACTCCTTCATTTGGAAAACCATCACAGAAATCAAGCTGCTTGGAAGAGGAATTAAAAGCAGGATCAAATACTCAGCTGATGCCACTTGGGGTTTTCTACACTTGCTAGGGATGTGCTAAACAGCCCTAAGATTTTACATCCTGTTTTGAGGTTTAAAAATAGCTTGTGCTTCACTGCAGGGGGGATTCATATGCGGAAGAACTCATTCAGGTCACGTCTGCAACTATTTCCCTCTGCCGTAGGAGGGTAAAAGGTGCTTCTCTATTAAAGTGGGTCTCACAAATGTAATTGTCACAGTTGTATTTTCAGTCCTTTAACACATCTTGGGCAGAAAAGACAAGAAAAGAAAGCACTTCAACTTGGAAGTTGAATCTTCCATGTATTTGAACCTTTAATAAATCGCTATGGTGTTTTGAACTTTTGAACAATGCGAAAAAAATCCATCTAATATGAGGTCAAAGACATTTTATGTACAACACTCCCATTAAACAGGGATTATTTCACAATATAAACATACAGTGATTTTTATAGGTATAATTCTGTCTGCTTATTTCCTATTTCCATTGAGTTTTCTCTGTAATATTGATAACAATTTTTAGTTATCTACAGAATGTGCCACCCAGCATGGCACCATGAACAATGCGGTATTTGGTAAGTATTTACTTAAAAAATCAGTGCTTCTCTCAAAACAAAGCTCAAAGCTTTTAAGTTACTGCCAGCATAGTTGTTTTGAGGCACATTTGGGAATAGGAATCCCTACAAGGATGCTAGTCAGCATGTCTGACTCCATTAGCAAGTCGTCAGCAAGAATTCATCATGGATGTTAATAGAATGTTTAATGATGCAGTAGATTTGTATCGTTACAAGCTTTTATGAACACAGCACTAATAGTTACACAAAAGTATGCACATTTTATTAATTTTGAATAAAAGGGGAAAATATAATAAGAAGTGAATACTAACCACTGGTTTACCGATGGTACTCAACATTGCTTGCAAGGCCCGAGCTTCTGCATCCAGCTCTGAGGAGAGATAAACAAAAGTATAGATCAAGAAATAGAAGATAAACCTATTTTTCACCTATTTTTTTTAGATTTTAATAGCAGCTGTTCACAGTTACGGTGTGACAAGCTTTTCTAAATCCATCATTACAGATACATTTGTGAAAGACATTTTCACACAATTTCACTACTGACCCTTGCTTCAACAGACATGAATACGATGTATTGGGGCTCAAAGAATTACTGTATGTATTCATGAAAGGGGTTGCAGCAAGTTAAGGATATTTTCAAGTTTGTTTACTATTAGCATACAATGTTTGTCCAAATGTAACAGAATGCAATAACTTCCTCTTTGTTACCAAGACATGATCAAATTAAAGAAAAACATTATGGTTCATAACAGTATGTTTCTTAAACAACCTCTTATATCTCTTATCTCTCTTACTCTTATATCATTTCTGCAATTTTCATAAGGTCAGAGGGTGAAAATATATTGAGCTCCCTTTTCAGAATTGCCAAAATTCCTTAATTGTGCACTGGTGTCACCAGGAAGCGGCGTTCAACTCCATGATTAATGAGCAGTAGGAGTTCATGTAATCAATAATAACGTTGGCCTTGTTGCTGATCCTTCACTGCCACCAGCTGCTGCGGCTAATGAGAAACTTTTCACAGCACCTAACCACATCACAACACACTCCTAACGTCCGAAAATTCCGCGTGTCAACCCAAATTGTAGAATTTCAACAAAGATCGACCCTTTGACCTCTTTACCTCCAGACTCTCCATTTTTCCCTCTGCCTGCCTGCCTGTCAGGGGCAGCCACTGCATGGCTGCGCTGCTCCTGCTCCACTTCCAGCCCTTTGCCTCCAATGCCATTTTGAATATCCACCATCGTGGGGCTATTGCAAGTCTTCTGTGGCGAATGGGGAGGGCTGTCCTTCAGCTGCCCTCCTCCTCCTCCTCCTCCTCCTCCCTGACGCTCCTTCAGTTTCTTCTGCAGACGCTCATATGTTTTGCTAGTTCTGTCATCTCTGTGTACAAAAGGTGGGCGTCCATGATGGGAGTGAGAATCTGTCGAGACTAAAGGAACAAAAAGGCAACACTTTACTCTTTACACTTTAAACAGATTGTACTGGCAGACAAGGAGGAAGAGTACAAAAAGGAGAGAAAAAAGGGGAAAATCCACAATAGTGAGGTTAACTCATTAATATGAACACGGAAAGACCTAACAGTTAAAATCCAGCCTTGGTTGTTTAGGCAAACTGCAGAGGACAAATAAATAACTCAATATAATGCTAGCTCCGACTCACCCTGCTCTGAGTAGATATTAGCTGGATGGTACTGGGAGATGTACTGAGAACTCATGTCGCCCACGCCCCCAGCCATGCCTGTGTACAGGTGGGGTGGTGGGGGCATCATGGCAGGGTGTGGGATGAAGGCAGACAGGTGGGCATGGGGTGGAGGGGGAGGGTGGTGTAGCGGGGAGTGCCCCCCTGGGTGGAACTCTGGTTGCTGAGGTAAAACCAGAACCCGCCGCACTCCATTCTCTTCTATGATCTACGAGGAACAAACAAAAAGCACCGAATGTAGACATCGATGCCGCTCAGAGTCCGACAGGATCGTCAGTCAAAATGCACTGGACTGGGTTGTTGTGTGGGATGAATACCTGTGAAACGTATCCAGGAGGCACATAGATTGGAGGCACTGAACCATTTGGAGACATCATGGGAACCTGAGCAGGACCTGTGAAGAAGGAAGAGGCAACATCAAACACCTTCCTTTAGGGCAAACAGCCGTTTCATCTGTAAATGTGTTGAGTGAACTACAGCAATCAACGGTGCAAAATATGAGTCCCATTCTGACAGGATTCATAGAAGGCCTAACCTGAGCCCTGAATACCATACAAATGTGTTGACATCAAATCAAAACTTTCCATAAAAGAACTATAACAAGTTCAGATCATCGTAACCTAACCAAAACATATTGACCCGGAAACATTGCTTTTAGTTTTAAACCTGGTGATAGGATGAGGCTATATTAAATTATCTCTTTTCTGTGTGAAGTCTTCTGAAAGCCAGAAAGATTTATTTCAGTTAGGTTGCTCTAGGACACAGATAATTACCCGAGTCAACCAGAATTACCACCTCCCATTTTGCCACCTACAGCATATGAGACTTGACAGGTATTTACTCAAGCCACCTAAAAATGCTACTTTGCCGTAGGGTATATAAAGTCCCCACGCAACACTTTCAAGGACTTTTCAATTTTTTAAATATCTACGAGTAAGAAAAACAGCATATTTTTTTTAATCAATAATTCTGGAAATAATCCTTTCAGCTAATAGATAATAAACAATATATGTTGTTGATCAGAATACATATGATCTACTATAAAGAGTAAACTGAAACACAGCCCACACTATATTCTATGAAAGCTCATTCCACGCCTTTAAAGTAAATGTGAATGTTTTCATAAGATGGAATTATTTAACTAAATCCCCTTTATTTTTATTTACTTGTTTTGTGGTTAAGAGCTTACAAATGGTCAAGTGTGATATACTGTTACTGGCAGAGCTGTGAAAAGAGATTAAGTGTGGGTTATAACGCATTTGTAAGGAGCAATACAGTTTCCCATATTATATGTTCATATCAATTTTTCAAAAACCTAACATACAAAGAGAACATGCAAACTCCCCACAGAAATAATTGAGAGTGAGGACCCTGTTACTGGCCATACCACCTAGTCACCTATATAAAAAAAGATCTAATCTAACATTTATTTTCTCCAAAAGAATGAATGTCTTGAAGAAGGAAGAATGAACATTAAAAGGGGTTCAGATTGGCTTGAATGAGATGTTAATACTGGATCACATTTCAAAGGCATAACATCAATGTGCATATTTTAAAATAAAGTAGCCCAATAGATATTTCTCAAATCTGTCATTGAAGAGATGTAGTTAACTGTGTACTGTAGGATAGAGGATGCACACACAAGTTATTGCTTTCTCACCATTGACTTCATTGGGAACATATTGCATTAGTCTTCCTGCTAATAAACTTTAATGGAAAAGACAGATAGCAGGTAGGGCTCTTAAACTAAAATCAAAAGGGCAACGGCAGTGAGCCTTTTTCTCCCAGGCTGTGAATTTCCCTTCTTTTTGTGCTCCCACACATGGGTGCATTAATTGCAAATGAGGGCAGCCACATAGGCTCACAATCTTTTGATTTTGAATTGGGTTTCAGATTACAGTATCACTTGAGTGGGTGTTCTGAGTGAGTGTGTTGGCACCACTCACTTTGAACTAATAAATAATGTTGAGCTGATGACAGGTGTTGCTGTGCACCTGCGCGATCACTGATTATGGGGGTATTTCAAGGTAGCATTTATTATATGTATACGTCAAACAAATCGACAGATGTCCATGCAGCACAGGTTTGTTTGAACAAATGGGTGATTTCAGGTGCACTGGGACACCGCAGGTTACAAGAGTGCTTAGCCGCATGCACCGGAGATTTTGTTTCACGACAGAAGTTAGGCTGAAATGTTCCTTCAGAACTTGAACAAGATTAAAGCAAACAAGACATTTTCACAAATAAAATAGAGTAGTAAAACAGGAAAGGGATTTAGACTGCAATGAAGTCCTTCATTTTGAGTTTTTTTCTAGTTTAGTCAGCTCTCACTACTAATTGGATGGATGGTTGAGGTTACATTTCCATGCCACTGCACTATCTAACAGCTTCTGGGGCAATTGCTGATTTATAGGAAATCTGATTAATCATTGTATTCTATTCTTTTCTAGCATTCTATAGGTCATTGTTTGTACATTTAGAATCAAAGTCTTTGCGTGCGCTGACTTAGAGAGCATGGGGAGAAGAGAACCATCAGATAACACAGGCTGAGGGAGGTCACTCCCTCATGCACAAACACACACATCTAAGAGAGTGAGAAAGAGAAGGGGGGAAAAAAAAGAGGAGAGGTAGGATGGAGAATGAGGGGGGGGGCCCCCACTCTTTTACATCAGTCTGACGCACGACTGCTGACAGAGATCAGATAGAAAAGGCCACGTCCCCCTCCCCCTCCCCCCCTGAGTCAACTGGAGCATTGGTTGTGCTGACGTGGCTGTGGCGTGCCAACCTTCCAGAGGAAGCAGCCATGGGAAAAACATCAGTCCTCCTCCACAAAACAGCAGGCTGCTATTGAGCCAAGAATAGCCACAAACAAGATGCCCATTCTGGCAGTGTAAACATAGGCTAGGTAACACTTTGGGAGCACCATTGTCTCCCTTCAACATCTCACAACCAATACTTGCCAACCTGCCTTCAGTGGCATGTTTTGAGTCAAGAAGGGAATGGATGTTATGGCCGGAAAATCGGGATATTTGTTTAGGCTGGGGGGAAAAAAAACTTTGCCCACAGACAAGGTCAGAGTTCATATATACATCAAGCACTATTGTTTTAAATGTTTTATGTTCCATATTATCATTTTCAAATCTACATCAATGCAAGTGTTATTGAAAAGGACAGCAAAACAATTAATAATTTTTTTTTTAGATAGAGCTCCATGAATAGTGTTATTGTAATAAACCTAAACTGAGATGAAACTGAAAAACGGGGATAACCGGGGTCAAAAAAATTCTGTAAATGTTTCCCGCAGGTCAAGGAAGATGAACACCCAAAACCAGTGTAACACACTTTAAGTCACTCCCACGGCAACCCCGTTAGGGAAATGCACACCACAAGTGACACTGCAACTGTGATCACACCAGGTAATCTACAGGCACACGTTACCGGCATCTATGAAAGAAAAGAATGCCCGGAACCACCCCACTCACAAGATAGCCCTTTGGTTAACCTAAGATGAAAGACTAAAGCAAACTAACACACCCAAAAATAACAAACATAAGGGCTAACAAGAATACGGATATTAAAAAAGGAAATAGTACACGTTAAAAAAAAACTTTCACCCGGGGTTCAAGACCCTCAACCAGGTCTGAGCTTTGGTGCTGGTCCGGCTTGTCCCACACTGGCTCAGTGCTCATGGTCCTCTGTCAGCTTCGCCAAAAGAGGATTGGTGTCCACACTCCTAATATCCACTGGCCCTGCCTTCTGTGGAGCCTAGTCCTGCAACCTATCTCCATCACCGGCGGAGGGCACCTACCCCTCAAAAAAAGGAATGCTTTCAGGTGCTTTTGTCAAACTTCGGCTCTCTTTCCCCCGCAATCAGTGACTCCATCACATCATTTTTAGAATACGCCCTACGGGCCACTCACTTGGTGGGCGGTCTGGTGCCCGAGGGCCCCATGTTGTCTCCTCCACTCTAAGGAATACCGCAAACGCAGGGAACTTTGCAGAAACAATCCAAACAAACGGCCAGCTTTAATCAGATGTACAAATAAACCTTCAATTAGATACGGAGAATAACAAGAAACAGGGAAGGCAAGCCAGACAGAGGCTGGCTGGATTAAGACGGGGGGGGAGTGAAAAACAACAAAGGGACACTGCTGGGCAGGGCAAGAGCGAGTAAGGCATAAAGATAGACAGTGTGTGGTGTCAAATGGGAGCTCTCAATAAGCCCCATTGGCAACATGATGAACATGGAGCCAATAAAGATGGAGCAGGCTTGATTATTAATCAGAGCTAATAAATTGTCTCTATCCACAATGAGGACAGGCAAGGGAAGGCAAGCAGGTTGGCTAACAAAAGCCAATAATTAAAAACAAGCAGGGGAAAGAGGCTTCATGTGATAACTTAACTGTCAATTAAACCAAGAAGGACTTATTGCAGGTAATACTCTAACATTGATTTTTGGTGAAGACACTGTGGTTCTCCTTTTGCACGACATGGCACATCTCGCATGCAGGAGCAATCTTGCATCAATTAAGAAGGTAGTAATTTCCTTTCAGTGAAACATTCAATTAGCAGATTGCGGAGCCATAACCAGACTGCCACTCTACATCATGCCTATTAGGCACATCATGCCATCCAACCACCACCTATTGAGGAAGATAGAGGGGATCAAGAGGAAAAGACGGAACAGCCAGTCTATCGATCACAGTGCAAACTGGAGCCCGAGGGGGGAAGCTGTATTGTAAAGTGTGTAACTATTTAATCAGAACGGCCATTTTCTCCTAGGCGTTACCTGACTTGGTCTTAAGTCCTGATAATTTACGGCACCCGCATGAGTCTTGTAACCCCACCAGCATGAGTGATGTTTAAAGGAGCGGACAAAATTAGTAAACTCCATGCCTGAGCTTATTAGAGAACAATATAAAGTGCTGCTGCACTCCCTCTCAGGCAAACCCACAACAAAAGTCATTGGAAGTATGGAATTGTCAAGAAAAAGACAATTCAATTCTAGAATCACTGTCTCCTGCTATGACAAGAAGTTAACATCACAAACCACAGAGATGTTCATTTTAAACAAATGTAAAAAGATAAGAGTTGTGATGAAATCACACTGCTTCAAGCATTTCACGCCTGACTTACCTTATCGATAAAAACACAAACAAAAAAGTAATTTTTATTTGGAACACCCCTCCTATCTCAACATATTTCATGATTTCTCCTTTTCCCCATGGTATTAACGCATCAATGCGAGCATGAGTCACAAGCTCATTCATTCATATAAATTACTCACTGCAGAAGCTGTGAATGAATAGTGCCTGTGTATGCATTCACACTTGTATGTGTACATTTCCTTGGAGTTGGGTGGGGGAGGAGATTATGTGGCTAATGTGGCCTAATCATATGAATCATATGTAAGTTTTGAAGAAGGTGCTGAGTGTGAGGAAACCTGGACCCATGCCAGAATTGTGAACATGAATTAATTCTTAATGTATACCATCATCCAAACCAATTGCAATTGTATATGTTAAAATGAATGACTGACTGGAGCATAATACCTGTGCCACCCAGTGAAAATCTACTGCTCCATGATACTTATGACTCACCAGCTACGTATGAGAAAAAAAAGAAAAGAAAAGAAAAGAAAATGGATGGGTGAAAAATTAGGACAAAAGTCTCAAAGGACATAATGCCTGATTGGATGAATAAATAATAGATATAGTCATGGAAAGCTTTAGAACTTTAAATCAATTTAGCAAATTTAATTTGATACAATTTGCAGTTATTTTGATATATTTTAAAAACTCACATTTATCTTACAAATTATGAGCATTTTAGAAGTAGAGCTTCCAGTGGAGGAAATTCCAGTGGAGCTCAACTTATGACTTACTATACAAGAGTATGGGCCGTATGGATAGACCTTCACTACAGAAATCAACAGATTAAGTCTTTAACAGTACACATCCTGGCTGATAGAAAATAAGACCATCTGCTGCACCTTAGAAATGACGGTCTTTCACAGCTATGACATCAGAACTGAGGGACAAGTGGACAGATGTGCTGCCTAGCCAGCGCCTAATAGGGAGAAAAGCGTGAAGAGCGAGCCATGGTCACAAGTGGACCAGGTGTATGCATATCTGAACGCAGTATGCATCACACACAAACACACACGCACACGCAGTGTATAGCTTCCTGTTAATACGCCAGAATGACTACCTTGGCTTTTGTGGGAGAAAGCAATTCTCTATCAGGCTCAATAAGCCCAGTGGAACTAGACGGTGCTGTCAGCCATCAACAAGAGACTGATTCATCCAAAGTGATGTGAATCACTGGCAAGCTAAGTCAGATAAAGCAGTGGATCTAATCAACCCAATGGTCCTGATGCTGACTAACGTCATCAGTCCCCCAGCCTATTGGGTGGTCTATTGCTTGGTGCAATTCATATAGCCCTCAAATCTATATTGGCAGATGCTGAAAAAAAAAGAGTGACCGAGGGAGGTCAGGGGAAAGTTGCTGAAGTAATAAGGGTATGTCCACTCAAGTACAGAACTCCCATTATGGTAAGGAGGACAGTGAGCAGGAAGTTACTAAATGACCAATCTAATTAGTAGCCCCTCCTCTAAGGCAGTAAAAGCCTTTCATTAAATAATGTCTCTTTGTATTAAACAGGTAATCATACACTAACGCAAAGCTTTTATGGTAATCCAACTGCTAAAAATACAAGATTGAATACACAAATCCGTGTGGGATGGAGCTGGTCCAGAACAAATAAATACATGTAAACCACACCATCCTGGCTCTGGAACTGTGTACCTGTACAGGCTGTACCTGTCAGGACATACTGTGGTTAAAGGTGAAGGCATGCATATGCACAACGTACACTTAAGTGAACAAATGTTTCCCCGCTGTTGTGAACACACAACAAATCAAGCCGACCAACCACAGCATGTGCATACATGTATGCATGCCCGCCCGTCTGCATGCATTCTTCTCCCACCCTCCTTGTACCGCAAGTGGTGACTCATCCCTCTAGTCACGTCACAGGGAGATGAGCGCACCCTGTGACAGGCCAGTTAGTAGCAGTCACACTGATCTATGTGGCACCTCTCAGCTCTTTGTTTCTCCTCTGATGGAGACACTATGTATGCTTGCTCCCTATCAAGAGGGTTTACAGGGTTCATAATGGGGGGGCCGATGTGGGAGCAGAGTCAGACAGGGTTAGGGAGAAGAGCCCCTGTGTGAATAAATTGTATGATGGCTTCCTGCTTGGGCAGCATCACTTTATATATCCTTTCCTTTGTCAGCTATACTTGGATGCCCAAGGCCTATTGCACAGGCTTACTGTCCTTTTACTATTCATATACATTGTAAAGCAAGGTCAAAGACTGCCGCCATAAATGCTGGAGTCCTTCAATAGTGAGACAGTAAGCACTAGTCTTCACATGCTTCATTAGATTTATACTATATTGTTGAGCATCATCTCAACGAATAGTGAACACCATTCACAGGCAAAACTTTATTAAATTAAATTGCTAATGACAGGGAAAAAATGTTTGACTAAAACCACATAAATGTAAATATGCGGAGTAGTGTCTAATGTGTTACGTATATGACCTACTCCACGTAGCTCATATACGTAACATTATTTTTTGATTCATAATTTCCCAGGCAACTTTATTTGATCATGATCATTTCCAATTATGGGCCCACAGATCTACCTCCTACAAATATTCCTGCTGCCTTTGGTTCACAATGTCAGCGACGTGCGGGAGCCAGACTAGTTGCCGTCACAAAGCAACACAATCAGCATCAGTTGAGTGAAAAGGAAAGAACAGCCACCCCATCGAGACAAATAAGAATGTGTAACACATCTTACTCCAACACAACTGCTCTCTCCTATACCGACACACTGTAATTATAGCATGTTTCACATTATGATAGACACACAGTTCATTTTAAGATCTTTCAAACAAAACTGCAAAAACAGATGAGAGGAAAAAATAATTGAAATTGTATTTAAAAAAGAAATAGCATGAAATTCTAGGAAAACAATGTATATAAATCATAGTTACAGCAACGAATGGGGTGGTATACTTCATGTATTTGCTGGTTTTAACCACATTTTACGTCTGTTGCTAGAAAAGTGTGGATATCTGGAAATGTAAAATTGCACGACATGCTGGTGCCTGCAGGAGACTGGGCTATATGTCTCAGGATTTTCCCACAATTGTAATGCTCAGGCGGAAGTCCTTAATTTGAGGAATAAAAAGGCAAACAATGCTATGATGGTTTCTGTTTAATAATGCTGTGATTTGAAGTGTTAGCTTTATTCACCGGTCTCTCCCTGTATGTTTGAGTTAGGGCGGAGCCCAGCTCCTAATTTCACACGCACACAAAAAGACACTGGAGCAGAGTTGCCTTGTGGATCCAATAAACCAGGTTCATTCTCATTTGAGCTGATGGCATCTCAGAATAATTTTATATAAGAATTTCACAAAGTATCTTAATGTCAACAGTATTTTAATAACGTTCTATATTAGTTACTGTATATAAGTAAGACATTAGGCGTTATATTTAAAATATAAATAAATTCTGATCTTGTAAAAAATTATCATTTAAAGAAGTGCAACAATAAGCAATTTAGAAATGCATCGAGATCTATTTTACAATTTAGTTGAGTACTGAGGTGGCAGGTTCACACACCTATTTCCTGTAGTGACTGTACTATTATATGTATTGGCTGGAACTATAAGATGTAAATAAAATAATAAACAACAACGAAAGTTATCAGGGAATAAGCGCTATTCTCTCTGACGTATATTACGTAAATATATGCGGATCCTGGTGAACCCCTTTTTTTGTCACTCTACACATTATATAAAACACTAGAACAACTTTATGTACTGAACCCCAGTCTGATCATATTTTGCAAATTTGTATATTAGAAATATATATAGGCAAGGAAAATACTAGGCAATGTAGACAAGTCTCACAGCTTTCCATAGATGACAAGGTACAAGTAAAATATTGAGCATTTGAAATAAGTAGCACATTAAACTACAGATTTTCGACAGGCCGGTGAATCAAAGAAGCCATTTATCTTACCAGCACAATGCCCTGAATCTAATACAGTGAAAATAGTGCTCTCTGCTGTGCAATGGTGCCTGTCCATTGAATATAAATTGTCCCTCATTTCACAGTCTTCATATTAAGGAAATTACCGAGAAGGGAAACGTGGATAAAAGGATTTCATTTGTCTTGTTACTTTGGTGATTCCAATAGGAGTGACAATTTTAATGAGAATGGTCATATTTGCGAAAGAGAAAATAAGATTTTTCCTTTGGCGTCTGCACCAAACATATTCACTGACGTCTGGAGTATTATTTGTAGGCCAGGGAATGTCTGTAGCACATTTTAGAATTGTGTATTATATGCTGTAACATAACCTATTCAAAAACACAACAGCTCTAGCAGTTGAGATGTTGCATTTGGCCATATTTTCATTTAGATAATATTTTGATCCATTGTTCAGTGCCATTTAAACCAGTTCAGATATGGTTAAACTGTACAGTCAAATATTCTAAAACCATATGACTGACTATTAGACTGACTTAGTATTACAAAGCTAGAATCACTTGCAAAGGAGGCATTTCAGTCTTTCCTCCTTGCCTGAAGGAGTTACTGAATGAGGGGATCCAAATATATCCATATGCAATATGAAATTCAAATTTTCTGAATCATTACACAAAACACACTAAAAGGTAAACCTGTAACAAGAGAGAATATTTCATACCTGTGATACACTGAAACTGACCATCCTCGCGTCGAATAGTGAAGGCCTCACCTGGGTTTACCTGCACCAGGATTACCTGTGGAGAAATAAAGATGTTTCATTTGACAATCAAAATTAAGTGTTTAACCTGTTTGACACTGAATAGTTCCTTACCACTTTTCTATCAGAAACGGGTTCATTATCAAGCAGATTTGCACTTATGAGGAATTTACGTCAGCATTTTGGCGCATAACAAATATAGGAGAAGTGAACTTTTTTTTTTTATATTAACTATTTGTAGCAGTAGAGCTTCACTATGCAGGCAGTATACACACTCAAGGTTTCGGCTATTTTTTTTCTCCACGGCGCTAGTGTGCGATTGGTGTTACACAGACGTTGTTTGGTGCAAAACCATACATGCAAGAATAAAAAAAAAAAATCTAATCCCATCTCTCATTTAGAGAATTTCACTGGCAGATGTACAAGAAACAGAACACATCAATAAGGACCATAACACACAAAGCTGTCTGCCGTTGGTAAAAGTGACCAAGACTCCTTAAAATATGTGCAGAAGACTGTTTAGCAGGGGGATAAATATGTATAAAAAAATAAATAAATATATATTTTTTCTATATAGGTGACTTGACATGAATACCAATATTATTTGCCACAACACTCGCCAACACTCATTCTGTGTCAATTTTGAGACAACAAATGGAAATATATAAATGTTGTATGCTACATTTAATCATGATTAATGATTAAAATGCCAACTTCCAACTTAGACCCACTGAATTATGGTTTTAGATGTCTTCCACGTAAGTGCATTTAAACTGCTAGTTTCTGGTTGAGGAACAATCAAGCAGAAAATGTGATTATTATTTCAATCCTCTTAACATAGCAAAAAGCAAACTTAAAAAATAACCTCTGTATTTGAATGAACTGATTCAAATTTACAGAGTTTATCATGATAAGTAATAAGTTAACGATGCTGCCCTACACCAGCCTCTTATTATCAACCATATAACCCAAGCACCAAACTCAAATAAGAAGAGAAGGGTGAATATTTGTCTAAGTAGAAAACTTTTTGAACCATTTAATGCCATTGACAATATAGTCAGAGAGCTGGAAAGAAAACTCAACTGATTCTTTCATCATATACCCAGACTATGTCAAAAGAACCTGAAATAATGCCCTCTAAATCATTTCAAATTCTTTAAACTATTAACTTTCCCTAATAAATGTCAAGACAGAGCACACATAGTAGGTGTGTGGGCGCTAGTTACCTCACTCTTGTGGAAGTCGCTGTCATAAAATCTACAATCCCCTGGCAAAGGGCTTTGGCCACGGTTCTCTTCAAGCACAGAAATCATCAGCACCTCCATCTCCGACACTGCTCCTATTCATGTGCTCGGCAGGGGGAGGAAAAAAACCCTTTGACTGCCACACAGAAGCTAATATGTTCCTACACACCCACACGAGCAGCATCAGCAGCAAGTGTAGACGATGGTGGTGGAGGCAGAGCAAAGGAGGGAGGGGAGGGAGAGGAGGGAGAGGAGGGAGGGGAGGGAGGGGAGGGAGGGGAGGGCAGGGATGGATGAAGGGGGTAGGGGTAGGGGGTGAGGGCAAGGGTGGTCTAAGTCTATGCACTTTCCTGTCAGGCGAACGTAAATGTCTGCTGTCCACTCCTTTTATGTGAGGAAAACACTTCTCTTGAAAATATTTCTCTCTTTTCCGATGTAATTTTTCAACATTGAAGTTCCATTTCTAATCTATGTACAGTATGTCGTCTCATATATATATATACACACACACACACACACACATACATACATACACATCAGAGATGTTAGAGATTTATTATATATATATATATATATATATGACATTCACTGTGGGTTAAAGAAATCAAAAGGAAGTAAATCTTGTTTACAAAAGATCCGACTGCTACTTACTGTTGCCCGCATTGCTCGTTCTCATTCAGGCGTCGCTATTCACGCAGTCACAGAGAAAGGAAAAAAAAAAAAAAAAAAGAAGCTCCAGGGTCTAAAAGACCCCCCACCACTTCCCCCAACCCTCATGAGAAATCACATAACCTACGGAGCTTGCACATCTGGCTGGGTTGATCATTTTACACCCTCTACTTCCATCAACTCTTGCGCAAAAATTCAAAAAGACACCGACAAGAGGCGTGGAGGGCAGCGGGAGCTATGTCAGCAGATGTGGCTCAGTCTCTTGTGCTGGATACAGCCTTCACAGTAAGTGTGGCGTGAATCTCGCGCTTGCTTCGCCGGGTTCAGCCTTATCCGCTCTATAGCGGCGCACTCTGCAGCAGGCGGCTCGTTCACTCTCTCCTCTAGCTCCGGTGCAGCTTCCCTACCGTCAGTATCCACAGCAACCCCTTCAACAAATGAGCCACAGCAATGTCCACGACAAACCTTCAGAGAAGAGACTGGAACCTTATCAGCAGCGGCCGCTCTTTGGGAAAAAGGCAATTTAACCCAAGAAAGCAGGAGCAAAAATGAGAAGCACAATGAATGATGTCTTGGTTTGCTATTCAGTTTTCTTCCTGCCTCTGTCAAAGATTGTGTGCCTGTGCCAGCTCAGTTAATGCCTGCTGTGCTCCTTAATGCATAATTTCAATGGCATTCCATCAGGGTGTGATCATAGCACAGCTGAGTCACCAATGGTATAAGGGTTACATAGCGTGGGGAGTCCTTTGTTCTGCCTTTTTTCACAACAACAACAACAACAACAACAACAACGGCGTGAGAGAGACGAGCGACCCACGCAGCGTCCAAGGCTGACATACACGAATACGCTACAGTCCTCCTTCCCCTCCCTTCCCCTCCCCTCATACTCTCTCTGGCTCCCTCTCCCATTCACGGACAACCTGCCATACACCTCCTCTCAATACTCTGATCGATGGGAGAGGAGATGAGGTTGTGGGAGTGCAATTGTGGAGCTCCCACATCTGTGACAACTGCAGGATCCGGTTCACTAATGTCCCACTGCTAGTCAAAAAAGCTATGCTATTTGCATCGACACAATAAATATGACCGGCAACCATTCACTGCTTCTGTAACATCTGTCCTCATTCATTCAACTGTTCAGTTCTTAAAGCGACAGTGTTGATCACTTAATCAGCAAGTGGTGTGTTAACAGATACCGTGCGTCACTGTCACTGCTGAGCCAGGGGTACGTCAAAACCCTGCACAAATTGAAATCCTAATTTTACTATAAACACTGATTTATTTTTAGTGTGTTGACAATCTAGTCCAGTTTTTTTTTTTACCAAAGCACAAGATGAAATTAAGATAGTACCCCCTATATTTAAAATGCATATTGTGCAGTGTCAGGATGACTTTCTCTGTCCAAAAATATTTTCATAAAAATTCTGTCCATAGCGCATGCACATCCACACCTGAGATTCAGAGCACCTAAACAAGTCCATTCCAAACCAAGCAACCCGATTGACCTACCCTTTGGAAGAGTAAATACCTTGCTTTTTCCCCAAAATATTTACTGCAACAATGGAGGCTGATATTCTAGAACAATTTTGTATCAACAGCCAGGTATTGCAACCGAAGTCTTGGACAATATGATCAAATATTTCTAATTCAAACTTAAAACTACATAATAAAGTGCTGTTAGGCAGTTATGCTGGAAATTTTCTTAAGATTAAGCTTTTAATAATAAAAGAAACCTCATTACGTTATAAGAGAAAAAAAAATGTTTTTCCAGTGGCATCGTCTACAACACTGTTGGTACAATAATGTGTTGTTTTTTTAAATATAGTGATATATACAATAGCTGAGGAAAATATCCCACTGGGAGAAAAAGAGACATTTTTAGATAAAACATGTTCTACTTCTAATAATTCTACTTGCCAGAGCCAACTGCATGTCACAGTTACCCTTAGGCCACATTCAGACAGACATTACCTTTGCATTAAAACAACAGAGGGGCCCGCCTTGGTGGGCGTTGGTTGTTAAATGTACCAGTGAGACAGTAAAATATCTGCGATGTATCCACAAAGTGGCTGGCAAATGGTGTCTTTCCGAATGACGACACATGGTCTTGCGGCAAAAGATGAACCACGTTCAACTTTTTTTTGCCTTGCGTCACAACAGTGCATAGACAGCGCTAGGATACTGCAAAGGTTAATTTTCACACAGATGACTAAGCACTGCATCATGGAATGGTTTCCTGTTCATATTCACAACACAACCGATCTTTATAACCGGAAGGAAAAAGGACACATTAAAAAAAAAAAAGTAACCATGAAAAGCAGATACTCAAATTTTTAAAACAGTATGCCTCAGGGCTTTAAAAAAATTGCTGCTTCCCGTTCCCATCACAGTAAAGATTTATGTATATTTAAGCCCAATGCAAACAGCGCGTGGATCAACCCTGTTTCACAGGTGGCCACTGCTGTGTTTTATTACCCGAGAGAATGGGCTTCATGCATTCATGCTCTGACGTTTCCCGGCCGTTGGTGACTCAGAGTTCAGTTTTCTCACTATTTGTTCCTCTTAATTGTTTACTGTGCGTTGATGTGACACAGCAGCTGGGTGGACAGGAAACAGGAGCCAAATGACACAGGGAAAAACCTGCCAGAATCGGAACCAGTCAGGCACTAATGGAGTCTCCCCACAGCTGACAGCATTTGCTTTAGTGTGCAATGATAATTCAAGGCAATGTGATGATCCTCCACATTCTAGATTCCAAGGGAAATGTTGCATGATGTGATAAGCAGCCATCTTTCATGCTGTACCCCATCCATGTAAATATTCATCCGTATAGATAAGTAGGTAAGTGGCTAGAGGATTTTACTCAATATTTCTGTATTTGGCTCCTGTGCCTGGCTTTTGATTGCTTTAAAATCTTTAATAAAAATATATAACTCCCTGAGTCATGCTGCCATCACAATACTTTGCAGTGGAGCTGGTGTTTGATGGGCTCTGGTAGTCCTGATATAGAGATCTCCACGGAAATATGCATTTTAAGTTGAATCAGACCTTCCACTTATTTAAATGTAACATTTCTGTAAACATCAGACTTGCTGTCATATGCTTTTTTACTCTTTAGTAATACCTTGCCCCCTGTCTGGCTTTTCTACCACATGACCCAGACGTGTAAAGTGCTGCAATCAGTATACTTCAATCTTTCACCACAGTGAGGGCAATTCTGCTAGAGTTGTATCTGTTCCAGGTCAGCTTGCTGACCTATGTCCATGTAGCTTGGTAACTGTGTTCGGTCAGTGAACCTGCTCTGGGAAAAGTCCAGTTATTGTCATTTTTTTGTAACAATGTCTCTTCCTAGATATTGATGTATTGTACAAGCCTACAGTATGTGTGTTGATGTCAGTGTGTTTAAACAGGCAAATATTAGATGTCAGAAATAAAAGATCAGTGAGTGGTGATCAGCTCAATAAACTAATTTAGCAGACAAAGGACGTTGTACTTGTGTCCACTTGGCAAATTGGTGCAGTAATAAAGGTATTGTTTGTCTCACTGGCTTCGAAGAAAGTGCTAAACACTGCTGAGTCACGCTCAGGACGCACTGTCCACCATCTCCACAGACGATTCAGTGGATGAGAGGGAGAGAAACAGAGTGGGTTGCATTTTTGTCACAACATCTCAGGCCCTTTGGCAACTTATGAGGGGCACAGGTCCAGGGCCCTGTCTCCTGTGTCTGGCTATAGCTTACAAGGCCAGCACTAAAGGCGGCTGAGTAGCGAGTGAGGTCTCACCATCCCACAGTAACATTAGCCCACGCATGGCACAAAGCCACAAGCAGACCACACACTCATGGCTGTGTGCTCCCTGTTCAATTTGTGTTGCTACTATTCAATGCTGAGTTTTGTCATACAAAACCAGAGCAAACATTCAACAAGACTCCGGTGTTTAAATCTCAGCTCAAGTTACAGATGATTTTAGATAATCTGATTTTTTTTTTTTTTAAGTAAGAATATTTTTTATCCTTATTTAAGTAAGAATATGTTAAAATATAAGGGGTGCTACGTTGTCTGGAGAGATCTAGTAATTATACATATTTCCCAAAATAATCCTTGAGGCTGTTTCTTAAGGACAGTTTTCTAGCAAGCATGTACCGAGGAGTGGCGCTCTGCTGATAGCCAATCTTTCATTTATACTAACTACGTATTGTTTATTTTTCCTAGTGATTTTATGACTTATAGTCACAGGCACAAAGTGCATGAAAAAATAAAATGGCAGGTTTAACAGAGAGCATTAACAAAATGGAAGAAAATATACATAACCTTCAGCACAGTACATAATCCATCAGCTAGAATTCAACACTGACAGAAAGAGACCGATTCATCTGTTACCGTTTTAGCTATAACCCAAATGGCAAGAGCATGAAAGATTTGGCGGGAGAGGGGCTTAAAAGGATGTAGGCAGTGAATCATACTGCACCTAAAGTCATCTTATAAAGGAATCATCTCAGATAATGACCGCTAGACAACAGCTTCCTCTCGGACTCAGAATAATTGGTCCAACAGAGCGTTTATGCCGAGCAGAGACTGGGATAAAGAAAGCAAGAACAAAGAATAAGATGTTATTGTGGCATCTTCAAATAAAGGTCAGAAATAGAGGGCTCAGCCATCGCTGTGAATCCTCTTCACTGTCACCAGAGTCCTGCCTTGCTCTATCAGGGCCCAGACCCCTCCAGTGGTTCCTGCGCCACACTCTGCAGCTGTCATGATATTTAAACACCTCCTCAGACACACAACAAACACACATAAACTATATCTTAGTAACAGCAACGCTAAAAGCTCTTGGTCGAATGATACGAGGGGGGTTCTTGCGTCACAGGTAGTGAGTAGCCAGGCTGACAAGATTAAATCAGTCACATTAGAACCAAAAGAATTAGAACCAAACATCAACACTGATGTCAAAATCTATGAAGAACAGATTAAAACAAGTCTTTCTGCTCAAGAGCCCCATTTTGTGTGCATGTTTATGACCTACCCCTCTTTTGCAAAAATAAATAAATAAATAAAAAAGCAGACATCAGTCGGAAGCAAGGTAATTATGCTAAAGAGAGCTAGCAAAAGAACACTTAAACCGAACTACTGAACATTGTCAAATGTAATAACTTGCAGGCTTGTTGAAAATCATGGTTATAGAGGGATAAGGATGGGCCCTTAATTTGCAATTCATAACATTCAGTACTGAAAGCATTTCTGTTGAAAAAAATAATAATAATTGCACTGCCCTAATGGTTGCCCTGTGTATCGCTGCCTATTGTTCACTATGGCAACAGTCATGAATACTAGAAATAAAATATTCTTTACACTTTCTTTTATGTTTTGCCATCGATTATGTTGGGTTGTAGCAGATGCCATACATATTACTTCATGTAAAAAATAAAGAGATGTAATGATAGGTAGAAATCCATCGATTCTGTATCAAACTGTAGATTCTATATGTGGCTATATCTGGGGGCGGAGATCCTAACACCCAAAATGCAAAAACTAAGTCATCCTACTGTGGTTCAAACAACACAGCTACTGCTGTGTTATTTGACACTTGTTATTCTTTATAGGAAGGCATTACACTGTGTTTCAGTGATCATGAACATGCAGTGTCTCAAATGGGCTGAGCAGCTGGGTGGTAATGATGTAAGCCAGGAAGGAACAGCCACATTGTATGCCTCTCGACCCTCCTAGAACACTGTAAACACTGACATGGGACATGTTCTGATAATCAGGTAACATTTCTGGCATTTAAGGTAAATGATTTCCATGAGAACAACATACACAGCACAACCCGACCAGAAAAATGTGATCTCTATGTGAACAAAGCCTGATTCAGATGTTGGATTTTCCACTGCGGAAAAATGACAAGGGGGGTGGAAAGGCCTTTTATAGGGCAGTGCTAATATTAGCAAGTCTTATCTTGACAAACTGCATAAGGAAATGCTGAAAAAGATATCACTGTGGGTTCATGCAATCCCCCAGGAAGTCACGGAAACTTAAGCAAATCAAACTGATGACCATCCAAATGACAGGAAAATCACCAAGGCTTGTCAGGGCCACTTAATCTCACTACCGACAAAAGAGGATGGGCGATATCACCCGATATCCTGTACCCATTCAGCAAAGGCTGTTCAAAACTGAGAGAGATGTGGATCATAACGAACATGCACCTGTTGCCTATGAAATATGCTCATGAGCAACTTTGAGGACAGAATGTCTATTTGGGGCGTTTCATTACTAATCTGAGTAAGAGCTATCTCTACAGATTTTCTTTAGCTCCTAAATGAAACCACCAAAAGCTTCAGGTTTCGCAAGTGGTGGACATTACATGCATCTATAAACGAAAATTGATCAGGAAACTGTTTTTCTCAACATTAAATCAGATTGAGTTTGAAGCACCACAGTAGAGAGGATGAAATTGTTCTGAAAGTAAAGCTTGGGTTGCTTGCTCTATTAACAACAACTGACTAAATAAACCAGAAGCACACATTTCCTCAACTGTAATCATGATATCCATTTGCCATGAGAGTAGAGAGGTGCGAGTGTACCTGCTGGGGGCCATCACCGTTGACCATGGCTGGGGGTGGTGGTGGTGAAGCCAGGATTGGGAGTTCAGGGCTGAGAAGCTGGCCGGACTCCAGAGGTGGGATGTGGTCTGCCATGTCTCCCTCATTCACACTACTGAAGAGGTACTCCTGCAACAAAGACATGGTGATCATTTGAGGTATTCTAAAGGTCAACCTGGAAGATGGCAGGATGCTGGGCCCATCAACAATAATAAAATGGGATATATAATACCTTAACATTTGTTTATTTCTGATTTGTGAATCCAAACTATTAAAATTGGATGTAAAAACTTTATGTTAAGGGACGGATGGATGTGGGCACTCTCACCTTTACAAATAGGTGGCATCAAAATAGTTAAAAAACTAATTCAATAACAAGTGAATATTCTTCAGATATGAAGGTTGAGCAATAGAATTTAACTCATGTTCAATCATTTATTTCTGGTGGCTATGGTCTATATTTTGTGATTTAAAACTATGCCGCGACTAGTACAAAAATGAAGCATGTGGCAAAGAACTCTCACTTTTCCACTCATACTGTGATAAGCAGCCCACTTGCCTCCTGTAGAATATATTTTCTGATGGTGTCCCTAAGCACCCAGGCCTGATATATATCACAGACCAAATATATATATTCTTGTATTGCATATAAACACATGGCAAGCCATTAGCTAATATACACTCGAAAGAAGCTTGTCTCAAGAATTCTGCGTGAGGAGTTTATCAATAAAAAAAGCTAAATTGTCCACTCAAAGGAAAACAAGGTAATGCATTAACAACAATAGATCACAGTGATATTTTGTGATACAGCGTACTCACATCCTTCATATGGCTCAAATATACAAAAGCTGAGCATGCTAGGTCTGCTAAATTCAAGCAATCAACAAATGCAGAGCAACCAGGAGGCAGTGTTTCCCCTACCATTGACTTGGGGGGCGCCCCCCTGAAATTCAGTGTAAAAATAATAATAAATAAATACATACATACATACATACATACATAACAATGATTATAATAATTATTGTTAAATAATGTAAAACACAATTTTTCACATTATACAGGTGTTATTTTGATGTTATTAATCAAATGTATGTGCCACATTTAAGTTTCAGTTTCTACTGCCTTGCTTTTAAGCTTTCAGTTTCACAAAAGGCAGGGCTCCGCTCCCCTCACACACACTCAGGTGTGCTCAGACCTAGGGTCAGACAAAGAGCGGATTAAAAGAGAGGTGAGAAAGATATCACATATCACAAAGCATATAATTAGAATTTTTTTTTTTTCGCTTGACAAAAAATGCTCATTGCACTTATTTTGTGATTTTTCAAAAAGATAATTCATTAAACATTTTCAGAATGTACTTACCCTTTTTACTGAAGCAAATGTAACAATTCGGTTATTATGCTATTTTTTTTCTTGTTCGGCACCTTAAGATCAAAAAGTTTGACTGCCCCTTACAAGACAGATTTGGATAAATAAATAAATTGACACAAATAGGGGGAAGAAAATGTTTTGTTGTAATTATTATATATGTTGATGAATATGATAACATCTTAATAAGTCTCCTAGCTGTTTGTTCAGTTCCAAATGCTCTGTAAAGGGGTCCTGCAGTGTCCCCCTAACAAACCAAGTGGAAACACTGAGGGGGATACATAAGCTCATGTCAAGCCAAATCCTTTTTGACTACCCAGGGAAGATACAGTGTCTTTAAAGACACTCTTGTGAAATAAGACTACTGTAAACAACGGCAATGTGCCAAAAGGAATACAAATCATGTGTTGAAAAAAAATTAAGAGGTATCACATGGCAAACAAAAACTATGTAAAAAAAAAATTACATGAACTCCATGAGGGAAATGTAACACGTGTCCTTGAACCTAATTACAATCTAGCGCATGCGCCCCTAAACCAGACAGTGATCTGGCTTATCTGTTTGCATTAGCCCCTCCCCGCCCTGAGCTTAAACAACAAAGTCAGTTTACAGTGTGATGGTCAATGAACTGGATTTGAGGACCTATAAAGACAGTAGAGGACTGACATGAGCTAACTCTAGTACTACTGGCAGGCTTTCTCCAGGATCCTTAGGCCTTAAAGTCAATCACTGCAATCACTTTGTATATAACTCAACGTCAATTTTCAATAGATCCGAGTTCATTTATAAAATTGTTTACTCGGAACACACTCACTAAGAGGATAAGTATTATAGGGTGGGTCCCTAATCACAGGAGCTTCTCTTCTTTCCAATTGTCCCTGACCACCCTCTTTTGTCACACAGGAATAAAAAGTTTAATTATTCATTTTCCATATCTGATGACATTTTAGTTGGCACATAATGTGCTTTTATCATTTTTTGATGAGTTGTTATTTACCTGTGGATGTGAATAAACCATGCTGTAACATTTCCTCTTTACTCCTACGCCTCTTCCTTGGGGCTACAAAAGTTGTCGATAAATAATCAAATATCCCTGTCGTCCCCTATTAAAAACCAACAGTAAAAAATGCCAGCTGTTAACCGGTGACTGGTGGTAAATTGCCTTTGTGGCTGCTTTACAGTAAATCCTGTGCACATCTTCACCTGTTACAGGACAATAAACATGACCTCTATATATCGTTATGGAGGCAGCATCTGTTGTTGCCCTGATTTTACATCATATTTGACTGTGTGAGCAGCAGCTGTTTCTCAGTTGCAGTTTTGACAAAATGAAACGTACAACAGGGAACAGGGAAATCCCCCGGAAGGGTCAAAATAACACTGCATCTCACCAACTCCTCTGCTTAATCCTCATTGTCATGAATTAGACCAAAGCATAAACACAATCATGAAGATTGAGAAGAAAAAATATAGCATAATGAAGTTTTGATTGTCAGTGGATCATAAAAAACAAAATATACCTCTGTTTTTAACCAACACTTTAGTGTGACAGTTAAGCAGAATTATTATAAGAGAAATATTTTCCAGCGCCAATCTGCTTCATATGTTATGTATTTAACAGCTGGCTATCCACTTTGAGCAAGTATTTAACTTAACGTTGTACTACACAGAACTGTTACTAGGTCTGTTAAATGTTTAAAATGCCAAACTATAAATAAATACGTAAATTAAAGTAGTGTTACTTATTTGAGACATATTCAATGAAACTCGATTAGCAAAAATATATATACAATACAGCCAAGACAATTGTGTAGCTACAGGTGTTTGCATGTGTGTGCGTGTGTGTATGTGTGCGTGTGAGGCTAGGCGTTGTGGATGTTCGATCTAACTGCAGAATAGCATGAGAGCCCGCTCATTAACAAACGATAGCATTCACGTGTATTTCGAGTTCCCTTCAGAAAAACATACATACTCCGCGGGCAACACAAGTGAATTAGTGGCGATAACGAGGCTAACGTTACTCACTAAGTCAGTCAGCAGCAGCAGCAGCAGTCCGGGCTGACACAGCGATGCACAGTGATGGTTCCTCTGCTGCTTTCCCCCAAATGTTTCACGTCTGCGAGTTCCAATGACCGGCGGCTGCCTGTGACAACTGAGACGGACAACTGGCTAGCTGCCTCGATAAACACAGGACAGGGCAAACAGAGACATGCTAGCGTTAGCTACCTAATGCTACCCTGCTAATAGTTAGCAAGATGAAGATGTGCTTTTCTCGTGATATTGAACGACGGTCGCTTGTAATAACGACACCCAAAACAAACAGAAATAGCCGGCGAGTGACAGCGACGATGCAAAGTATCGATAAGGTTGTCCTAATTGCCAATTTTATCGAGATAACTTTGCATTCAACCCCTGCTCCACGCAAAAAGGTAAGAATTTCGCCATCGCTGGCAGGGCTCTGTGCGCATGCGTATTACAGCAGCTCATGACGAATCCCAAATTCCAAGATAGTTATGAGAAAACATCACTCTGTCACAAATGTTTTCCAGTCGGCTGGATGATACCCGGCACAGCTAAACCGAACTTAATGTGTATTTATACACCTGGTATGGGGAGAAAAGCACATTTAATTCAATTGATCACTAACTCAGAATGTCAGCGTTGCGTTTCCTGGTTACAGCTGGACCGACACAGTGCTGACCCACTGCCAGCTTGTTTCCGGTCCACCTTAAAGCCATCCCACCGCCAACTATTCCTGTGTTTCCTGGAGAAATAGACTTATAAGCCATTAAGAACCAATCGGTGCACTGCTATGGTTTAATGTGTTACTGTCAAAATGACGTGTCACGTAATGGAGATAATTATTGAATAAGAGGTATTAACACATAACACATCACCAATTATATAGACTAATGAACGAGATTGGTTAATGGCCACACAAATGTGTTCATGTGTGTCCTCACGCACATTTTACAGTCTATTTTATGGCACAATTTACCAACCTACGAATGGTAAATTCAGATGTATTCTCAAATAAGGTATGTGTATTATACATACTGGCAAAACACGTACACGTAGCTCTCTCACTGCTCCACCTACTGGACTTAAAACCAGGTTGCATGAAATTCGAAGTGAACACTATTCACCTTCAACTAAACGTATTCAATAACAATACCATTTCCCTGATGTGCTTTCTCCCTCCCACATTATTCCATCATTACATTAATCACGGGTTCATACCACACCCCCTGCTTGGAACTTGGCCTTCACTGTTAAGTTTCCCGATTGCACGGTTTCGACGCGATTGCTACAAAATATTTACTTGTGTTCTACTACGTGCCACATTTAGCCATTATATCACCCATAATTACCTACGCACACTCACAGAGCAAAAACAATTCCAGTGATTAATGTTGAACATTTTCCAACATCAGATCCAAGCTTCGGTCCAATCTCCGACTTTCGTTAAACGCACCACCTCACTACCGGAAGTAAGGAGGAGGTGTTTTTCCTAGTCGCTGGTGTAGCGCTCAAAGCTAACTGCATTGAGGCGCAACCACTGCTGCCTATTTGAGATTTGAAGTTATAAATCATCAGACTGCCAGCCGACATGATTCCATTGCACAACTTAATTCGTCAAGTATGTTGGCTGACAGGTTGTCAGTTTGCCTGTCGATTATAAAACCGCAGCGCAGACGAAACACTAGCAAAAACAACAGCAAGGTAATGTGTAAGAGTTTGAGCCATCGGTGGATCTCAGCAGCAACACTTCATGCTAAAAAGCTTTCTAATTGTTTTTCTTTAGTACTGGAGCTGATAGTTGCCACTAATGGCAATGCTACAGGAACTTTTATACCGATAGCTTATAAAACATGGCTACAAACTAACAAACGTAAGTATATTTCAACATAATATGCCTAGCTTGTAAGTTTGTTTACATCCACTTTGGCATTAGTCGATATTAAGTGTCGTTTAAACGTTGGGACCTTTGCTCTAAGCTGTGTGTGGTTGGGAATGAGTGGTGTGCACAGGGTGTGGGTTCATGCTTACTGAAATGCTGTCAATGCATGTTTTTCTTCAGACATGACAGTGCCTGGGAGTTTAGTTTGCTTCTGTCTCAGAGGTGCATTAAACGGATAATTGCTGCACAATGTTAGTCACATTAAACACCCTTTATATGACATTCTAACATTTTACAGTTCAATATAAGTTTGTTGTAACTTACACAAAGGGACATTCAGGGTTTAGTAGCATACTGATCTTTGAATAACCTAAAGCGAGCTGATAAATGACATCCATTGAGTACAGATGCACCTTCAGTTACTTTTGAATCCCTTGTGCTCTGGTTATGCCACCTTAGTGTCATCACAATGTAAATAAACAAAAGAGGATGTATTCTTGACTTATGGTCTAGCCATTGTTATAAGAATATTCGGCTTTAGATATGGTAGGGGAGGGAGAAATGTTCACTCATTATGTCAGTACACACAGGTTCATGGGTTCATCTCAGTCAGAACTGCACTCAGTGCCCAGTTGCTGTCTGTGCCCCTGAGCACCTTTGAGACCAGGAAAACCTTGTGCATCCAATTCATTATTGCTTTATCCATGTGTTTCAACAGACTGGACGATACTTAATATCCAGTTTACAATATGCTTTGAATCTTTATTCATTCAACTTTAGTTTGACCTTCCTTTGGTCTGATTCTGCCAGACTTTAAAAGTAATGATAATGCATTATAAAGGGAAGGATGATTTGTATCTTCAAAAGAAAATCTAAACACATTTCAGCTTGACTATGTCTTTTTCTTTCCTGTATGAAAAATTATTTTTGATCAAAATCTGCTCAAAGTAAAGGTCTATAGTCAAATGCACACGTTAGTAGAAACTTTCTGAATAAATGCAGACAACAAGAGTACTGGCAGATTTGAACTTTCTTCTAAGGCTAATTTTGCCCATTCTGTGTATTTTAAGTCAAAGTATCTGGACTTGTATTCAAATCGGTTTGGCTTTGTTTTTCCTCATCATTTCAGAGCCGATTAGTATGCTGGACGTAGGGAAGTGGCCAGTGTTTGCCCTCCTTCCTCCTGAGGAACTGCGGCTTATCCGGCAGGCTTGTGTCTTTGGCAGTGCTGCAAATGAAGCCCTCTATGTCACAGTTAATGATGAGGTAACACTTTGGCTTTAAGCCATCTTAATCTTTTTGTTTACATTTAGATGTGTTGCAAGACTGGATGTACCTAATCTCCTTTTATAATAGCAGTTTAATTATTTTCTTTTTGGGAGTGGGTAGAAAATAGACGGTCGTCTTGCCCTGTGTTTGATACAAGTTGCAATTCCAGGCACAGGGATAAGCAGATAGAGTGAGGCTATCTTTAGCCATGTAGTCCTAATGCCTGAACAAGCTCAATTTTTATCCTCTACAAAGGTGTAAAGTGTGCCTCGTCTTTCCACCATTGCTCCTTTGTTTGTACCTGCAGCTCAAGCAGATAAAACTAATTGTCAAACTCTGTACACTGCCATTTGAAGTTATGATGTAAATGTTATTTTTACATCATATATTTCATTTGACATTTTAGAGACTTGACAACAATAGGTCACTGAAGCATTATGGACATAATTATTGAACATTAACATACTGTCAAAGGTTTGGTGCAAACTTGCTAAATATTTACAAGGGTATCAGATTATATCAATGAGCAATATACTGTCACGTGGGATGTCTGATTTATTGATATCCAAAGCATTTCAGAAGGGATGTTTGGTATTTGCAGGTCTTTGCGCTGGGCACCAACTGCAGTGGCTGTTTAGGGCTCGGAGATCTTCAAAGCACTATTGAGCCGCGCAGGATTGATGTCTTGTGTGGAAAGAAGATTGTGTCCCTAAGCTATGGAACAGGACCACATGTGGTTATCGCTACTGCAGGTAATCCAGCCACCCAAAACAAGTTATTTGTCCCAGAGGGCAAAATTCCCTCACAGAGCTGCAGAGCTCTCTGGGATGAACTCATAGACAAACATCGTGACACACACAGATGTATAGTCTGCAAAACTCACCTATGTCTATAGTATAAATGAAAACAATACAAATAATAAATCTTAGAAAAATAATTGGCCTGTGCACAAGTGTTTAATAATGTTTTGTAATGTGCTACAACAGTGACAGTGAACAACCTCAGTCATCCAGAAATAGTTGAAGGCTACTGGACTTGGGTTTAGATACTCCATGACGTTTTACTGCTTCTCTTTGAATGCCTCTTGCATCCTTTTACCATAAGCTCAGTCATGATGGCCCTCTCCCCTACTCAGATCTATGCCAGCCACAACAGGGTCATCTTGGATGGGTTCTCCATCTTAAGCTAAAGAACTGGCTGGATTTTATTTGGGCAGGCTGCATTTTCCATTTCTCCGGCTTTAAGATGTCGGCCAGTGTTTTGAGGACTAGTTCTTCACACCATCTGTATCTGAGTGTAGTTTTTTACCCTGTGAACATGTTTGCCAACATAGGTTGTACAGGGGGTCCTCCTGACTTGAGGTTGTAGTGCAAAAATCTTTTCCACTGAGCAATGCTGAGATGAGACGCAGAAGAACTCCTGTCTCCAAAGTTTAAACCACATGATCTTCAACTTAGGTCCCACCTTTTCCTTGTATCTCCTTGTCTTAAGTCCTTCTCCAGGTCTTGGAACTAGTCCTAGATCAGGTATCACTTCTGCCTTGGGTCTGTTTCAGCTGGAAGTAGGGGACTTGTCCTTATCTCTGCATGCATAGGCTCCTCGTGATGTTCTCCGATGTCACTGTGCTCTTTGACTGTACCACAGATATGTCAGCTGCCCATTTGTGTCCTGATCTTGTGGTGGTGCGCCTCTGACCATTTCATTGCTTGTGCATCATCTCAACCCTGCACTTTGGTGCCTTAAACTCACATTCAGATGTATCACTACTGAGAGGAAGGTTTGCGACATTTAGAAACACATGCAAAAATGGAGTCCACTCCTCTATGAACTTCTTCCACTGATGCACATTTCTATTTGTTTTAACTAAATAGTTGCCAAGTCATGAAGTGCCTTGTACTTTTCTATGGCTTCGCAGCATTCCTTTGATCCCCTTTCATCTACAAAGTGTAGTGCTTGGACTGTGCTATAAACGACATGACGTCAATTAAGCTTCTTATCTGTTAATTAAACATTAACCAATGTGACAACATGAATAAACGTTTGCCTGCTGCTGTGTAGATGGAGAGGTATTTGCTTGGGGCCACAATGGCTACAGCCAACTCGGTAATGGAACCACCAACCACGGACTAACTCCTGCCTTGGTGTCCACCAACCTCCTTAGCAAGAGAGTGACAGAGGTGGCCTGTGGCTCCCACCATACTATTGCCCTCACAACTGATGGAGAGGTGATTGTTTTCCTCTGTTGTTTCCCTACCCGTCATCTACTTAATGTGTGTATTTGTTTGCACAGTGATAATCATTTCTTCTGTGTGTAGGTGTACGCGTGGGGTTACAACAACTCAGGCCAAGTCGGCTCCGGGTCTACTGCCAACCAGCCGACACCACGCAGGGTCACCAGCTGCCTGCAGAACAAAGTGGTGGTTAACGTAGCCTGCGGTCAGCTCTGCTCTATGGCTGTTCTGGAAAATGGGGAGGTAATGGGTCACATCGATCTTCAATGTTTAACATGAATAAGTGGCTTCATATGTCAATTCTGTGAAAGTCAGCAGCCTTTAACTTAACTGAAAATGTCCGTCACTCCTAAGCATGAGATTTTCATGAGTTAAGCAGTCTATACATTAGAAGCATGGCTCTTCATTTTATGAAAGATACAGATTCATTAAAAATGCCGTGCCCTCATGCATGTTCATTGCTCTTCATTCAGTGAACAGTAAATTAGTTTCTTGCAAGGGGGACATCTTATACATGACATATCCGGGCATACATGTATTGGAATGAAAACGCAGAGACAAATTTAAATAAGCTACTGCTATTTTAAAATGCATGAAGACTGTAAATGGAAGCTGAAAATGATGGGCATTAAGTAAAGGATTAGCCAAACAGACTGAAAATCATTACGGAACAATGCCTTCATACAGTGTGTGCGTCATCTGAATTTTTTCCCTTGTTTGCAGATCTATGGGTGGGGCTACAATTGCAATGGACAACTAGGTCTAGGCAACAATGGAAATCAGCAGACACCATGCAGGATTGCTGCTCTCCAAGGTGTCAACATAGTCCAGGTAAGAGCTGAGAGAGACGGAGACAAATCTTCTGAAGCTCTACTTTTATTATTTATTTCAGTTAACATTAAGATAAATTACTCTCCCATATGCAGGTTGGCTGTGGATATGCACATACATTGGCACTTACAGATGAAGGGTTTGTTTACGCCTGGGGAGCCAACTCGTATGGGCAACTGGGAACAGGCAATAAGAGTAACCAAGCTCTCCCCACTCAAATAAACACAGACAAAGAGAGGTGAGTATTTTTGTTTTAACCCCATCATATATTTTCAGCGAGACCATGGTGCCACCATAACACATTACTATGGGCTGCATGACAACATCCTATGTGACAGGTTTATGCTTTAGTCACCAAATGCCTCAAAGGCATATATGGTTAATTATCATGTGATAATCAGAGGTTGATTTCTGACTCGAGATGTATAAGTCAATTAGTCAAGGTTAAAGCTCACTGTCCCTCCCTCTTTTGCTGTCTATAACACATATTGCAAATCACAGTCTGCATATTAAACACATGTGGTACTTCAAAGTTAAAATAAGATGTATTTCACTAGGGTGGTAGAAGTGGCTGCATGTCACACAAGCCACACATCCGCTGCCAAGACCCAGAGCGGGCAGGTTCTGATGTGGGGTCAGTGTCGAGGTCAAGCGGTGGCCAGCCCCCACGTCACCCACTTCAGCACCACAGATGATGTGTTTGCATGCTTTGCCACACCTGCAGTCACATGGCATCTCCTCTCAGTAGGTAAGTGTGGAGTTAACGATTTGTAAAAGCTACAAAGTGAGACTCTTCCGGGTTCATATAAACACATAATTTAAATGGTCATTTCTGATATTCCAGTAAGATAATGAAAATAAGTACCTTTTAAATAGCTGTTTTTTTCTTTACAATAAATCACAACCATTGGTACTGCAAAATAGTTTTAACACATACTGTTGGACCTTTTGTTTTAAGCAAAACAAAACTCTGTTTCCTTTCCTTTGATTTTGTCAGACAGTGATGATTACCTGACAGTGGCTCAGTCTTTGAAGAAGGAGTTTGACAGCCCAGAGATTTCAGACCTGAAGTTCTTGGTTGATGGGAAGTGTATCCATGTTCACAAAGCACTGCTGAAAATCAGGTACAAAAACAGAGACACTATCAACCCAAAAGTAGCTTCTTGGTCAAACTTTTTACTATTTACAATTGTAATACTTCAAAATGAAGTGGAACTAGTTGAAAAAAGTTAATCTGAAAACGTGATTGAGATTATACCAATACACTCAAACAATACATTTTGTTAATAGTGCAGCCATATTAATATTCATAATTTACCACACACACACACACAGGCATAAATATGCCTGTGTTGCCAATTGCCATATGAACAAGGCTTCCCTGTCTTTCCTGTGAATGTTATGGGGAAGCAAAGACAGACTTATTGTTTCCTGTTTTTCTTGTTATAACCACACTTGGACACAAAGTATCTGCATTCCAGTCCCTTGCTCTCTTGCACTGTCAGTAGGAAGGAGCCAGAATGTCTGCAACAGCCATAATCACCCATGGTGCACATGATCACACGAATATGCAATAGTGAAAAGTGCCTGCTTTGGCAAAATTACATGCATATAATATGTTTAAAATGCATGTCGCTGTTGTTAAATTAACCGTTTCCTGTGTAACAAAATGTGGCACAGTTTTGAGAAAGCAGTTTAGAAGCAAGCACATTTGTTAATTGGCCTCAACAAATGCTTAATAGCCTGAAGAATATTTCCTTAACAGTACATGAATTTATAAAAAGGTAAATTCACATTGAAGTAACATATTAAAAATACCTATATCTGTTTCACATTTTTGGAAACATTATGTAATGATTGTATTGCGATAAAATAGTATTGGATAGAAAACAATCTTATGGCAAACTTTAATGATAGATTACACAGAGAGCTACAACCAAAAATACTGCCCCAAATAAATAAAAATTAAGAGAGATTAAAAACGTCTGGTTGTTTAAACAAGACGAACACAAGTTATTGGAAATAAGCACATGGAGCTTCTTTTTCCTCCCACCCTAGGTGTGAGCATTTCCGTGCACTACTGAACGAAACGGATGACAACGCCATAGAAATCCAGCAGTTCTCGTACCTGGTATACAGAGCCTTTCTGGAATTCCTCTACACAGACACCATTAACCTGCCACCAGAGGACGCTATTGGTAAGCCCAGTTTGTCTCTTCGACACAGAGAGCTCTAGGAATTAAGTCAGTGCTGGAGTCTTACACTGATACATGTGCGTTGTGTTGTTTGTGTGTGTGTGTGTGTGTGTGTGTGTGTGAGTGTGTGTGTGTGCGTGCGTGCGTGCGTGCGTGCAGGATTGCTAGATTTGGCCACGTTCTACCGAGAAATGAGGCTGAAGAGGTTATGCCAGGAAACGATCAAGAGAGGCATTTCTGAGGAGAACGCTATCACGCTGCTCTCCGCCGCTGTCAAGTATGAGGCGCGGGTAAGCGTATAGAGCCTGACACATGATCAGACACCGTGGTGGTGGTGGGTGCCTTCACAGTAGCTAGTCAGTTATCGTCCTCAGCATTGACCAGACAGACCCTCTTCATTTTTAGGACCTGGAGGAGTTCTGCTTCAAGTTTTGCATCAACCACCTTACAGCTGTCACGCAGACCCAGGCCTTTGCAGACATGGACCACGACCTGCTCAAGAACTTCATTGGCAAAGCAAGCCGCTATGGGGCCTTCAAAAACTGACTAGAGAGGCCCTGTAGTGATGAGTGTAAGCTCACCGAGGTCCTGAGAGTTTGACTCCTGACCATTGTAAACAGGAGGCTGATCAGAACTTCAAAGCCTTGTCACTTGCGATATAGAAAGAGGTGAGGCGACTGGTTTGAGGTTTCACGGTTCTGACCGATGCTTCTGTGTTACTGCCCTTATCTTAGCCAAACACAGTGGTTGCTGCATGGGTAGATACTCCATCGTCCACTCAGACAAGATCAGATGGTGCTGAAACCCAGGTGTGCTAACGTGGTCATCTTTTTGTTATCTTTGTAATATTGACAATATGCTTCGCTTATTCATTATCTCATTTGTTTGAAGCTTGTCACCAGGCAGATGTGATGTGGGGACTTCCCACCCAGCAGCAATGGGCTCAGGCAGGATACATGAAAAAGTACAGTCTTGATTGCATTAATCTGAGCTATAGAGTTTGAAAGGCTTTGCCCTTTAGCATTAAGTAAAATGAAAGATCAATAGTTAAAACTGTTTTGTAGTACACATCATGTCTGATCAAAAGTGACAGAGTTATCGGAAACAAACAAGTCAAGATCGAAAAACTTCCTAGATTGATTTTTGACATTGCCGCCGCTTTTATTGGAAGCCTTGATTCTCAAGCTATGTAGACAAAGATGTTGTAACGAGGAGAAAACAAGCAGGCCCTTCTTCAATTTTAAACTGCAGCTTATTTTTGAGATCTTTTCATGATGAACTCTTTTGTAAGTCTTTGCAGCTTTTGCCAATTATATTTTAGTTGTAGTTATACACCTTCCAAATGTACGGTTGCTCTTGGATGTTCGTATCGACATTTGCTCTCTTTTGCTGTCGACATTTGCATCAAAAACTGTCAGAAGATGGATGGAAGAAAGGTGCAGTCAGTTGCTCTTTATGAAAGATAAGAACTTCCCTTTGCATGTTTACTTGAGTTCAGATTAACCCTCTCTGTGCAGCTGGAAACTATGTCTGATTAACACAAGAATACTGATTCCTTTGTACACTGTCAATGATGTTACAGCTGATTGTAAGGTTTTGTTTCACTGCAATTAGGTATGTTTACAAAAGTTTCATTGGTCATTGTTGTTTTTTAAGTTGGCTGCCAACGTCTGGTTGTCTCTTTATATCTCTCCCCTGTGGTAATAAAGGACAAGATATTTACAGATTGTTAAGCAAGCTGTGATTTGCTAGCTAGCTTCCACATTAAATCTCAAAATCCGTCCAAATGGAACATAATAAATGCTTTTACTTTAACAAGCTAATTATTGTATTTTTGGGGGAACATTTTAATAATTCCTAAGAAAAATGCCTGTGTTGTAATTTCATATTACTACTGACAGTGGCACTAATTGTAACTGAATTAACTGAACGGAATTAAAATGAATTTTCTATAAAAATGTGATGTGTTACAGCTAGGACTGTTGGTCTTTAATGGAATAATTAACAGTCTTGGCATACATATATAGGCAATTTAAAATAGTGAAGACAATGTCCAGCCCGACAGAATACCATTTTGTGGCAAATGTACCGCTAACTGCAAGACTACAACATTTGTCCAACAGCGACAATCAGCCAAAGTCATAGTTTTTTATTTTGAGCATTCTGCTGACTTGTATAAAAATAGCACTATAATTAGGAAGAAATTAAACAGAAAGAAAAAAACAACAGGTACTTAAACACACAATTTGAGAAAGGATGTTATTAGGTAACAGCAATTGTGATAGACATTGGTACATGACAACATCCACATACTCTGCCATATCGGATTATTGTCACAGAAAGGTTGTCCCCTCTAGACATACATGTATGCTCACTAAATCTATCTCTATTGTTTAACCGCTTATTTTTCCAGTCCAGCCCGCCTGGTAATTTTTTCAGATGCAGCAGTGCTCCTCATTTGCCACCTCCAAATCCACAAGAGTTAATCTATTAATAAATTAGTTTATCGTAAATTGTAGGTAATCTAAATACAAATGTATTCACAGCAGTGACACTATGACAATTCTTGTTAAGTGATTTCTCATATTTATATCAGTAGTAAAAACGATGTAGTTAGTAGTAATAACTTTGGCACACTTAAGGATAATGTTCCACTTAAGTAATTAACCAAATACACCTTGACTTTGTTCACTTTCTCTTATTACCTCAAGCATATTGTTGATTGTTATGCACTTTAATAGGTTTTTCAGATCCGTGCTGAACAGCTGCAGAGCCCACAGGGAACATTTTGTGGTTTTCACACATGTCTGCCTCTGTTATCTGTTCCTGGTAGTGTCCCCCCCCCCCCCAAAAAAAAAAACCCCAAAAAAAAAAAAAAAAAAAGATGAACTCATCACAAGAGAGCACAGTTACCTAAAGTGAGTATAAGTAGCACAATAATGTGGATTACCTCAATACCAAATGTACAAATAAAGACAAGAGAAGTTGTGACACAAGCCCTTCCTGGCGCATACTGTATCTTGCTATTATCACCCAAATCGTGGTCTTCCCCCCCTTTAAACCAAAATAAAAAGTCGGTGGAGGACTGCAAGGACATTAGACATAGCAATCACTTAATACAAATGACAACGTTATTGTTTGATGTTCACAATAACCAGCCAGTGTTAACTTAAACTACCATTAACTGAGGAAACAATGGTAGACACAAGGCAGTTTTCCAGCCTGAAGTAATGGAGAGGATAAAGAAAAAAATACGGGTACGACCACAGGTGAAGGCTTCCTGAAAGTACGGCGTCTGCCAAGAGACAATAGGGGTCAACGGCAAAACGGAGGATACAGTTATGTTTACTGCATGTTGTAAATGTTTAATCCCGATGAAAGCAGCTGCTGCGATAATAGATATATTATCTGCATATTTGCGTGATTCGTTTTTAATGGACCTCGGTTGTCACTTTTAACACGACTCAAGGCAGCATCACCACTTACATTGAGCTTACTGGCTTCTGTGTATTTCAGCAAACATTAGCGATGTGTCTTCTTACCTCTATGTGTTTCTTTAAGTTAGACGTGCAGCGAATCGATTTTTTCACCTGCTGCGGACATGAACAATCCATTTGGCGACTATTTTAACGTCCCCTAGCTTACATTATGTTTTTATTCGAATCCAGGACACCCAGGTGTCAGGTGTTGCTTGATTGTGTGTTAGTTGTGTTACGTCATAGTCTTTAATTATGTGCGCACTGCGCATGTGTATTTTGCATTGTAGTATAACCAGATTCCATTGAGAACGTAATCCTGCTAAGGTATACCCGTTTTTTCGAAATATACTGGTATATGCCTGATTACGTCTTTTTGAAAACTGTAGTGGAAAGTAGAGATGATTCATCAAAAGTTCTGCATTCCAAATGTTGCATGTTGTTGTAATAGCTGAGATGTATTCACAGCAACATACAGTAGTGTGTGAGAAACATATTCTATGAACATATTCTATATCCCTACGATATAGAATATGTTCATATAAACATATGGGGGGGGGGGGGGGCAGCAGAGTCTTTTCTTGTTTTGTTTTATGTGAAGACTCTTACTTTTACACCATAAACGTGTTAATAGAAGTCGGGTAAAAAGTTAATGAAGACTTTTTTCAAATAGCTCAGCTTCAGATATGTGAGTTTTTCCTCACAGACAATTAGTTAAGTTTACCTGCTCTGTCCCTCAATTCCACAAAGAAAGAAAAACACATTAAATTACATTTGAAATGTTTGAGTTCGACTTTTAATTTGTATCACTTCTGCAACCACATTTGTGAGAGCTATTGATGATCATGACACAACAACATGAAGTCACCTGCTGTCTTTCACATGCCTTTTGCTTTCATATGTGAAAGCCTTCAGTCTTGGCCTTGGGGGTGCCAGACTGCTTCCTGGCATTGTGAGAAATTTAACAGTCGAGGGATTTCAGGCACATGTTTTTGTTTAGTAACCACATACTTGCATGTGAAGAACTTGTTTTTATGTGCTGGATGGAACTATTTTGTTAGTCAAAGACAATGGTACAGGTTTTTCTATTTTAACATAACATTTCACACTAGCCTTGATGGTGTTTATTTTGTGGTGGGCTGACAAAGAGAGGGCACAGTGGCCATAAAACAGCCACTGTCTCTTTGATTCTCTGAAGATTTTCCTTCATATGTTTGGCTATTTTTGGTAACTCTGTGAAGTCAAAAATGAACCATCTCCATGTTATTGCCATGTTACTGAGCTGAAACACAAATTTCTGACAAAAGTCTGTGTGAAGTCTATGTGAAACACAGATTACCAACCAAAACTAATACATGCAAACACTATTCTTAATTGATGCACTACACTCCAGATAAAATGATCATAGAGAACTTTCAACTTGTCTGAAATGAACTATTTATTTAATTCACATTCCTCCATGCTAAGCTACGAAATGTTTTGTAAACGTTTCTATGAATGGGGAACTTGAATGGTACTTTGACAGAGTGCTGAGAAGAGAAAGATTGTAGTCATGGACTGACAAGTATAGCTGAGTGGCCACTGAGCAGATAAATCTCTTTGTTCCGTCTCATTTCCAATGTCCTTTTCAGAATAAATCAGTGTTTTTCTTGAGCTGAGCTGCTGCCCACGCAGAGTCAAAAACAATCAGGGGATCGTTCCATTTTTGTTCTACCTCCCACTGGACCTGTGGGGGTAGTCACCTCAGGCAACTGCATGCTTTACTCGTGGTCTCAGGAACTTTTGACCTCCAATCTTCAGTGACATCTTGACTAATGAAGAGAAAATTAATCAACCAGCCACTTGTTAAAAGAGCATAATTACTGAGATGTATTCAAATGATTTATTTGGTCACTATCATGCTGAACAGTAGTATAAAAAATACTCTTTTTAATATTTTAATATGTCAGACACATACAGTATATGGCTCTGTGAGTTTAATATTCCCAGTAATATATAATTGGTGTTTAGTAAGTTACTAGCTATAGTAATGTACTATATTTATTAAGATAATTGTAGGGTCTCTCTATTTAGTAAGATCATCATAGGGACTCTTAAATTATAAGCAGTTAAGATAATGGATGGATGCATATGCAACACTGGACATAAAACAGTTGATGCTTTAACTTATAGGAAAGTGTTTCAGAAGTCACACAAACTCAAAGAATATAATTTTGAGGCATGTGATCTTGACTCACAACATCAAACAGCAAACTGTTATATTATTAATATAGCATAATTATCATTATCTATGGTATGTTTGAACTCATGATGCAGCCTGATATAGACAAATATCTGTAGCATTTGGCCTTAGAGACCCAAGTCCAGATTGCTCAATTGCTACAGAATTGAAAGACCATTTATTGTTTCCATGCACCAAGATGAGTTGAGCACTTTGTGAAGTCTTGATGAATTCCCTCACAAACCAGTGTGGCTTGATTGGTTGGCAGAGGGCAGACAAAGGAGTAGGAGGAGTTGGACCTGAGGCAGTAGGAGGAGTTACTAAAGCTGCTCTCCACTCAAAGCACAAAAACTGTCTGCCATCCAGCCACAAAGGAGAAGTAGGAACCCTGTCTGAGCAGGATCCATGCAGAGAGAAGCCCCCGAGGCTGTCAGAGGGCGAGACGAGTAGACAGAGAGAGAGAGAGAGAGAGAGTGACTCAGTCAGTTAGTAAGAGAAAGAGGGAGGGACAGGAAACACTGAAGACAAAGTGAACACACTCCAGCTTCAGCGCTGCTCCTGGAGAGAAGCGGGGCAGAGGGTGTGCAGGACTTTGGAACAAGCAGAAAGCTGAGGACAACTTTGCTGTTACTGTGGAGCAGGACAAGGACAAAATTGCAGGGCTGAATTGTGATAAAAGTGGAGGGCTAAAGCCATGAGGACCTTTTCTAACAGACCAGAGTGTGGATCTACTGCTATCCTGACCCCGGTGGACCCGGCAGCTTGTGGTTGGAGACTTCATGTGTGAACTGAAGAAAGGACACTTTTTGTGACTGATTTATCTGAGTGAGTAAAGCTCAGTCTTCAACTCGTGGGGTGCAGCCTGGCGGAGAGATAGTGCAGGGGGAGGGGAGGTCGCCGCACAAGCCTGAATCTCTTTCCTCTGGGAGGGGTCTCTCTCCGGCATGAGGTAACCCCAAAAATAACTACATCAAGACAAGGGAGGGAATCTTGTTGAGCATGTGCAGCCGTCCTCTCTGACACGGAGAGTGGCGTTGGAAAGACATCTTTGTACTAATGCCCCGAGGTCTTTCAATGCATCCTCTTTTAAGACTGCTCTGTGCTCTTCTCTCCATTCATGGTGGATTTACTGCAGGGGGCAGCCTATTCACTATATAACAATTACATTGCAGACACTCTTTGACTCTCAGAATGTATACTACCCTCCCGACCAACAGTTCATCCCTACCATGGGCTGGAAATTTCCCGACAAACAACTCTACATGCAGCAAGAACGATGGGTTCAAGTACCCTCTGTACAGCACTGTTTTCAGCATCGTGTTTGTGGTGGGGCTGATCACCAATGTCGTGGCCATTTACATATTCACCTGCAGCCTGAAGCTAAAGAACGAGACCACGACTTACATGATGAACTTGGTGGTGTCGGACCTGCTGTTCGTCTTCACACTGCCCCTGAGGGTCTTCTACTTCATCAACCAGAATTGGCCCTTTGGAAGCACGCTCTGCAAGGTCTCCGTTTCCCTGTTCTACACCAACATGTATGGCAGCATTCTCTTTCTCACCTGCATTAGTGTGGATCGCTTTTTGGCCATCGTGCATCCTTTCCGCTCGAGGACACTCAGGACGCAACGCAACGCGAAAATAGTGTGCACTGCTGTGTGGGTGTTGGTGCTGTCAGGGAGCCTCCCCACGGGCTTTCTGTTGGAGACCACTTCAAAAGAGAACAGCAAAACAAATGCCACGTTCTGCTTTGAGAACTTCTCCTCCAAGCAGTGGAAAGCTCACCTGTCCAAAGTGGTCATTTTTATTGAAACGGTGGGCTTCATCATCCCACTGCTTCTCAACGTGTGCTGCTCCATAATGGTGCTGCAGACTCTGCGTCGCCCCCAAACCATCAGTCGTGGGGGAAAGGTGAACAAAACCAAGATCCTACGCATGATCATTGTACATCTTTTCATTTTTTGTTTTTGCTTCATCCCCTACAATGTAAATCTGGTTTTCTATGCCCTGGTCCGCACCAAGACTTTACAAGGCTGCTCTGTGGAGTCTGTGGTCCGGACTATATACCCGATAGCACTGTGCATTGCTGTATCCAACTGCTGCTTTGATCCCATTATTTACTACTTCACCTCAGAAACCATCCAGAACTCCATCAAGAGGAAGTCTCAGGTCAGCCGCTTGTATGATGTCAAGTTCTCTGAGACCATGCAGTCAGAAACCAGCTCTAACCTTCAGTACAGTCTAAGGAATCTAAAAGCTAAAGTTTTCCACAATGAATCCTCAGTATGATGGGGAGGTTGTTACACTCAGGTATAAAAATCCACCCCTTCCAGAGGAAAAAAACGAATCGGGGGATATCATTTCTTCTTATTGTTTTTTTGAAAAACCTGCCAAAGAAGTATTATCTGACCATAGTCTTCATCTCAGGGCAAATGTTTGGACCTGTCTTAAGAAAGATTCTGCTCTTCAGTATTACTGCTACGTGACCCTTTGTTGATATCAGTGGATGTATTACTTTATTTATTACTACTTATGCATTTTCCTTTCTTGTGGAAATTGTGTTAAGCACAATTAGTCTGTCAGACACCTGGAAGGAGACGCTATCACTGTACAGTCACGATATTGGATGCTACGTGTGCCTGTATATCTGTACATTTCCATGGTAAATTGTGGTGCTAACTTCAGAGTAGCATCTATTAAATTAACATAAAGTTATATCGAGCTATGAATTGTGTAGGGCTTTGTTATTTTAATAAGTGAACTACAAATAGACTATATGTATTCATTTCCTTAAAATGCACTGACATGGAATTCCAAAAACTGCACTCGTGCCACAGTGATGAATAAAAGTCATGTACTGTCTAAAATAAATTAATCATTTGTCTTTTAAATAAAAAAAAAATCTGACTGGAATGTAGTTCATTTTGAAAGTTGACATAACATAATTTCGATATTACGTGGCACATCATGTCATTGCCTATTTATTCATGATATCAAACCAAATCAAGCTGCTTTTCTATTTCCAGTTTGTAAAAACCACATGAATAAGGTTGTAAAATAGCACACAGCAGCACGTTTAGACTTTGAATTGTCCCTGTTGATCTTGCATGCTAATTAGGAGGCAAAGACGAAGTAGCAAGAGTGAAGCGGCTGTCTCCCAGCTTCCTGTGTGGCAACCAGTAATGGAAAAGAAGAAGTTATTTTCAATGAAACTAAGAAGAACCGACTTTCACATCTTCAGGCACACCATTAAACAGACGCTGTGTGTAAGTACATGTGTTGAAACACAGTGAGATGATCAGTTAGTAGCCTGGTAGAAGGGAACTTGAAACAGTGTGGTATCTCATACAGTATGTTTACCTTAACCGAGATAGGAATTCCACTTTATCATCCTGTTAAATTTTGTTTTCCTCCCCCACAAGGACATGGTGTTTTCATTAACTGACAAGGCTGCTCCTCTGCACCAGAACAGAACAGCCAGTACAGCTACACATCAAATCAGGAGGCTTTTGATCAGCAAAGTGTTTCCAAGCTAAACGTAATGCGGAATTATTCAAAAAATACATCACTCACACCACATATGCATATAAACATACACACACTGAAGTTCGCACAAAAGGAAATTTACTGGGGAAACAGGTGTGTGAAATATGTGTCCTGCTGTGGACAAATATCTATATAATACATACGAGTGATATGGCATCCTTGCAGGGTTAGCACAGCGTGAGAGGGAATAACAGAAAGCACATGGTGCTCTCACTTTATTGACATAACCTATAAGTCAGTCAGCGGCACTTTGTTCATACACCACCTATAACTTTGGCTCTGAGGCCATGTGAGCAAGTCAAGGACAGGGTTGAAGAGCCAGGCTGTTATGAAAACAAGCAAAGTACAATCTGAATCTGAGGCGGTGCGCGAGAGAACATCTTGGAGCTGCAGCTTCATCTGTGTAGTTGCAGCATGACAACAATCTTACTAAATGTCACTAACTTGTTGGGGCCTGATCACACATGACTTCTTTTGGAAAGACAACCACATGGTATCGATCATTCATGACTGTATGAATAAGTGACACAACACACTGGTTGTGTATTAAACACATACGCCGTATCAGGTTAACGGATGTGCACAGCTGTCGCCATCTGGGCCAAAGGTCAGTCAAGTCAAGAATGTCATCAGCTTGCTTTGTCACTTTGATCACTGTCAAGATAAATGTATTGACTATCTCTACTTTTCCTCGTCGTGTTACAGTGAGTATGTTGCTTAATGTCAAGGACATGAAGCCATGTGTACTCTGAAGTCAAATGGTGCTACAAGAACACTGTGTCAGAGGTCGGATCCCCTAACGTGAGCCCAGCAGACTCCTCTGCATACACAACAGTTATCTAATCAGCCTGACCTCTCCCTCCCAGCAGACTGCTGGGTGACAAAACACAGACGCTGCACTGGTTGTCATCTCATACATTCTGTTCTGAATCGCTCTGGTAATTCCGGATGCACCAAAATATCCTGGTACAGTGTGAAATGGACTGAGAGATAGGCTGAGAATATAGTTTTACTAAGGAAGATATGGGATGGGAACCTTTGCACAATTTTATTTAGTTAAACCACATTATATAAAGAAGTCATTCATACTGGCCTACCAGAACCTTCCAAGGTCACAGTAAACAGCACCAGTGTTTTGCCTGCTGTCCTGATCAGGGTCGTCAGCCCGGTCATCCAAGTCTTAGTTGGAAAAAGAACGAGCCTGGATCTAACCTTTAACTCATAGCTTTGGGTTCCTATTTCACTTTGGTAAAAACAGCATGTTTTCTCCAATGAACCTTTTAATCTGTGCTTTGAAGTTCTGTCAGTCCTAACTGACTGGAGATCCTCTGGTGTGTTGAGAACCCTTGTCAGGAGTAATTTCTGATGGGGCACTGACAGGGACCTGGGTGTGTGTATGTGCGTGTGCTTTTGGGGTGAGGTGGGGTGAGATTGGGGTGAGCTCCTCGTCCTCAGAGTCACTCCACAGCTCTGGATCATTCAACCAAGGAAGCGCCTATCCTACTAAATGGATCAATGGGAGCTGGGGGTAATCATCCATTTTCCCTCCATGGCTCAGGAAAGGAAGGAAATGGCTGTTATTACACTAATGTAACCAGAGCCCATTTTCCCAACGTTACACAAGAATCACATTCTACATCTGTCGTTATTCACTGTCCTGCCTTGTTTATTTGGATACACGGGTATTATCCCATTCTTTTTATTTAAATTGACAGAGGAAGGGTGGGGATACTTTGCTTGAAAGACAGTTTTTCAGACTGGGCAGTAGAAGGCAATAAAAGCACACAATGCAAGAGACAAGAAATTGCAAGTGATAATTATTTTCAGGATGAGGTTTGACAAAAAAAGAAAGGCACTTCCTTGTGTTAGCACAACAGCCTTACTCATTTTAAATCAGAGGCAGCCCTGAACCAATAACCAATCATGCAATGAGCTCAGTGTCTGCAATGAGGGAGGTAAACCAAATAACCGCACCAATAGTCATGTGTAATCCTGCCTAGCTCTCTGTCGCCTTAGACCACAAACAGGCCTTATCTGAGCCTGGAGGCGGTATTTGACCGGATCAGCTCTCGATTGTGTAGCATCTGTGAAATGAAACAGAAAGCATGAGCTGCATGTTGATAAAAAAAAAACTGCACTAATCGGGGTCCTGTGGTGTTTACAAATTCATGCACGCAGCATGAGAAGTGTCAGGGGTGCTCAGAACAGGAAATGCCATGCAGGTTACATTTAATTTTAGACTCTGCAGCGAAGAAATTCAACTACATCTGACACAAAGTGTGTGCAGATTGTCCATAAATGTTCTTCTCTTCCTAATTCCAAATGAGTCTTCACCTTAAGGGAAGGACCTGAGCCCCACTGTGCCTTTAAGTGGTGGTTGGAATATGTGTGACAATAGTTTCCCATGTTTTAATCCATACAAACAAGCACATTTAGTGATTAATTCACTTTACTTCACTTTGTGTGTGCGTGTCTCGTCCGATGTGTCAACTTGTTGAAATACTTCGGAAAAGCATCTCAAGTCCACAAGTCCCAGCATGAAATGGGACTTTGTGGGAAAAGGGGTTAGCAGTTCTTGCTGAATCCATTCTGTGTGTCCCGCTGGGTATTTCCATAAACACTCAAATGCTTATACACATTGACACAAACTGTTGGCCTTTAGGTTAACACATATATTTCCCAAATAACACTCCCTTCAGTCTTGTTCAGCCTGACTTGACAAAGTCGCAGTCAATTGGTGAAAAAAAATTACATTATGATTAGGTGTGTTGTGCTTTATAGCACAGTTTCCTTAGCTTCTTCTGAAGACTCCCGGGGTTTAAACAATGTCAAACCAGCCACTGTGAACACATTAATCCTCTGTTGTGGCTCCAGCTTCTAACGAGAGAGGACGACCCACTGGTGTGACAGTCTCATGAGAGAAAGGAAAGATCATGGGTCACTGGTTTCAGGCCATATGTAACAGCAAAATGCCCTACCTGTATTGACAAAACATCCTTGTTGGCAATGATCATTTAAAACTGACGGAAAATATTGCAAGATGTCCTTCACAAAATGGAATCGGCATGTTTGCTGGGTACAGCAGTGCTTTAATACCTGAAATGTAAATTCTGTACTATCGTAATGGAATAAGTTGTACTGAAGCCTGAAATTCACATATCAAGTTTTACACAGCGGCTCAACTGAGCACATGGTAGGATTAGAGATCCCCAGGCCCGCAGCACTCCCTCATATACAAATGCCCATAGCACACTCCACAGCACAACCACACATAAAAGCTGACGCTTACAGGTCAGTCTTCAGGTCAGCGTTTTCCCCATGAGGAATTTGCACAGAGCACACAGCACTTTTTTTTCTGCGTCTCTTCCCTGTTTCATTCCAGGGTGAGGAGACATCTTGATTTGCTCAACCCAATGCTTGTCTGAAAACCACCATCCATCATTGTTGTGTAATTTGTTTTGTCACCTCAGGGAAGGAAGGAGACACATCATCGATACCTCAGATGCTATCTCTATAAAACAAACCCACAATAAATCCAATGTAGTACAAAAAAAATACAAATAAAAACAAATAAAAGTCATAAAAGTAGTTTCAAATATTGATATTTTGCTGTCCCTCTCCCACTTGTGAAACTCCCTGAAGTTTTAGCTGTTCTTTCCTTACCCTCGTGGAATGTTAAGAGAAGAGGATGTCACAACTTGTAAAGATCGTTAAGCACTATGAGGCCAATTGTGATTCGACAATATGTGCTAATTTTAATTGGTTGAAGGGGTGTAAAATTTGGCCAACTGTCAAATTCCAAATAGCCAAACAACTAAGAGGAAACATATCACCAGGAAGTTATAGGGTGTGCAATCAGTTCACAAATTGTTTATTAAGAAAATATAGAATATTATAAATAATTGTTGCTATGTGGAACTTGGAAAATAAAGCAGAACCATTCAGGCCTACCACTCTGCATGCAAGTAGGGGGTAAACGCAACCAAAACCCCTGCAGCTCCTCCAACTGCCTTAACACAAAAAAATATATATATAAAAGGTGCCAATCTACAGAAGTTTAAAAACCCTGCACAGTGCATTAATAAAATGCATAAAAAGACAAGTTTAAAGAGGAACAAGATAAAAAAAAAAAAAAACTTAATGCTTCCACTCTGACGTCAGGTCAGACAAGAAAAGTCACACAGAGGCCACACAACACTTAACAAGTTGGACCAGGCAAAGCAGCAATCAGCCAACCAATCTTTCAGACTTGCCCAAACAGGGGAGGGATGAAATCTAAATCTCTTTAGAGAGGAGCTACGCACATACGTCGGCCTGAATCACTCAGGACAACAGCACCTCCACTCTGGCCTTACAAATCAGCCCCCAGACAACAAGAGACTGATTTACCCCACCTGCCCTTATAAAGGCACCTTTATATATCCTTAACCCTACAATAGTGCGTATACTCACTGTGATATATTTTAAGATTAGTTACCTTTCATTTATTCATGTTATAAAAATGTGTTGCTTATTATAATTATAATAATTATTATAATAATATTGTTGCCTATTGTAAACATTTAGACTGCAATTTTCACTTTCATTGGGATATAATCCTAACTCAACAATGGTAATAAAAATACTAAAACTGTAGAAGGCTGTGATATACTACACATCTTTGACGACATCAACCATTAATTTGTAATTGAGGTACTTTTCTTGTAAGGACTTCTGCAGTGTGAACACTCATTTTCAGACCATTGAGAAATAAATAAGGTGCAATTACCCCACAAAAGATGGCACCTTTTAAAACAGAAAATGGCATGATATTATGAGCAGGGACGACACTATTCAGGTACTGTACAGGCCAGCGTCCACATTTAACTGTTCATGACCTTTACTTTGAGTGGCTGATGAATTGTGCTGTTCTATGACAAACCCTACTTGGCCACAGCAGTCTCTATTGTCTGATACAGAGCAAGAAAACACTGGCAGGAGACAATGGAAGGTCAGCGCAGAGGGCTTGAAATAATCATAACAATGACAGCTCCTATATTTATAGTTGCAAAGAGACCCACAACCAAAGCGGCAAAGGCTTTTGTTATTAACAGGAAGAGCTACTCCCCATGATACACTTCTCTTAACTATGTGAGTCACGGTAGCAGGTTTCATTGCTTTCTCAACTGTGTGGCAGTTACCAGTAAGGCTATACAAGCTGAAATTACCCAATTACAGTACAGAAACGAATGTGAATTCATATTTAAAACAGGTTCTCTCTGTTTGTCCCGAATAATAAAAAAAGAGAGATCGGTATCAGCATCAGCAGCCAGGCAGAGATCTCTGGGTCATCTTGCATCTGTAAAGCGCTTCCTGAGTAAAGCTGTGAGTGCTCAGAAAGCGGGCCACAAAAAACAAGCACTCGGACACAGACAAAAGGGGAAAGGAGAGATGGTCACAGATAACAAGCATTGATATTTCATCAGGGGTGACGGCAGCAGCCGAGGGTCGGGGTGTGCGGACAATTTCCCAGAAAGACAAAATGAAAGGCCTTTTGTGCATCACTTGATAAGAAGGGCAGTGACTGGATTGTTTGCTATCAGGTCACCAGGATGAGCAGTAAGAAAATCAGGGAATCACTTCAGATAACATTTCTGAGTAGGAGTTTCTGATCAAACCTCACTGTGACTGAAACTAACATACAGGATGTCGCACGTTTTGAAATGGGTAAGAGGAGGCAAGATGAAGAGAGGGAGTGTTGCGGAAGATTTTTTACTCGAACTTGGCAAGAAAAATACAACATTTAAGGTCAACAAATGAAAAATTACAAATACCTCTTGCAGTGACACAATGGTATTGTTGCTCATTTCATTTCTTGCACTTTCATGTCGGGCAATGAAAACGAACCATCAAACTGAGTACCAAGTAACAGTATTTCCACCAGTCATTTTCACTATACTGCTTTTCACACATAGTGCACGTATTGCACAGCTGCAGTAATGAACTCAAAAGCCCATTTATAGCCATTGAGATACAGCAGACACAACTCAACATCCTTCCTGCAGGAGGAAGCCCCTGTTCATCTCCCGGTTTGCCCCATTTATTTTTTGAGGTGCAACTGCATAAAACTGCTCAGTCAGGATTAATTTTTTCACGCCAGTTCTCGCACCTTTGACCAAGCAGCTACAGGAACCGCTGCACAACTTAATCCAAACCAGCAACCCTGTCTTCCTGAGGTTTTGCATACTTTTGTGCAGATAATGAACGGAAACATTGTATTAATATGAAATAATACGGTATAACAAATCAAGAAAAAACTAATGAAAAGATACAAGTCACAATATAGGGTAATATTCTGTTAGTTTTACTTCACCATGTGCATCAGCTGTGCATGCAGTTGCCTACTCCAACAAATATTGCATTCCTACCAGACTCAAAACAGTCATGAAAATCATCCCATCTATACCTGGAAATTGCGCTGTGTTTAAACGTTATTACATTGTTCCAGAGACAAGATCAGAAGAGCAAAATAGTATTCGTTTCTGAGACCTTAGAAATACTGTCTGGGCATGTTTCAGGGTTGCTCTCTGCCTAAAAGCCTAGTAAGAAATGTGTCGGGCTTTTGAGCATGAAATATCTGATCAAAGAAGAATCTGATAAAGCTCTTTATCTTTGTTTTGACAATTTTGATACTTACGCCTACGTACACTGATGCTTTGGAAGTCCCCTAGTGTTAACAAGACTAGCTTAATTGGAATCTCCCGTTAAAACAAGATGACTGAGCTATAAAGACATTGTCTATTCCATCATGGGCACTGATGGGAGACCTTTCTATCTGCATGGTGCACATGCTCAGCAATGCTACCCATCTTTATCAGTATCTTTCCTGAACTGGAACATGGAGGTATAAGAGGAAATACAGAAGTATTTTTGTATTTTAAAGAAGGAGGCTGGAGTCTGGGGGATTCGGTGTGGCTCCAAGATAAGGGGTGAACTGCAGCCCTAAGCTTCCTCAATAAAACACATCATGGGCAGATGCAGCATCTATCAGGGCTCTCACACAGTGGAGTCCTCTTGTCAGCCAATGGGAGGCTTCTTATTGTGGAAGAACTTTGGCAGCGGGGTTAATCCATCCCTGGTGTGACTGTTGGTGAATCAGCACCACTGTGGTTTTGTTGTCTTACTGGTTTGTATCTATATCCTTTCCATCCCAAACTGTCATGGGCGAGGTCATGCTTTGGTCTCACATGGGCCAGAGCTATTGTCTGGTCTCGTTTCATACTGTCACTATTCGAATTTGGCTGAACAAAGCTAACAGGCTCTACTTGTTCTTTGTATTAGATGTACTTGAACTCTTTAGGGTGCCAAAAATGAAGTACGCCTTCTCTTAAATTCACAAATAAGCAGGGAAAGCATTCACCGATCCAATTGACAACATCTGACTTTTTTTTTTATGAACCAGGATGCATATTCTGTTTTCTCCCTCCTCTGGACTATACATTGTTCACGTCAGTGTTTCCAACTCCACCTAGTGGTACAACATTTCCCAAAGAAAGGACGGCACTGTCAATTTCTGTATCTGCGCCGCTGTTAAAGTTAAAAAGTTAAAAATGACACATCGGCTAAAGGGGCCAGGATGTATGGTTTGTTAGTGTCTCTCAAGAGAGAGAAAAACACACCAAAATATCAAGGACATGTGAACATGTTTAGTCTACATTTGATATGCAAGAGGAAATGGACATCAAAAGGTGTGGGTGGGCTTAATATGTTGTGACCCCATCAAGACCCAGCTGCTCTGGGTCTATTATTTCCTGCTTCCCCCAGACAAGCCAAACAGGAGCCTCCAGACGGCCTCAATCTACTGGGAATGTTCTCACTGGTAAAGCTGAACAGCACACAGCAGATGTTCAAATCAAATTAGAGACAGAGCACAGACACATCTTAAGCATCTTTATGTAAAACAAAAGGGGGTTTGTGATACGTGGAACAATATCCCATTCAAATGTACGTTTCTTTTAAAGCAGTGTAATTGCAAAAGTCAGCAGAGCTGGAAACACATATCTGTCCCGATAGTAAGCTTAACAATAAACTCACCGATAACTTTTGCATACGTGAACAAGGACAGCCAGAGGAGAAAGGCTTTAGTGTTCTGAAAACATTTTTTCCACTTCATCCATCCAGTCACATGGAGATTCCTCCTCAAAGTCTCTGCAAAAGGAGGACAAACAGTACAGGAGGCCACATGTGTGAATCAATCAATCATGATTTCAGTCAATTCTGTACCTACATCCCAGATGCACAGCTCTACCTCAACACATTGATATTTAGATTTAGAGTGAATAATAACAGCTATATGCTGTCATAATTGTTTTATCATAATTAGCTTTTGCTGCTCATACTCTCTCGATGCCAATGCAGTGCTATGGCTGTTTAAAGCTACATTGGGATGTCAAGACAACACCAAAAACTCGTGGTCATAGCATCAACAGAGCAAATATCATGGCCACTTACGTGTCCTCGTCATCAGAGCGAGGCTCCAACCGCTCCTCGTCTATGGTCACTTCAGGCTCAGGACCGTCGGTGTCGTCGCCCTGTGGCTGGGAGAGGGGTCCCATTAGCAGGTCATCATCATCTGTAAATGAAGAGTGACACAATCAATGTGAACAATTTTAAGACATTTACAAAAACATCTTTCGAATCTCAGTTAATTTGTTTCGCTCCACAGGAACGTTTCTTGTGCAAAGATGGAATGGATTCTGACACTCCAACAAACCTCCTTTGTGTATTAAAAAAGTGCTGAAGGCTCCGTTTAGCTGTGCCGTCTCCAACACGCTCAGAAGCCTCTCAGGAGGATTCCTCTCCCATTGTCTCCTCTGCCTGCCGTCTTCTGATCCAGAAGACTGTGACACACCTGCACACAAACAACAAACACTTACACTGTATTTCCTTCCCCAACCTAAACAACATTTTTTGTTCATTTCAGGAAATGAAATACATCCGTGCGTAGAACCTGTGAGGGTCTGGCTCGTCGATGCCATACTGTCAGATGAGACAAGGCTGGCTTTGGCAAACACCTGTAACAAAGTGTCTGGTGGCCCAGGAGCCCACAGTTTTCGATGGCCAGGCTCCCTGTCTCCACAGTGACGCTCATCCATCGCCATGCCTGTCATCAAAGGGTCATTTAGGACAGTTTCTGTTCAATTTAAGAAATGATGAAAACTATGAAATACTTTCTCTGACAACCACATGCACCAAACTTCACAAAAAACAGTCAGTGAAGCAGTTTTCTCAGAGTTGCAGTCATATATCCTTAATGTTATGGACTCTACCTTCAAATGTTGACGTTTGCATTAAACTCTTCTCTCTCAGAAGATTGGCCACCTTCACCCCCTCTTCTCTGTTCCATCGACCTGTGCGCCTCCCCTGTTCCTTTGCATCTGTCACCTGGGAAGGATGGAAAGCCGCGCAGTAAGTCAAACGCATAACACGAGCTCCTCGGCCATCTGAACTAACAGCAACATGTCAAAAGGTCAGATTCCACATAGGGTCAGCACGGCAGGGAAAGTGTAAGAGTTTAAATTCTCGCTCTGACACCATTTCCTGACCGTATAGTGTTGCTTCAGGTTCAACTGTGTGAGGGACTGTCCCCACGCGAGGAGGCAGAAAGGAACGGTTGTGTTTTTACCTGCGAGATAATATGTGGACGCAGGAGTTTGGAAACCCGATGAGAGGTCAGGATGGTGTGCAGGGATGGTCTGTCCCTTGGGTTCGTCTTAAACATGTGCTTGACCAAATAGTGCAGCTCGTAGGGCAGGTGGCTGGGGAGGGGAGGGTACGCACCGCGACACACCTTCAGAATCAGACTCTTCCAGCTGGATGCCTGGAACTGGACACAAGACGGAGGAGTGAGGATTGCTGGGAAAACAAACCATGCGGCACCACCCAAGCCACAGATAATACACAGAAGATAATCTAACTCAGCTGAAAGCACTCAGCACACCGGGGCTTTGCAGGACCTTGCTGTGCGGTAAGATCACAGCCCAAGTATCTCACGCAATGATTCACCAACAGTATTTGGAGAGAGGCCCACAGTCCAACGCATGGTAGCGAGAGAAAACGTTAGAGAGAGGGAAGTACCGGGTGTCGCAGGGTGCAGAGCTCGTACAGAACACAGCCCAAAGACCACACATCACTGCAGAACACACAAACATAAGAGAGGGTTATTCATTCACATCAGACATCCGTCATGTGCTGGCATAGCCAGAGAGAATGAGGAGACTGGTTACCCCACACACACACACACACACAAGTTGCATAATCACAGCTGAGCTCAGAGCAGTGTTGGTGCATTGAGACTGGCTAATGAAAAGCAACTGTGTTCACAAGCTTAGCCGTCAGAAAATCAAGTCTGGTTTATGAATATATTCTATTTTCACATTTGTATGCAGACAGGCTCTCAACTGTACCTTTTGTTGTTGTATGGCTTATTGTCCCAGATTTCTGGTGCCACATAATATGGTGTCCCAACGTAAGTATGAGCGTGAGCTTTCGAGCTGCAACACAATAACAAAAGGAGCAAAGTTTAAAGTTGAACTCTCATTTAAAGATGGCAAGCTATCAACTGCTGACACTCCATTTCTCTACCTGTTCAGAATGCATGCCGCACCAAAGTCCCCGAGCTTGATTGCCCCCTTATCTGTCAGGAAAATGTTCTGGGTAAGGAAATGACAAGTGATGATTTAAAGTGAAACAAGAATACGAGCATCCAAGCATAAAGAAATGATGACATTGGGCACAAGTGTGAGATAATGTTGCCAGTGTATCTCGATCAGCAATTTCATTGCTCATTACACTCCCCATTTTTCACCCTGATGAGATTCTATTAATATGCAACCAACATACAGAGATACTACAGATAAGTGTTTTATACATAAAGACAAAGAGTAAGTATAATTCATAATGTGTCGAGGACACTGTACCTTGGATTTCAGATCTCTATGCAAAATCAGTTTATCGTGGATATGCTGTGCACCGCCACACATTTGAGCAAACCACCTCAAGATCTGAAAGAAAAAAAACATGATTTAAGTAAGAAAAAAAAAAAAAAAAAAAACGTAAAAATGTCAATAAAAATAAAGGTTGGGAGAATAGTTACATCATCGACACAAAACTGCTTTGTTTTCTGTAGCTGGATCCTCTGGAGCAGGTCTCCTGCACTGCAGTACTCCATTACAATGCATAGGAAGCCATCAGCTGAACAGAAACCAACACATTAGATATAGATTCAGAAGCTCTTGAAGCTGGTTCCATCTGTGAATACCTTCGAAAGCCTCCCTGAAGGCCACAATATTAGGATGTTTCATTTTGGACAGCAGGCTTGCTTCTTTCCATGAATGTTCCCATTTAGACTGGTTCTATAGAAATGAAAATAAAAGCACGAATTTACAATTATGCCAAACAAGCATCCCGTATGTTACTGTGCAGGCAACAACGCAATCGGACCTCTGAAAATAGCATAACAGTTCTGATACATACGGAAAATGGTTTATCAATACACCTTTTAAATGTTTTATTATTATGGTCGTGGTTGTTTTCCCAGGAGCACTCAGGTACAAGTACAACGTTTGTCACAATAAAGGCACGAGCAGGATATTAAAAGAAACACAAAAAATAAAAGAAAAACTATGTAAACGACGTAAGGGCCTGTACGGTACATGGCTGTCTTTGTTTGCACATACCTTCGGCAGCTGGATTTCTTTGAGGACATAATCCTCCCGACTGCTTTCACACCTGACTAACAAAGCTCGACCAAAGGATCCTTCACCGACCACTCTCAGAACAGAATATGTCTCCATGGAGACACAAATACACACAAAGAAAAAGAGCACACCATTTAAAACATCCACCCACGGCAGACAGAGACGGTGTCTAACACATCGAACGTCCTAACACACCTGTACTCGTGCTGTTTTGTCTGCCCGCTACTTCCGTATTATTGTATGACGTGAACAAAGACTCCGCTGCCCTGCGTGGTCTCGCCGCTAGATGGCATTAAATGATAGACTCAAACATAAGCTCCCACACGACGACTATAATTTTCTAACAATCTCCCTCCTTAGCTTTCCGTGTTTAAATGTGTGCGTGTGTTTTGAATTAATCAATGCAATTATATCTTCAATAAAGCAGGCTGAATTTTTTACTCATAGTGCTGCTTTTTACGACTTTGCCTGAACTACGAATCGCATGAGACATCATTACCTAAAGAAACGTCTTTAGTGGATAGCCCAAACCACATTCTAGACATGAAAGAATAAATCAATAATCAAATATTTCTTAAGCCTCATCAATATTTCTATACTCTATTACTTATTTTAAATCCAACCACGCCAGAGCCCGGATAGCTCAGTCGGTAGAGCATCAGACTTTTAATCTGAGGGTCCAGGGTTCAAGTCCCTGTTCGGGCGAGAATTTTTCAGAGTTTATCAACTGATTTTGACCTTTACTTTAATAGATGTACCACCAGCAGATCTAAAATAGCTAAAACCGCAGTTCTATTTCAATCCAACAAACTTAACAATTGCTACGACACTGAAAACTTATATCTCAAATCAGTTACTGACTGGAAAACCAAGAACAATACTTCCAAATCATGCATTTGATTATAGTCAGCATATGTAAAGTGTGTACTCGTGATTTGGGGTGGGCTCTATAGAGTCCTCTAATGCTCCTTTAACTTTCAACAGATTCAATAAAACCGTGTGCTTCATGGCTAAATGAATGCACGATGGGTCCAAACTTCAAACATTTAACATTTGCCTCATTACCTCCTGTTTCCTGCTCTCTGGCAGCGCTCTGGTTGCACTTATCAGCAAGTAGTCATCCACTGTAGAATATTTAAACAAATAATGAGGTAAATAACGGTGGAAAAGTTTGTCTACATCTCCCGGATTATGCAACACAAGCTGTTTGAGGAAATTTGATGGATATTTTTGCTCTTCTGAGTTTTAAAAGCTGTCTTGGTTCACCCAATTTAGTATTTCAGCCGTGCAACTACTGATGAATGCACATTAATTGTATTTTCGTAGGATTATAGTTGTTTTATTCAAATAATGAATCAATGAGCGGTAAAAAAAATTGTACTGTTGTATTTTTAGGCACAAAACATATTTGAAATAAAAACATATTGCTGATGTGAAGATCTTGATACAGAGCTATATTGAGTTTGATTCTAACACTCAGTATTTAAGGACCAGCAACCTGTGGGTGAAAGCGAGATCTGTGCTTTATATTATTGATAAACTCAATGTTCACATCAAGTTTTTTTTCCCCAAAATTACAGCCCAACAAGACGTAATTCTAAACACCAAAGGACCAGAACGTGCAACACTGTGTGTTTGAAAGCTATTATCCATGTTATAAGTTATATATGTGTGAAGTGGTAAGGATGAGAAGGAGATCCTATTTGAACAAGGATGGGCATTGCTGTAGGTGATTTTGCTGCCAAGAGAATCATAGCATTTGGTTTCAGTTACATGCTGTGACACATCTTGTCAAGTTTTGCTGCTCTGAAAATGACATAAAACTGACGCAAAGCACCTGTTGGGCAATAGCATTTCAAAATGAATGACACTAAAGCCTCTGGTGAGGCGGTTTCTCAGTCCTGGAGTCAGGCTCCCACTTGGACCTTGGCTTTTTTACCACAAACAATAAAAGAGTCAAGTGCCATAAAAGGCAGGAAAAAATCAGTAGGAATGATATTCTGAGAAATCTGGCAGTGTCATAAAACCAAACTTCACAGAGAGAATTTTATTAAAAGCCATCAAATGGTCCACTGACGGACAGAGTGATCAATTAAGTCCATCACACACCATAGATAGATATGAAACATAAATGTAATAAGATAATCTGTAGGTCTATAGGAAACTGTTTCACTATGCTGTCATAGTAACTCAATAACCAGGTGACACACAGTTTAATATGAAATGGCAGTGTTAAATGTTTGCCCCTTGAGAAATTATGTAATAAATATAGAACACTATGAGGAACAAGACATTATTCTGTTAGATATTCTGTTGATATGATTAAAAAATTGTTTGTTGCCTGCTGGTAAACTCCTGAATCACTACTCATTCCTCTAAATTGTTTAGCAAATACAATAATATCATCTCCAGGCACTTCTCATATGGCGTAAGTATGGACTGTTTATGCATTCCCCCACGAGCAAGCACTTGCCTAGTAACTTCCAGGCACAACAAATCTCAGTGTTCGGCGGCCATCTGCCTCAGATTCAGATAGAGCGAGAATAACAGCAAAGAGAGAGAGGGTATGGAAAGGAAGACAAATAGAGAGGGCAGGGGAAAATATAATTTATATAATCATAGTAACTTATGGGGTAACTTATACTGTATATGTGACTAATACTAATTGTGGGAGCTATGATCCTATAGGATGACGGAGACAATGCGTTGAGCCAGACTCAACAGCGGTGTATGGGGAAGTACCAGCAGAGAGAACCAGCAGGAAAGATTAGTCAGATGAGAACACACACAAATCTATTGAAGAAAAGCAGGGTTAGAAGAAAAACAACAATCATGCAATATGAATACATGACAGACTGGGACAGAGAGGAGGCAGAATTTGTGCGCCATGGGAAGTCTATAGGCCTTCCAGCTGCATAGGACAAGATTGTCCAAGATAAACCTGGTCAAGGTCAGCAGTGAATTCAGCGTGGTTATCAGAGAATTAAAGTCAGACATCAAAGAAACTAAACTTTACTCTGTTCTGCTGTTTCAGTAATGCTGTGCTGTGGGGATTAAAGTTCACTTTTCTTTGGGAAGATCAGGACGTTTATCACCATCCTTCACCTCAGAGCACATGTTCATCCCAAGATTATCATGAGGAACTGTCACCTTGTCCTTATATTTCAGTTCATTGCCTTCAGGGCTATTTATGCTTTACAGTCCTTGGAGGTGGCACAGGCTGTGCAGAGGAAACCTGCCGGTACAAAAAGGATAGCATCCCCATTAAGAATGTTAGTGGCTGAGAGCTTCCACAAAAACCGTAACAGCACTTTTAAATCAAGGAAGTAAAAGAAACAATGCCGTATGTTCCTAATAATGTTCCATGCTTGTCGACTTTCAACCTGGAATGCATCAAAGTGTGGACCTGTTTGCAGCTGGATATTGGGCTGCTCTTGAAAACAGAACACTTCTGGTTAAATGAGGCATGATAAGGAAAATGTAAACAAATCACTCACAAACGTATCAGCAACCTTAAACATTAAAGCTGAAATAACTACATTTGGCCACTAGAAGGCAGAAGTGTACAAAAACGAGCAGACAACAGGTAAGGGATTCAGGGACTTGTGCTCTCAGTAATTTGACATATTACTGGCCATGAGGAACATCAGAATCAGAAATTCTTTGTTAATTCTCAGAGGAAACTTAAGAAGTATGTAAGGCATTACTAAAATATCACATGGGTTACATGTGTAAAACTGTGTAGCGAAAGAAAGAATGTGATTGGACTGCCCATAGTGTACTTAAACTCTTAAATATTATAATAATTTCATATTATCAGTGTCAGCTGGCTTAAAGAAACTTACAGAAGCAGCAGTTGACAGTTAGGTCTGCAGTGACTGAGGATTAAGGGACCATTGCAGGATGCTTAGTGTACAAAAACGAGCAGACAACAGGTAAGGGATTCAGGGACTTGTGCTCTCAGTAATTTGACATATTACTGGCCATGAGGAACATCAGAATCAGAAATTCTTTGTTAATTCTCAGAGGAAACTTAAGAAGTATGTAAGGCATTACTAAAATATCACATGGGTTACATGTGTAAAACTGTGTAGCGAAAGAAAGAATGTGATTGGACTGCCCATAGTGTACTTAAACTCTTAAATATTATAATAATTTCATATTATCAGTGTCAGCTGGCTTAAAGAAACTTACAGAAGCAGCAGTTGACAGTTAGGTCTGCAGTGACTGAGGATTAAGGGACCATTGCAGGATGCTTAAATATGAGCTGAAAGACTATTTGCCTGAACTTAGATAACTTCCAGTGGCCAGAGAATGTTTTTTGACTGATAAAATGTCAGAATTAAGCAATCAAAGACCTCTGAAATCCAGAGTGCATGTCTTTGGACTGTGGCAGGAAGCCACAGTATTATGAGAAAACCCTCTCAGACACAGGCAAACTCTTGGACCTTGTGGCTGTGAGGCCCCAGTAACACCAACACTGAAAATGGGCTGAGGACCATTTCAAACTGCTTTAACCATGTCCTGCCCTCTGCCTGCCTCACCTCATATTTCATCAACCTGCCAATGCCCCCGCCCGCTTTGCATATATCAGCTTATTGTAATAGCAGAGGGTTGATAGCAGAGTTTATCATAATGAACAACACTGTGAGAATTTAAAAAAGGAGCTGCTCCTGCATCTTCCCTTCTCTGCATATTCACTATCTCATATTGCAGTGGATCTTCCATAGGGGACTGAAATATTTGCACTCTGGCCGGTCACCGTTATGTTCAGTATCTAAATATTTTTTTGTTTTTATTAAATTTCACTCTAATTTAAATAATGCAACACATCTCCATTTAGGGACTCCACTCAGGCAGCGAAGGAAAACTCTGCCATCTGCACAAGCTTTGAAAAGCTCCCGATGGTTGTTTTTTTTCTTCTTTGAGACACTGCTCAGAGTTAGGATTTCGGTTCTCTAGAAATGTGTGAAGCTGTGCTTTTGGTTTTCAGGAACTACAAAGTTGCTGTAGCCAGGTCTCACCCTGGCTTGGAAATATTTCTGCTGCCAGAGTCTGAACATGTTATGAAGTAGCTTGAAAGGTGATGTCTGTCTGAGTTCTGAGTTTTTTTTTACAGATGCTAACTGCATACAAGACACAGATGTCTTATCTGTGGCAGGAAACCAACGTTTTTTTTTCCTTTCCTGTCGTTCCCCAGTGCCACTCTCGACTGAAGGAGATGATAGAATGAAACGGTAAAGAAGAGGAAAAGGGAGGGAATGAGAAGCACATTTGGGATTTGAAAGTTTATTACTTCTCCATTCTGGAAAAAAGGACATCTGCTATTGATCAAGTGGTCCAACACATAACACAGAGGTTTATTTTATTACTGATGTCATTGGAGGTAGGTAGAGAATAGAAAACACCCAAGGGATGCTAGTGAGACATGCGTAGTACTTTGAAGACTAGAGCACTGCACAGAAGTTTTCTTCTTTTATGTGTCATTTCATTAAAATGAATAAATAAAGAAGCTGGCTATAGCATTGCATGCTGATAACCTGTAGGCTTGGACTACTCCATTTTCCCCCCTCAATCGTCTGTTTGACGATTGTATTCTTCCTCCAAGGCCCTGTACACTGAGCTGACTGTAAATACGATTAGCTGATTTCACCTCAGGACCGTGTGAGTATGCACAGATAGTGCTTGACTGACATCTCTCAGATTTTCACTTTAGCTTTGCTGCACATGACGGACGGGAAAAATGTCACCCTCATCAAAGGTCCCCTTTTTCAAAGGAGACACTTTGAATTCCAATTTTGTATCACTGTCGTGGTATTGTGCATGCTTCCTTAATAACATAGCTTACTGGGACACTTGGAACAGAGCAGAGCCATTAAGATTGTTGGCAAGGCAATGGCACGTCAAAATGTCTGCCGTGAGAGAGTAGTGTTCTGGAAACGATCTGTTGAAATAGTGAGCAGTGGACTATGAAGTTTATTGTGTGGCAGCAGCTGCATGTACGTGCAACCCTGCCATATTAAACAGGCATAACACAACAGGGTGCTCAGCGTATTGCAGTTTCCGTTTTAAATAAATGTTCTGCTGTGTTTTTCTTGGGGCTGAATGTGCCTCGGGTGATTCTGTGCGATTCCCCACAAAGCCCCACTCACTCTCAGCCTGAAAAGAGGTGACATCACCTCACCGTACTGGGAAGACCTGCATTTGCCGCACAGTGGGGCAAGTACGTTATATTTTTTCTTACTTGAATCCCCCTCCCACAATGGAGAATACTTTTTTTCTGAGCAAATCCAACTGCTAGTTTAAATAACTTAGTAACGGTGAACCATGAGTTGTAATCTGCCCAATCCTCTTGTGTGAGCTCAGAGCAACAGTCTGTGATCCTCTCTGCTGGTGCAGGAGATCCTGGTGTTTCATATTTTTCACAAATTCTCTTGATTTCCTCTCCCATGTAAACCTGGTCACGGTCAGATCTCTTATCTACTGTTAACTGGGCGTTCCTTTAATCGCAGTGGGTGGAGTTTCAGTTTAACTTAGAGAGATCTAAGGGCTTTCGAGTTCTGGCCTGAATAAGTCCACATTCTAGGCACATTGATTCCTGATGTGAAACCAAGCACCTGTTAAACTGCCAGCACCTTCACATATACAGCGTCAGGCAGAATAAGACAGACAGGTGAACGTACAAAGTTAGAAGGCGGAGCTCAAAAACCGGGAACAGACATGGGTCAAAAATACAGTGGTAATACTCACTTGTAAGAAGGCTGGAACACTGAACACAAAGGCAATCATAGGGGTATATAGAGTGGGCGGTGGCAATTGGACACAGGTGAAACACATCAGGTAATCACAGGAGTGGGAAAACACATAAGAATGCTTAAAAATAGGATAAAGACAGGTGTGTACCAAAATAAGACAGGGAACACGAGACAGGATATGACAAAATGGGATCAAAAACTTTGAAACCTTATTGTACTACATAACAAGCTACACTGCGACAAGTGATTTCGGTGGGTGACCTGATTTACGGACCTTTACGTTCCTACACACGTTCTATATGGTCGCCTTAATGCATGCCTATTATGTTCTGCAGCGGTATCAATTATGCATTTTCGTCGAGATTGGTGTTAAAGTAGCACAAAGGCTTTTTTAAAGCAGAGTTGCTCTTGAGGGCAGTAATTATCTCGCTGGGGTACTGACGGGGAGAAATTAATTAGTGAGAATTAATTGATGTGGAAGCATTTAACCGGCTGCCAAGGCTGAACTCTCTAAAGGTGATTCAGTGCTTTCTCCCCTAAATAATCCCTACTTCATAAATATTAGAAAAAAGTCACCGTTCAGGTATTTTCAGCTTAAATGATGCCATACTGTAAATTCATGCATTTGCCCCTTTTCATTGCATTTTACTATAATCATATATTTTCTAGAAAATAATGAAAATTGACGAGGGAATAAAAGAAAACTTTTGTATTTTATTTAAATTATTATTTAATAGGAGGTGGACTTGTGGTGTAGGAGACGCTCATCCAGCCCGAAGGTCGCAGGTTTGAGGCCCACTCGATGCTCCATTGACTGGAAGGATGAAGAGGCCACTAACACAAAAAGACTCCGTCCAAAGGCCCATGAGCCAGGCACTTACCCACCTCAACATCTGCTCCCCAGGCGCTTAAAGCTGCCCACTGCTCAAGGTTAAATGGATTCAAGGCATAGCAAAGATTTCCCCCCGACGTGTGCTGTGTGTGTGTTGCATGTATGTGCGTGATTTTGTGGGCCAAATAAAGGTTTATTTCTTCTTTCTGTCTTTCGTTTTTTCTTTAAAGAACTATGGCTAGGATGTGTGTTAAACTGCAGCGCTGAGAAGCTGATTCACCATTAATCCTTCTGGTCTAAATAAGTATATATTTTGTTACTTTAATCATGCAGTTGCCTATATGGCATGTGTTTCTTAACTGTACAAATAAGGCTGATAGGCCACACACACATTTTTTTCCAAGTATTGATATTAAGGTCAAAGCGTTCTACTTCTTCTGCCGTAGAATGGCAATGAATATACTGTATATCAGTATGCGGTTTTAGAAGTATTAAACAAACCAGAACAGCGGGAGCATGTGAGATAACTTTAAATGGCGGCCAATGAGAAGGGTCCGTACTTCTCGATTACCATCGGCCACCTACGAGTAACAAAACCTCAGATAATATGGTGTACTCAGAAAGTCAGTTTGAGGTATGTGTGCTGATATAAAAGGAGGGAATGCTCCAACTTGACCCAAATGCGTCAGGCTGAGCTGATGAGGCATCTGGTTGACACTGTAACAATCACTGGTGATATCAATCAGCACAGAAGATGAAAAAGAGAGAGCGGTATGCAGAGGAGCCATTCGAACATATTAAACAGAGCAAGTGCAGGGAAAGATTTCTCAAGTGAGGAGGAAGACGAGCGGGCGGGGGTGGGGGGGTTCCATTATCTGGGGGATGCCAAGCATTGTGAGGAAATGGGCATGCTAATGAGGGCCAAATACATTCAGAACAGCTGCATTGTAAATGAGATGACTTTGTACACTTCGGCATTGGATGAATTGCTGGAGTGTCTTTTGTTAATCAAAGGAGGGAAAAACAGAGAGAGGAAAAAAAAAGAAAAAAAAAAAGACCAAAAATAATTTTTTGAGGAGCTGGGTGCCACTCATGCCTTTGATGGCACACACATACAACTGTGGTAATTGCTATGAAAAGGTTACCGTTGTTGTGTATTCACACTATGAATGCGGGATGAGGAGCTATGAGAGAGCCCCTTGACATTAAGCTGATGGTTGCACAGCTACACAATGTCCCAGGCGAGTGCTGAATCTCTGGCATTGAAGCTCTGAAGCTGGGTAATAGGAGGGAAAAGTTAAATTCACTGTGCTTCCCATCCTCTTTATCGATTGGGTGGGGGCTCCCACATGTTGTGAACACTACAGAGGTCAAAGGGTCATGGGAAAGGCTTTCTAGGAATGTGAGTGCGGAGCTGTTCAGTTTCTCTCAGGGTGTATTGTGTGACTGGAATAATAGTAAAATCCCAGATCTCAATAAACATTTATTTACAAGGCAAAAATAATGACGAAGTATAATTTGATCAGTGAATACAATACAGGTGCTAAAATGATAAAATGCATTATCATACACAACAAATATATCTCATGACCTGTGTTAAATAAACTATGCTTCGATTTTTGGAATCTGAAAACGGCTGAGGTGAGGCAGCAGGCGGCCTGTGTTGGATTGCTTTACATAACGAGGATTATTGCATTTCTCTGTGTGTTTTAAGGCAAAGATGAGACAGAAACACTTCACGTAACGATGAAGCAGTATTACCTTTCTCTTAATCACAGGGGCACAATAACACATAAACATCAATGACTGAGGGAGAGGAAGACGAAAAAAAGAGAATACTCTTTTTAATACAGAATTTCTTATGTAACAATTTTACAAATAGAATTGGTCCATTTATTTTTCACTTAAGAACAACTGTTGAGGGAAGACACCATTTTCGAAGCCATGTGTTTCCTGTATTATGAAATAGTCCCTGCAGTTGTCTGATGTGTAGTGTGCAGAGCACCAAGACGACCCGGGTGTCTTTGGTGCCGGATGTGCTATACTGCTACTGAGTCCCACAGAGCCAGAGTCATCTCCCTTTTGTCGTACCACCCGAGGTGTCCAGACCTTCAGTACGGGTACTGCTTCTGCTTCTTCCCCGCGCAACAGGACATCCAGGTGCACAGCAGCATGGCAGCTGCAGCCCCAGCCCCGGTGCAGTAATACGCCCAGCCGATCTGGCAGGAACCTGCGGAGGCAAGCAGAGGATTCTGGGTGAGCACTGATATCTCTGAACTCAACTGAATTGTTTTGGTTAACCAGAAAAAAAATCCAACTTTCAGATTAACAAGGCTGCAGTAGGATATAAAGGAGGATATAGGATATAAAGATGGACGTACTTAAGTCCCTTACTGGCTTTCACACTTTGCTGTCCATTGGAACATTTCTGTCACTATTGATTCATTAGTGTATATTTTTACGTCTTTATGGTCATGAGGGGTTTTAAAGCAAAGTTTCAAGAACAAAAAACAAAAAGTTTGCGTTCATAACAATATTATAACACAATTAATGTTTGAACTATATCATAGATGTATACATTATATCATATAAGTAATATTATTTTAGTTAATGGAAAGTAGTAAGCGGGAACACAGCCTATTTCAACTGCGGTTGATTTAAAACACGGTATGTTCATTTGGATTCATAGGCTAGCCCTGAAAATTGCAACAATGCTGCTATTAGTGTCAGAGCTCTGACACTAACAGGTTAGTGTTAAGAGCAGAAAATGTAGTGAACTGCTTCAAATGTTTTTTTTTCGAAACCACTACATTTCACTACCTCTTGAGAAAAAGAGTTGGCACTGTTGAAACAAACGTACTGAGCATTGTTCGACCTTATTTGCAAACAGACTGGTATGTGCTAAATTCACACTCGCATAACACGCCACTGGCAAAAGATACAGAGACTATGCCAAAAGCTGTACGCAAAACACAAATAAACCAAACAACAACAAAAAACGCCTCGTTATGATGCATCTATACAATCTTCGGAGCAAATGATGTGGATAAGATGTACATCTGATTCGAAATTTAGAAATGTATTATTATTGCCATCTAGGATTCTAATTATAGACCTAACATCACATTTTGAGGAGAATATCTGAATGAATATAGTTATCTAATTAGGAGCCAGGTGGAAGGATAAGGAGATGTCTCAAAAAATCATATCTCCTCTCACTGTGGAAACGATTCAACTGATGAAACTTCTCTTTCCGAGTCTCAACTTATGTTATTAATATTTCTCTCAGCGTTGGGAGACCCACAAAAATAGGCTTCACTTCATTTTACATTTTGGACGTAGCTCAACTATTAAAAAAGATGTGGGAATGTCATTTTTCAGTGGTTATAGCTCACACATTTTAAATAACTGCAGGCCATGTGTCTTGTTGCTACATTCAAGGTAATCTTTGAATCACTTAAGCACTCTCATTGAGAATAAGGAATGAGTCGATATAAGACACATTCAAAGTCTGGTCATGGCAAGCGCATTGTTTGTGTGAAATCCACTGTTCTCACTGGAGAATCACATCACAGCCTTGTCTTGGCGCTAACAAGAATGAGGTGAAAGTAAAACAATGTTGGTGCAACTGTCAAGGAAACCTTATGTCCCCGTGGCACATATATAAATAGACTGATGTACGTTTGAAACACATTCAAGTCTTTTATTTGATATGGTTAGGAATTTAAATGATCCGAATCACATCTGCTGGTTTCAATTTAGATGCTGTTTTCTATCGACACATCAGTCTGCTTACATGGTCGCAACGTGACTGCAAAGGTATCAAAGCAAAGTGTCGGTACTGTCGGTTATAATTTGAACCCTTTTTTAAGTCTGTTCCACATCTGTCACCTTCATCAAACAGAACTGACACGGAGTGGTTTCTGGTTTTCTGAGAGTTGGTCCGTCCATTTCTCAACACAAATATACAGTATATGAGTAACTACTGACTTGATTGTCATGAAATCTGAAATTTGAAAATGTCATTGCCTCGTGGTGCTCTAGTGCCACTGTAAGGGGCAACATATTTAAATTGTATATAATATTTAAATGACCACATAGAGTGTACATGAGTGTAGACAGACACTTTTGAAACTGAAAGAAATGTTCACCTCACACCAAATAATTGTTGTGTGATGTTAATATAATATAACATTATCTGAATCCTCTTTTTTTACGTTACGTGAAAACATCAAGCGCTGTTTGATTAGCAACAAATAAATAAGAAGGAACTTCAGCATGAGTATTGCTTCCACCTGCTGCGATAATTCCAGCTGAATACAGAGCACATATCAAGCTGCAGCTTATTCTCAGCACATATTTACAACTACAAAACAATTCAGAAACGCACTGCAACCAGAGGTTCTGTTGCCTTTTTTCCCCCAATATCATTTTTATCATGCAATTGAGTTGGCTTCGTACCTAGAAAAAACTGTAGAATGTCAAAGGCAAGATAATAAAGTCTGTTCTCGGTTCTCCCCTTTTCTGAGACCAAAGCATTTATCAAACGCGAGACACGTTTACAGTCAAGGTTAACGCAGCAGTGTGTGTGATTTAGGCACTGTTGTGGGCGTGTATGTGTGTGTGGGTGTGTGTGTGTGTATGCACGTGGTGGACCCTCATGGTAGACATCTCACCTAGTTGAAACTGGTCTGAGCTGTTGTTGCAGGTCTGTTGTACTTCCTCACTGTCCCATCCTAATGGGTAGAGAGCACAGCCTGATCCAATGAGCAGACCTGAGAGGGAGAGGGAGAGGAGGGAGTCAGTTAGTGACGAAGGAGCAGTAACCCCACAGATCACTCAGAGATAAAGAAAAAGAACATCAAAACGTGTCTGAAGCCAGACACCAGACCCTTTGTGAGCGGGAAAACTAAAACAAGGTCAAACTCTCATCATAAAAGTTTTCACTCAGCTTTTTAAGGAAGGTCAGCATCGTTTGAGACCTACATTTTCATGATTTAAAAACTTTTCCTTAATGAGGATGAAAAATGCAAAGGAATGGGATTTTTAGTGCATCCTGATATCTCACAAGGTGAACTCAAACATAGGTTTTGTGTGGTTTCCTTCTTGGACTTTTTTCTTTATATTTTAATTGCAATGACCAATGACCAATGGACAATTATCTGTTGCTCCCCAGTATTGTGACATGTGTGACCCCCAACCCAGTGAATTGTTTCTGCAGGCAGCTCGTACCAGTTGCAGCTGTTCTACCTCTAAACCATCTTTGCATGCCTTTGTAAAAAATGACACAGGTTTTGACTACACCACTTCATCACATTTTTTACTGCACTAAAACAAAGCACTCCTTGCCAAGCAGGCCATAAAACCACAGAAAATGAACAAGGAACATATGCAAATAGCTTGGCAATTTCTCACAGAGGCAACAGCGAAAAAAAAACAACCAAAAAAAAACTGGCATTTTTCAGTACCCAATAATTACTGTAAAACTCTGGAAAATCCTTGAGGGACCGCTTTATGTCAGTGATTAAAGAGACTTATTACTGTGCTTAAAGCTGCGCACAGAGACAAGAGTGGAATCTAGTCAAGGCCATTACATTAAGGATTAATATCCTCAATATTTGCCTGTAGCCAGGTCTTGACAAGTTATTCCCTGGATGCCAAGGCCTGTCTCTTCAAATTACCTTGAGGGGGCCCCTTGTAGGTGGCTCTGCCATCACATTAGCCTAATCCCCTCCTATGTGTCTGCCCTGCTATCAGTTTTGGGGATGTGAAGATGGCAGCCGTGGAGGAGCTCTGCCTTTCTGACCTGATTACCCCTGCCATCTAGGACTGCCTTATTACATCCAGGGCCAGATAACAAGCAGGAATTAATCCAGGCGCTAATGCAGATGGGCGAGACGAACTCGCTTACATCTGAGGTGGGGCAGGAAAAGTGAAAAAGACATCTGTGTTTACCCAAGTCGGAACCAAAAAGGAATGTCGTCGGGTAAATAGACCGGCTGACTACATGGCACATGTGGTCCACAAAAAAATCAATTCAGTCCGACCCTGGAATGTTGATGAGAATGAAGAGATATATATATTAAAAAATAGGCTCTGACCAAGTCTGTGTCATAACAGCTCAGGATCAGAGGGGAAGCGGCGATTTTCATATATAACAACTCAGCCGTTACTCTTTCGGACCCTTAAGAGAACTTCTGACGGGTTTAGTCTTCAGCCTTTAAGTTAATATCTTTAATGTTGCAGTATAGCAAAAAGCTGTACAGACAGCCACTATGGAACGATGATGAACATGAACACCCACTACTCTACAAGGTAGGAAAGTGCATGGAGGAGCAAGTCAGCGAGCACACTGTCATTCAAATTTTCAGTTATAGAATGTTATCAAATGTGCTTTAAATCAGATTTGTAACGGTAAAGACTGTAAAGCCATGATAATGTATTCATGATTAATATTTAACTAAATTAAAACATTCTCTTTCAAGTGTTGTATAATGCAGAGAGATACCGCAGCATGTAATCAGATTGGATTTTCTTGCAGCAAAGGGGATGAACAAAAAACAAAACATAGGCAAAATGTGATTTGGGTCCACAAAGACATTGTTATTCTATCCAGCAAACTGTAAAATTAGCATTTGAAAAAAAAAAATCAAGATGTATGGGGATTCTCGATCACACTTTGATGAGCACATTTGTTAAAAAGATCAAAACCAGAAAGAGCTGCTGCTCTGCAGCAGGCACCTTAGAGAGAAGAATGAGTAAAGACTTCAGTGCATAGTTTCCACATCAGGTCAGAGGATGATGATGATGATGATGATGATGATGATGATGATGATGATGATGATGATGATGATGATGATGATGGTGGTAACAGGGAGCACTGAAAATATCTCTAGGATTAAGGCAGGAGAGAGAATTGTCCACTAGAAAGACAAAAGCACAATTCATTTGTGCAATGAAAAAATAAAATAAAATAAATGTGAACCGTCTGGGGTTTTTGTTGATCTCTGGGGCTTGGTCACTGAGCCTGCAACACTGCAATGGGTGCAATCTGTGTGAGCACACGCATGTTACCATGACACTATTAGGAAAGATACTGGGAAACACAAATCACATGTGGGAGCAGATGAACAAAAATATGAACACATTACCAAGGGTGTAATTCAGTTCCACATCACATGTGCTGCTACATCTCTCTTTTGGCTTTCATTTATTGTATTGTATTTATTTATTTTTTTCCCCCCAGGATAGTTAATTCCATCAAATCCCATCCTCCACACTCACTACGTGGGTTATTGAGAAGCAGAGGTAGGGAGGCTGGCGACCAGGATGTGGGAGAAAAGAATGAAAAATGTTCTTTCCCATTATGTTTATGAGCCAAGCTGCTTGAAAGAAACGTGAGAGGAAACTACCCCGGGCTCTGATTCTGCATGCATGCTGTTGTAGACAGATACTTCCTGTCCTTCTTTTACTTTCCTAAGCTGACACAGACGCGCCCCGATCTGCACAAACAGGCAGTCGGGGATTTGTGTCATTTGGGATGCGGTCGTTAGCTACAGAGGTGCAACCTTTTTTGGCACGTGACCCCTAAAGCCAGGCTGTTTGGTTTTCTCCCATCGGCACATGTTTATGAAAGAATTAAGTATTTGGTCATGATTTGTTTTTTCTGTAAATAATTATATGAATGGCCCCCAAAATGTCCAGACCTAAATCTAAAGTCCTGACCACTGGCTTGAGAACAACAGAGCTAGTGGACGTGCTCCGATCACGAGCACTTAACACATGCTAGACAAGGAAGATAAAATGTAATGATCTCCTCTGGACATATCGGTTAACTGGAGCAGAGCAAAATCTAAAACTGGTAATAGTACTATAAACATTTGATTAATTCAACTCCTTAATGTCATTTAGATGGAAAATAAGAGGAAATATTAATAAAGACTTTATAAATAAAGAAAAAAGTTTGTGTTCATCGCAAATTCAGTCTAACACCTTTCAAAAGTCACTTTAATTCAAACTGATAAGGTCATTGCTTTACCCAAATAAAACAAAGGCTATTTTCTTTCTATTGCAGACCACATGATCAACTTCAAGAAGCTGCCGGTTTAGCTGCGAGCAGATGGCCGTCTCATGATGAAATCGTTGCAGGACTCCACTAAGCTGCCATAAGGATAGCTGGTGGAAAATACCAGAAGGCTTCCAGGGCAGCTACATGACAATGTGGAACAGATGGGAAAAAATTGACATGAATGTGAGAAATGTGTCACTGCCACGGTCACTTCCACCCAGAGGATATTAAAAAACCAAAACCCCACTTTCATTAATCAGGCTCCGAGGTCAGATCTAAAGATGTCTCTGCTTTTCAGGAAAGGTTCAAGTGCAGCTCGGGCAATCTGGGAGGTTGTATTTGTTTACCTTGCTAATTGTTTGCCAAAAAACACAGTTTGTAAAACCATAAGCCCATTTGGAGAGTCTTGTATCCGTTGCTATGGCAGCCAGCTAATCTCGGGGAGACTTGAGTGCTGTGGGAAGTGAAGAGGAAGGGGAAAAGCTTGGAGCGAGTGTGCAGCGCAGAGGACGGGCAACTTATTCACAGATCGAGTTTCAATTGATCTCCATGCGGTTGTTATCACAATGACTATCTCAGGCCTAATGGCTTCTCTGAAAGGCTATTCTATGGACTGGGAATGAGGTCGGTTAAATGGACCTAGTCAAATAAATTCACTCCAACATGTCGGTGTTCCATCCATAAAATTAGCTGTAATATAGTGATCTCTCTCTGCATATCCTCGCCTCAGATTTTGTCACGGTAGCTCACTTTTAAATTCACATTTTCACTGCTTTAAAAACGAACACACTGAAGTGCTTTATTCCATCAGAGCAGCCCTATTGTTCCCCTCCCTCGTCTACCAACGCTTTTATTATTTTTTTTTTACCTGAAAGAAAAACGCCCCCTTTTCATATCCCCCCACATTCTCTGATTTGGGGAGTGCTGGTGCCTTTTGTCGAGCCTTTCTGCTCTCTGTCCAGCCAGGAATTTCTTTTTCAACTCCCTGATGCCCCGGGACAATACTATTCAAGGTTATCGTTCAAAAGGCCAAAGAGGAGAGGGAGAAAAGCCCGCCGCTATAAGCCGGTGAGAGTTATGGTGGTCAGGAATTGGAGTGGGGATGTGCCTGAGTGAGCCGGCTTATTGTAAGACATTCCCTTTTGGGCTTGAAGGATCCTGTGAAAGAGGGAGGGAACTGTGAAACAGCCAACCACACCTGGGAAGGCAGCCCTGTGAGGTGCCAACAAATAAGATCTCCACCTTTTTGGTATGGACCTGTTTAAAATCAAATTTCTTTCTTCAAGCGCAGATATTTTGGAAATTTACAGATTCATATATTTCATTTGGGGCTGTATTGAGAAAAAAACACGTCCAAATACTGCTTATTCGTCCAATCATGTACATTTATTTTCTGGCCCACGCTTTTGTGATTGGTCCGCTTGTTTCTACGAGCCTGTGTCGGAAATGTCATGTCACTAACCCAAAGTCTTCCTGATAAGCTGTGAACGCTCCTGTAGCCATGGGTTCAGCCGAACCAATTAGAGTCTGAACGTTTGTGTGAACCAGTCAACAGACCTGAACCACCTTTGCAAACTAGACAAGAGCAGGACTCACTGTGTTGAGTCTACATCACTCTCTTTTGCTGCGTGCGTAACATGTCCTACGTGTGATTGTGTACCCAGTCTAAAAACGGTTTGCACATGGGCATGTTACTTTGTGACGCAGAAATGTTATGGAAAAAGAACAAGGAACGCAAACAAGCTGTTTCAGGGTCTTCAGAAAGAGTGTTTTTTTTTGGGAGCGGACTTTGAGAGGTATATGTAACTTGGCAGATTGTATACATGCGCAAATGAGCTATGGCACATTGAAGACCTGGAAAGCCTATTACGATTGTAAAAACAAATCCTTTTCCTGCAATGCAACCGTGATTTAAGAGAAGTGCTGTGCACAACGGTGCAGGATTAAGCAATATGTCACCTCTCATATGGTTCCACGTGTTCAGGCTCATTTTATTGATCAATTAACAGATTTAAGTTCATTCTAATTGAAATGGCATTCCCCCCCCCCTCCAACATGTTCATGTGCAGCAAATCTCCTTCTTACCCTCTCAGTTGCCTTTTTTGAGCTTCAAACAGAGGGAGCAACAGGTTCCCCCTGTATATTCAGCCCCAACAGCCTATGTCTAATCTGTCAACACACCCGTACCTGCATGTCGAGGCATGTTCTGTTTGTTCCACTTCACTTGAAACACACATGTAAAGATGTACGGTTTGCAGATGCATGTTACTTTCCTACCATGTTTGGATTCTCTGTCCTTCAAGCTGGATCGACGCTGGCGTTTTTTCTTTTTTTAAAAGAGGTTAATCCTATGGGAGCGTTTTAGCTGGCGATGTTGGCGTTTCTTACGTGAGCGAGGGGGGATTTGGAGATGCGGCAGAAATGTTCTGGGGCACGGAGAGATGGAGGATGAGGGGGATGCAGAGAAAGGAGGGATTTGTGGAGAACGTGTGATATGTGATGTGTACAGTGAAGCATACAAATACTTGCCGCTGCCAGTGGCTGGCATTCAAGTATTATTTTAGTCAACAGGGTACTCACTGGGTTTCTTGATGAAAAAGCTACTATAAATCAAGCTTTTTCAATGTTAGTCATTGATGACCTCGTTTTTGTAAACCAATGTTATGCATATATATATATATATACACACACACATTTACAGCACCTAAAGATGATCTCATTCCTATAGTTTGACAAGAGGTGTGTTCTTGAAAAAGATGTTTTTCTGGTCGAACAATGTTTCCTCTCCTTCGTTTGCGATATTCTGAGGTGAATTTGCTTCTGTGTGATGGGTGACTGCGCATATCTTCCAGCCTACAGTCTTTTGTTGAGTCAGTTTTCTTTGTGCTTTGTTAGGCTTACAGCTTGAATATCAAACACAGGGAACAGCACCACCGACCACACCAGTAAGGTCAAAGCTCCGTGACAAACAGGCTCTACATCAAGCATGGACTTCATTCAGAGTGTGACCGTCCCCTCCGTGACAAATTTGATCCCTTTTTCCTCTGGTACTTGCAACTGCAGACTCCAGAAACAGTGAAACACTAAGGCTGCAAACACTAATTTCTTCTATCATCTTCCTTCAAATGGCTTAACAAGACTCATTAGCCCTCTTTCCTACCGAGGTCTCACTGTGCCGCTGTTAGGAGGAGCAGCGGCGAAGGGGACGGGTGGCTGGGGGCGGCTGTGGCCAGCGCACGCTGAATCCTGGCCGTCCTATTGGCCACCCCAAAAACCCGGCCACACCGAGATTTTCAGAGGCCCGCCAACAGGCCACCCTTATGAAAAATGTCTGGTGGCACCACTGAGGAGGAGCCGATCTCAACGTTGCATTTGCTTCTTTACACTCAACCAACAGAATGCACAGGGTCTTAATGAAATGTTTGCCAATGATTGGTAAAAGGAAAAATAAATAAATGATTTTTAATTGCCGATATAGCCGCATAATTATGCCTCTTCAAGATCAAGAGGTTTTTGCTGTGGGGACCATGTGCTCCTGTGGTTGCTGTTATTTTTCTGGGTACAGTTATAACTGTAATTGTTACTGTAAACTCCAATAGGAATTATAAACTGAGTGCTGAATGCTTTAAACATCCATCCACCAGGGACTTGCAGCCCATCAAGGTCTTTGTATCATCAAAATGGAGAAATGTTGCTTTGCTATAATTTATACTACATCAGCAATTTATTAAATGTTTTATAGAATTCTTTTTTTTTTTGCCATTCTTTTATTTCACTTAGGTTTGATGACTGCACATTTCCATTTCTTTGTTGCACTTGTCATTATATACATGCTTTGAAGAGACCATCCTAGAGCTAGCTGGCTCCGGACAGGAGCCGTTTCGAATTCTTTGAGTCAGCGCTAGATGTGCTGTTATTGGCCAATCGACAGGTTGCGCTAGTGGTAAACCCTCAGTAAGACCACTACAGTTGTTACACTGCCAGTTAAAATTAGATACCAAGCAACAGCCCGAAAAATAAGCAAGGTGCAATTGATGCAGGTTTGTTGGCTGGTGCCAATATAACACTTCATTCCTCTCCATGTCCATGCATCACTCACCATCAATGGACTTGGGCAGAAGAAGCAGCTTGTGTGTTGATCTGTTTCAGCGCTGTTCCTACAGGCATTCTGTCAAGAGCTGGCCTGAGCTAATCACACCAGTCATTTGTCACACAGTTTCCCCGCTACACACCTTAATTAATAAACATGGCAATTACTGGAGCTATACACATCTGGGTTCATTGAGCAGTGGGCATGAATTAAGTACGAGTCAAAAAGCAGTATGAGATGTACAGCTCAGTAGGGTGCATAAAACACGCGCAAGACGAAAACTGGTATGTGCTAAATACGTAGTTAAAACATTTGAAAAAAGAGTTCTGGGTTTTTGGGAGAAAAAGCTTTTCACACAGGAGTGCAGATATTTTCTAAATGTGTCACTATTTCCTGCAACAAAACCCACACCTCCCTGTGACCTCAACCATGTCCCCTCTGATCTCACATTGCAAATTGGACAGCCCCCCTCATTTCAGTAAAAAGTCAAAAAACAAGTGGGAAAAAATACAATGGAAATAATGCAGCAAGAACTGAGAGAAATTCCTACCCTCTCGTAAATGCGGCCAGCCCTGGGAAAATTAGTACTGCAACCTAAGTCATGAAGAAAAGCAGAAACAGTGAGTTCAGGCTTTTGCCTTGTTTTTTACTGTTGAAATGCTGCTCTGGTAACAACTTCAGACCCCCCCCCCCACAAGATTAGCGTTTTGCAATATCTTGCAATATTTTTAATGACTTACTGTATTATCATTTCGAGGCTTGGTGGCAGTGGTGACAATAAGCTACTTTACTTGCACATGACAAAGACAGAGTCAAAGCCAGCTTACGCAATTTTTTCCAGCCACATTTAACTGGAATTTCAGTGACTCACAAAAGATGAGAGAGTGGAACATCTTCTACAAACTGTTACACAAAGGTCCATTAGTATGGCGGTCTGGATTTTTAATTAAAAAAACCAGAGAGGGACAAGTTGAGGGAAGGAGAGGGAGGAGAACAACAAAGCTAAAGAGTATGGAAATCCTCCTCAAGGCAGGATCCACGTTATAGGGTCACAAGTGTGCTCTTCTAAGTGGGTCATGTCAGATGTGTTGAGCAGCCACCCTCCTCCCACTGACAGAAAGGCATGTCAGAGGGCCACGTGTCCAAAAGTCAGCACACGGTATACCCACAGCCATGCCTTCCTGCCTCGAAGACCTTTTTACAATAAGCAGTAAACATGCAAACGCAAGGCTTTCCGTGGCGAGGGAAATCAAAGGCACGGCGATATGCGCTTTAGTATTCATGTTAATAGCAGCCAAATATGCAATGAATGTTTTAGTGTACTCCACGCAGACATCAAAATGCCTCTGTGACAGTACTGGGGCTCATCATGTGAGCAGCCCCATACTAGAGGCACAAAGAGCCTCCTTTCAAAAGACAATGCAACGCTTCAGGGAGGGAGGAAAAAATGGACTCCCACTGCACAAGTGTACAAAGTGCCGTCCCACTGCATACACGCTGCCTTCTGGGACACACACGGCTAGCTTATTACCATTGGGGATGGAGTCTAAGCAGCCTTGCCTAATTCTCAAAAATCTAATATTCCCTAAACAAACAGGTCACTTTGACTCTCAGCTTTTCATTGTGTGGGTATAATGTAAAAACCCTCTCAGTATCTCAGTGGGAGTGGACGTTTTCTGGAGGATATGAGGACCTTAATGCCTAAGAGGGCTATAATGAGTCCAGAATAATATATATATATATATATATATAAAAGCACAAAACCAAACCTAGATTGACTTTCTGACACTTCCGAGTCAGTTGTAACGTTGAAGTTAAGCTGAGGCTTTTTAAAAGTGACAAAGCCCACGGGAGTTCCCTTTTCCCTTTTTAAACTTTTGTATACATCATAAAGGTTGGCTAATGAAATTCACTATTCTCCTCTTTCATCACATATTGTTATTGTGAAATGTGAGCCTTTCAGAAAGGCAAAAGAAATCCAAAATGGAAACATGTTATGTAACATGTAAAACAATCTGTTTGCAATACCATTGGGCATTACAAAAGAGATGATATCAGGTTGTGCAGGACTGCGTGTGCTTTTGACATTTTGTATGATAGCGAAATGGTATTGCCGTCCTACATAATCATCTAATATTTGGTTTATCCGGTCTGCTCAAGGATGAAACACCTTTTCTGCCCTGACGATTCCACAAATGGAAACCAAACAGATGTCAAGAAAATGCAACCCATTGCATTTCATAATATAATGTACTATTATCTTGGTTTTTATCTTGCCATGCCATCTCTGACAGGGTTGTAAAAAGTACGGAGGTATACTGAAGCGGATGCTGTTTTGTTGCGAGATAAATGTTAGTGATGAAACTGTTGCTGTTAAAGCCTTGTCTTTTTAACAATGCTGTAGGGACTGTCTTCAACCCATGGTTAATAAAATGGGAAAGGTAAAGTAAATTGCTAGGTTCCTGATGCTGATTGTGTAGAAAAGAGATATGATAGGGACACTTGATTATTTCACTTTGCCATTAAGCACGTCTGGTGTGATAAAACATGATGAAATATGCAGAGCGTCCCGAAGGCTTTTCCCAAACCTCTTATTATTTTTCTCCCTGGTCAGAGCACTGACTAAATGTGACGACTCCGTAGTAGCTTTGACAGGAGTGTTCATTAAATCTTCATCTTGTTAAACACTGTTTTGTCAGGTAAGCTCCGAGGTAAACTAACTCCAAAACATTTAGGGTAAAGCAATAAAACCAATTGGTGCGTGATCCCAGGCAAAAGGAAACCTGAAGTTTTGAGTACTAGCAGGTGGGCTGAGAATGAAGCTGTTTATATGGATAATTACAGAGGATACACTCAGAATTACCTGAAACAAACCCATGGCTTTTATTTCTTTGTTCCTGTGTCCTATTTAGGAACATGTGAATAACCAAGCGTGAACAGTGGAGCTGTTTTTTGGCTTGTTAAATTTCCAAAAAAATGAGGAAAATATAAAACAGGATGGTACAGGAGCCAAGTTTCATTTTACAATGCTTCAGACCATAGAGACTTCCCGCCTCCATTACACCACTGCCTCCCACACACATATGGCTTCAATCATGTTGCAGGCCTCCATGTCATAGGCAGTGGATTGCATGAATCCACAGATTATAGCAGGGGAGCAATAGTTCCCCGAGTCCTAGCAAAACAAAATATATCAAAAGAAAAACAGATGCAATGCAATGTGTGCACAAAGCTTTTTTTTTTTGGCATCGCCAGAGTGGTTACAGAGCATTTCCACTGTAATTGCTTTATGCTCGGCTCACATTGAAATAATAGCTCAGCAGCAATTAGCCCTTTATCCATGTGTTTTCTAAAAAGAATATTAATACAAGAAAGTTATGTTCATTGCAAGTCTGTATTCATCTATAATTCAAACTACTGCCAGCTGTTTTGCAAGAGCCCAACTCCGTAAAAAATAAAAAAAACACCAGTGGATGCCAAAAACAAATTCACTTTAAATCAGAGTAATTATTATTATTATTATTATTATTATTATTATTATTATTATTATTATTATTATTATTATTATTATTATTATATACAGTAAGAGTATTACCCGGGGACCTCTGACTTCACAAAGAAAGGCTAGATAATGCTCTAAGGAATTTCACTTAAATTATGACTATTGCCGATTTCCCCCCGCGATTAAAATTAGAGACTATCCTCAGTTATACAAATCACTTTCCAACCCAAGGATGAAATAGATCCATGCAGATAGAGATTCATACATTTAATCAGTATTCCTGAACATGAACGGCTCTCTTCATAAGCATAAATTTGCAAGATAAAACTTGGGTGTATGAGATCAACTTTGTTCAATCAAACTGTGAAACTTCACTGCAAAATTAACTTTGTGTCATAATAGTGCCTTTAGGGATGGGGCAGAAATATTCTCTTCGGTCATGTGTCCAGAAAGGCTCACATTCACTGACAGCAGAGCACTCGTCCACAATATGTCTCCAGAATGAAACCGTTTGAAAGACTGTGGCACTCAGGGAGGTTGTTCTGAATCGCTCGAAGATCAACGATCAGCACATGTGTGGATGGGATCCGGTTTTCCCTCGAACACTGGTTACTGTAGCCTCACAGTGAAAGCAATGTTCCGCTGGACATTTCAGACCTAGTCAGTCTGATGGATTGAGCCATAAAGAGTTTGTCCATGGGACTAACAGGACCCGGATAAAAGATTAAGAGTCTGCCGAGTCTTGATTAATGTTAGAAGATATCACTTCTGCCCAGTGGTGCAGAGAGATTTATATAAACAGGGCCTCGGCAGCGAAATACACACGCGCTGATTTGGAGTGAGCTGAAGTCAGCGAGAGCTCAACCATCACAGGGTATCCCCAGGACGTGAGCTAAATCAAAGCAGAACCTTCATTACTCAACAATGAGACAAACAAGCGCATTAAGTGACAGATGAAGTAGGACAGCAACACGAGTCACAAAACAGACTAACAGACTAAAATAGATATTTCTCAAAGGCAGCAACCCCAATTTCGTTTTCTGCTGTTTTCTAGAGAAGAGGGGAATGTGATGACAGGGGGAGAAAAATATTCATCTGCATATTTATACAGGACCTTGTCTGTGTCAAGCCCTGCCCCACTCCCTGGACTTAGTCGGCCTGATTAGTATTCAGTGAATTCATAAGGACACAATCGCTGGTGCCTGGGAACATGGGAAGTCTTGATGGAAGAGGGGTTGAGTTCAGCCCACTGGTTAAGTCTCTTACAGAAACAATACCCCCACCCCCCCTGAAGGTCACTGTGTCCTTACTCTGCAAGTGATCTGATGATCACAAGCAAACAGAGGTTGGGGGGTAGGAGGGTCCGCGTTAGGATTTTTATTTGCACTTGCTGTCTTGTTGCCAGCATCCTGGGCTGAAGGAAAGGTAAATATAAATCTGACTGTTGGCTTAATTATCCCTAAAGGTTATCATCCACAATTCATCACCCAATGGTTCTCTTATTAAGCTATAAAAAGAAAATATGAACGAGATCAGACTTCGCAGTCTGTCGACCATCGATCCCTCAAAAGTTGGACCCCCACCTCCCCTACTATTAAAATCAATGTTGAGATGAATGAGCTGCACCAGGCACCGGAACCAGGGGACACTGGGTAGAAAACCCTTCCCGATGCTCCAACGGTTCATATGTTAGGGACGTGAGCTTTGGTTGAGTCCATAACCAGCGATGAATCATTCCTCGGGGAGGCACTTACACACTTCAGCCAGTTTAATAAAAAACACGCCAAAACCCTCTCCAGCACAAAAGCTTCCAAAAAAACATAAATCACACACAATGGCAAAGCCTGGCAAACGCAGAATTTGCACAAAGAGGTTGGTGTTGTTTGCGTCTAACCACTGGGCTATCAATCTGCCGTGTGTCTTCCTTACTTTAGTTTTGTTATCACTTTGACTTGCCGCAAGAAATACTGCTCTCTTCCTTGTTGCCTCCTGCTCCTGACACATATTTAAATAGTTTCAAATCATATGATAATTAGCACATTGAACAGAGGCAAAAACTCTTCCCAGGGGTTTAATATGACTATTTATGCTTTTCTGTTTCGCTTCAAGTAGTGTCATAAGGGCTGAATAAAGATAGAGAGAAGAGAGACTAGCCTGAAGAACTGATGGAGAAGTTTTCTACCAATACAATGATCTAAATTTGTGCTTTGAATTTTTTTGAGGGGACATGCTCACTCTCGCAGCCCAAAGAGCATCACACTCGTTTTAATATAGTTTGCATTTGCTATGTTTACGCCTGCAAACTAATTTGGCCTTTTCTCAAAACGAAGAAGGTTTATAAACGCTGCTGACTCCTGGCTCAGTTTTAGCCGGAAAAATCTGGGGCTGCATTTTACTAAGGAGGGGTAGAAACAGGAACATTTGAAAATGATTACCTCATTCGCTTCCTGATTGGTTCTCATCCGTCGGAACTTAACAGCCAGCAGCGAATGAAAAGCACTGTTACTTACACCTACTGTCACCTTTGGTCCCAGAACAGAAATCCCTGCACCACTTTTCACCCTTGCTTTATCTCATTTGTAGTATTTTCTGCAACCCAGCAAACAAAGTAGACAATCTGCTTCCTGTTTGATAAATGGTTACTGGCGTTTTTTCAACATAAATTGATACGGAGCTAAAAGGCTTGTAAAATTGTATTAGTAATGAGGCATCCTGAATAGATCTGTATGGCAGCTTGCAGCAACTTTGCATGGTTTACAGCATTAGCATAGCCATGCTATAATTTCTGTAGCCCATACGCAGTATACAAATTAGATGTAACTGTGGTACATCACAGGTGACAAGACAGCAGCACAGAAAAGGGACATCACTGCCAATGATAGATGAATTTGTCCTGGGGACGAACGCGGATTCTATCCTTGCAAGAGACAAAAGCCAGATGTTAGTGCGTGAATGGGCCTCAAGAGAAGGGGAAAACAGGGTCATGGCACAGGATTTATATATTCCACACACGGGGATTTGCAGAGCAGAAGAGAATGCGATGAATGGGAAGGCAAAAAACCTTCTGCAGTTGCAGTATATCTGACAGGAAACTCAGCTGTGTCAAGCAAAACAAATGGCTAAACTTGTTCCGACACAGAGCACAGTCTTCAGATTGCCAAGACAAGAGGGGGAATTAAGTTGCCTATACAGAAAATGCCAGGGAAAGATCCCAAACATCAACAATAATGCTGACTTTGGCACAAGTGGCCAGTGTGCTCTGTATCAGTCCACATCTGGGAATTCATTTATAAATCTGTTGTGTGCCGTTCTTTCACCCAAAACAGAATTGAAATTGGTGATTTTTTTTTACAACTCGTTCAGTTACTGTCGTGAAGCCAAAGCTAAAGTAGGCTTCCTCTCAGCAGGATCACAATATTCAGCCAAAAGAGATTTCTTTCCCCCTTTTACAGCCCAGGCATGGCATAAACGTGACAGCACGAGTGAGTTAATAAACACACCCAGTGCGCTTTCATTTAGGAGTACTTCAAAGTTCAGCCGGCGGGGGTTAAGAGAGAATAGAAAACAATAAAGAGCAATCGGCGCAAATGGAAAATGCATTTTCAGATTGAGAAAGGCTGATTTGCTTGCAACAAGTAAAATACACAAAAAAGGAAAAAAAGGCATTGTTTTTTTGATGTGTCTAAATTGTGCCACTATGTTAAGTACTGGATATTTATATATGAGTGTTTTAGTAGTTTCGTCTTTTATTTTGGTGTTGAGGCTAATACATGAATAAAAAAACAAAAAATAACGTGTTTCAGTGAAAAGTGCAACAAAAAGAGTGCGGTCGGGGCATGCTATAAAGGTTTAGGTTGCCTATTACTGCTGAGTGTAGCAACAATGGGATTACTGGTACCCGGAGGATACAGATGGCACCAAAATCCTCTGGGTTGTTCTGGAAAGGTCACATAGAATACAGGACAGCCTCACCCAGCTACGCACTCACCGATTTACTGCTACTAAAAAATTCCTTCCGCTGGTTTCTACTCTGGGCTTTTAGTCAATCCTCTGAATGCCCTGGCATAGTTCTTTGTGTGTGACAACAACAGAACAGAAATATCCTGAGAATGTCAAATGGCAGTGGATCTGAATCAGGGCATCACTGATGAGCGTGCTTAAGACGAAACCAGATTTCATCTGCGATCCTTTGTTCAGATGTTAGACATGCCAGGGAGAGAAGGGAAAAAATATGCAGACACAGAGTGATATATCAAAGTCTTTATGGCTCTGTTGGGAACAGATGATTTGCTGTGCCCATGGTAATTTGGTTTGAAGGTCATTTTTGACCCTTTCTATTCTTAGCCTCTCACTCATTTGTGCCTGTCATACAGCATGTTAGGTCTGTTGTTTGCACTGCAGCAAGGAGACCCGTCTAACTTGTTTAGCCATACTGCTGTGTTTGTGTATTTCCTGCCACCATACGGCTGCATCCTCCCCAGGCGCTGGCTCCTCCACCAACACCATATGGCAAGCCCAACGAGGCAGGCAGCGCTCTGCAAGACTCACAGCGTCTCAGTTCTCCATCTTTTCTATGCATGACATCACTTACAGCGGGTGGGGGCTTATTCATCAAAATATAGATAACTACCACGTGTTATACATTGGGAGCACAGCAATGCAGAGACAATTACTGTGATAAACTGGTTAACAGGCGGTAGATATATCTGCTGCAAAAATCTAACCTCAGAATAAATAAGGTAAAATAGATGTATTATCATGTATCAATACTATAACAAGGGAGAGGTGTGTTCATGTGGTTCGGGGCAGGCAAGGTTTGTATTGATGCACAAATTGAAGAGAGGGAGTTTGAAATTGCCAGTCCACTACGAGAAAAGTTAAGTTTGTGGGCCAGCTGTGCAAGCAAACAATTTTTATTCCAAAAAAGACAAATTACAAGATCTTCGTACAGGCAAGGCATTTCTGCAAGTTTTTTTTTATCTCTCCATAAGCCTCCAGTTTAGGGCCATGAAAACTCCAGTGTAGGTTAATGCCAAGCGCAAACGTAGCAGAAGTAATGCATTTTAAAACTAAAATTACGAGTGTGGATGTAACCTCTGACGGACAACTTTTCCCCACTTTCTCTCTCTAGGGAAAAAGCTGTAAATAGATTTACCCAATCCTGCCTGCCAGACGAGGCATGCGTAGTATGTGTTATAATGTGAAGATGTAACATTCATACCCCGGGATCACACTTCATGTGTGAAGTGTGCTGCACTCAACAGGAGGATCATTTCAAATGTCGAGGTGTTATATCTGTAGACGGAGTAAGCTGAACTGATGTTTTTTGAGGAAAACCTTGCGTCGAAGAATGCCATAATAATAGTACCATTCGAATGTACATTCCAATATATAATATAATATATTACCTTAGGAATTCTGTCCACATGAGACCCTTGTGTAGAGATTCTGCTACAGCTTGAAGGAGCATACATTAAATGCTCTATGCAGTAACTGATACCGGTGTAAAGATGTGAGGAGCCACAGAGAAGTCAGCACCACCCCGGACATCTGTGACTGATAACACGTTGTAATGTGCCAGTGATAAATGTGCGAACACAAGGCGGTGATGAATTAAAACACAGTTCCCAAAGGAATGCTGACCTTTTTATTACCGTCTCTCCCTCCTGATGATTTAATTGATCCTCATGGGCCAACAAAGAAAACCCTCCTTCACTCATCCAAAGATTAAGATACCCTATAGCATGAGAAAAAAGCCTCTTGTTCAACATTTATTTACAGACAGGCACAGAGCCCCTTCTAATATTGAGCAGTTGCTGGAACCTGAAGGTGAAAGCAGTGTTCTCATCACGTAAGTTCACTTTCAGTGAATACATGTTTTCCTGAGTAGAAAAAACACGGAGACGGAGTGCCCGTGGTGTGATTGGCATGCCTTGCAGCCCAGGCCGCTTCTGCTGTGGTGTGTGCTAAACTGAGCGCCTTCATGGTTGAATTCAGAGGAGAAATGCAACGCATGGAGGAATAGCACTCCTTTTTTAACCACAGAGGTTGACCACGGCATGTGCTGCCGCTTATTATTCACCGTGGCAGCCTGTTTTCTCATTGTATTTATAGCAGGGGGGACTTGATTTAGATTTGCTCCATCTGGTGATTTGCTGTAGGGATGGGTGTCACTTGTACAAGTCCTGGCTTTTATTTAAAGAAGATGGTACGTGAGATAGCAGGGTGTCACACCTCTCTCTCTCCATCTTTCTCTCCGACGCCAGCTGCAGCTACACAGTTTATGATGGTGACTGGCAAGCAGTGGGAGAAGGGATGGGGGGTACAAATCCCTCCCACTTTCTATGGTGATATGTAAAGATTCCACGGGTGGCCTCCAGAGCCCCTTTCCTTCCACAACCCTTCCCCCAGCCTCAGCTCCCACCAACCTTCAGCAGCCCCTGAAAGCAAGGTGTATGAAAAGAATGCAACTGAGCAGAGGTATGGGGCACCGAGGATGAGAAGGATGATAAAAAAAAAACATTGTTTAAGGATTTGTACCTACAAATGGGCCAAATGTAGGTCGCAATTTTTTTCTTTCGCATTTTCAAGTTAATGCACTCCACAGGAAATGTAGGACAGGATAACTGAGCTGCCAGAAAACAAGGCTTTCTGATTTAATGACATCTCCAAATGGCAGCATATAGGCTCCCACAACAAGAAGAATAGCAACATAAAATTATCTGAATATTCTTGAGCATTTCAGCAGCACAAATATGAAACCATTTCTTCTGTAATTACATTTTAGAGGCTTTCATAATACCTCCAAGGGGAGGCAAGTCAGTGCGCTGGTAATGTGATCATCTATCCATGGATAACTGACAATCAGTTCAAATCTTTCTTTAAATGTCCTTATTTCATTAGTGTCTAATGTATTCTTTAGTCACTGAGCTGGTGCAGAGAAAAGTGGGGGAGGAAAATGAGGGAAGGTGTGGTTGAAGATGAGTTCCCAACTAAATGCCCCATTTCACGGGTTATTTTCCTGCTTAAAAAAAGAGAGATAAAATGGGGTAATTTCTAATCCCTGGTGATTAATCAGCATCTGGCTGACGTTTGGAACAGGCTGTGTCTGTCCTTCACTGCAGTGTTACCGTGAAGTTTGTAGAAGCTGTATTTGATATCCTCTGGGAAGGAACAAACAAGGAGCTTGGCCTTCAGTAGCTTTGTCATGTCACTCACTTTGCCGCAATTGCGAGACTTTCTGAGAGTACTTGCCAGAGTAAACACCCAGGCGCAAGTCTTGCAGGCTGTCTGCTGCGGTATGGTGGAGCTTGGATGTCAGCAGGATTGTACTCATTTTTAATCACTGCATGAAACTGGAGAAAAAAAATCTGCAAAAATGCAGTTTCCAATATAAAATAAATCTTTTATATTTGAATGTGGGGAGACTCCATGCAAAATTATTCATACGCTAAGCACTAAAGATTCAGACCAAACTGTAAAGCCTTTGAATTACAGTCGGATGCATGCATTGTGTGGAAAAAACAAACCACAAGCAAACAAGCATACAAATGACTCGCAAACAGTGCTTTCTCATCCTCGAAACTTAGTGTAATGGAGAACAAACGCAATTGATGGAGAGCTTGTTTGGCTGCATCTGCACCATTTGCATGTGTTTGCATAACTGCGAGACTGATAGATTTCTCCCAAATTATTTATTTATTCATTACAGAAAAGAAAACAACAACAAAACAACAACAATGTTAAATAAAAACATATAATATGTCGTGAATTCAAACATGGATGTTTGGTTTGCGAGAAGCTTCCACAGCAAAATGAGGCCAGAAGGGTAAACTGTACAAATAACCGAGCTAGTAAAACTGATTTCTCCTGCTACTTGTTTACTGACATCCCAGTGTGCGAGTATGGTCACGCCTGCTTGTTGCCTCAGAGGAAGCTAGAGACTCCCCACAGGGTGAAAGGGCCATCTTCCCTGCATGGCTTTCATTTTCATGCTCACTTGCCTGAGCGTGGGGGTAGAGACAGGCCTCTCTGCACGAGTGGCCACCTGGTGACCAGATGAAGGCTTCAGGATTCAGCATTCCCTCGTAGCCGTGCATATGCGAGTACGAAAGGACAGGCGTGAGCCTGGCCCCTGCCTGTAGCCTGTCTTGAAGACGGATGAGGCAATGGTGCTAGGCCTGGGGCCCCTGAGCTCCCTGCAGGGACCTCACTATTGCGCTGGTAGATTAGGTCTGGATCACAGTTGACACGCCACAGCAGAAAGCAGTGGCTTAAAGAGAGGTTGGAGTATTTTTCCGTGGTATGAATTGGAAAAGCCGAGATGGGATCCAGCGTTTGAGATAAAGAATGAAAAATATCTGTTGCTGAAACTGTGAAATAATCAGATTTTCAATTCGCTACAAAATATTATCAAATTGTATTTGTTTGAAGCATTTATTAGGCAAAAATGTTATATGTAAAATATTAAATGTTTTCATATAGATGAGGACCTGATTCAATATTGATTGAAAATCCGCTGTACAGTAAATCAATTTAGAGGTGTCACATGTGCCGTGAAAAGCTTACAGCATATACACCAGAAAGCTTTGCATTTGTATTGTTTAGGCTATTAGAGCATGTTATCACTGGGTAGACCACATTAGTAGCCACTCAAGCAACAGCAGCCCCGTATTCACCTCCACGCCCCCCACCTATTACTGCTTCCTCCAAGATATATACCCATCCATATACACGCCAATGAATCACAGTCTCCTTCTGCACGCGACACATTGCCCTTGGTTAGTTGTTACATTTCAAGGTCTAACAACAGGCAATTATCGCAAAGCGCCGAGACAGAGGAGGATGTTAGGAGATGTGTTTAGCCAAGGTGCGAGGGGGGCTTTCCTCTAATTGCCAGACACACTGTGTTGGATCAATCATTTGGTGGGAATTTAAGACGGAAGAAAAACAGGCAGGGATGGGTTGGCGGCTAGATGTCGGACAGAAAAAAACAACCAAAAAACGCTGTATGTGGGGAATGTAGATCAAGACGAGAGAAAAGGCAGAAAGCCAAGCCAGGCGTCGGAGAGTCGCTCACCATCACAAGTGGCTATCAGCGGTCTGTCGGTAGCTCTACAGAGGATGTATATCTCTTTTCCCAGATCAATAAATCCTGCCGCCTCCCCTTTCACGGGCCCGGTGCCTGCTCCTGTCTGAGGCTCCAACCCGCACCGTCCCGGCAACTACCCATGGCTCTCCGCGTAACTGCCCGCGGGGCTCACCAAGGGGAGAGCCGCACGTGCAAAACAACAAAGCTTAGTGCGAGGACACGAGCAGGCTGGCAGCTGATGGGTCTGAGCTTTGATCATGATTACACATCGCTACGGCTCAGGGCAGGTGTCTTCCTGACTCAGCGACACCCTGCCGAGAGACCATCAATAAGCGGTGGATAGGAGGACTGTTGGAGTACTTTGCCTCAATGACAACACACCTTGAAATCCCACAGTGCCTCTGTGCAACCTGTCTGCTTTGAATTGTTGTTTTGTTCGCCAGCCTTCCAAGAAAGGCGGTGTTTGTGAAAACCCAGGGGAGCCTAGATTTCATGAAAGAAACTTTTTTCTATAAAGGAAATCACAAACTGTTGCCCAAAGGAGTTTCTTCATCCTATTTGCAGTGTACATCTGGTTTTTCTTATCCAATCACACAGATTTTTACTTTTGGCCAAAATGGCTATCCTTCTATCCCACATTTCTATCACAACCTTTAACGTGGGGCTATGTTTAAAAGAATACTAAAAACGTGCCTTTTTTTATTTCAAGCTTGTAAAGGTCTATGTGTAATATTATTATGTTTTTTTTTAAACCGAAGGCACGTAGAAGGGTGCCTGCAGATCCCTACGCACAAGTTGCCAATCATTCACTCATGTCTTTGTAGCTGCCTCTATAGAATAGAGAACAACGTTAGGGATTTACCAGTAACCATACACGTGCCATTTTTCTTAGGTCGACACTTTCCTGAGAGTATGAAGAAAACACAGTTAAGGAAATTCCTTCCTTTGAAATGATGAGCTGTTCCGTTACAACCTTTGACATTTTATGTAAGACTGTCGGCATCTCCTTTTCATCCGATTTGGTTAAACCACATATATTTAATCATGAACTGCCAGGATAGTCCTATTAATACTTAACTCACTTATACGACTGCTGGCAGCTTCAAATGGAAACTCCACCCAGAAACACTTTTCTAAACCCATTCTAAAGCAATTCGAAAGAATACATTTTTTCTTTAGCTCAGCTTAGTTGAGTTACTGTCTGGACATTTTTTGCACCACCATTCAACATCGACACAGACCGACAAAAATCCATTGTAGAATTGAGAGAGATACTAGTTTTCCAAACAGAGCAGCCTGCAGACCAACCACTTGATTGCAGTTAAGAGGTGTAGTTCTTTTTTGCAGTCTCCGGCAAAAAAATGAACACTCATTATCAACTGTGATGAGTGTAAGCTAAATGGTCCCCGGTCTCCAGACACAGTGGGAGTCGGAGGGAAAGGTGCTGAGATAATAATGGACATTTACTGCTGAAAACCCAGCGGCGTATTGCAGGGGTCTTTGTTAACTGTACAACCGTCTATGTCCACATATACATTTTGAACATGCAGCTTTGGTCAACTTAACCACAGCTTTAGATGGCTCTAAGACTAACCTTGTTGGATCTTCCATTTTCTATTTGAATTGGTTACGTTCAGTGGAACTACTGAATGACAGATGTCAAACTCAACCACCCCTGTAAGAAGCACCTCTGCCACCCTGTCAGCAGAGAGCTGATGCAGCTACAGCAGAGGCGAGAAAAACAATAGTGGGCAACATTTCATTTCTGGACCAGTCAACTGTGGGAAATAGAAAGCAGTAAAACACCAAATCACAAATCAGTTATCAAGCAGGCAATCAAATACACAACTTATGCTTTGTCTGCTCTACACTCTGACTGACAGGCCGCACTGGCTTGTCAGCAGGCCTGAGTGCCTGTGACTACTCGGCTTCTATTATCTCCCTTTTTCACATGACGAGCATCCGTGCACTCTGTTTGAAAAAAAACAAACACACACACACAGACTCCGGCCAGCCACTTACTCTGTTGTTATCTCCAAATGTCAGATGGTGAGGCCCATCATGGTCAGGCTGAAACATGTCAAGCAGAACAGCTTCGGAGGCCTTCACTTTCAGATGCAGCTGCTCTCACAGAGATGTCCGTTTCTGAAAAACGCTATCACTGTGTCAAAACAGCTTAGCCAGCCAGCCACTGCAATGATAGTGTAGCCATAGCCATTTTTACACTGCCTTGATTTCACCTGGCCACTTGGTATTTGTACATTGTTGTTCCCCCTTTACCCTGGTACCGGATTAAGTCTAGAACCGAATCAACACCTGTGTAAAAGTGCACACCTTCATTAATGGGAAGGACAATATGCCAGCTTTGATTTGTGTGTGTATTACAAGCGCAGGCAATATAACAGGATTCCTGTATGCAAAGGGCGTGTAGTGATGACAAGCACTCCGTTGAATTTGTAATTCCTCAAAAATGTTCAGTTTTCTTACATTCATGTGCTCCAGAAGGGAGACAGGAGGCACGGGGAGGCAGGGGAAGAAGTTGTCCTGAGAGAAATTCCAACACAGGACGGCACTTGAGTCGCAGGACAGTCATGATAGTGACACATTCACTACTTATCAGGTCATTGCCGCGGGTGGAAGAGATAAGAAGATGTGAATGATATCAATGGCAACACAGCAATACCCTTCAGCTCCGAAGGGCTTGGCTCCACATACACTGTAATTACAAATCTTGCCATTCCGCTTCACCTTAACCGGTGACACCACTATCTTCAGTCGTCTCAGCTAATAGCTGCCAAAAACGTGCCAATAAAATGGAGCCTGTAGAGCCAGGCTATATCACTAGTGTGTGAACACTATAATGAGGTTCATGTATTTCATAGAAAAATCTATACATTTTTTTCAGATGTTGGACTGTAGTACATCTCAGACACTGCCAGAAAAAAAACGAAAACCATATTTGCAGTTGAGTGGATTTAGATTAGTTGGTCTAGCAACGATTTATGTAAAATGAAAGCAACACAATTAACAAATTATGGTCAGTGTTTGCATTATCTCACAGCTAATTACAGAAGATTGGTGTTTTCATTACATTGGCAAGTCAATAAAGCCAAAGCACGACTCATATTCATCATTTTGAATCGTCCGCCCCACCATCCGCTGGAGAAATCAACTCATGCCTGCTCAAGCGATCGTTGGAATGTATGATTAAAAGCCATGGGTCAAGTCACAGTATTAATCTAAATCACACCAAGAAAACCTTTCCACAATACTATGGTGCAACAAACTGGAGCGAGGTCATCCTTACCATAAGGATACATGGCAAGTCTTTGGGCCAAGAGATGCATGTGTAAGGCCTGAGAGACCGGGCCAGCCCCCGAATTAAATCAGAGAGGAAAGTCACTCTGCTGGATGGAAGGCCCTGTTCATGCATGACATTCACATGTGTGTTGAGTGATCCAATCACAAGTGGAAGCCTTCAGAAAATCAATACGTGGAGGTCAGAATGGGTATTGCGGCAGATTGGAACAACACAATCAACGTCAGTTGAGTAGGTGGGCTTTCACTGATGCACACGCTACTTTACACACTGCCACAAGAACGAGGACATATGCAGCCCTGACCTGTTCCCAATATGACCCGAGTGTTCACGTCTTAAATACATCCTCAATACATTGTACTTAGAACTGGCCACTTGTGATCAGTCAGTCTAAACAAATGACAGGTGCTGACAGGGCCAAAGGGTACTTTACTCCTATGCAGCCTTATGCTTGAGTTTTCTCTGAAATTTAGTTTCAGAAAAAAAAGAAGTAGGATAGTATATACAGTATGTATACGATATATATCATAGCATATGATAATATGTGACTTATGAAGTGAATGGAATTGGCAGAGGAAGAGGCAGAGCAGGCATTGGAGGGCATTGAAATTCTTTTTTTCTATTTGCCATATATTTATTATGACAACTGTTTTTGCATGGCATTATTTTCAAAATAACATTTCCCAAATCTTACACAGCTCCATACAAATCTTACACCATGCTCTTTCTTCCAAACAGTCCTATATATAGTCATAGTCTATTGCCAATCTTCATAAACATGTACAAATATGGGCAGAACATGTCTTCTGTCTTGTTTATAGCCTCCTCGTGCTTTTCTAAACTGAGGTTCACTCTGTGCATTCCAGAGACCTGTTGTTATGCTTTAAGGGGCCTGCGTTTTGGACCGAGTGACTGAAAATACATCCGGCCGTCTTCTTGTAGATTGAATGGATGTTCCATCTAGAAGCCTCTTACTCCAGACCTCTTTCACACCTTTGTGTCCTGGGTTGATTGGGTAAATGCCCTCTTGCCAGGTTTTGTTTATGTCTTGCTGTTGTTGCAGTTGCTGGTGATTTTCCACTCTCTTTCAGTGTCAAGGGAAGGCCGGTCAACAAGGTTCCATTTACTTGACTGTAGTCTTTCTAAGGAGGGTAAATAAGGTGTATTTTAGGAGATGAACCATCAGTCAAATGGTGGTGGTGTTGTTTTTTGGACCTATGGCTTAACTTGTTAATCTATTCGGCAGACAACCTACTGCTGCAAGACTACAGGGATTTCTCCTCTCATACCTCCCCTCTCTCTCGCCCCTTGCCTCTCCTTGGGGTCTGCACCCCCTGCTGCTGTGGAAACCAGACCCTATAATGTGAAGAGCCCACCCAACTGCTGCCGACCAGCTGGAATGAGACTCTGGGAAGCAAAGCAAAGCTGGAATCACACCACATCGCCTTCCACCCAAACACAACCCAGTCCACACTCTCCACAAGTAAAGCCTGTGGGGCCACAAAATGGAGATTATTGTTCAGCATTTGTCAGCTCTGAAAGCAAAACAGAGGCACAACACACATTTTTCCTGATCTAATTTCAGGCAGCACAATTACGGGGTTGTCCTTTTATGATAATGACCGCAGCAACATTTTGCTTATTACTATACCAAGGTGACTTTGATGGTGTGTGTGCATTTGTCTGTAAGGCTCCAAAAAAGCCCACAATGCACATTGCAATCCTTCAAAGGAAATATTGATGGTATTAATCGCTAAACACACAAATGCTCATTCTCTCAAGGATCTTGCCACTCCTAATGTATCTACAGTAAGCTGAATCCATAACAGGGACACACTTCACAATCACAAGCCAAATCAGATTTTAGCCCACTGCTGTAAAGACAACAAAAGGAAAATTGTAAAATTAATTAAGTGCAAACCCTTCTCTTGCAATTGTGCTCATTAAAAAGCCTCTCAAATTAAGCCTGTAGTGGCGACAGAAATGGGGTGGGGCTGAGGTTCATAGAATTTATCTACCCCAAATTCCCAGCATTCCTTAAGGCAGACAGAAAACTCAGACTTCGGCCTCAGCACAGGACATAATGCTCCTGGCTATAAGCAGTCTAATAACAGCCATTCTCACACTGTCTACACAAATAAAAACAACAACAAAAAAAATCAGAGATACATAAATTAATTTCACACTTTACTAGAGCATATGTCCTTTTCGCCCTTTCATACAGGCAACTGGTGCCACCAGCATGTTGTGACAGACAGATGCATGTGAGCTGGTGACCCCTGTCCTCTTTTGATCTGATCTTCAGCTGCCTTTTACACCACCTACACCTGTCCCCACCGTCTTGCAGCCAAATTAGTTTGAGTGACCCACTGTGGGGCCAAGTGTCCCTCCCAGAGCTCTACTCTGACCCTGATCTAATTCTCCCAGACATAGAGGCGACTCTTTTCCACACATTACTTATCATGAGAGCTCCGTCTTCCATTTCAGCTCTTGATGCTATTCCCACCCTTTCCGGAATAAGACGCGGGCAATTCTTGGACCTGCTGAGTCAAATTAAAAGAGATGTCCACAAATGGACGAAAGAGACAAAAATAAATGACTCTTGTGTCCATGTTCGCATTGCCCGTTTGCTATTAAAAAGTTTGCAAAATAGTGTATCTTACGTGAAAGGGTAAAGAAACCAAAGATGGGATTCAATAAAAATACACTCTTTTCTTGGCTATTCTATCCAGGCATATTATTTACAGATCTGTCGCCATCCATGCAGCCAATATTCTATTTCATTGCTGGCCTGCTATTTGACCTACTAGAATGCAGCACAAAAAGAGTATTGACCCCACATTCCCCCTCACGAGGAAGAACGGGGTATAATTAACTGTAGTGTTAAAGGCGCCGTGTCTCTGAGACTGTAAAACAGGTTGTGAATACTGAGCAAACTGCTTTATCCCACAGGGCTCAAACCCAATCAATCCAATCCATACTTATTCATTTATTCAGCCGACTCATGGCCTCTGACTCCTTCAGAGAACTCCTTCTAGCAGGTCAAATGTGGGCATTCCATCTTCTTCATCCTTAATTAGAAATAACATGTGGTGAAGTTCAGTAAAACAGCACCCCCCCCCCTCTCTTCCTTGTTTTCACCTTGTGTTTATGTTTGGGCATTAGGTTTTATCTGCCACAGAAACAAGGCCTAAGAATGCACAAACTGAATGGAAGTGGTTATTTTTTGTATCCCTACCGGTGGGTTACTGATTGCTCACTGTAAGTACAGGGGAGGGCACTGACATCAGACACACCCTCGACAATGTGTGTCACCAGTGTTACAGAGAAGCAGAGGCTCCGACCATCTGCTAAGCATCTGCCTGAGCTGTGATTCATCCATTCACACGCATTCAACATTATACATGTCGGAGGCAAACATGTGACTTGCATTAACAATCTCCCTTTGTGTTAAAGCAGGGGAAAATGGCCTGGTTCATCATCTCACCATTTGATCTATTTTGCAATACATTGCATAAACATGGGATACAATACCTTGTTGCTGCTGTGAAGCTGCTTTATCCATACAAAGTAAAATTGATCCAAGGCCTTGTCTCTGAGAACTGCCTCATAGAGGATATATGGTACAAGATATGTAGAAAAGAATTGATGGACGCTGATCATCAGCAACCTCATCACTAACATCTTACATTAGGCGCATTGCCAAAATAAAAAAATAAGCTGTTACACTTGGAGAGGATAGTGTGATATATGTGCTCAATAATTCAGTATGTCCACCGAGGATGTTATAAAAATGAAAATGGCCCTTGATAGCGAAAAGGTTCCCCAATCAGGTTTTGTTGATTTATGACCTGAAAAGCTAATGGCCTCTACCTACTGCTGGGGCTCAGAAGAGTTGCAGAGGAAATAATGGTGACTCTGGTTGAATAATTTTAATTTCCCACAGGTCAAAATCGAATTGCTTGTTTTATCTGACCAAAAAGCCACAAAAGAAATCTTAAATGTAATTGATAACGGAGATAGAAACAGAAAACACTAATATCTCCAGTAAATAGCTGAAACCAACAAATGTTTTAAATTTTTCGGTCTTTCCCATCAACTCATCAACAGTCATGTTTGGTGGATCTCTATTTTTTTTACAAGACTGTAGACATATCAGACAACAGTTCCGTTCACAGTTACAAAAACATCCCAAAATACAGCACGCTTGCTGCTATGACAGTGAAAACAATGACTTAACAGAGTAACAGACTGAAATAACCTTTCTGTCTGTCCTTTGGTTCCCCAGACTTCCTGTTTGACAAAACTAAATCCCTGTTGACGTTGGGCTTTCCGCCCTGTGTCTCTCCGTTTCTGTCTCACTTTTTTTTCATCTATTGTGTCTTTCTAGTTGTGCCCACATCAACTGTCCGGGTCACTGGATACTGGCCCAATATGTGTGTGTGTGTGTGTGTGTGTGTGTGTGTGTGTGTGTGTGTGTGTGTGTGTGTGTGTGTGTGTGTATGTATGTATATATATATATATTTATTTATTTATTTATTTTTGCATCAAACAGCAAAGTGAATAGCCAGAGTGAACATGATGAGAACAGGGGAAAGAGATGGAGACGAAAAGGGAAAAGACACAGAGGGGTGCCCCGAAAGCAAAATTAGGGGAAAGGTTCAATGGGAAACAAGACTGAAATGGAGAGGTACAGACTGAACAGGCTGCTAGAAATAATATGATCATAATCTTCAGGGAGGAAAGCAGGAAAGTCGTCTATCCAGAGAGAATGAATGGTGAAGGAGAAAGACATACCATAGGATTTGGAGAAAAAAAGACTTCCAATGGTGTACTACATTTCGCTGCCCCCTCCAAACTAAAAACACCCTTGTGTTGCTGAGGGTTTGACCGAACCATTGGGCAAAAATAGTTGAAGGTTGAATGAGCGCATTACAGTGGTGCAAGAGTGGTCTGCACTTTAGGTGATCAATCAACCCAGAGGAAGAGATGTCCACTTTATAACCATCAGTGGCCGGAAATGTAAGCAGTGAAGAGCAAGATGGCATTCTAAAAGCCATTATACAATGTTGTTGTCTGCGGTGGAAAGGCCTGAGTTTGTCCTCTTAGACATATGGACCAGTGCAGTCTCATTAGTTTTCTCCAACGCTTACATTGCAGATGAGACAGTGTGGTTCATCGGCATCACATCAATGTCACAGACCTGCGAGGACGAGGGAATACAGATTTGGTTCGGAAACTAAAAGGATAACATGGCTAGCCAAGAAAGATTTAACACTCGCCTCGCATACGTCTTTTGATCCGACACCGTCAAACGATGACTGTCAAGAGACATCGTTCCAGAAAAAACAAAATGCCCTGGAAATATGAACTCTTCATCCCAAAGCCTCCCTCAGATGGATGTTATTTCATTTCGTTTGTAGCCTACCTCTTGAAAATGAATGCAAGTGGTGAGAGGGGAGTGGAAGCACACATTCTGGGACTGGGCGGGATCCAGCTGGCAAGAAGTCACAAAGCCGACACAAGGACAAAGCTCCTGGCTGTGCTGGTATGGCTCAAGCAGTGCCACAGACTCATGTGCCAAATAGCCCTTGGCAACATTGATGAAACCACAATAGCATGCCCATATTTCATTTATTTACATGTCGGTTTCATGCCCTTGACATACACTTTAAGCTATAGAGGCAGTGCAGACAGATTCGGTGAATTTAATTTAATTTGTCCGTGTTGACAAGGCACTGGGTTGTGTATTACAGGTCTCCTCTGGGGAAACCAAGTTACTAAAGGAAATGATACATCTAAATAGAGGCAAAATTAATTAGAAATCTGCCCACAGCTGAGCATATTTCGTGTGCCTATCTTCTCTGCAGCTTGATATTGTCAATGCACTGACGTTCCACACCAGGGTGGGCAAACGAGATGCTGGCACAGAGGTGTAAACAGAGCCAACCAACCATAAAACGAAAGGGAGAAGCTTTCCCAGAAGGCAACTCAGCCAATTATTTGATATTTCAGATCAACTTCAGCTCCAGCAGAGGCTGATGTGGGAAGAATTCAACCAGAATGCCCCGCAAGCCAGACAACAATGCGGAGGCTATTGTCAATGTGTTGTAACCATTGTTATGGTGTCCCACCAAACATGTCATTTTGTTCAGACAAGCCAATCTAATATCAATTTATTTATCGACTTTATTTATATAGCAATTTTCATTCTGCAAGTGCAACACAAAGTGTTTTACATAACAACACTATAAAACAATATCCCCAACCCACACACACAGATCAAAGTAATTCAGTAAAAGCACAAAATGACCACCATCAGTTTGTAGGGAGGAAAAACCAGAGGTAATAATAAAAATACATTGAAAAGTACTATAATAAAATACTAAGAGACTTAAAATAAATATATAATTAAGAAAATAAATAAATAGACAGATAAAGCATTTAAAAACTAAAGGATATAACAAGTCCCAAAATATATGTAAATAAAAACAATAAGAAAGCTGTCAATAGTAATTGACAGTAATAGCCATAGTAATGAACGTCTCATTGTAGGTTTTGGTTCTAACTAAAAATAAAAATGTGTCTTAATTTAAGAAATATGTTTTAATATGGTTGAATCAAATTCTCTTTACTGTCACACTGTCACAGAGGTTTTTACATTTTTTCTTTGAAGAAATAAATGAAAAAAAACAAAACAACTAGGATAAATGTGTGACAAATCATTTTTAGCTATCTCAAACTAGGAGACCTCACAAAGGGAGCATCAGAAAACAGAGCGTGAAAAATCATATTTTTCTGATCTCATTTCATCAAAGAACTGACAAGGCCCATATAATTTTTTTAAATAATATTTAATGTAATAGACAATGTCTCTAATCAATAATAAATGCTCTTAGCCCATCGCAATGTGATGGCAATTCATTCTTCTTTAAAAACTGCACATGAATTCTTGTTACTTATCCCAACAATGTCAAAAGTAGACTCTATAGATTCCCTGCTGCCCATAACCTTCCCTTGCCAGTAAACTATGTTGCAATGACCCGTTTCAAAGTGAAACTTTTTTTTTACATCCCTTGGGGACACTTAGAGGTCTGCATCTCCCCTGAAACAGCAGGAGCTCAATGTACAGAAAGTCCTCTGCTTGTATACCCTACATACAGTTCTAACAAAGTCCCTGAAAATTGCCAAGTGCAGCCTGTCACACATTATATTGCTTGTCTTGTTCTCTCCCCTTCAGATTCAAGGACGTAACAGTTCAACGCCCTCTTAATAAAATATAGCATATATCCTCTGACCTTGAGGAGCCATAAAGCTTGACATTTTTATCAAGAGTGAAAATTATTTCAAACAAGCTGACATCTCTGTGGGTCAAAGCAATATTATTGAGAGATTGGGCATGTTTTAGAACTGCCTCACGTAGTTTGACGAATGATATTATTATTAGTTCAAATAGTGTACATCAACCTTTTGGACCATCGTTTCTGGGTTTTTCATTTGATCAGAATAGTTCAATATGACTGAGTGTCTTGAAAAGGCAACAGAGTACAGAAGTTGGTGACATGAGGCGGCTCCACATTTGCAATTCATGTGACTGAATTGAAAAACTTCCCCAACCTGCTATTCAGTGTTTTGGGCAAAATCTCTTTCAAACTAAAAAAAATTACTTCTTGGCTTAATCATTCAGCTGCTCTTTTGTTAGGGACAAATACCCCATTGTCGTTCCTTAATTTTGCAAGGCACACTATGCTAATAAGTGCTTTGTTATTTTTGCACCATGGTTTCTCTTGGTGTGAGTAAGATTCAATAATTTTTCTTATTTTTGGCTATTTTATATTGCTCTCGCTGCTTTGAAAGGATGTTTTACGCTAAGGTTGGGTTTGGCAGCTGACTATATCGTAAGCCTATTAATCCCTTGAAGTCAGATGCACAGTGTATGACTTAGACTCTCTCAGACAAGGATTTAAGATCTGAAGCCCAATCCTGTACTGTCTGAAACAACTTTGTGCGCATGGCCATCAATGAAATCTTAATAATCAATCTGGTCAGTGCTTTGTATTAGAAGAAAGGGCCAAGTTTGAAAAACAACAGGAAAAGCAAATGAGTAAAAAAAATAAAGCAGAAGGCTCAATGAAGTAAGTACATAAGACAGTGAACAATCGATGTTTAACCATCTATATTTAACAAGCCATTGTATTTCATCCTGGGCTTTCTTTTCGGTAAACACAACTTTGTAACATATATTTCCCATTCCATCTCTCTTTCAGTTTGGCATTTATCCCTTATTGTCACACCAAGTCTAACTGCAGTGATCTAGTCTGCTTTCTCCTGCTCCAACTGCACCACAGTGATATGAAAGTCATTTTAAGTTCGCTTCTGTGAGATGTCTCCAGAAGATTTCCCGAACTGTCCCATAAGCAGATCTGGTGTGTCACTTTTTTTAAGCAGGATTATGTCTGAAAAAAAGTCCCTTACAGAATAACTGGAAAAGGCCCCATGCTCTCATTGCTTTATCTAATATTTAACGAGTGATAGAGCAAACCCGCCAACCAGTCATGGGGTCTAAACAAATGTCAAAACATAACTGCTGTTCGGTCAGGTGCAGTGAAAAAAGGACATGAACTAAAAGGGAACACAGAAGCATAAATGATGCTTTAAATATGTAAAAAGTTATATACAGTTCATAAATCTTGGCTGGTGAAAACCAACTTTAAGAAAGCTTTGTTCTTGCTATGTGCAGCTCTGCTTGGGGGATAGATACACAGACAAGGCAACGTTCTGTGCTAAGAGTGCATGTGTGTCCCTAAGTCAAAAATCTTTAAATGTGTGAACCCACCGTCTATGCCACAGTTGTTTAGAGTCTGCACTGCTGCGTGATAAAAAAAGAAACTATGGCGAAAGCAGTTGTTTAATGTAAGCAGCACAGAGACCCTTGATTCATGAGCCAGAACAGTCACATACTCTCATACTAGAAGTCAAAGTCCCTTGCCTGTACAGGACATCTGGGTCTTTGCCATTAGCAATTAACCAGCTGTAGAAAATGTGCCCATAGTGAAACCGAAAAACGAGATGGAGAAAGAGAAAAGCAACAATTAATGGTTGTTAAAACATACAAATTCAGCTAATGAGATAAAGTGTTGATAAATCATTTCAACTCTAATCCAATTCAATTTGATGGGAGTAAATTACAGGAAGATATACAGTGGATGTTTTGTTTGCGTCCACTCACAAGCCCTGACCTCTCTGCTATGACACTCTCCATCAGTGGAAAACAGTGGGAGCAGATGAAAACACAAAAGGAGGATGAAACCAGACTGGTACATTAAACCTCTAGGCAACTTTACATGCACTGCCTCACCAACTGTGGGCCTCATTTGCTCCCACTCCCTGTTCCCATCACTGATATTTGATCATATCTATCGGCACCTATTTCCTGAATTCACCCTGCAGATTTTTATTTCTCAGTGAGGTTCTTCGTTAATAAGAAGTGATTGCTGAACATTTTAATTATCAGGGTTTTTTTTTTCATTCTCGGCTCTCCCTGCCAGCCTCGACGTTTCTTCTCTCCTTGCAAGTGATTAAAGACAATGCGAGGAACGGCACGCTGAACTCCCCAATTGTGTCACTTCCAATTAGCCCTTGAGAGACATCTCTGCCCTTTGGCTCATCGGCATTCAAGTTAAAAGATCTGAGTGGGGGCCTGCCTCCCTTCGCTATCCCACCATCTGAATTAATTTATTTGTCTCCATATGTGAGTTGAAGATAGAGAGAAATCTCACGAATTTCAGAAAGGGATTTTTTAATCCTATAACCAAAAATAGCTGCTTGCTGTAAAGCTCTGTGTATTGGGTTGTTGCAAGCTTAAAAGGAGCTCCACTTACATAAAAGTGCACATTACTGAAGCCTTCACCTTAATCATACTCCATATTATACATCATTAATACTGATGTTGCTAAGTAGCTTAAGCCTTTTAGAACTAGGACATGGCGCGTCGTGGTGGTCCTCTGAAGATTTATCCCTCTGAAAAACCTGGCAGCTCTGTCAAATCTGCCTGCAACCCGTTTTTCTTTCAAATCACTTTGTAAAGCCAAAATGAAGTGATGGGGGGATTGTAAATAGCAGTGGTGGTGAGCCACAGTATGCAAGCAAACGTTTCAGAGTAAATGAGAGGGCTGGAGCGCCGCAGCTTCTCAAACTAGGCCAGAGAAACTTGCAGCTACGATGGGAGCCTTTCCTCAGACCTTATGTCCCAGGAGAACACATGTGCAAAACAAACAGTATACATAAACACATCTTAAGCTGTGCACAGTTGTGTTCGCTTACCATAATCAAACAAACAAAGAAGAAAACATTTCTATGTCCAGATTTGCAGCCTGGACAGATCTCTTCTTTTTACTACAAGCTACAGAAAGGGTGTGGGTTACTTTTCAAATTTAAGAGGCACATTCTGCATTTAACCCAGTGCAGAAAATCGCACTGACATATTTTGGGTATGCTTTTAATCCCAGTGAAGCTTAATTTTCCATTATTTCATCAGTTAAACTCCAAACACAATACATGACAGGATGCCAAAAGTCATGAAGCAGATAAAAACACTAACATTTTTGGTAATAGCTAAATAAAGTAAGGTAAAACTCTGAAGCATTGCTCTTAAAATGTGTTTTTCTTCAGCAAAGGGTATTCTCCACTACTTTGACAATATATGCCCCCATGTTAGAGTTTTTAGAAGGACCAGATCCTTAAAAAACTTTAAGCCAAAACACCAAATGTCACCCTTTTTGGCACCAACACACTTGTAAACTCAACAATTCAGTTTGTAGATGTAGCCCTTTTGCAAAGTAGGTTTCTTTAATGTAAACTGACCTATTATCATAAAGTGAATAACATAACCAACATCCAACAGGGAGATTTTTTATTTCCTGTGGAGCCTGAATATCTCAGCCCATTTCTGGGCCGACATCAGGTTTGCTGGCAAAGAGAAGTTGGCCAGAGGTAAAATTAGCATTGGTTATTAAGATTTCTATGCTCCCTTGTTTCTTTGCCAATCCGATTTTGTTTCATGAATAGCAATTCTGGTGAAATGAAAGAAAATTTGATGAGAATATTACAGCCATTGAAACCACCAAAGCCTATAGTAGCAGCTATATGTTAGGCATTAGAGAGAATATGTAGACTGTGTTCATAACTAAAGAAATAAAATTATATTTGGATGATAAATAATCCAACAGACCACGACGTGCACGTGAAGTCGGTGGAAACTCTGGTTAGATCTACAACCATACGCAGAAGAACATAAAATCATAATCCTACCTCCAACAAACTGGATGCCACCAGCTACGCGACCAATAGTACGGGAGATCAGGTCAGAGATGCAGCAGCCCATGAGAGCTGTTAGCGCCACCAGTAGGAGAAGGCCGCATCCCACGCCAGTCACCACCGTGCAGATCCTCCATTCCAGACTCGGGATGCCGTTGAAGGAGGCGTATCGCCCACACTGCTCCAGCATGACAGTGGCCTGTCGCTCTTCATCCCTCACTGGGTAGGAGCAACGGCGAAATGTGCCAAAGGACACAGGCTTGTCCATCTGTGTCCCCAGCAGCCAGTAGGGCATGAAGAAACCAACGCAGGAGGCAGCAGCGCACAGCAGGGACAACAGAGCCCAGATCACACCCGTACATGTCAGACTAGACGCCATGGTAAACAGTCTGTGAGTGGTTCACACAGTCACTGAGCTAACAGCAGTTATATGAGCAGTCACTGTGTCGTAGCAATCCTCTGCACTGAGCACCAAACACTGGCAAGTCTTCACTTTCTCAGTGACTCCGGATCCCTATCAGGAGGAAAAAAAAACATCCCGAGTGAGCTTGGACAGAAAAAGTTGTTGAGTTTTTTAATCAATGTAAAAAAACAACAACACCCCCTCTCTCCTTTTTAACACAATATCCCAACAACATGAATCACACGGGTAATAAGGAATCCAAGGAAGAGAGGTTGGCTTTATCAGGTTTTGTTTCTGACTGTTGGAAGCTGATAAATCTCTAAAGTTATCTTATACTTAAACTTTACCTGAATGGTGATTTCAGCAGATTAAAAGACAAATAAAACTGGACATGGTTGAATTAACAGACATAGATATTCAATAGAGATGTAAATCAACTGTTAATTAATGTATATATAATAGCAAATGGGGATATGGGGTCATTGCTAAACGTAATTACTTATTTAAAGCTCTCGATACAACTAGATATTAACATGAATTAATAATAAGAAAGGTCAGTTGATAGTTCCAACATTCCAGTTAAAAGGCAGCAGTGAGTAACTAACATATCCCACATGAGCAGCATATCGTTGGAGGAGCATAGCAGCTAACAATTTAGTTTTAATATGAAAGGGATGTTGAATCTTCAACAAATCGCCACACAAATCCCCGTTATGAACTTTAAATTAATGTTATACATTGCAGCAAAACTACAAACGATACGACACATCCATTAAGTAGCCCAAAACCAAAGGAAACCGAACATTGAATTCAATGAGCGCACTACAGGTCCCAGCAGACACAACCACTATACGTGAACGCAAATTAGAGATTTTGTGTCGGGGGTAAAGAGCGCCTCATCGCAGTGCTCCCACTGTCGGAATGTTAATCATATACACAGAGCAGAGACAGGCAGGAGCTGGGGAGAGCTTACATGTTTGTGTGGAGCCCCGGAATGAGGAGGTGCGCTGGGTGAACGCGGAGGGCTTCTTTCCATCCAAGGACTCCAGCTCCGGCGGCTCTCACAACTTTTCTTCTGCCGCAGGCGGGACACGGGTTTAAAAAAAAATGCGTTCTATCATGGGCTGCAAATCCACAAAAAAGTGACTGCAGAATATGTGCACGAATCACTTTCTGCTCATCAATGTGTTCCAAATGCGACGATAAATGATTCTCTCCCGTGCAGCGCGTACACGCTCTGGCTGCCTGACTGGACTCCTGTCTACACATTCCTGCTAGTGTAGAGGGAGGAAGGGAAGGAGAGAGGGGGACAGGGAGGGGTGAGTCCATGAAGCAGCCTCTGGAGGTGACCATCAGTCACATAAATCTCCACCCAGGGGCTGGACTCGCTGCTACAATCGTTTCCTCCGTGCCCCTGATGCCTTCACTGTTACCTCGCCTAACACGTCAGTGCTTCCGGAAATACCAATATCCTCACGTCTTTGACTGTTGAACACAAAAGTCGTTGTTGTTTTTAACCCTTTAGTGAGCTGAATGATCCCTTTATGCACTTTACTAGGTTTACTTATAATGTTATATGTTATTTATACGCTTATTTGTGATTTATCGTGAAGAAACCGGTCAATTGAAAATTCAAAATGTTTATAATAAAGTAGTAGTAGTCAAGAATTGTTATCACATGAGTAACAGGGCATATTGTTTTCAAGTCCTAGTTGAGGAATTTCTCGGAAAATGTTCTTAATTGCTTAAATAGCTTAAATGTTGACTATTTCGTAAAAGTACTTGAACGCAGCATTGTTCTATGCTCTCTCTCTCGCTCTCTGTCTCTCTCTCTCTTTGTCTTTTCATATATTTTTTTCTATTTCATAAGTCATTTAAATAAGAATCATCATCATCACCATCATGTCTTTTTAAGTGGACACTTCCCTGTCAGCAAATCATTAAACTTTGTTGTGCAGAGATAAACAGTCCCACTGCGGAACCTCTATCGTTTCCCTTCAGTAATATGATTGCCTGCCGGACCTTAATTTCAGACGGACCACAACATTTTCGGGAAAGTTGACGTGGAGGTGTTTGTCTATTATGGCTGATATTAAAGTAGAAAGCTCCGCTGACAGCTCCAATGTTATTCAGAATCCTAATGCGCATTCTCAACCCAATAACCCGCTGTCAAGGAAGCTGAACAAAATACTGGAGACGAGACTCGACAATGACAATGTAATTTGGAAGTGGTTAGCTACGCGATACCTAGCTTACTGTAGCTACACCCGTGAGCTAGCGACGTTCCAACTGAATAAATACAACATCAGTGACAGCGCCAACAAAGTATTAGGTTAATCATGATTTGTATCTATGTTCCGGACTCTGGGTTTGAGTCGTATTAGTAGCCCCATCAGTTACATTGTAGTCTCCTATCTTACGGTTAAAACGTATTCTGCAAGCGAGAAATGCAGACAAATAAAAGTGTGACTAACACCATAATGTCCTTGTCGTGTTTTAGGAGATGCTGGAGGCTCTGAAGGCTCTGTCTGTATTCTTCACGGAAAACAGTCTGCGCACCAGGAGGAATCTCCGCGGTGACATAGAGAGGCGAAGTCTGGCAATCAATGAGGAGTTCGCTCGACTATTTAAAGAAGTAAAAGAGGTGAGTGGTAGCGTTGACAGAAATGCTGTTTCCGTTACCGTTCAGAACAAAAACCAAGATCAGGAAAATATCAACATAAAACACCGGAGGGTAATATTTGGTGGAGAAACATTTTAGGAGATGCACCTTCAATTGATGAGGGGAGTTCAGTATTATTGTTACTTCATAAGTCTTTTCATCCAAAGAAAAAAATAATGTTAACACCTCTCAGAGGCAATACTGAAAGTGAATTGTTTTAGCAGATCACACATAGAAACATGTAAATAAATTGTAGGTACTGAAATCATGTTTTATTAAGTCAGAGCACTGTGTAGGATTTCTGCATAATAATTCTGGTAGAGAACTGTTTTAGAAAGCCAGTGTTTGAAGTAGGCCCCTTTTCAACTTTTATTTGCAACAATAGAATACTTTTTTGCAATGACTTGTACAATTGCTATGTCAAGCTATTGTCATGAGCATCCACAATATACCAGGGTTCCTGTGGGTTCTTAAAAAGTCTTACATTTAATAATGTAAGAATTTATGGCCTTAAAAAGTCATAATTATGATCTAAAACAATAAGAAAGCTCTTAAATATGATTGAATGGGTCTTTAAATGGATTTGGTACATCTGTGTTGCGATATCTGTTGCTGTGTGTTTGGGGGAAATGTCCGGGGTGCAAAGTGAGCAATACAATAACAGTTCAGCAACAGTTATTGCATGGCAATAAATCATCATGGAACCAATGATCACTAACTTTGCATGCCTTCGGCCTGTTATCGGAGAGCGCCAAGCTAGTAACCTAGCAACCAACTAGTTAGTGTCATTCAAAGCCGGAGGTATCTTAACATCTTTTAACAGCATTATGGGTAAGTGCAAGTTTAACCAATCAAATAAAACGTAGTATTATTATTACGTGCCTCCTCTGGTTGACACAACTTTACACGGCACCGCTGCAGACAGTCACAAACGCGCATACACACAGCCCCTCCCCTTACATGCGGCTGACATATCAACACTGAACTGACGCCAGAATAACACTTTTCTAAACTATAGAAAAGATGGCAAGTGCTGCTGCAGGAGGTCCTTCGCGGTCAGTTTTGGTAGAAATGTTTTCTTTTCATTTTCTCACATTATCCACAGGATCTTGAAAGTATTCATGAGGATGTTGAAGCTATGAGCACATGTTGTGAAGAAATGACCGACAGATTAAAGGTACAGTAAAAATCTTTATCATTCAGTTTTGAAAATCCCCCTGTATATAGAATTGCATAACAAAGCTAAGAGTATTCATAACAACAGTGGAGGGTCATTTATTTGTGTAAGATCATTATTAGTATGTTTTCGATCAAATGTCTGATGTTTATCGCATAATTTAAATGATTTATTACAATTATTTCGAGAATATGATGTCTGCAAGCCATCTTTTGAAAAAACAATTATTTTCCTCCAACAGGCTGCAAAGGAGCAAACCCAAGACCTCATAGTAAAAACCAACAAGTTGCAGGGAGAAAAGTGAGTAAAACATTAAGTGGTGTCACTGTGTGTGCATGTTTGAATTAACTCTTATTTAGCAAGCGCTAAAAAAAAAAAAAACTTTATGCAAAATAGTGTTTACTGGGTTGTCACATTGGATTAACTCATACAAATGCTAAGTATTTTTCATTCTTGTATACGTGCTTTGGTGAACATCAGTCTGGAAACTCTACCACAATCAGTTATTGCTAGCAAAAGCTTTCATTCATTTGTCAGTATATAGAACACATTTGTCATATCATCTTATGTTTGAGCCAAGATAGTCATTAAAGTAGTTAAAGCAGTGTGTTCTGACCCTTAACTACGTGCATCGAGATCTGTTGAAACTAGACATTAAGAACCAGATATGCACAATGTTAAATATACAGCTGACACAATTATGAGGGCAGTCAGTGTATCTTAATAATTCAAAACTCTTGGAACACTAATGGATGTGCTGTTTTCTGGCTCCTTTGTTTGAAAGCATGCTTGTTTGAAACTAACATTAATCTAGGTGTCAGCAAGCTATGGACATTGAGAATTAGACATTAGAATGTGAAAATGAAACACCAGGTCCTGTTTTCAGATAGCTCGGGGTTTGGGTTCATTAGCATTTGTGGTGGCTATGACCTTAGTGCTCGGTGACCTTGCAAGCTGACATGGAGGCAGAAACACGGGCAAAGATAATGTAGATTTCTGGCAAATGACATTGCTGACAGCTGTGATGTACAGCAGCAATTCCGTGCTCTGCTGGCACAGCTTCAGGTCCTCCTTGACAAAAAGATGACAAAGGAGGGGAGGCAGCAAGATTGAAGAGTTTTCAGTCTGTAGGAGACCATTGGGGATATAGCCTCCAGTGAACATGTGCAGGCAATGAATTAATGCAGGGACCTTGTTGAAGGTAAGTGGTCAGAGGTTTTACATGAATGGCCTTCTAAGTGCCTCCCGCCTTGTTTTTTTCTCTGCATTGTTGTCCCAACGGGACTTGCTGTCCATCTGTGTGACATTTTCAATGGCAGAACCACAATGACCCCGCTGCCATATGGGATAGTGCCTGCATGCTGGGCTTCGACCTTGTCTTTAACAATTTTGTCTCAGAAGAGCTGCCAGGGGAAGTATGCACTTAAACTGTCCTCCCCCAGCCACCTACCAGCCACCACACTACTTCTTTTTGGTGAGGACTATTTTAGGTTGCACAGTCCTCTGCAGTCCTGGTACTGTTGACACTTATTCAAGTCAGACTCAGATTTGCAGCATAACCTCAGATTTTGTGCTTATAGGGCATGCATTGTCAAAGCTCTATAGATGCTCCTTATGTGTATTTACTTGAAAGAGTAGACCTGACCTGAACGGCTATGTCTGTCATTGGTATTCATTTGTCAACTTTGATGAAACCGAAAGGAAAAGCAGATTGCTTGCATTGTGTTGAAGCAGAAGGCTCCAGGGGTGAGCCAATAAGAGTAGAGGGCCTGTGTTTGTCCACCAGCCATGAGATATGCTTCTTCTTTGTTTGTGACCGGTGCTGTCAGCAAAAGCACTTCATAGGTTGTTCAATAATGAAAGGTGATGCTTCCCAGCTGTCCTGCACTGTGTGATCTTTGCAATTGTCTGACGTGTTATCATGCTGAACAAGTTGAGACGTATCACAAACACATGTTTCCGTGACTTTGACCTCACAAACGGCTTGAATGGAAGAAGGCTTGGACTGTTTAATTATCCAGCTAATACAGACCTGTGGTAGGCTTTCTTGGCTGCATCCAAAAGCGCATTGTTGATAAAGTTTCTAACCGCAGCCAAGATTAACTTGTAAGTGGCTCGTGGTGGTCACTCATTTTCCCACTGTAACTCCCATCCAGTTTTGTTCAGAGAGCTATTGATGAAAATGAAGCAAATGTTCGCTTTATGATTTCTCTGTTACAAACCAACAGCTCTGAAATCCTTAAGGGAACAATTGGGGATTTCATTGTGTAAATGACAACCATCTTAAAATAACACTTATACCTTGTGAACACTCAGCTTGTCATTAATTAAGCGATGGCTGTGGGTATGCCTTTTCTGTTGTACGGTGTGACGGCACTCTGTGATCACTGGCATGTGGCTTACAGCTTTGTGGATGCCAAGATTCCAGACAGTCCTTTGAAATCGCCTCAAATAGATTTTAATGGATAATCGACAAGCATGGTTTATCATTTATAGAAGGGTTGGACATTTACTTGATACAAAGAGTTGTTGATCTCCTTATCATTCATTCTGTGTGATTATCGTTCACCTTTAAAAAAATATATATATATATGAAACATGCCTTATCCCTTTAAAGTCAAATGTGATATTTTACCATGATTTAGGGAATAACAACCTTGGCAGCTTGGCTTTTATTACTTACTGGTGATGCACTATTGGCTCTGCTCTGTGTGGTAATAAAGTAGACACAGACCATTTACATTTTCTCTGTTCAGTTAATCTATTGGTGAATCTGTGCTTTGTTATATTGCTTAAATGAATTCTGTGCTTGAACAGTCAAAACCAGATTGGCAGACACAAGCAAAGTAACAGACATTCTTAAAGAAAAGTCATTCATCATTCAGTTAATTTTCTTTTAAAACACATGCCCACAGCCTGTAGTTGCTTGTATGTGTGAAATTGCTTGTGTTTACAGTGTGACGTGCCACACTCATTTGAGGATGTTGTCTCTCTCGCTGGTATTTGGTAATTGTAGTCTGGAGAACAATATGTCACGTCTTGACAGTGCTCTCCCTTGCTAGACTCCTATGGCTCCTACAAACCTCCTGCTTTTTTCACAGGCATGTGCAGCCTTTCTCTTTGTCCTGATTTACATCCTGGAAGAACAGGTCTGCCACTCTTGGCAATAGCATGACCATTTGTTTTTCTCCTCTAGTGGTGAAACTGTTGCACTGTTGAACTGTTAACCATATGAGAAACTTTTTTTCTGTGCTAGTGCTATCACTTCTCTGAATTTCACCACAGCTATTGAATGAAACTGTATTCACTAAGGAATTGGAAATAATTTGTGTCTTAAAATTAAAATAATGGGATCATATTTTTGACATGGCATGTTGAGTAAATTATGTAACTACCAGTCAGGGGGTTTAGATCATGTTAAGTTTTCTTGTATAAAGTCTCTCACACATCCTTGTATTCATTGTATTCACCCAGTGATAAGGACTTCATTTTAAGCTACCAACTGTTTGAATATGTGACCTAATTGCTTCATAAATTTTATTCTAAGACACGGTATGTTAAATGTGACTGAGGAGATAAGGTTTATGAAGCCTTTAAGACTATTAGGAGCATTGGGTGCCCAATCAGATTTATGTCCCATCAAAATGGTTCGTGGGGCCTTTTGTCCAGGAATAAATGGTGTGCATGTGTGTTTCTGTTTTTTTCTTCTCTTGTGAAGATAAGTCAATAACCATAAATGGTTTAAATCCCCCCCTTTTTTTTACCACAGAACATATGATCCAGTAAGATATTTGTAAAAGCATGCCGCTTAGATTTGCATATTGATAAAATCTCCTATCTTGATACAACGGTGTGTCATCCTTATACAACCTTAAGCCCATTATTTCTCATGCATGTGTTGAAACAAGCACGTTCAAATGAAAAAAGTTTAATTATTGCATCACTCAGTTTAATTATTGACCTCATTAGCAAAGGCTGTTATTAATATATCATAATAATTGTGTTGGGTTATCAGGTAGCCCAAGCCCCCCTTTTTTTAATTCATTATCTCAATTGCCTGATTTGTTGTCTCGTGCTCTGATCAATACTCATTCTTTGTTTTGTATGTTCTTCACACACATTACATAAACTAAATAAGCAATCTACTGTATTTGTTACTGACTAAATGGTTACTTTTGGAGCATCTATCAGCGAACGTGTGACAAATTTTGCTATTGTGTCTCAACAGGATGGAGGGTGGGGGGGGAACTGTCTTTAGTCTCAATGCTTACAGTTTTAATGCTGTAGCCAAGTTGTTGTAATGAAATATGTTTTGAAGTAGGCCATCCAGTTCCCTTAAGGCTGTGCCCCAGCCAAGCTATCGTCTTGCCTGACAAAACATGTAAAGGGCAAAGACGCCTCACGGTCCTATGTGTGAGGCGCAGTGAGTTGTACAGAGAAGTATTAAATCATAGAATCCTTGAACAGATTTACAGCCCTTTACTTTCAGCAGACTGAGCACTGGTAAAAGCCGTGTGAGAGACAACAGTTGGAGGATGTTGGGTTCTTCTCCTCCACCAAAACAACCTGGTGATTTACTGATCTTGTCTTGCCTCCGCATAGAGTGAGAGAATACAGATGAGATTGTTTGCATAGAAAGATGGGCACAGAGGGAGGATTGCTATCACATGATAGAGTTCCCTGTTTGACTGAGGCGGTTGCCATGGCCACTATTGTGTTGAGACATTTCTAGTGACACTGATAGCGATCACAGAGCTTTTCCTTGAAAGTGACCAAACCTGCAGTGTCCTACTCTGCATTCTCTTGGTCTCTCTTGTCCTCCTCTCTGTTTTCTGACTACTGCACATGATATCTTCACTCTGATGTCCCACCCTGTTGTCTCCCTCGTGGTTCACGTGGAAAAAAAACGAAGTGTGTGAGAGTGAGAGAGGAGTATGGCCGCCATCTGCTGGGAGAATTTGAACATGACAGATAGTTAATGTGCAAGTTCTTTTTGGTATAATTTTTTCCACCTATCTAACCCTAACACGTTTTTTTTTTTTTTATCATTTGCACAGTATGAAAACGGCAATGATGAATCACAATGATCAGTGATACACTTTGGGATTAGTCCAAAGAGAATTTTAGGCAGGGAAGACTAATCATGATGACACTCCAACTGACAAATGAAGTAAATGACTAATTGTTATTAGATGGAGAAAATAATTATATTGGAGGCACAAGCCAAGTAAATTACTTTTTTTTCCCTTCAGTCACCGCTTGGAGGTGAGAGCTCAGGTTGCTCAGGCTTTCCTTGCCAAGTTCCAGCTTTCTCATGAGGAGATGGCCTCACTGCGAGGGGCTCGAAATGCACCCATTACTGAGGTAATTACTACTATATTATTTGCATTCATTAAATTGTGTTAAGAATCCTTCCATCCACATCATCACTTGGGGGTGTGGTGGGGTGGAGTGCAGTATCGGATGCATTTGTATCTTGTTGATCTCAAGCTTTTAAGATCAGCTGGATACCCTACTTCAGGTGGGGAGAACATTGTTTATGGGTCGCACTAGTTTACTGAACACATTCATAAAAAACACTAATGTCAATGATGGACCTGTTTTTCGTTGATTAAGCTTCTGATGTCAGATGGTAGGGATGATGATGATGATGATGATGATGATGATGATGATGATGATGATGATGATGATGATGATGATGATGATGATGATGATGTTACTCACAGCTGATTTTAGCCAAAACGACTTCAATAATGATGATGGAATATCACATAATGGAATAATCACAACACAATCATTTTTTTTTTATCAAATTAAATGTCAGTCTTATGTGAAAACATACACTTGGGTCTGTATATCTGCTGTTAAATTATGTTTTTTTCAATTTTCCAGGATTTCTTTAAAGCTCTCTGCCGAGTGAAACACATCCATGAGGATGTGAAAATCCTGTTGCGAACCAATCAGCAAACCGCAGGGTAAGGTTCATACATGACTACACAATGTTACTTTGGGCTCCACTTGCTCAGATGTCACACTTTTCTGGTGATTATATGTTACTGTATGTATACTGTATATGTTATATATTACTTTTTGGTAAAAAGGTGGAACTGAACTAGGGTAAAAACACCCAGGTCTGATATTTATGTCCCTGTTTGGGACCTGACACTATTCAGCAGGTTATGACTATTTAATGTACAGCCTTGGTTTGTGTGCTTGTTGCAGGTTACAGATCATGGAGCAGATGGCGGTGTTACAGGAGACATCCTACGAGCAGCTCTACCGCTGGGCTCAGAGTGAGTACTGTATACAAGAGGTAATAGTGCATGCACACTGAGGGATAAAACTGACTTACTCTGACCTCACTCTACCCTCATTCTACAAGGTCTTCCTACTGAAAACATTATGTTGTCAAAGTCAATTAAGCTGTTGTATTTTGTCAAGTTTATTAAGATTTGCCTCCAAAATATTGGAAATATTTGATTACTTTTTGTAGTGTTTTTGGCTTTAACAAAATAAAACGTATTTTAAATGACCATACATGTCCAGTAACTGTGTCTATTGGGTAATTTGAGTTTGTCAAAATAATTTCAAAGGACAACAATTTGTGGATGTTTTATCATTGAAAATTAGAATATACAATGATATCACAATAACCTAATCTTAGTCAGCATACTATTACAACACAAAGACCATCAACTACATTATGAGTTCGGTAGACACTTATTTTTGTGGGGTATAAATTTGTCAAAATAATTAAGTCCATAAATTTGGCACTAAGTAAGTTTGGTATTATTAAAAAAAAGGGTTCTAGATAGTTCTTCTCTTCATGTATTAAGAATATTACTGCAACATTGTTTGAGGCAGATTTTCACTTGGAGTAAGTTGACCCATTTTCGCCTCAGCCACAAAGATCGGCCACTGCCTGTTCATTGTTTGTATTGTCTGAATCATACGCAAACCAAGTGACTTCTTAGTAAGAGCTCATGGGAAACTATGAGTTGTGCTTTTCTTTACGTCTTGTCAACGGGATTACATGGTTAAAAACTTTCAGAAAACTTTAACACAAGCCTGGTTACCTCGGTTACAGCAGATACAGTATATTACTATACTAGGATGCTACTGTCCTATGCCTATGCAGACTGTATTTTTTCTGGTTTCTTTCTTTCTGCATAGATGAATGCAGGGGACTGACCCAGGAGACATGTGATATCAGCTCTGTGCTGACTCAAGCAATGGAGGCCTTACAGGACCGACCTGTCCTTTACAAGTAACTCAAAAAGACACACTTACAAACACATTATTTATTTATCTGAACAGAACAAAACACAAAATATAATCTTTCTCTTTATACTACTAACATCAAGTAGAGATTCATTTGCAGGCTTGTGGATGTTCTCCAAAATCAAAGTTTCAATGGGGCTTTGGAATGTATTTGATATAAATGCTGATTAATGAATAGACATATTAACAATGAAAATATAAAAACAAACAGCGAAAAGTGCTACACTTGAAAATTAGGTGGTGGCTATAAAGCTTGTGAATTGTTAGTTTATAGCTTAGGTGACTCTCAAGTCAAACAAAGCAAAGAGGTTCTTGAGTGTTAAAATGGGAGAGTAAAAAGCATGAAGCAATAGCATCAACAGATCCGCCAAAACATCTCAAAATACATCTCTAACAACCTGCATCAAAAGTTCAACTGCTGGTTTCTACAAATACTATATAATGAGTACATATTTTAATTGTGTATTTAGCATTTGTTAATGCATTTATATCCAGTTTTATAAATCCATACTAAAAGACTGACATTTGTTATTTCCTCTAATTGTGTGCAGAAATCTGTATAATGCCTCCCCCTATGCTTACAACATGCTGCTAAAGCACAACTACAAAGCATGATGGGAATAACAGAAAATTGGTTTGAATCCAGAATTTCACCAGCTACAGTATGTCCTATGTTAACAATGTGTTGCGTCACTCTGTAAATCGTAAGGAAAGCACACCCTTAAACTGTAAAATATATATTTGCAAATCATTTTTCATGTTGTAGTACTGGAAGTCATTTTGACTTGTGACTAGATATTTCCTGGCACCTACTCTAAGCCTAACTTTCTCCCAAAGACAAAGCGGTGAAATTGAGCATTTTACTAGTTACCCTAAAATATTTTTCTAAGATAAACCCTCATTCTGTTTGTCTGCGTTCTCGGAAATGCACCTGTCTTGGTGCCCAGAAAATGTCCAAGGTCATGTGCTGGCTGGGGATGTTTAGGCTGACCAGCAGAATCTTAATTCGGCCCTATCTTCTGTTTAGTCTGTCACAGAGGCTGCCACCGCCAAGTAATCAAAACAACCTCAAACTTTTCCCTTTTTGGAAAAGCTGTCTGCATTGTTGATGCACAGTATGTCAGTGACTGACCTCCGACACATTGTCTGCACAAAAAAACACTGTGACCGCTGTCTTTTCAAACGAGGGATTGATGTGAAAGGTTGCCTTATTTTTTTCTGTTTGGTAAGGTACACTCTGGATGAGTTTGGGACTGCGCGCAGGTGTGCAGTGGTAAGGGGCTTCATTGATGCCCTTACCCGTGGCGGGCCAGGAGGAACTCCTCGGCCCATAGAGATGCATTCTCATGACCCTATGAGGTAAATAAGTCCTATTGCAGTGTGATTCTCCCTTTCTCAAATCCAATTAAGTGGGGAAAATGACTTTACTTAATATATGAAAACTAAAAGCTACTGTATTTTTCATGGAAAGTCAGCTTTGTTTCCATATACCCAGATTTGGAGAAGCCCAGGAGTCATCCTGACCTAAATTAGTAGATACAGTAAAACAAAATAAAAAAACGTTGATAAAGATTCGTCTTTGTATCAGCCAATATCATTTTCAAACTGATAAAAAGGCTTTAATAAAAAGTAACACAGTAGCAAGTTGTAGCAAGATCACATTTGTTCCCAGACTCAATATTCAGCAGAATAAATGAGCATAAGACATTGAAAAAATTGAATAAGAAAATAATTGAAAAATCTAAGTATAATACTGTGTATTTGTATAGTATTATTATATATTGTATAACTTTATTGATCCTGTTTCACGTCGTTATTATCAATTTACTTATTTATTAACAATGAGTCAAATAGATTTTATTCCAGACACTCAGGATTCTCATCCTTTAAAACCCGGTTCAAGATAATGTTAAATGTCTATTTTGTCTGACTTTGTGTTTCCTGTTGTACCAAATTCTCTTCCCTCTTCCTCCTGTGCCCAGGAGCAAAATGGGCGATTTTCTCAGAATAACACATGTGTGGAACACAAAATCAACTCCACATTATAGAAGGCATCAGCAGTTCTGAGAACATCAAGTTCTTTCTCACCTCCCTATGTGCTCACACTCACATGCTCACACACAAGACACACAAACACACAGGCTTCCACATAACCATTTAAGTTCAACCTTGCTGTTTTCCACCGTTATGTAACACCAAATGCTGTTTGATGCAGCTGTGGTCATGGCATGGCAAGATTAGTCCTTGGGTTGGCACTAGCAGTAGTGTACCGTTTAATACAGCTTGTTTTGCATCTCTTTTAGGTATCTTGGGGATATGCTGGCCTGGCTTCACCAAGCCACTGCATCAGAGAAAGAGCATCTAGAAGCTCTGCTGAAAGAGGTCACCCTGCAAGGTTTGACGCTTCCTATTTGCTATTTCATTGTATTCTTCGCCATAACTTCCAAATGGTGCGACCACACCTGCAGCTTTGTATCCCTCCTGAGCAGGCGACAGCTGTGGCCAGAGGAAGTATGTTTTAGGGTTATCTACCTGTCCACACACACACACACACGTCCCATTTCGGTAAATTAAACTTTCAGTGTGTCACAAAGATGAAGTGGTTCAATGTTGGTGATCAAAGGTAAAGGTCACTGTGACCCTACAAGCTTTTGGGCCATAACTCATCTATTAATATTTAAAGTATGACATGAAACTCTAATTGACAGATTTAGTTCAGTCTGCTATACTAATGCTGCGTTCGTTTCTTAAATGTAACTTATTTGGTTTTCATAGGAGTTAGAGAACAGCTCAGTAGGGAGAATTGTGGAGACAAGTGTTCTCCCTCTGGTCGATTTTTTTCAGGCTTTGGTGCATCCAGGCCCTCCAGGTGTTAACATTTATCATCTTTTCAGTCGTTTTTGTAGTTCATTTTGATGAACATCTCACTGCTAACAAACCATGTTTGGCTGGACAGTTGTTCAATGTTAACTTGAGTGATTTGAAACGAATTAGAGCACATGAATGATTTTGAAATGTATTGACCTATAATACACAGTAAATGTGTTACTGGACATGCATATTCACCTACATGATGTATTTATTAGTAGTGTTCATTACTACAACCAATGATGCAATCCCAAAAAGCTAATTTGAACTGAGCATTTGTTTGTGTCTGTGTATTAGGGGTGGAGGAGAACATGCAGGAGGTGGTTGGACACATCACAGAGGGAGTTTGCAGGCCACTGAAAGTGAGCAAACACATTTGTTAAAAGAAACTACAAAAATGATCAGCTCGGTGTAAATTATTGTGTGGATCTGTCCCCCAGGTTCGGATAGAACAAGTTATTGTCGCAGAGCCAGGAGCTGTTCTGCTCTACAAACTGTCCAACTTGCTTAAGTTTTACCACCACACCATCAGGTATTTAAGCACACTCACAAGTTTCCAGCACAAGTGTAATTCACTGATGGGGAAAATGTTTAATTGATTAATCGCTAAAAAAGACATTCCAATCAATGACATGTAAGTTGTTGAGCAAAAACTGCAAATTCAGGAATCTGCTTTGTCCTTTTTATGTAATTGAGTAGCATTCTGTTTTGCAGTGGGACAAAACAAGCTATTTAGAGAAATCATTTTGGGTTCTTGGAGCTTGTGATTAGCAGTTTTTCTATAGTTTTTTCCCCCAAGGTCCCAAAGTTTTCTCTTTTCCAATTCTTCAAGTTTTGACATCCTTAAAAAGGTCAACTACCGTTAATGGTAATTGTAGACTACCTAAGTAGCTTGGTAAAACTCGTTGGAATTTACATAGTATGTACAAAGCACATAGACCTAATTTTAAATTAAAAGAAGACATGGAAATGTCACTTTCTGCTACATGGGGCCTTTAATTAATTAGTTGATGAAACTAAAAAAGATATTTGGTTATCTAAATAACAGTTTGCAACTTTGTTGACTTGTTTGATCTTTCTCCAGCTCTATAATTGGGACCACTGTGGCCTCTTTGCTCATCACTATTGAGGAAATGCACGTTCTTAGCAAAAAGATGTTTTTTAACAGCCTGAGCCTTCATGCAAGCAAACTCATGGACAAGGTACTGTCTGGTTTTTATTTCCACTCTACAGTGTTGTTCATGTTGTTTTGTGTGCCATCGGCCTGGTGTCATTTTTTCATGCAGTTTATTTTGAGTTGGTCGACTTTCTGTTTTCCTGCTTATCCAAAGTGACCCAAAATTTTTCCACTGACAATTCTTATATTCTGATTAATAAAAAAGTGAAAGTCAGTCAGTCCAAGATTGACTGTAAATTATACATTAACTAAGAGGAGAATTTTTTTTTTTTTTAAACAGTTTGTAATGTTTGAAATATTCTTTCATAAAAAAAAATACACTTTTGCAGATGTTCAGCATTGCAGACTGAGAGGGGGACACTGCGCATTTGAGCTCTGCGTCAAAACTCTCACAACACAACAAGACTATTTCTGAAGCACTTATGCTTGTAAACAGTTCTGGTCTGCTGGCCACAGCATCGAAGTGGTGCTTGCTGCCAAAAAAACACCAAACTTGTTATCATTTAGTTAAATTGGCATCCAAATATACCTCAGCACGAGCAGGAGCTCTTCCACATTACATGTTTGCTGTTTGCTGATCAATAGCAGTTACAAGAATTATCCCTGTTGCTTGGTGTTAATCAAATTGGAAGCCCTGAGGGTTTTGTCGTCAATTCCAGCTAATGCCAGGAACACAGCCTTCTCATAATTTGCTCCATTAGGTGGACAAAGGTGGCCGGTCTCAGTTCTGTGTTTCGTGTCAAATCCAGAGGCCAATGAAATCAAAACCCTCTTTATTAAAAAGCTCTATTGACTCTGAACAAGCAAGGGTTCAGAGTAGCAGCAGGGAGCAGCTGTATATCTATCGCGCTGGTCATTAGAGATTTATAATGTTTTGATAATGTTGTGAGGACCTTTTGTTTGTGAAGACTGCAGCCCACACAAAATGTATCTGTGCAAATATAACTCATGCCATGTCTTCCGATGACCCTGACTGCCTGGAACAGGTGGAACTGCCGCCTGCAGACCTGGGACCTACAACGTCCCTCACTCAGACACTGGCCCTCCTCAGGGAGGTGCTGGCCTCTCATGACTCCTCTGTGGTTCCTCTAGATGCCCGCCAGGCTGACTTTGCTCAGGTAAGCGCACATTTGAGAGAAAGCGTGGGTTCTTTGCTGTTTCAGTTTTATCTATTCACCTATAAGTGTGTTAATATGTTATTGATAAAAGACCCTTGTCGTTCCTTGTGTCTCACAGGTTCTATCCTGCATCTTGGATCCTCTCCTTCAGTTATGCACAGTGTCGGCCAGTAACCTGGGCACAGCTGACATGGCTACCTACATGGTCAACTCCCTCTATGTCATGAAGACAACCCTGGCTCTCTTTGAGTTTACTGACAAGAGACTGGAGATGCTTGAGTTTCAGGTTTGTCGTAATTGTGAGCAACGATCAAACACCTATATCTTTCACCTACATCTCCGTCTATAAGACCTAAAATGACAGTTAGTCAACGCCAAAATCTAATAACCCACCACACCTTATTGGGACACACTGAGTCATCATTCGACCTGAATACTGAGCTTACTGTCATCACATTGTCTGCACATTAGGGTGTTGTTCGTGGAAAACAGTTAATTATTATTTTTCCTTTGATTAAAACCCATAGAATCCAGATCTTTTATTTAAAAAGGTTTGATTTGCTGTCTCACAAAAGACTGTGCGTCATGTATTGTTGTTCATGCTCAAACGTGTCGTCTATCTATTTATTTTTAGCATGTCTTTTGTAATTAAGTACCACAAGAGCTCCTGTGGAAGTTTCATTATCAATAGCCCAGTGATTCTCCATTAGCCACAAGTGCCATTGGCTTACAATGCAGGCTTGAACTGGATTTTAAGCCCCTCTGTCCCACATTTTCTAGATCGAGGCTCACCTTGACACTCTGATCAACGAGCAGGCATCCTACGTGCTGACCAGAGCTGGACTGAGTTATATCTACAACTGCGTCCAACAGCACAATGCTGAACAGGTCTCATTTATCCACACTCTCACATGCACTCACTCGTGAATTCTAAGAACTGTGGTTTTCCTTTTTTCCGCAACTCTCCTGTTGGACTCCCTAATGGTTTTCTTTTTATAACACAAAGACCCTTGCATTTTAATTCATTCAGATTTAGGGGCTTTACTATAGCTCTCACCATGATTACTGCATGGCAAATGCCTTTCTTAGGGCATAATAGCATTTCTGTCCGATTTTTAGGTGAAAAAAGAGGATGGCAGATCATATTATGTTTCATGTAATTTGATAATATTAGCTTGTGCAGACGTGTCCTGAGCTGGTGCCCTGGAGCCTTTGTCCATCTTTGAAGCACACTTCAGCCTCTGGGTTGCTGAGACCGAAAGTTGAGGCTTAGCATGTGACTCTTGAATCTTTGGGTCATGTCGGGACACACCACGCCCTTCTGCTGTTGCTGCAGTTAAAAGTTGAGCTCAATCAAGAGCTGTCTTTCTCCTGCAGACTGCTTTTCTCCTCTGGTGGCCTGTCTTGGGTTTCCCTTAAATGTTCCTATGTTTGAAAAGATTAAGTTTTGCTGTCTGCACTTGACAGCATCCCAGATGTCAGTGACTGACAACAATCCCCATTTTAAGATTTTCCATTTTACTCTCTTTTCTATTCATGTAACAGTTTATCCCTGTAAACGGAAACAAGAATATGGTTATTAAAACGATATGTTTTACTGTTAAGCAGATTAGTTTGAAAGCTCACACTTTAGCAGAAGTAGATTGAATCTTTATTTGTTTTTATGCTCATATCCCCACAACATCTCTCGAGGCTCTGGAAAGATCCTTTGACCCTTACACTGTCTTGTGTTTACGGCCTTTAATGCTTTGCAATTTTGACATTTAAGCGGGACCTAATGTTGTCTTCTGGGACAATACAAAAAGTTCCAAGTTTCCAAGTTCGACGTCCAGAAAGGGTGATTATATTACCACCCCTTCAGTGCTGTTAATTAGCGCTGAAATAGCTCCCAGTTAATTTGTAACCTGTATTCATTTGGTCCTGCGTTAAAGTGTCTCACAGACACACAAACATGCTACAATATAGAGAGAGGTTGTGTCAAATAAGTAGGATTACAAAGTTTGTGTTGCTGAGGCTGAAAGAACAAGTATACGTATATTTTAAAACCCAAGAGGGGAGGTAATAATAAAAAGCATACGCACAGTAAATAGTCGGAGAATAGATGTGGGTTAAGAGGAGCATATTAAGAGCTTCAACAGACTTGGTCTTTCTAATGACCTCGAAAAAGTTATTCCAGAGCTGAGCATCACCCAAAGAAAAAGCCACAGTCTTTTTTCCAGTAGAAAGACTCAGACAACAGTGCGAGTATATGAGGACTGTTGCTGCAAGGGGGAGAAATTCTCACTTATATGTAGGGGTGGCACCATGTTGAAATGTATACACAATTAGAAAGATTTTGAGGTTTATCTTGAAATGAGCGCCAGTGCAAGTATAGAGATATCAGTTGTGTGTTTGTTGGATTTTGATAATAAAAGACGCGCAGCCGTGTTTTGTACTGGTTGTTAAACAGTTCTGGTGATATTGATGCTGAAGTTGTCAAATAACAAACATTAATATCTGTCAAACTTAAATTTTACTTAAGTTTTCATAAAATGAATCGTATGATTCCCGTATAAATAAATCAAGGAAAGCCACCATGAACCATGTCATCAAAGAGATGTTTAACCAACACCAATCAGCCATTGAAAAAGTAAGCCATCATGAGAAAGGAAATGTCATGTCGTTATTAAGACAAATCTGACATTTTATTATGATACAGATCTTGCATCCTATTTTTGTGCCCTGGTGTAGGAAGGAGTAAGCCGTACATTTTATTTTATTTTATAAATGTACAAATATCCTCTTAAACCAAAGAAAAATAAATCATCCTTATTACTCGCTAAGGTGGCCGGAGGCAACATCACTCATTCAGTCATCATTGAGTCTGCCTCCATCCATTATTATCATCTGCAGAGGACATTGTATAAAAATAACTTGATCACAAACCTTTTCAGTGCTGAATTCAGCGGAACATGAATTAATGTAGGACCACAGTCAACTGATCCTCAGCTCCTGAGCTGACATTTGTTTTTGTGTTGCAGGGCCCCCTGTCCCTCCTCCCCAGCATGGACAGCTCTTCTGTGAAAGCTGCAATGGTCAGTTACACTAAAAGTATTGTTGAAGACCATTGAGCAATGTCTTGCTGCAGGCAATGATAAACTGAATTCTAATGTCTCTTCAAACAACAGGTCCAATTCGACCGGTACTTGTCGTCACCTGACACTCTCGTGATGCCACAACTCAACTTCCTGCTGAGTGCAGCCATTAAGTGAGTTCCCTTCCCCAATTATTAGAATTGCTCTCTCTGTTCGGAGCAGAAAATTAACACACACACACACAATTTTCAGGCTTTAAGTTAAATGTTTACCACATGGCATGGTGTTCTGGCGGGGTAAAGGTCACATTCAGCGTGATCAAATATACAATGGCTGCACTGAGCCAATAATGTTCAGCATGCGTTAGTTTACCAGATGTAATATGATCATTACTACAAACACAACAAAACACTGGAGTAAATGCACGTGAGTTTGGATACTAAATTGCTAAAACCACCAACACACTGGGAGAGTGGTCGGCAGGACTACCCGCATTTGTCTCACTGATCAGAAAATGCACATGCTTTTAGCTTGATACGGCTGCTACATTGGAGAGCTCTTTCTATGAGTCACGTTTACTGGGAAGAACAGCAGGCTTGAGGAGCACTCTGTACCTCAGGTTAATGTTCCCTATTAATGGACATGGGAGGACTGATGGGCAGGACGCCATTAATTATCTTCTGGTCCATTTCTCACTCACTCTCATTCCCTGAAATCATTCCTCGTCCTCTGTTTCTCTCTGTTTCTCTATGTCTCTTTCTCTCTCTCTCTCTCGCACTCTTTCGCACTATCTTCTCCCACATTTCGTTCTCCTCTCTTTAACCTTAACGCACACGGGGCACACAATAGGCAAATATAAAATACCCCTGGAGTGCACAAATAATGGGAATGTACTCTGAGACTTTGCTTCAAATTTGGTATTAGTGCACTTGGTGTGGAGTAAGGTGTTATACACGGCTCTGTGGTTCTTTGTTCCCTGTGGGCCAATTAAAAAATATGGATCTCAAGAGCCTAAGTGGGATACAACCAAGGCACTCTCAATGTGTCGCTGAGTCCTATCACTGGGCCCCTCTGGTCCAACTGTTGCATCCTCTGATCATACTGCACTGCTAGAAGTCGTCACATTATGTCCTACATTCAAATGTATATGTTTATTTTTTTTAAATACAACTGTAAAAAACACAAGAACTATCATGATAAATAATATTAGAAGAAGCAGGACAAAATAATTGAATTTTACAAATTGAACAATGAAAATTGAGCTTCAAATAAAATTACATAATATTTATATCTATCTTTTATTTTTATTAATAGAAAGCAGAAGGCCATGACAATATCTTTATAAATGTCATCGTCACATTTGATATTTTCAAATGTGTTTTATCAATCATTAAAACAAGTGCCAGTTAACACAGTTGACACATTTTTAATCTGGATTACATTTTTTTTTAAGTATTTCGAAGCCCAATGTTGATTAAATGTTGGTCAGAGTCAATACCATTTCCTATTTTCACATGATAAATGTGTTTGTATTGCTGAGACTGACACCTGATGCTTGTGCTATAATGATGCAGTATGTATCCATAGATGGCAGTGTGCAACACACACTGCCACTCTTTGTTTTAACTCAGCAGGGGTGCACAATGGCAACTGAACAAAACAGTAGGACAATAGGTCTAATTCTTACTTACTGCTAATTCCTTTCAGCGATTCAACAGTGATTAATTACAGTATAGCTTTGCCCAACTGAACTAGGCTAGAATTATTGGAACTCAAAAAAAGGTCCCTTCACACTGCTTTGATCTTGTGTTGTGTGTCTATGAAAATGGTTTTCATCTGTTTTTGCAGGGAGCAGATTTTCCGTCAGTCAACAGAGCTGGTATGCAGAGCCTACAGAGAGGTTTACACAGCACTGACCAGCCCAGCTAATGCCTACAAGGACCCAGAGAACCTGGTGCCCAGATCCCCTCAGCAGGTCCAGACTCTGCTGTCCTGAGGTACACCTGGTTGAGAGCCAGCAGAGGACAGCATGCAGGGAATGTACTGTGGGGATTTGGGTCACTGACCTCAGAGAGGGATTCCTGGTTGCCATGAAGAAAGAACTTAATGTGTGTATGTATGATACTTTTACTATCACTGCTGGGGAGAGTGGGCTTGTTTTTCTCGCGATGAAGCACATATGATTCCTTGTTTCGGTCTCTTTCCACATGATGTACCATGTTCTGTGTCCGTCATTGTACAAAAGACAATGTCTTATTATTGGAAGTTATGAAGATTATATCAAACTAAAATAATCAAGGAGGCTCGTCTTATTTTTTCCACATTCAAGTGACCAGGAAAAATGCAGAGACACTGCCAAGATGAACCTCAGATGCTTCAGCACAAAAGCAGTGTTTATTTTAATCTCCACTTTGTGAGTTGTAGGGATTAAAAGGAACATTTATTTTCTACCATCTCATTTGGCCTTTCAAACAATGTGTACCGTGCTGACTAAAATGTGAAAACAAGACTATTATGAAGCTGGTTTTTGTCACTTACCATAAAATTCTACCTTTAAATGAATTTGTGGCCAGTTAAACCGCAGTCTGGTGCGTCAGGAGGACACATGTTTGTCTTCACCAATACCACAGCATTAAATGGCTTTTAATGCATAAACATATTAATTATGTTTTCAAAACATATGCCATGCCCTGCAACTAATTCACTCCATCTTTGTGATGCTTTAGTTTACTTTGCTTTAGGCTACAGCTTTGGTTTCACGAAGATAATCTTCACCGTTTAGAACATAAATTGAGATCCACAGCATCCATAAAAAGAAGTGAAGTTTCAAAAGAATTGGATCCATTATGTTAGAGGCATTATCTTTTACAACAGTCGCACTTATCCTGAAACAAACATGCAGAACCACTCCACAGAATTGGACAGTTGTGAAAAGATTGAATTTAATATCATATAAGTAAAAAGCTGACTCTACCCAGCTCAAGTAATCCCCAATAAATCACAGCTGAACCATAAAAGATGAACAAAGTAAATATTGACCCTTGTCTGCTGTAATGCTCTCAGGCCTGAGAGCTAGCATTTCATTTATTCATATGGCATAAAGGTTCATGGCAGCAGGCCTGATCTCGGCAGCACTGCCAGCACTGAGTCCCAGGATATCCCCAGTTCACCGGATGTTACTTGGATATCATTGGCCAGGACATTGAGTACTGGGAATAAATGGAATTCCACAAAGTTCAGCATCTGGACGGCACTCCTAAGGCCTTAAAATAGACCTCCTCTCTCTTCCAGTTCTGCTTGGCTCTATGCAACAAAAAAAAAAAAACTCTATTCTTCAGTGTTTTTTACGCAGCACTCTTTGGCAAAAAAACGGGATGACGTTTGTAAACGTTGATTATTATGTTTCTTGTATGACGATGCATACGGCATGCACCTTCACAAACTCAGATGCACATTATTTATGTGTGAATTCATGCGAGCCTGCACAGTTCAGCCTTTTTTTCTGCCAGTGGCCATATTAATGAGTAAGCAGATGTGAGAGGTGATAGAGTCACCACTTAGAGGCAGGTATGGGTGAGCAGGGTGGCAAACATTCATCCCATCATTCGCTCCATATGACAGCGGTCCCCAGGCTTTGGCCTGCTGAAGCATGAGACCAGCTGGAATCTGGGTTAAAGGATAATCGCAGCAATATTGAGTTTTTCCTGCTCCCCTTGCACTCCAGTGGCCGGTGGTAAATGTTGATCCACAGCTGATGGCTTGACTCTCAGTCAGCCAGTGTGGTAAGCACACACTGCTTAGTGCACCAATGTTGCTCTTTCTTCACGTTTTTTTGTTTGCTGAGAGATGTCATTTGTTGCGTTCTCTCTTGGACATGACTCATCTCCTCAAAGAAAGATTAAGTAACAAGTGGACGAGAGGGTATTGGGTCATAACAAAGATAAATACAAGGTAAATGTTGGAAAGCGATTATTGCATTATTACTGTCAGTCGATGTAGTAAGTAATCAAATTCTACTGATCAGTCCACATTTTTCTATAACTAAGTGTGCTGTGTACACACATTCAAATTAAAACCCTCAACGGTTCCATTAATGTTTTCTGGGCTTGCATATGTGGACAACAATGCATTTATTCTCTATGCATATTGTACTGCAGTCACGTTTAAAATTTGATTCATCAGCTTCCTGGATCCAAAGCATATTTTCCCCTGTTTGAAAATACTTAAAAAGGCATGAATCTTCCCGTCTTTACATTACATTACATTACAGTTATAGAAAAGCTATGCTCCAGTCAACTGTGTAGAACCCGGAAATATACAGAAACATATAAATGGTTTCATCTGATTCGGGAAAAATGCTTCATAACACGTCAAAGGCTGACCTCAGGTTGCTCATTGCTTGGTTTCACTTAAGGTCCACTGTCCCTATTAACTTCCATTTTGTTGCGAAGAAAACCTTAAAACGTAAAATGGCACAGGTAAATAATATAGTGATTATTTCATTCATTGCTAACAAGCTCATTCATTACCCCCAGAATAACTAAAATGACAAGAGCAGCCTCAGGAGAATCTATTAACACTTATGAAATATTGCCATTGATAGATAACACCCTGTCCAATAGGAAGTTGTTTGGAAATCAGTGACGTAATAATGGACTTCGTAGCGATAAACTACAAAGGAACAACTCTGTATACGTTGAAGGATGTTAATGTGTTATCTGTTTTGATTCGTTTCACAAACTGTGCTGTACTTGCAGATTATGGAAAGTTGCATCACGCCCTGCCCCCCTCTGTCAAACATTGACCACAAGGCCTTTCCAATAAGAGCTGTGTTTGTCCCTGCAAATTGAGTAATCATCACCGCATGGCCTTGGTCAATACTTTGAGAATTCCTTGTTTCAGCCTAATTCTTGGTTTTAATTGAGCCGCTCACCCCACCTCATGAGTAGTAACTCTTATTAAGCCCATTAGAAAAAATAGCAATAAGTAATGTTATATGCTAGGTTGAAAAAAAAAACAATTACTCTCTACAGCTCGTAATGCATTGTGGACTTGTTGTTTCCATCACAAGGAACAGTCATCCATCTTATTATGATGCTGAAATATGGCCTGCCTTATATCTGAGCCACTCCTAATTATCTCTCTTTTGCTATTCGGAGAGGTGACATAATGTCAGACCTCCTTCTCTTTGGAAGCCATTGTGCAATTTGTCTATTAACACAGGAAAGGGGGACACTGTGAAGTGCTGACCTGAAACACAAGTGGACAGTAATTCATTTTCTTGTCTGGTTCTCGGCTGCACCCATCATCCTAATCAGCATTTGACTCGGTTCACCCAACACAATGCTGGGCTTCACAAACTTCAAAATGGCTTTAAGAAAAAATTGCATTTGCTGCACATGATTGTGACACATAAGTCACAGTTATTTATGCACGTCCATCTGACACTGCTATTGACGAGCATACACCCTGGCTGACGAGATGCGTGTCCAGGTGGCCTGATAAAAACAGAGCAGATCAGGGACACTAACAACACCGTGTTTGGATAGTTGTGGGATGAGAGGAGCGCTCAGCGATGACTGGCTCTCTCCGGCCAGAGATTAGCCAATGATGGAGCGGCTCTGCCCTCGCAATGTTGGAAAGGGTTGGACCCCCTGATGGTGCCCCAGAATGCTTCTACAGTATTGCATGTGGCGTTGATTCTTCATTGTGTAAGCTTTTCGTCCCAGCAGAAACGTGTTTGCTTTTGCTGGTATGGACACTTTGTACTAAGTCCTGGGCCAAACACAAGCACTTTCAGTTATATCCGAACTGTGTCACTAATGACCGCATTTGTTCTGTCTCGGTGTTGGATTTTAGCCACCCGCTAATGATTGCTTGCTGTTTATTTCCTGCATGAACTTTAATCTTTCATTAATAAGTGTGTGACCACAAAGTGACATTTTAATATGACAAAGATTTATTGGAGCCCAGCTTTGGTCAGAGATGTTTACTTAACGTGTAAATTGTTTGCTGTGGAATAGAATATACTGAAGAGCATACAGATGCTTTTTTTTTTTTTCAAACGTTATGAACCTGTGAGACAGAAAGATAGATTCACACTAACACAATCTAGAGAACAAGAACATGTAACAAATTCACCGTGACTAATTCCACCGTGAGTAATCTAACATGCTATCAATCATTACTCACACAGAGAGCACTGTCTCCGCTCTCATTGGCCCGAATGTGGTCGTGCTTTGGGCTTCTTCAAAGCAAAGTCCCGTGACTCCCATCCTGTGGTAAAAGTACAGGGCCGTGTGTGTGTCTGCGTATATGTGTGTGTTCATGCAGGAGAGGAAGTAAGGCAGTGATTATGCGCAGTTGTTCTTGTCACCAGGGTCACAGCCAAAGACCCGGTCACCCCACTTTCATGTGTCCCTGCTCAGGGATGGTAAACAAACACCACTGTGAGCATAAGCGATTGGCTGCATTACGCACTGATGTTTTTTTGAAGCCGTGGAGCCTGGATGGTGACGCAACAGCAAGGGTGAGCCATTCACGGGTGATGCTCCTGTACCCCATCACTGTAGTCCTACTCAAGTTTGGCATCCGTTTCTCGTCCTTAAATCGATGAATCCACCTCTGTGTATTCGTGCTGAGTAGATGAGATATTTTCTTTTTCGGTGGTGTCCATCTCACATCAGCTTTGTCAATTCCCACTTAAAACAGCTGCGATTTGCTCCCACAACTCCCTGAGGGCAAATTTCTTCTCAATAAATTTGCACTGTGGAAGGGGTACCATTCACACATCAAATAATGAGAAACTAAAACAATGCTATACAGAGCTGTTTCAAGGCTTTCAAGCTGTCTGTTTTGGTAAGTTCTTGGTCATTCATTTATTGACTTGACAACATTTCTTTGTGTAGAGAAATACAGTTGTAGTGTGTGTGTGTATATGTTTGTGTGAGGTGGGAGGTGTCAGGTGGTTGCGCAGAAACGGCCCGGGCGGCTCAAGAGGGGAAGGAGAGAGCCCCAGTTACTGAGTAACCCAGAGCAGCAGCCTCATGCTCACCTTTCCCCTAATAGCCCTTCACCTTCCGAACCACTTGAAATCGACCCGTATGCCGACTCCCCCACGGCGTGCACTTTTTACACACGCGCACAGACAAAGTTTAACCAGTGAGGGAGAATTACACGCACACAAATAAGACTGTCGAGAAGGTATTTCCCTTTTCACAGCAGAACGAGCAGAATAGCAGCTGCTTAAAGGAGGGATATGTGTAAAATCTTTGTTTCCACAGGCATCGTTTTTCTCAGAATAATTCCCAACTTGTTTTCCAAGAAACTGACAGGACCGTTTAATCAGACTAATAACATATACTATTCTTTGTGCCTTTAGAGAACACGTACAGACCAGATAATTCCTCTCTTGCAGGCACAGGACTTGACATAGGTCTTATCCGTCAGCTGTGGCTTTCGCTGTGACACGGAATATCTGAGGCGATGCATCATATCTTGGTCCTTGGGCTTGTCAGCTGCCGCTCTTTCAGGTTGATCATGTCTTAGTTTGGAGTAAAAAAGTCAACAGTATACCTCCATTTCCAGGTACGGAAAATGTTTGTATGGTACACAAACGTTTTTGAAAAGGCCTATGCTGCTTTAAAGTAAGACACGACTGAGCTTTTTGGGCGCAGACTACAGTTGAATCTGGCTGGAATGGGAAGTGTGTGGGAATGTGTGAGGAGCCCGGTGTCAGCAAAAAGCCACTCCTTGCCATTGTAGCTGCTGAATGAGTAAGCTGTCAATGGAAAGTGTGAGTCACTAGACCTACAACTCACAACAATAATATTTAGCATGAGTAGGGAACTCGGAGCGGTCTGCCGAAGGTAGATCGGTGATTAGTGGCTTTATATGTAGACTGGGAGTGGCAGTGACAAAACTGCTGGCCTGCTGACATCATTAATCCATCCCAGCCCACACGCTCTCCATGCCAGACTGGTAAGGGAGGTACCGGGCTGCTAATTCAGTCCAGGGTGACGAGCAGAACCAGAGGGATCCAGCTCAGCCACACTGAAACCTTTGCACGTTCCCTCATTATGTGGGTGTAACTGTGGCTTTACCGAAACACAAAAAACAAAGCCTCACTGAGGGGTGTGCTCTCTCACACTACAGAGTGCATTCTTCTAAGTCATTATAAAAATATGTAAATATTTTTGCTCCGGTAAAAAGGTTAAATCTTTCAGCAGTTTGACTAACAGCTTAAATCGAGCATTAGATAGGCTTTGTACTGTTTTTTTTTACGATCATAAACCAGGCCTATAATGAGAAGGAAATGAAAAGTTGGGATGAGAAATGTCTCGTGTCATTTGTATTTCAAGGGTTTGGAGGGGGAAAACTGATAATAAGTTTTGAATAATAATGATGTATGGTATTGTTGTTTAATCTTACTGTGGATCATCGACCTGCTTTTGTTTAACCCTGCTGCCATTTACTTTCAAGCAAATGTACTTGGAAAAAACAATCCAAAGAAAAAGACAGACTCTCTTTTGGATGTTTACCGTAATATGGTAATGGGTAATATAACTGAGACGTACAACTGTTGGCTGTAGCATTGGTTCAGCTGCTCTTCTCTTGTGGTCACATAAGGTCACCACACAAACAAGAACCAAAATTATTGATGGTCAGGTGCTTGCTGGTCACAGGAGCATCTTGAGTGCAGATTAGAGGGAACAGCAGCACACTGAAATGACCTCAACGTGGATTTTATTATGGCAGACACCGTAGGTTCTGTAGGTTTGCTCCGCAAAAGGAGCACTGTGTGATAAATGTGTTTGTGTCCAATTACCAATTACTATACTATATTACTATAGTATGCATATTTTTCAAATCTTTGGTAAACCATTTCTGTAAAACAAGGTGTAGAGGATGATAAATGATTCAGACACGGGTCACATTCTTGGATTTTCTGGTGTTTATTTTTAATCCGTTAAACTTGCCCTCGATACAGTACAATACTGATACACACTAGTTATTCTGTTCTCAGTTGTCCAGGGGGAAAAGATCAATCATTTCTCCTTTCTGCAAATGGTTATCCGTTCAATAATCCTCAAATTAATATCCTCAGTACCACAAACTGACCATATGAGATGTTACTAATCATGTGGTCAGGAGGAAAGCTTATATAATGTATTGTTTCTGATTAATAACTATTTTCACGAACAATTATTGACCTTTAAACACTCTTTATATTCCTCTTATTCCATGGCAGAATGTGTTGTGGTATTGGTGTCATTAAATGCCTGTACTTCATCATCAGAACCTGTAAACACCATCAGATCTCCTAATCTATTATGCAATGGGTTTTACGTTCCTAATGTCTTTCCGATAAACCTCTCTTTTCTTTCATTGATCTTTCTTACACTTTTTAATGATGCGGTACACATCAAATGGAATTACTATTGAAATGTACAAATCTGCCCATGAATCACAACTGCGATGTGGCTGAAGCTCAAGTTCGTGATGTTGACTCAGAAAATGAATCATGGAGCCTGCGGAGAGCCCAGATCATCTGAGCAGCTGTCCCAACAAGCTGGAGCCTGGGCCAGATTGGGTCCTGTTTTCACTTGGGGGGGGTCTGAAATTTTTTCAGAGTTTTTTTTCTTTTAATGGCCACTTTCAAATCATGAATTCAGATTAAATCTGTGCAGTGAAAACAAGCCTTAACCTGAGCTCAGAGAAGCAAAGCCAGGGTGTTATTTTGGAATGACTGGCACGGTGGGTAAATTCTCCAGCCATTTCCTCCAATTCAAACACTGAAAGGTCTTGACTTTCTCTTAAGTGATATCTTGGCTTGGATGTATGAAATGCTCCTGCGTGACCAAGGAATAGGAAGCCGTGTTTGACCTGAAATAGGAAATCACAGGAGGAAGGCAGATACAATTCAAGAATGGGGTACCAGGGTTTCACAAAATAACTTTTCCACTTGTCTACCATTGTGATTTATGTGAATGCCTGAGTTAAACATCTGTAAGCAACATGCCAAATCATTGAACAGATCTGTTTTTCCAAAGGAACTGTCTCACAACCCTCGTTTTTAGTTAAACCGTTTTTAACCATTTTTCTCTAAGAGTGCAACATGATCTCTTTGTTGTGCTTTTTATGGTGAAACTTCGCAAAAAATGGTTATTGACATTTTGAGCCCAGAAACTAGTTTCTAATTACACTTTTATTTGTTTGCAAGATGAAAGAAAGGGTGTTTTGAAGGTATGAATTATGGTTGTCGTGGAAACAGTGTATGATTTTAGCTTGGCACTGTCATACGTGGGTGGCCCAAACATGTGAGTCAGTGAAACAGACCACTCCAATTGCATCTGCTGTCACAATATGAGAGAGATCATGAACTCTTTTTTTATTCCCCGGAGAGCGACCATATGTTTGAGCCTCCTCTCTGTTGGTGCAAACCTCAAACTGGGTCGTCTGCTCCCTTTATGTCCAGGTTACAGCTCAAAGAGGGACAAACATACTTGCAAATTAACACTAAAATCATTATACTCCTATAACCTGCTTTATGAAATACTTTGGGGAGGTAGATCCCAGCTGAAGTATTTGATTTCACCAGTTAAAATATTTTCCTTTTGATTGTGTGTGAGACTGAGTTGTAAGGCTGCAACTCATCAGCTCAAATTATACTTTACACAGTAAAACAGCTTCAACTCAGTGTTCTGTGCTGCTGTGTCGTACTTTCAATCTTTTCTGTTGGATGTAAAAAAAATAAAATAAAAAGTCATCAATATTTTTCAATCAACTCAACATCCCTCAATAATGCATATTTTTTTCCCCGGCTTCTAAAAGTGTCTTATCTTTATAGGTTGCTTAATTTTTCATTGCAGAAATAACATTTTCTTTTTTGCCTGAAATCCATAATTGGTTACGTGAGTGTAAATATGTGTGAAATATTGTTTTTATATGGATAATATATGAATATGCAAATACATTCTGTTATTGAATCCAGAATACATTTTTGTTAGCCTTTTTTATTAATTAATTTATGCTTGCGTGGTCATTTCTTTCAAAATATGATTTATCTGTGCTGACAATATATATTTTTTCTGTGTTTGCACAGTAAAGATGCACAAATATAACACCACACATATCTCTCTCAGGGAAGGCCTCTGGTTGTAAGTATGTGAACGAAATAAGAACCGGTTGAAAAGACTGCCATGGAGGCAAGTGTCTTTTTTTTCTTCTTCTTCTCTCCAGACAGGGAGAAGAGGGGGGTTACTGATTAGCTAAAGGATGCAGTCAGGTCTTCCACCTGCTCCCTGGCTCTGGCACCCATGGGAACAGGTCCGGATCACACCTTGCATGCAGCGCTTTGGCCCCTGGAGATACCAGCTACAGAAGGCCTTGTCCAGACTTGCCAGCTAACATTCAATCTGACTCCCACTGCTGTACAGGTCAGGCCTGTTTTTTTCTGTCTAGCCCGAAGCCCTTGTATGAGACAATTAGTGAACTTTCAAGGATGAATATAGCATTGGATTAACTGTAACACCTGAGCCACCACCCACTGCCACATTGTATGCGATTCCGTGGGAAATGCTTGCGCTGGTGTGGGATCTGACTTTTTTTAAGAGCCATATTCTTCTGCCACGACACTATTATTTTCAGGAATGCACATATAACTGTCTGGTGAGGTTAAAACATCCTTTGGGGTTGAAAAATGATCACAAAAAGTCATAAATCATTAAAACCTTGATTCATGATTTAACAATAGCAATGGCCAAATAAGTGGTAGTGATTATTCTTAATTAAAGGTCCATCCATTGCGCATTTTTACATTACCTACACGTCGCTCTCTTTAATGAAATAATGGTTATATAGTTACAGTTATAATAACATTTTTTTCAATCATAGTGCCCTTTTAAAAAGTATCTGTCAACTCTATTAAATACATGTATTAAACGTTTAACTTTTTTTTTTATATATACAAATGATGGCATTTAAGGTACCACATCTATTTACAATCAGGCTTCCTTGATTCATTCAAAACCTAATGTAAGCAAGGGACATTACAGTAACATAACAATCGCTAAATGGATTATTCAGCACTCTGGCCGCAGCTGGTGAGAAAAATGCTTTCGCTCTACCTAAAGAAACATCTCCAGGTAAGAAGACAAATCACTAAAGTTTGCTGAAATAGTCAGAAGACCTGTCGTTACAACTGCTACTAGTGCTCCTGCAGATTTACTACTACTTATAAGTCACAACTTAAGTCCACAGATAACTGAATAACGCAGTTCATATGACGTATAATGTAACAACTGTTTTTTTTAATCAGGATAAAACAGTCACAACATGGAGTAAACATAGCATCCTGTTCTGTTGTATAATTGTTTTGTATATGCAATATTGTGCCGGCTCTGTGGTGTAGTTTAGAACCATTCAATATTTTCAAAAACCCTTCTTGGCTAGATTTAATGGGGGAAAGATCCTGTATTGCGCGAGATAGCAAGATATGTACCAGAAACAATGTACCACATGCCTTCCTGGATCCTGCCTGTCAGTGTACACAGCACAAGCCGCCCACTCTCATAAAATCGTACTGATGCTGGGTTACAGTGCTGTGTATGTACTCTCTGGGGACTAATAATGTCTGTCATGCATACTGTAATAGCTCTACAAATCCAAAAGGTGGGAGGCATTAGTGAACAGTCCTGACAGATCCTCGCTCAGCTCGAGTGTGGCTGCGTTACGGCAGGCCTGTGGGCATCAGCTGGGAAAACAAGCTGAAACTGACAACAGATCAGGCCCACATTCCATCCCGGGCTGTGTCAAGGGACAAAGCAGACCACCAGTTCTCTCACATGCAGAGATTGCAGTCAGCGTGGGAGTGAGGGTGAGGTCTAAAGAGGTGCAGGGTTGCCGGTGTTCCACAGAGCTCCTCTGCTTTGTTTCGTATCTCGTGTCATGGCTAGGTTGCATGTGGCCGTGTGAACGCCTCTGTGAGAGAAGAAGAACCACAAATATAAATCTCAGCGGCTTCATTCGGTGTCAGCTTTAGGCTTAGTCTGGTTTTAATAATATTGGGAATAGTTTGGTAGAGGAAGGCCCAGGTGCCGCTAGGCGCCTCGTCGTGCTGAGCAGGCTCTGTGGGTGCATGCTGCGCAGGCCTGGCTGGGCTCTGCAGGACGGCTGAGTGCAGGTTGCCCAGCAGGCTGTGTTGTCTCAGCCTTCAGCCAGGGATGATAGATGGAGCTGGAAAGGCTCCCGGTGAGGGGGTGAGCACATGTGTGACAAGACATGGCAGGTGGTGAGCGCTGACTTGACGGCAATTAAATGTACAAATCTTTGATTAAGCTCTTGGGAAGGCAGTCATTAGCGACACTGAATCGGCTCTCCCACAACACTTACACGCATGCCTGCTTTCTTTCCCATTCACGCACACACAGACACACACAGACATGCATTTTTAATCACGAGAAACACAAACATTAATGTCTGATGTGCTTTTGACCAGGGAACGTTATATATTGTTAGAGGGTCATTAATAGATAAGCGTTAATATGTAATAAATGTCTGCTGTTGGGCAAAGCGGTGGTGCGGTGGTTGTGCCTTTGAGTAAGTAGGTTCAGGGTTTAAGACCCAGCTGTGGTCTGGGTTTTGGGTTCCGGGCTTTTCTTTGTAAAATGTGCATGTTCTCCCCGCGTCCTTCTGGGTTCCTCTCCGGGTACCCTGGCATCCTCCCAGACTCCAAGGACATGCAGCTTTATTAGGTTAATTGTTGACCCTAAATTGTCAGTAAGTGTGAGTGGTTGTCTGTCTCTATGTGTCAACCCTGCGATAAACTGGTGACTTGTTCAGGGTGAACCCCACCATCGCCCATCGACAGCTGGGATTGGCTCAAGCAACCCCGGGACCCAATTAGGTTAAGCGGTCACAGATAATGTGTTGTGTCTGTTGCTATTTTTAATTTTGCTTTTCTCTTTTCATTATGCAAAATAGAACCACGCGCTCTCATGCTTGCAGTTAAGCCCACATCTGTAAAACAGCAGTGGTTCCATAGACAGTTTAAAACAATTATATGAACCTCACAATGAGTTGTTTTCATTAATACTGCTGATCTCTGGATTTGTTACATAAAGGCCTGCGAGGACTTGTGCCCTCCGTTTATAATTAAGTCTTCTATCCAGTTTCATTGTGGCATCATCATTACTGTTTTTGGCTGCCTGAAATGAAAGTAAAAGCACAGGATCATCATCGCTAATGATGATTAATTGGCTTGTGCCTTAACAGTCTGCAAGTTCTGCCAGGATACAGATATTAACTGGTCTACCCTGCATGCATTACCTTCCCAGAGAGATTTCAACCCACCTATGACTTTTTGTTCTATAACTAAGAACTCAAACTAAGACGAGAAAGAAATTCATATTGTTATGTGAGGAAAATGCATCACACTTACTTACAGTGTATCACACAACTAACAAATCCCTTTCGGAGTTGTGTTCCTGTGGGACTTGTGAGTTGTAATTGCCATTCTCTCCCCATCTCACTAATGAGAGCGAGGTCATTCCCTATATCCATGCTCCCTTTCTCACTGTCTTTATGCCAATATCTAATTGTCTGAGGAATGCTTACAGCTTGAACCTGACAAGCCTGCGCTGGAGTTGATCAGCTCTCGGTTACAATACCTGATTATAGCGCCGGTATCGTAGCAAAGAGAAGCGTTAAGACACAAAAAAAACACACACAATATATGTATACAGTGTGGACAGTGGATTCTTTTTTTAAGTGAATGTAAATTACTAAGCATTCATAAAATAATATATATAATGATTAGGTGTTTTTCCCCTTTTATTCCTGGACACATCATATTAAAACAAAGCTCTTTATCATCAGTGGATGTTGAATGCTCCTCTGCTCCTTTCATGGGAATTTGTCACCGTGGAGATGTGAAGGTGCTCACTCCCTGTCAGAGCCAAGAGGGACATCGGCACATCCCACCGGACCAAATCCATCCTCAGAATTACACCAGTGAATCTCTTTCATGAGATAATCAGAGACATAGAGCTGATTCACAATGACACATGGCAATTATACAACACACACCTCTAAATTAAACTAATACACCTGATGGCTACTTCTTCCATTTCATGCAAACCAGACCAACTAGTGTGTGGCTGCTTTACCAGTAGCTGTGGTTTAGCTGAAAACAGCTATGTTGGAAATAGGGTTATTCAGAGTGTTATTTCTACATTTGAAGCCAACACAGTATGCTTAAAGAGGCCACAGCGTTTTACGGATGATATCAGAGATTTATTTTAGGATAATGTTTTTTGTAACAACACTTTTGGTTTTATGAGTCAGGATGTTGCTCCGATACAATGAAACATCATTATATTGAGACAGTTCATGCCATCAATAACATTTCTCATATTTTGTGTTATTTTCCCATGTTTTCCTGCTCCTCCCCTCTTCTAAGAATACGCTAGCAGGCCTAATCACAGGAACCGACCCAGGCTGGAGGTGCATGCCTTTGCACATGGCAGCACAAATTAAAATGTCTCCTGCCGCCCGCCTCTCTAATTCCCTGGCACTATGCCCCGGTCTGTCCCACAAATTACAACCAGACCTCTCCATATGGTGCACCCAGCAGGGGGTAGACCAGCTTATTGACATGAGCTTCTCCCTGAACTCTCTGTGTCAATAACTGAGTAGATCAGAACACATACGTTTGGCCAGTCACAAAGTGCTTTCACAGAGACATTAATAGGAGCAATAGTAAAAGGTCTTACAGGGGTTCATTTGTCCCATGGTTAAAGGACATCATCAGTTGATTACACAACACATGCATTATATTGTTAATGAATCAAGAGTTTAACTAATTCTGGACGATTTAATCCACTATGAGCGGCACAGTGTGGTTCTCTGTGGCAAGAGTCTGACCATTCACAAAGTGCACTTTGGTTTTATAAGCCCAATTGTATTGTTTTGCTCACAGTAATTGTTTCAAAGTGTTTCTCCCCTCTATTGTTTTACTTTCACCCATATAAGCTCTATTGTCGCAAGTATATCAACTTCCAGTTATATTGTTGTGCACTTATAACTTGTGTATTCAGATCATTTCCTTTCATCAGTTATACATGGGAAGGTCCCATTTTAATTCAGTCAATTTCGCGGAAATTATTTTGGCCACATCAAAATCATCAGTGCACAACAAGAGCAATTGGATGAAACCATAGCAACAGTGCAGAATTGATGGCAATACCTATTTGACAAAAGCAGATGACTGTAGCAGTTAACACAGGTCATCACGGTAGCAAGGAAACATGTTCCACCACTATTTGTATTTTAGTGTCAGCAGCCTGATGGGGACTCAAAATAAATCTGAAAATAAACAGATGTCTCATGTGGAAGTCAATTGAACAGGACTTATATCTATGACTCTTGAGTTTATTCATGCATTTTGTAGTTAAGATTTAGATTTTAATGATCCATCCATCAACCTTGTGTTTTTGTGTTTATGTATATAAACACATGTTATAACCTTTTCATATGTGTAAAACCTTCTGAAAGACCTGTTAGACAGTACATTTCAGCATGAAAGAAGTGAGTGGAAGTTACATAAGCTTAAATAATGAATAACTGGAAATAAATGCGTAACCACAACAAAGCGGAGACAAATAATGAATAAAGGGGTTACTTATAAAACAATATATGCTATAGATTTGTGAAAAGGGGTCATCCTGGCCATTTTCTTTGCTTTGTTCTCTGCTGGGTGTAAAACTGGTAGAAATAAAATCTGTTATGTCTATGTGCAGATGATAAAGGCTGCTTAAAACCCTGGCATTTCGGCATATTTCTCTGTAAGCGTACACTGGTCATACCATAAATTAAAGCTGATACTTAAATGTTAAACAATGTTCTGAGGTGGAGCCAACACCCCCAAACCAAAATACATAGATAACTACAAACAAAACAGTGTTGTTGACTTTGAAAACTTTGATTATAATAGCAATGGGACTCAGACAGAACACACATCCGGCCTTGTTAGGGAACCGTGTTTGTCAACCTCGTTGGGTGTTGTTGATGGTGTTGTTTTCAAATGTCCTGCTGGCACTTGGATCTCGCCAACACAGATGATTTGGCTGCGGCTCAGGTAACCGATATGTTCCTGGATAAAACGTAAACAAGCGTAAAACACCTCATGGCACACTGAGGGGGGACACAGAATCTAATACACAGATGAATAATTTCATCACCGGCTGAATGACCCACAGCTGCAACAGGATACGTTTCCCTGCCATTGATGAGTAACATTTTATAGGTCATGATTTATGGTGAGCTTAAGCCAACTAGTAATGAATACTAACATTGTCCATGTCCATTTTCTGCACAGATCAAACTGAAGGAAACTTTGTCACCTAGTAAATTTGACATTTGCATGACGGCAAACTCACATAAAAATAGGAGGCTGGGGAGTGCCAGAGAGTTAAATTGGCCATTCTGCATTTGTTAGGATGAACAGCTCAATCAATGGAAACCCAAAGAACCACAACCCTTAGATGTCAGTCATAGAATTATCCTGAGGCACCTCCAACCGGAAAAGAGAGAGCAGACAATTTTTGTGGGCTTATGGGTATTAAGTTAGGGCTTTAACATGTAAATGAGCAGTATTGTTCTTAAACCACAACCCAGCAAATTAGAGTCCGAACGCCGTCTTGTTTTTTCAATATTATTTTCCATGGGTGTGTACAGCAGCAGTCTGAATTCAGTGCTGGAAGAATACATGAAATAAAACAAATATTTTTTAATAATTATTAATATATTTTTTTTTTTTTTTTACTTGTAAGGCAGAGCTCATGGTGTAGTTGAGAAAACAAACAGTGGATCGGTGACTCTGTGAATCATCAGAATAATGTACAGCTGGGAGAAGTGTCTGAAAGGTGCTACACAAACAAACCTGCCTCACCTAACTTCCTTTCTTCCGGTGTTTGGCTTTGTCCATGTTTTCGCTCTCTCTCTCTCTCTCTCTAAACCTTTGTAATTTTACCATAGAAACTGCAGTGTTTACCTCCTGTGTGCCTTTCAAGAAGACCTCATTTATTCTTGAGCGTGCTGGTGTGTAACTCTCTTACTATCATTCTGCAGGAAATACCATGAGTCGCGTGCCAGTCGCAGCTAACCACAAACCCAAGCTGGGTGGAGAAGGGCATTTTTCATATAAATCATGGAATATGACTGTGGGCGAGCCATCGCCAGGCTGAGTGAACAGCCATAAATAGACTCCCATTGCATGCCATGTAGTAACAGCTTTGAGCAACACAAAGGCAGACTGTAGTAACCATTGCCTGTGGTACAGCAGGGAAAAAGGGCTCTTATTGTCTCTGTGTGTCGCTGAGTTGGTCATAAGATATTACCAGGCCATCAAATTTTAGCAATAAAACAGCTGAAGTAAACCCTTGAATCTATTTTGAATGCTTGGAATTCTCTGGATTTTCACTTCAGTCCTCTCCTCCCGACACTAGAGGGTTTGACAGCCTGACAGCAAACTCGCGTAATGAATCCTACTTGAGATGTCAGAGACCGACCGCTCTGATACACTTTGGTCCTCGACAAAACACTTTTTCACAGACTGCTCTGTCTAGCTCCATTTTCCAAGATCCCTTACATCACATGACATAAATGGAGCTCCCGGGCATATGTATCTAGTACAATGATAGATGCTGAAATAATGTCAGAGTTGGTTAACAAGGGCTCCACGAGCACGAAAAATGTGACAGTACAAAGGCTGGAAGGAGCAGAGACTGATGTGGAATGTAACAAACCTAGAAGCCAAAGTCATATGGTGCTAATGGGTTCCAGCAATGAGTAAATTACCAAGGGAGTACCAATAATGGCCAGTGGCACGGTCAGAAACAGTAAAGATAAAACAGTCCCATCAGTATGTATGTGTGTGCCATGCCTGTTGTGCTCCTTTATCAGTCCTGCTGGAGAGGTCAAGTCAGGACACAAATCACAACCGCAGGCTGGGCTGTCTCCTCTCCACTTACACAACAGTTGAGCCACATCTGTTTCTCTTTTACTCTCTCTATCTCTCTACATCTTTCTCTCCATGTCTCTCTCTTTCCCTCTCAAGAAAAGTTGGTGTTTCATAATGAAATGTCTTTGCCCCAAAGTGGAGCTTTACTACAGTGTGATACGATGTAGCACAATTGATCATTCGATGGAGGAATTTTACAGGCTTCAATGTGGCAGGAAGAACATTGCTCTATGCCAGGGGTGTCAAACTCAATCACAGAAAGGGCCAAAACTCAAAATGCACTTGAAGTTACGGGCCAAACAGGGAAAACATTGATTGAACAGACTAAAACTAACCATATTTATTCAGAAATATAAATTGGAACAGCCAAACTACAATATTTGTTCTTGATAAAATAAATAAACTTTAAAATATTTGTGTTTTGAATTACAATATCTTTAAAAAATTAGAATATTCCAAATACAATTACTTTCAAGTAAAAATTGTGAACAGGAAAAGTAAAAAAGAACAACAACAACAATGATAAAATACATTTTTTTAGACTTATGCCATTTTGTCGAGCTAGATGCTTGGCATCTTTTCTTGGCTGCAGATCTGGGGTTAGGTTGGGCTGAGCTGTGGAAACACAGGATGGAGTTGTGCATCAGTGAGGCGACTTCTGTGTGATTTTTTGTTCATCTTCATTCCAGAGAGAATTTGCTCAAACATGCAGAGCATTGTGGACCAACTTGTAGGTGTAGCTGGGGCATTATTTTGTGGATGAGTGTCTCACTGTGTAAGCGTGCTCGCAGGTGTTCCCAGGCACAGCAGCTTTTCCGCTGTATTATGGGATTTGTAGTATGAGTGGTTTGGGGCCCACGTACCAATTGGTCAGTATAATAAACATATGAATGATCTCGAGGACCGGATAAAATTGTATCGCAGGCCGGATCTGGCCCACGGGCCTTGAGTTTGAGATGTATTTTCTATGGTGAAAGGGCAGGCCTGTGTTTAGTTTTATGGTTTATTCAACCACAAGTTCACATTAGAGGATCACTAAGTCGACCGCATTAGCACTTTAGATAGCAGAAAGGGCACTCTGGCCAGCCAGAGGGTCACTTGAGCTTACCAGAGGGGCAATTGGAGCCACCTAAACTGCACTTAACCTAGAAGGCCTCTTGTACTGGAGCAGCTAGTCAAAATGACACTCTGAGGGCAGACCAAGCAAACAAAAAGAGGTTTTCGGGTCAGCCAGATGGGTATTTCAGCTTACCAAAAGAGTTTATGCAATATGCGCGTATTAACCTTGACTCACCTGTCACTTTGGTCCCCTTGGCTGTGAATTTGGATTCCTTGGGTTGCATAACATATCGAAGTTGCATAGGGTAATACTCACATTCTGCTGCAACAAAAGTTGATGACTGAGACAGTTGATATTTTTTCCATTTTTAATGCTGTGTTGGATTTTTTTTTAATAATAATATGGATGAAACAAGTACAGATACAAATAGGAACATAGGAAATGAACCAACAACAAATAAGGATATGTTGACGTGTGCTTGGATTGCATATGGGAGGGTCAGGAGAGCCTCCCATTGGGTTCCTTCATCCACATCAACACTTCACCAGTTACAGGCCCTACTGCTTGGTGTCTTTTGAGTACAAAGACACCACGTGAGACTTATCTTGGCTACCTAGAAAGCTCTGGAGACACTCTTTCTCTCACACACACACACACACCCTTGCATGTTCAGGCTTGCATGTAAGAAGGCAACGGCAAACACGACAAAATACAGTGGATAAGTCTCAAATGTGACTTTGGTTCTTTCATTTCTCTTTTAGTCTGTTTTACTTGAATTCATCAGAAAAAATGTTCATTTAAATAGGTAGGAATTTTGCCTTTTTTTTAGGCTGATTTCATTCTCAGAGTACACAAGTACTCAATTCAATTCAACAATATATTCAAACTAAGACCAATTCTAAAATCTGAATCCCACACTAACAGCATAGTGTTAATTGACTAGGACATAGTTGGATTCGGACCTGAATCAGGCAGATAAGGGTATTGGCCTAGAATAAATATTTATTGATTTATAGCCCCGGAGTGAACAGTGAACACCCTGAACAAGTAAGCCTGCAACAATTTTCACTCTACATAACCAGAGATTTGCATGACTGCAGCACATTTGTCCATGCACAGACATCCGTTGTTTTTAGTGGGTGACTACAGCTCAGGAGGTCCAGCGGGTCGCCCACTAATTGGAAAGCCGATGGTTCAATCCCTGGCACTGAATGGAGTAAATCTGAGTGAATGGGTGAATGTGACCTGTAGAATGAAGCGTACAGTTTAATGAGTGGTCATTAAGAGTACAAAGTTACTACATAAATACAGTCCACTTCTCTTGTGAGATTTTTTGCCCTTTGATTATGTTTGCCCTTTTTGATCAGAAAATACTACACGTCTTATTTTCCTGAAAGCACTTATGTTGGAGTTGCATATGATTCACTCAAAGACATTAATATGTATTTTTCTCATCTGTTAAGAGTGTGAAAGCTCAAACAAGAACATTGTTAATGGACACATACCAGGGAGTGTCTTTGGTAACAGATTTGACTATTGTCCACAGTACAGAAAGAAATATTGGCATCAACAGTCCCACTATTGGGAAAGTCAGAATTTCTTCTTTTCTTTTCTTACTTAAAAAATATTTTATTTTATTTTATGTAACTCATTTAAGTCAGTTCAGATTAAGGGCAAAAGAAAAATACATAGATGAAAGGCATAACGCGAGAGTGAAACAGAGGCTGAAAGTGTGAACTCAATGGCCTTGGGACTCCGTCCTCACACTGCATCTGTGTCCTGAAATGGACCCAGCCGTACAGCCACATTTTGCCTTCTTGCACCCGGGGGAACATAAGGATCGCATATGTGTTTGGCAAGAGTCCACACCCACATTCCTCTGCTATGTGCTCACAAGCGTCCTCTTTGCACCCCCCCCCCCTCCTCTTCCTGCCCCCCGCCTTCTTTGCTCTGACACCAAAACCTTGGCCCACATTGCTGTGCACTGTAAAGAAATGCAAACACTCTTATTTTCTTCCCCTGGACACAGCAACAAGCTGAAAACATAAAGCGAGCAAAGTCGAGTCTTCCAAGTTGTTACAGTGCGTATGTTGATTTGTCTGGTTTGTGGAATTTGGATTCATTTTATGTACAGTGATTGGCTGTAAAAGAAGCTGTGGAAAAGAAGTTGTGATAAAGGGGAGCTGAGCACTGGTTCGAGCCTTGAATGCATCTTGAATAAGATCAGAGTTTTTTTTAGGAGAGAAGTCCCCAGAGGCTTGTCTAGTAAGGCTATCTTTTGCTCACAAGTCAAAGTCAAAGACAGTGGGTCCAGAGAGGCGGTGCAGTTTGCTGTCTGGGGTGACTGAGTTCAGTAGTAGGGGGTGCATGGTGCGGAATGTGGCTGTAAGGAAAAGCCAGGAGGAATCATTATAGGGAAGAAATGAGATGCCAGAACTGGGAGTGTAGCACATGAGTAGAGATTTTTTTTTGTCATTTATAATACAAACCTCTGCACATGGCTTAAATCTCCTGCTCTGGGATCCCTTATCCCAGGTTTTAAGGAAGGAGGTATAATACAATGAAGGTGAATACTTATTTTATCATTTTGTTTATAATTATGCGATGAAAGGATATATCGCCTTTTACAAGTTAGCTCCTGGTATTTTGGTTAAAACATAGCCTAACTAGACCCCTGTAGCTTAACTAGGAGTGTTTTAGATACTATAGTTTAGATACTAACGCGACATAAGTCACTTTGACATGGAAATGTCAGTTGTCTTTTTAGTTGAGACAGAAAACTAATCTCAGGCCAGACATCCTGCTAGTCATGCCAAGTCAAAGAGAGTTTAGGTATGAGGGTGAAAGTGTGCTGGAACAGAAAGGAACCAGTGTTGACTTTTATGTATACAATTATATATAAGCTATTAATGAATGAAAAATAGTAGGCAACTAGCTCAATGAAAACTACTCAAATAAGCCTATAGTCTAGTCTTCTGGTAACTCTATAAATATATTAATATAAAATATACTGTATAATAAACGATAATTATACAGAGATGTTTTGGTATAATTAACCCTTATTTTTTCAATTTTTCATTGCAATTAAGTTGCCCACATTTAATCATGAGATACAGTAGTCAACCTGTCGCAAGATTATTTATACGTAACACAGTAGCGTAGACTTAAAAGGCAACTAATTGGTGTCATATTATGACGTGTTTTATAACCCCCAAAAACATACAGGTGCTCATATCATATTTGTGCATGTGCTCAGACTCATTTTTAAATAACAGAATTGACACATCTTTAACACAGAAGTACATTTATTCAGTTCTTAATACATTAATATTGAACAAGTTACATATTCGTATTGATTGCAAATCACACAGCATAATTCCAATTTATTCCTGTATACCTGTATAAGTTAAGTGTAACAGATTTATTTTAAAATATGTATTGGGTATTCTTCGTCTTTTTAAGAGGAGCACTTTGTTATAAAATGTGAATAAAAGTGCAATATGTTTCTATTCATAAAATTACAAAAAAAAAAAGGTCCAGAATCTGCACTCTGAGCAGGACTTCTCTGACAGACTAAATATTGTGTTTTTATTTTAAAAATGCAATAACTTTTTTTTTAAATATAATTTGCTTTTTGATGCTTTTTTCTAAAAACAGTAGCTAAATAAAAGAAATGCAACATTGTCAGTTTACAAAAGCGTAGCCTATCAATCACTGCATCAACTATTTTCTAAATAAACTTCATTTTTTTCCCCATATAACTATCTGGAACATAAAGTTTTGACAACAACACCACCATAATATCTCACAGCGCTATGTTACAATAAAATATCTCTGTCATAAGATCAAAAGAAAAAGAAAATATAACAATAGCAACATAAAATTAAGGAATACAATGCATAGATTCAAAAAATTAAAAATGTAGATATATAATTTACTGCTCTTTTACTTAGAATAAACCCTGTGACACTGACTACATAGGTTCATTACAGTTTATCCTGACTTGAGTGACCGGCACAAATATATATAATTCTTAACATATCACATGATAAAAATGCTTAATATATCACTTTAACTTCAAAAGGCAAATTTGGCTATAGTACATTATGGCATGTTTGGGTAAGGAAAGGCAACATCTGGCACCACAAGCTAAACAGCAGCTTTTTTTAACGGCTTCTCTGCAGAGCCTTTTGAAATGTTAAGAATTTCCTTTTATTCTTCGTAAAGCTGCCGGCTCCCAGGCTTTCTTAAAACCTCTGTCGGCGGTGACAGATCACCGGTCTGGATTATGCAAGTTTTCCTTTCTACTAAAGACAAAAACAAATGCAAGAGCTATCCCCGTGGTTGCCAGTTACCTGCATACTCACAGAGTCATTGACAACACGTGAATAGGCACACACTGTTATATGAGGTTTTTGGATCAATCAATCAATATACATTAATGTTGAATAGGCAGTTTTTAGTTTGACTTCGTTCTCTCTAAGCCACTTGGTCTTTCAGCCAATGAACACGGCGACTTCATTAGAAGCAGTCATTTTTACGGACACCATCTTCACTAAAGCCCGCCAATATCGTGTGCACTATTTGTGACTGCAGAATAGGTCACTGACCCACTGACATGCCGATTGTTAGTTCAGCGGAACGTTGGAAAGCAAGTCAGAAAATGCGTATATACAAGCTAGATAAGATACCTAACACTTAGTAGTGCTTTTCAGGGGAAAACCTTAAAAAGAATCAAAAGAAACTTGTTATTAAAAGATGTTTGGGAACTTTCAAGCTATCACAGGTTACCATTAAATGCTCAAAAAGACAGACAGGTAGAGGTAGAGGCAGAGTGAAAGTGGAGTTTCATCAAGAGCGGTGAAGCCGATCCGATTCACGAAATCAGAAGGCTCTTGAGGAAAAATGTAAGTCATACTTTGCTCATTTAAATCAGTCACAAACATTTTCGGGACAAAGAAGAAAACTGAAACTGACCTGACAACAGGCTGGTTAAACAGAGTGTCTTAATGACCCCCTCTGGCAGGTCTTTGACTCAGTCTTGATGGTAAAGCAACAGTAGCGCTGAGAATATTTTGTATCAACCTGCCTTGACCAACATCCGCAAAGCCTAACTCTGACACTTTACAGTCGCTCACTTCATCTTGTGAAAGCAGGGAATCTGAAAACAAAGATATTACTGTACTTCTCTTCAAGACTGCTTGATTTGACTATCTTCTGGACCGTAAACATTTACAATATAAAAACCCTTCAAGGCTGCAGTCGATATCTAGTTTGTTAGTCACAATAAATAGGCCCCTGTGGTATTAAGGTTCAGAGTGACGCGTGACTCAGAACAATTTATGTCCGAGTGCAGGATATGCACTGGCATAAATCTATCTTAACCTCAAATAATTTAGGCGTCAAAACATACTAAATCTAGCAAACACCGACTACATCATTTTAATATACATTCTTAATATATGTACAATGAAGGTTATAACCATTTTACAGCCTGATTGAGAATAATTCTCAAACACAGATCAGTCCACTCGACATGTGTTTGAAAGAATCAGATCCAGTTTTTCTGTGAGCTTACCCCTGCTGCCTTAATTTTTGCGTCAATTGTGTAAACACTATTTACAGTCTTATAAAATACACTACAGACCTGATTTTACAAACTATATGACGACTCTATATACATTCAGGCAATAACAGAGTGAGTTATTGTGTAACATCATCCGGGGATCCCTTGAGCAGTCTCTCACTTTAAATCATATCAGTCCACCAACACATGAGCCAGATTGCCTTGAAAGTGTGTCTGTAGTGGTAATGAATTATCACTACACTGCTTAAACACAAAGATTGATTGTGGAACTAGTACACAGCATGGTTTGAGTTTGTTTCAATTCCACAGATTGTGCTGTTATTGATGATGATATGTACATAAATTGGCAGAATCTTTTGCGAAAGCTGTGGACAAAATCACTGTATAGTATTTGTAGCTATGGTGAGTAAACCAGAAGTGTGTTTCTGTTTGGCTCTTAGGTTAAGGCAAAGTGTTTGGCACTTAGTTTGTACTCAATATTTGATAATTCAAAATTCATTGTGATTTCATCTTCATCCGCTAAGAAATAGCTGAAGGTGTCCGGTCTTCAGTACTCCATGCAGATCTGTAATTAAATTGGGATGTGTGTGAAGCATCCTTTCGGCACACTTAATTTTCTTTAACCAAACAGCAACAACTCAGATGAACACATATTTTTGTGTTGACAGTTTCTACCCTGACACCCAGCTGTGTGTGGTGGTCTTTACTCCGTGGGGGAAACCTTGCTGGGTTGCCATTGGCTCAAAGTTGAAATCTAGTGAGTCCCCGTCCATCAGAGTGTCATGGAGGACCGTTTCCATGTCAAACTCAAACTTCTCAATGGACATGTCGTCCAAGTCGCTGGGCAGCTTCTCTTGGTGTGAGGGCAGTGGCGGGACCGGTCGGCCGTATCCGTTTGTGTTGAGAGGGCAGAAGCTGCTGGGCATGCCTGGCCCGCTCAGGTGGCTGGAGAGGCCATAAGGCATCTGCATTGGGCTTTTAGCTGTAGGCAAATGTCCCGTCCCCCCACTGTGGCTCAAGGACATCAGCAACCGACCGTTCATGGCGAGTGACGTTGCTGGGGGTTGGCTGTGCACATTGTGCGGATTGTGAGAGAGGCCGTGCAGGTGGCCGTTGCCTCCTACCATGAGCTTGGCTGCATGCTGACTGCTGCTATACGGCGGCAGCATGCAGCTTCCGCTGGACTGTGACACCACGGTATCCACTGACGGCATTAGCTCTCCGTGCTGGTCGGTATCCGATGTCAGCAGCTCCTTCAGCAGCCCCGCCGGGCAGCTGTACTGGGCCATGCCGGGTCTGAAGCTGGGCTTGCTCTCTGGCAGTGTCTGCAGCTGCATTGACGACAGGGTGCTCATTCCCGCTTGTCCGTATCCACACTTGCGATACTCCTGCTGCGGCTGTGTGGCCATAGTGGGGGAGCTGTAGGTGGGGTACCCAGGGCTTGGCTGCATCATAGGAGACGTGGAGGACTGGGAGGAGCCGGGGGTCGTCGCCCCTCCTCCGACCTGAGAATTGTTGGGCGAGAGCAAGTTCAGGTTGTCCAGGAGGTTCTCCATGACATTTTCAGAACTGTGTCCCAGAGAGCCGGTCATCTCTGTTAGGCTGGGCAGTGTGGCTGTCATTTTGGCCCCAGGGGCCACTGGGTAGCCCATGTGCACGTCTGCCTCCCCGAGGTCGTCCTCTGGCATGAAGGGTGACAGGCGGCCGCTCAGGGTACTAGCATTGGAGCTAGTTCGAGGCCTGAAGCTGTTCCATGCATCAAAGTCATCGTTGCTGTGGGAGTTGGGGCTGCCGGGCCACTTAGAGTAGGAGCCTGGGCTCTCTGCGCCTCCGTCAGGGCCACCCTGCAGGGACAGCTGTGGAGAGACAGGGAGGCTTTGTTACTTATGCTTCAACCTGGAGTAATCAACGCCCAAATAATCATGTCAAATTTCATCTTTCTACGTTTATTTCTTTTATCATTTTTTTTTTGACAGTCATCGATTTCAGAAATGTAGCTTTTCAGACAACATTTAAACTAAGATATCTCATGTTAGAAGCAGTTGTTTGTATATATACATTTACATTGGGCTGCCTACCCTCCTGTTGCAAAAATATTTTTTGTGGCGGGACAGGGGAGAAAGAAGAAAACTTTGGCATGGCAACATTAAATATCGGCTGACCGCAGAAGCATTAAATGGATCCTATGTTTACTTTTTTCTTGGCCGCTCTCCCTCTGCTCTTGGTGAACTTGCTGTTGTTGTCCATGGAGGCGGCTCTGCGTCGTGGGGACTTGCCACTCTTCCCACCCTCCGGGTTTAACATCCACCAGGAGCTCTTTCCCGTCCCCTCATTTTGGACACGGATAAAGCGGCTGTGGAGCGACAGGTTGTGTCTAATGGAGTTCTGGAGAAGAGGGAGGTGGAGAGAGAAAGATGGGTGAGGAGTGGATAAATGGCCTTTTCCCAAAAACCTCTCAGATCTGCTTTAGCGTCCGAGTGTAAATCCCCCTGTACAGGTGGTTGACAGCTGACATACAGAGGAAAAAGGGGAGCTATTAAGGTCACTCAACAATCAAATGCCGTTTGCTATTCAACTAAACACCTGTGAGCAAAGATTCACACAATAGGTGTCAATAGTTTTACACCGTGAGCAATACTTCCTGAACAGAGCGAGGATTAAACTACAGGGCCTCTTATCCTCACACATACTGTACAAGTGGGCCTTTATTTCCTTTACAAAAACAGAGGGGCCCTTTGTAAAACACCATTGTACCAACACACACATTCCACCTATGTGTCTTGTCTACACCAGCACAGAATCAAAGGGAGGAAACCGACTAATCTTTCCTCCTTACAGAAACATTAATTCTGCACTCTAACGTTGCTTAGTGACACCCCTGGTGGAAAAACAATTTTTTGTGCAGGAAGCCAGTGAAGCATTATTAAAACACTGCAAACAAAAGAGCGAGAATATTGTGCGTCGGTAATGTCTGCTGAGCAAACCAGAGTGAAACACCGTTTCTGTTGTACTTTACTGGAACTGCTAGTGTACTGAGACAGAGCACAGATTCATTCGATTTATTGTTTTTAGCTCATTACAACTGTCTCAACTCTTATTCATCTCAAACTGCTGTTTAAGTGATTTACCCACAGAGAATAATTTACACCCTGGCTCTGTTATGGCCCGAGCTTGTTTTGTGTCCAGGCCGTAACGTGAAGTAATGAGCCTTGGCAAGACATTACCGTGCATGCATAGAGATTGTTGTTTTGGAAGGAAGGCTGGATCTCCCGGCACCACGCACGCACACATGCGGAGCTTAGCGTGCATAGTGGCCAACGTCATCAAGCCTATTCTTGCTGTGACTCACTGCTTCACATCTGGCTCACAGTCTGCCCTCTGATCAGCGTTCGCCACTGCTTCTCCTCATCTCTACAATCTCCGCTTTTTCTGAACTAAGTCATCAATGGGCTATTAAATCTGTGATATTTTCCAGTGGTGATGTCATCAAATAGCTTGTTTGATCACAATCCACAATTGATAGGTTCATTGACAATGGCTAGTGTTGTGCTTCTTGAGCATAAGAAGCAGATATAAAAAGCTGCTAAATGACGACTTGACTCCGAGTACCTACTCTGAATCCCTCTCCTGAAGCACTGGGCATATTTCGCCTAACGCAACTTCATAGTGTCTCTCATTAAACCAAGGACACGAGGGCTCTCTTAAACATGGGCCCTCTGCAAATGAATAGAAATACCTTGGAATCAAATGACCCGACTGCCTCAGCCGATAATATCGGGCTAGTTTGCATTATCTGAGGGACGTGGCGACCTAGCGAATGCTCCCTCGCGCACCCAACCCATCCCTCCTCCTCCTGCCACACAGCAGTAGTTATGACAAAAGGCAAGGAGTAAATTTTGGTCATGAGCCTCTCTTTCCCATGACCACTAAGAGCGCTGGTAATTTCAGCTGTGCAACAACGAGGAATGACTGCAATGTGAGCGCAGACGCTGAAATGTCCTCGTACAGCCCTATATCTTCTAGATGACAGAAAGGACAAAGGCAAACTCCACTTCAGAGGCTGTGGTTTTCTATTTTCACAGCCAATGGGCAGGCAGCTGTGATTTACAAGACTTAAAAACAGTTTCAAGTCTTGATGCAAAAGCAGGAGGACAAGCGAGGACTAATTCAAAATGTTCTGTTGGGAAATACCAAAAATCAGTGTGCTGTATGGAAAGTAAAGAAGGAAAGCCGTGTCCCCCACTGTGTTCGTTGTGTGTGTGTGTGTGTGCGCGTGCGTGAGAGAGAATGTGACTGCAAGCCCATGGTTTTAGTGGAACATGTTAGTTGCTCCCTCCACTGCAGCCACGGATATCGTTCTTTGGAAACACGTGATTGGGTGATTTGGGATGGATTTACCCACACGCACGCATGCATACACACTCCTACACCACATTTGCTACAAAGTGCTTTTTTTTTTTACTCTTCGTACATGTTTCTTTTTAATCATGTGACTGTTTGTGACACTGATTTATGTCCAGCTGCAGTACACAGGAATCTTAACATTCCAGCTAATCACTGTGTACAAAGTTCAATCGTAATCACAGCTAACATGTTAGTATCTCTTAGGAAACAGTAAAGACAGGATTCCCAGCCAGCCATCACAATCGACATTCCTCAGCAAGGTTACAAAACCCCCAATTTCACACAGCTGAACTCTGATTACCACTGTTGGAGGGACGTTCTTGTGTTTTATAAAAATATGACAAAAAGTCTGACTCATCTCAAAAGTGCAGTCTATTTTGAATCTCTTTGACCGAGAAGCATGCCATCAGAAACAATAAAAACACACTGAATGCGATTCATTATTAGGGTTAGGGTTCCATTTTGAGGAATGTGGACCTTAATCATAATAAGTGTTTTGACAACAGGCAGTTACCTGACTTTACTGTTTCTCTGACGACTAGTTCAGCCAGTCATTTATAATAAAAGAGACTTTTCTTCACCACCTCCATTCTGTCAGTCAACGGAGCAGAACGGCTCTGGCAAAACACGAGGAAGTGACCACATGAAAGCCGACAGTGACAGGAAACAGAGCTGACTTCCTGTCTCACAGGAAACACGGCAGTCGTGAGGCAGTGAAAAAGGCATGGAATGCAAATCCACAGTGTCGTGGGCCAAGTGGACACTGCAAATTTAGATTTCAGCCCCCCGCCGCCCATACGCCAGTTTATGTTTAGCAACGGGCACTACTCGCTGATGTCACACTATATGAAATCAATGTTCACTTTGTCGTGTCGCTGCCGAAAATGAATTACACGCCTGGATACGTCATGACTCAACAAGTGACTGCAGTATGTGCGTCTGAGTGGTGTGGGTGTGTGCGAGCAGGAGAATGTGTCTTGCGTGTGGGCAGTTTAAGGAATGGAGAAAGAAGGGTTGTGTGTGACGGAGTGGGCATGGCCCAGTAAAGAACACACTGTGCTGGTTTGAACTCCCTCACTGGCAGCACCACTGAAAGGCCACAGTGTTTGCTACATCACCCTCTCCTATTCCCCCCCTTCCTTTTTTACTTCTCTTTATTTCTTGTCTCCTCCCTTCCTTTCTTACCTCCTCCCACTTTTGGTTTCCTCTCGTCCTCTCCCCTCTTTTCCACTCTTGCCATCTCTTCTTTTCCTTTCTTCCTTCTTTCCTCTCTCCTTCTCTAATCTGGTTTCCTTCCTTTTCAGCCCTTCACATGGTTTTCTTCCTCATCCTCTGCCACCTTTTGCCCCATACCTCCTATTGTCTGTTTTACGTCTTTTCTACCTCCCTGCTTCTTTCCCTTCTGCCGCCCCAGTCTCGTGCAGACAGTAGCCAATACCTGCGGAAAACTTGAAATAGTGTGCCAGACAGAAGATGGCACAATGACCGAGTTGCTGAAGCTCGCAGAATAGCTGAAATGTCAACTGATCGAATGAAAAGAAAAAAAATCCCCAGAAGTGTGCAACACCACCTACACTCAGGGCTGCTTTGAATCAAGTGAAACCACAAACCGAACCTCAGCTGCAAAGACCACACAGCAATAGGTATAAAGCGTGTGCAGCAATGCGTCCTCCCCACTGACTGAAAGGTTGAAGCAGGTGAAAAACAAGCAGTTTCACATGCACTGTGATCATCAGCGATCTGGAACTGATGAACTTGAAAGAAAGAAAGAAAAAACGCAGTTTGCTTGCACTATTTCCCATGAACTCATCAGACAAACGGTGCTGTCCTGAACAGGCCTCTCCACCTTTCATTAACCATGTTTCAGCCCTAACAGCATGTAAGTATGCATGTTTTTTGCCCCTGTAAGTAGCCATCTTCTGAGTAATGTCTGGGGTTGTGAGGAAGACAGCCTATGGAGTAGGTAGCACACCATTTCTACCTGCCACAGTAAGTAGCCGTAAAGCCGTAGCTCGATTATGTCTGGAGCTTTGTGCTGAGGCCGGCTAGAGTTGGAGAAGTGTGGTCAGGACAGAAAATGTGTAAAACCTGTTATTAGGCTAACACCAGCTTAGCAGGTCGGCGTGCTTAACTTCAGCGTGGGGCCGTGCAACCAGCTCCAGGTGAGACGGTGTGGCGATGAGGAGCCAGCAATCACTGGGATGACGGAGTCGTCAGAAGATACACTCACAGCAGGTTTTCCCCCTTGGTGTCAGATGTACTTCAGCAAACCAGACGCTGATTCAATCGGATTATAAAACCACTTACTTTGTACTAAACAAGCCATAGAATAAGACCAAACTCATAATACCAGGACCCAGGGAAAGAGGTATACAGACATGAGCGACAAGGCAGAGACAGCGGTTATTTCTACATTGAGTGAGGTGATCAAAAGTCCGGTCAAAATTGATGAGTTGACCCAAATTCAAATTGTTTTTTGGTGTAGAGAAAAATGTGTCTGAAACACGGCGAACCAAAGTCAATCAAATACCCATAGCCGACATCCCATACCTGGGGTTTGCCCGTTTTCCCTGTGTGTGTGTGGGGGCGTTTTCTTTTGGGTACTCCAGCTTCCACTTACAGTTGTGAAGCTGGAGTTAGGATAATTGGAGACTCTGAAATCTGAATTGCCTGAAGGTGTGAATGTGAGCAATGGTTGTTTATCTCTGTGTGCTGTGTAGAAAAATACAGCATGTTTATTTTTTTTAGAACCTTACATTGAAAAACAAATATACAACGACCGTTTTTTAAATGTCAATAGTTTAGTCTGTTTAATGAAGGGAATTTCCTCCACTGGACATCAATAGTCAACAATGACAAGATCAAATTACTGGAATTGCAAGTGTCGGCACCAAAATTTGCCTCAAGCTTTTGTTTCATGGGGTTTTTAGTTTTTGACATAGCAGTATGAACAAGAGTATTGTTTCTTCACTGCAATTACCTATGGGCTGATAGTTTTAGTGTTGTGTGTTTTGGGAAATGAAAGGAAACTGAGAAGAATATCAGCTCTCACACACACACAAAAAAAAGCATCAAAACTTCACCGTATTCACAGAGTATTCTGGCTAGCTTGTGATGACTTCATCTGTTTGCAGTTTGATGGGTTATCATCAGAACAGACCGGTGGTAATCACTGACCTATTTACTAAAGTCAGTACAGCAATGATCATAAAAGGCAGTGGAAATAAAATAAGCAAGGCACAGGAAATGTAAGACCTTGGCCCTTTTTTCTTATTATTTACACCCTCAGAGAAATGGAAATGATTGTTGTCATTAAAGTTAAAAGCAATACAGCACAGCACCTCTGCGTAAATATGTCATTCTTAACAAAGATATGGAAAGAAGCCACAATGTCAAAAAAAATGTTCTCATATTCATTTGGAAGACCCTAGAAAACAATTTGAGACAGTAATAGGTTGTTTCTACCACATCCCTGCCCCTAACCAAGTCTCCAATTCCTCTCTTGTCCTTTTCACTTGCTCCTATGGGATATCATGCACGTACACTACTGGCCACAGCTGATCGCACACTCGTGTTGTAGCAAAAAGGGTCCCTTTCTCACCCACTGACGTCAACTTCCAATAATTCAATTTGGCAAGGAGAGGGTAGAGAGGAGGCTCTGGACACAGAGCACTCAGTGTGGAGCTCCTTAAATTCACTTTAGAACTCTACGTGCCCCAGTCGCAGTATATGACTTCCAGAAAGTATCTCATCAAAATGGTCATTATCAGAGGCTGAGTTATATGGCCATTGAAAAGCACACATGGAAAGGCAGAAAACGCAAGTCATGCAGAAGCAAATCTGTCTGCAAATGTATTTACTGACCGCCTCTTGGCAGGGTCTCCTTTTCACAATCCTCTGCAAGGAATCTGAGTACAACCAAAGCCCCCCCCAGCACACACACAAACAGCTGAACGCAGAAGCCCCAGCAAATGATTGTGTGAAGGGTTTTGTGCATATGCTGAGAAGCATTAAAGCCCCTGACACTCGATCTTTCATTACTGCACGATAGTGTGAGACGGGTAGCGGAGTTAAGGGGCTATTAGGGAACTTCCTGCTGCATTGTATCCGCACAGGAAGAACTGGCGATCCCTGATACGGATCCCACCGATGCCTTTGGTTTCTACGCAGAACACACCGCAAAATGAGGCCCTGTTAGTTTCAATGTAAGGGACCAGTCGAAGACAACAGTGGGTTCAAGAGCCATCGCTTCCTAATCAAAACTCTGGAGTCTGACTGGGCAAAACAAGAGGAAAAAGGAAAGAGGGGGCCCTTGTCCAGGTAGACTTTTCCATCAGGATTACAATAGCAGATAAAGCTTTGACTGTACATCTTAGAAACCCCAACATAAAATGTAGATCCATTAATGGATTTTGGATCCAAACAAACACAACAGTAAGTGAGAGAATAATAAATCATCTGTTATATCCCTGGTTTGGCCTTGTGTGTGAGTGAGTGGATGAGTAAGCGAATGAGTGATTGAGAGAGTGCGTGAGTGAACAAACTTTAAACCTTAAAAGCTGCTACGTCAAATAATCAGAAAGTGTGTTGATGGAGAAAAGATTTCATGACAATTTTAACCCTATCATGTTAACAGCAGTCAGAGCTTGGTGTTTACATGCTGAGCTTTCTCTTGTGCGCGCTGATTTCCTGACTCAGACATGAGCAGCACGCAGCTCATGTGCACAGACAGGGGCTGGGTTGTGCTGGCGAAGCTTACCATGCTAAAATATGTGCAAGTGTTGCTGCGTGCAACACAATGCGAGTCTGTAAATGGACAGAGCTGTGTCTGTGGAGTGGAGATATTTTTCGCCCCTCTGATCAGCAGAGCGGCTGGGCTGCTGCCTGCTCTGCCCAGATAAAGATGCAGTGTGTGGACCGCTGCTGGGTGTATGTGTGGCGGACTGCATCCGCGGCCCTGACCCACTATGGGAGAGAGTGCCGGGAGACGGTTACTGGGGAATTAGTTGTAACCCCAGTTCTGCATGGAAAACACGGGGGATACCCCTGAGGTGTTTTTATGAGTGGATGAAAAGACCAATCACTTAGGAGGAAGTGAAATCTAGAGGTGCACTTCCTTTCCATATTGTTGTATTGTTATATCACAATGATTAGCACTGAGATAAGAAAGTGTCGAACACTTATCTAACAGCATTCCAAAAACTGTAAATATTTTGAGGAAAGTCACATTTTTGTCAGTCTCAGCTATCACTCGAGGTGGAGAAACACCGACATATCACGTTCGCCTTGGAAGTTGCCAACAGAAATCAATTTTTTTATTGAAACCCCTTTTAGACCATATTTTTATTCCCTCTAGGATAGACAAATAGAGGCTGGTGTCAAGTGAAACGTAACTGCTGGTAAACCCTCCCCACCCCTCCTCTCCCGTCTGTGGGGTTTTTCTTTTATAAACACTATGTCAGCCAAGAGCCTCCCTATACAACGCAGACAATGGCGCAGCAACTCCAATGCAGACCTAAATTGAACACTCCTGAGGGCGGTTTGGTTACGCTGTTGTGCACCTTGACCTTGAAAACACACCATTAGTTCCTGTGGCAACAGAAGCGGGGAATCTGCTGTCTGACGCAAAGTCCTGTTGGCACTCCGGATTAAATAGCACATTTAAATTTCCACCCGGCTACAGAGCCTCAGTGAGCTCTCACGTATGTAATATAGGGCCTGAATGCATGTGTGATTGTGTGATAATGCCAGGCCAGTCTGACAGGCACCGCGCATAATCGCTTTAGGGCAGGAATTGCACAACAACGTGGGTATGGGTAATGCCTGTGGTTTGGGGCCCTCCGCGGTGAGTGGTCCCGTAAAAGTGTTGCTCTACTCATTCCCTGGAGCCACTTCACACTCGCACAGGAACACATAAGCTATGTGAAACTGATGGGACACAACCGTTTTCATGTGTGAAGAAGTGTTGAGGGCTTTCACTTCTCCCCCTTGAATGGTGAAATTACTTAAAATCCATACAACAGTTCCTCTTCTCACACCTCAAGATCCCCAAATCAAAACAACGCTTATCACTTCCTGTCAGACCCACAGGAGAGTGATTTTTCCATTTTCTGAGTGATGAGAGGTTGTGACGAACAGAGCAACAGTGTATTCTGTGAGAAAAGAAAAAAAGCCATGTCTGGGCAGATCCTCTACCAGGGCAGACGGATCACACGCACTCGTCCCACTACTACACTGAGAAAAACAAAACATTGTGACTCATCCTAAATGACTGTTTACCTGATGGTGGAGCTGGATTCTTTATCTTAAAGACTCTAGCATAAAGTGGCCTCTACAGGCACCTTCCCAGTTTCCTGCTGAATAAGACTTAATGCTCTGCTGGTGTCTTTTTGTATCACTTACACTCTTACACAGTTACTGGATGTTACACCCATTGAATGACCTGCCCTCTGGTCCACAGCCAGAAAAATGCCCGACAACACAAAACTCTGGCAGGAGTGCTGCAGTGTTCCAGGAAGCCAGTGTCTGTGGTGGATGGAGACACCTGTATACACGCCTGGCACAATTAGTTTGAATTCAATAATGAAAGGTGCACTGAGGGGTTTTCCTGGGTTCTTTTCCAATAAGATAAAGGCAATGCAAATGTCAAGTCATCAGCTGTAGCACTAGAGATAAAGCAAGCTCAGTTTAAATGGATCATGATTTGATTAAGTTGACATAAAACTTGAAAATTAACATTTTAAAGAAATGTTGTTTCCGTTTGACTGTCTGTTTTTTGGATTTGGTTCAAAGCTGCCTGCATTTTTTGAACTCGGAATCTAACTTATGCATTTAGTAGTGGATAAAAAAGACAATAATATAAAATAAGAAAAATGTGGATAAGGACATTGAGTAAGTTAACTGGAAGAACTTGAGTATTAATAAATATTCTTAAAATCTAAATTGATCCAATAAGGAATATTGAAAGGAATTCTAGTTCAAATTAAATCTGTGTAATAGAATCATTTTTTTCCTCCTATGTCAAGCACTAGGAATTCATCAAATAAGATTTCAATGAATTATAAATTCTATTTAGCAAGAATTTCAAATATGTTTTTTCTCTGTTGTGGCTGGTGGTTGGTGCAGCCAGACAGTTCTTGGTTTGGGCAGAAACTCGGCTTGAGTAATGTTTAGCAGACCATCAACCCCTAGCAGTCATTGTTAATGGTTTGTACTTACAGTATATAGCTCTTTTCTTTACACCACAGAGAAAGCTTTTCCACCCTTTCACACACATTGATACAGTGCTTTCTGAACTCAATGCCTCTCTATCACACACTGCCAGCACTTGCAAAGTACACCTAGGCATATAGACAGACAGACAGACAGACAGACAGACAGACAGACAGACAGACAGACAGACAGACAGACAGACAGACAGACAGCTTAGGGAGACATGATCTCTCCTTGTGTGGTATGTGTCCCCAGGGCTCCTGTCTTTGCTTGTTGGCTTTCCCCCGATGGCATTCTGATGCTGGTAACACATGCAATCAATTGTCAATACTCATTTCAATTTAAAGTGACTTCACAGCTACATAATGGTTGGATCCATACAGAAACACACATGTGCCACACACATAAGCATCCGAACACCATGTGTAAGCCCTGCTGTGCCACACTGACCTGCTTTCCTGCCTCATCAGAGATTAACTTCCTAAAATGTAAAGACAGACAGCAAAAGCTGATACTGATTCTGGGGATGAGGAGAGGAAAACATATGTGGGGAGCACAACATAGTAATTAAATTGTTTTTTGAGTTCTGAACTTTTAAGATAGCACCAACATTTTTTGTAATTTGATATTGGAAAAAATCATTAATACAGGCTTAGTATCTTCGGGGCATCTGACACATATCAGAACAAAGACTAATAGGTACTCACAGCTGCTTTTTTACACCCCTGATGTGCCAGCAATGGTGATTCGGCACATCAAAGCACTAAGTGATATGAAAAGGAAAGGGGAAGAGGCAGCTGGAGGGAAAAACTGGAGCAAAGGCCATATATGAAGTCACAATAAATGCTAATGCCTGCTAATGGAATGCTCCCCCTGTCTGTCTGTCTGCCTGTCTACCATTGCATCAGCCAGCAGCAGGGCTTTAATTATGAGGCCCAGGTTATGTGCATACACACACACACATGAACGCACACACCGGAGACTAGCATCCCAAATATCTCTAACAGTGCCTCACAGTTCCGCTGACTAACCAGTGGCACCAGACTTTGGCCTGCGGCTCCCTGATTCCAGTAAATGTCTTGTTATGCAACTCCTAACAAGTGTCACCCAGTCTGAACTTAGAGCATTCAGTCTCTGCTGCTCGCTCCCTCCCTCTCTCTCTCTCTCTCTCTCTCTCTCTCTATTAATTTTTCTCTAAAGACAGTGAGCAGTTAGCTCCTTGGGGTTTGACCCGAGGGGAGGATGGCAAGGGGGGGTTTCTGGTAACCCATCGAAACACTGAGTGTGGCCTTCTTTGTGCCAGGCAGAAAAGCAGGAATGAAGAAGGCTGTGCGAGCAGGAAATGGGGAGGAGGGTGAGGAGAGCGCCTCCGCGAAAGACAGCTGCCCCTCACGTCTTGGGGCAATGCCAAAATTGGACTCGTCAACTGCCTTCAGGAGGTGAGAGGTGTGTGTGGGGGTGTGTGTTAAACACGCAAAAACAGGAGAACTACTCCCAGTCCAACGGATACACATTCAGACACAGGGAAACAAGCAATTTGTGACAGGTCATTTAGTAAGACCAGCTTTCTGCTCGTTCAGGATTAACACCTTCATTCTTCAAGCTTCTGTATCTTTTTAAGCTGTACTCTTGTTGATGTTAACAATTGTTATCGATAACCCACAGCTATAACATACACCTCTTCATCGACCTGTCATGCAAAGAGAACAAACTGACCATCAATCAATCAAAGTAAAGACATTTAAAACATGTCGACTTATACAAGATTTCATCCGTATCGCATAATTTTTCCGAAAAGTCTAATTAGAGAGGCCTATTTTCAAAGACACACAAACCACTCACTCTGCACTTATATAAGCTTCTCTCCGGGATGATACCTCTCGGTGTTTACTGTAAGACTAAGTGGGATTGGAGTCAGTGGGTGCATTTACATGGTAGTGACCCCCGTGTCGCTTGCCGCACAACCTGCTGGAACTTAGATGTTTGTCTGCTCCGGCACAGTTTGTTTTGAGATCCGTGGGAGTGTTTACCAGCGTAGACCGTGGAATTTTGGGTCAAGAGAGCATCGCGTACAGAGAAAAACCTATGACCGAATTGATCTAGATGCTGACATCAAAGAGAGCCTGAGCCTTTCAGCTCCACCGGCTGAAACCAAATATTTATCCTGCAGTGACGTACGTATATTAGAGAAATACAAAAAGAACAGCTCTTGCCGGGTATGCCAAGACGTGTTTACTGTATATGTTGTACTGTTATGTTGTCGTATTTGAGCAGTTTGTTTGTTTGCTGCAGCCCTATTGAACATTAGGAACATTTTGCAAACTAAAACTGGCATGTTAGAAATAAATAACCAGCTCTGTCGAATGGTTTGGTGATTCATAATTTCTGCCATCTGTTCTTCTTCCTGTTGGACAGTGTCTTGTGCCAGGCCACTCGGAGCACTTCTCCAAGCTGGTCCCACCTGGCACAACTGTCCTCAAAGCTCACAATGTGGCAGACGGCCTGAGAAGTGTGGAGGCAGTTATGACTCAGTTCAGACACGGCCTACGGTGGAGGATCAGCAACACTGTGAAACAAGTGCAGCCCTCGGCAATTACAGAGCAGACAGTCTTAATCATGGATTAATGAAAACTTAATGTGGTTTAGATAGTTCAATTCAGGAGAGCCGCATCTGCTTTGTCACACGGAGAAATGGCCCTATAGCACAAAATAAGCCAGCAAAGAGAAAGGAGCCTTTTTATGACTTTGACAGTCAACCAGGGAAGTCAGCCCTATTTTTACATAAATCATTCTCTATTATTCTGACTATGTTTTTAATGTTCTCCTCAAAGTTCACTGGGTGATAACCTAAGGTTATTTGGTTTGAATTGCGTTTCTTCAGTCATTCTGCAACTCAATTTGCATACCATCATGTTTTAAATCAGTCATGTCAACTCTGTCTAGACACAGTAAAACAAGGCTGTCAAAGATGAACAGCCAGACATTTGTTTTTTGTCAATCAATAAAAGGAGCGAAATGCACCATTAAGAAAGACGCGACACAGAAATACACATGGCTGGTCAGAAAATTACCAATTCACATTGTCATGTTTACCACAGAGGCATTCTGTCCTCAACTTGCCCTGGCTCATAAGTATGGTCGCTCTGGAGAGACAATGTGTGATAGCCCCCCTGTGTGGAGCCAAGGGGAGCTCTATGAATAACTCCCCTTTGCAGCAGTGAATGGCACTTTCTTTCCCACAGTATTACTCAGCCTACACCCCCAACATGGCAGGATAAGCAGCGAGCCCAGGCGGTGGCTGAGTGCCCCTCTCCAAGCCACCACTCACACAAAAACTGTTAAACTGACAGAATGTGCCCCTGTTAGTTTAGGTGTATGAATGCCTTATTATTGCCCCTTTGCCATTGTGACCCTGTTGCATGTTTTTCATAAAATGTAAATGATCCACTGCTGTGGTTAATGATACAGGAGACAATGAACTACCATTCATTTCTCCCAACTACACTCTGCTCTATCGTAAGCTCCTAATTACAGATCAGTGAGTATCACTCTGAGAGTATTGACCACAACTGACAATCATGTGGCCGACTTTATGATCTCCACAGAAATGCTTACTGAAAGATTTCAAGTATAAACAATAACAAATGCTTGTCCTTTAAAAGGCAACACCAGTCAGGTTTGACTGCAAGTTTATTTACACCAAACCCTGTTAGTTGCCACACAATAGTGTTTGATTATCCAGAGGTCCTCGTAGATGGATTCAGCAAATTGCCCACATTTTTGTTTTCACTGACAGGACTACATTTGACAGGTCAACATGCGCTTTTTGCTTTTTGTAAACACTGAGGGGAAGTCAATGAATATGGAGAAGGGCAGGGCTGAGCTTTATAGCAATTAAGGTATTTGATAAAATATGAATGTTGTACCTTAATTAACTCATACCTGGCATTTGTCACTGACATGACTCAAACATGGGACTATACTCTGACAAGGAAAGACAACAAAAAAAAACACTTCACAACTGGTTTTCATTTCTTCTGTAACACAGACAGAATATAACTGAGAAAACCCATAGTAAATCTCTCACTGTGCAACTCCAAGCTCAATATGAGTTCTCACAGGAAGAGTAGACTGTCATTAATTTATTGTCAGACACCAGTAAAATGGTGTGTCTCCAAAGGGAGGTTTACGCCCTTCAATAGATGTTCAGTGGGAGGGCCTGTCACACCACATCACAAATTTTAAGTCCCCTCTTGTGTAATTTTTTGGACAGTTTCCAGGACACGTGAATGCTTCTGGTATCTCCTTACAACACATACGTCCAAACCATGCGTCATTGAACGCACACACACATACGGAAAAAGCCAGGAAATCTACCATCCACTTTTGAGAGATGAAAGCTGTGTTAATCACACAAAGCTGGAACTTTAGGAACTTGAAACACTGTCGAATAGTACATTTAAGAACAGTGTCGAGTCAGCAGACTCATAGAAATGACATGCTGCTGGGAGAAGTCAGATGACTCTCTAATGTCACTGTGGCAATTGGTCAGTTTAGTGAAATGCCATGGTCTGGATGGATGACAATGAATGGACAGTTTCACAACACCATAAGGGAAACAGTCACTTAACTCTTCATGCATGCTCCTATTTCAGCGTTATGGTTTGTCAAGAAAAAGTAAGGATGTAGTGCAAACAGAAGTCTGTACAGACAATGTAACTGATGTGATTGACAACTGATGGCGATTAAAAATAAATAGATAAACAAGTCTGGGCAAAAAGGATCATGTAGTCATAATTAACTGACTATTACACATAGCAGACAAGCCAGAAAGGGATTTACTGGAAGAACACAGCAACACAAATGTATATATATAATACATATATAAAGCCACATGAAGTCCAAGTGTTCAGCAGTCCACCACAGACAAACCAATAACTCCCCACCGGAAAACCTTGTTGAAGAACTGGCACAGGCGATTGCTTCATCAGGCATAAACAGCAGCCATTCATGCCGAGGAGTCCCGTAACTGTCTCACACACACACGCACACGCACTTAAAGACACTGCAACTCCAGGATACAATTACAAAAAGGGAGTGAGAGAGAAAACCTACCTTCCAGCCCGCAGAGCTGTTGCTGTCGCCCTTGTCCTTGAAATACGGCACGCTCTTTACCATCCAGTCGTAAATCTGAGACAGAGTTAGTCGGTTCTCGGGAGAACTTTCGATCGCTTTGGTTATCAGGTCTGCATATGACATATTTCCCCAGGCGTTTCTCCGGGAAGAGCTGCTCTTCCGCTGGGCAGCGGCGGCAGCTGCGGCCGCGGCCGCCGAGGACGAGGAGCCGACGGGGGAGGAGAGCAGAGGCACCTGCTGCTGAGGCTGCTGCTGCTGCTGCTGCTGAGGCTGGTGGTGGTGCGATATTTGCGGGTTCGGGTGCTGCTGATGTTGTTGCTGCTGATGTTGCTGCTGCTGTAGAGGTTGCTGGTGGACGCAGTTGTCCCGACACTGGAAATCAGTGCACAGGATGACGGGCTTCTGCTCCGCGAAGTCCTCCGTCTCATCCAGAAGACTCAGGTTGGTGATGAACTCGGCGTTGCCGACGGGCTCCTGCTTCACGGAGGGCACCGGCGAGGAAGTGTTGGAGTCGCCCGGGTTGGTGAACTCCGGTCGGGGCAGGGGCCAAGTGCAGGACCGGGGCCGCGACAGGGGCTCGAAATCCGGGTCGATTTCCACCAGATGTGGCTGCTGCGCCGCTTCCGCCATGGTCGAGAGGTGACGGAGCCGAGTGTTACAATGTCATCAAAGTACACAAAAGCCAAGAGAGTCGCCCCCTGAAAAAGTTGAAATGTGACACAAATCAAAAAAGAACGTGGTCGGGAAACTGGGCGCTCACTCTGCGCTGACTGTTACATCCCAGTACGGTCCGAAAAACTCACACACGCACTTACACACTCACACACACAACGTGTCTACAGTGATACAAAAGTGTGTTTCTAAAAAAAGAAAAGTCCGTGAATGGAGAAAAAAGTTGTGTCCGCGGTGTTTGGGGCCGCCGGAGTGTGTAGGTTGTGTAGCCGTGGTGATGTTGACTCGCTGCTGTGTTCAGCAAGTGGGACTTCAGTGGAAGTGTCATTCCTCAGCTGACGCCGCCCACGTGTGAGTGGCACCGGGGGAAAGCCAATGAACGGCAGCGAAGGATTTGGTTGAGAAGTAAATCTTTGTTTTCATTCTTTCTCAGAAGCAAACGTCTTATTCACGGGGTAAAGAAGACCCCAAAACACACACACACACACACACACACACACACACGCACACACTAAAACAACATTTCAGAAATAAAAAAGAAAGGATATCAAATAAAAAAATATGTTTTTTTTCAAAGATGAACGCAGTCCATGATTGTACGCATATTATGTGTATGGAATAATTCATATATTGAGTTATTAATTACAACAACTACAATAATAATTGTCAACTTTTCAACAACTTTTTTGTGATGATCTACCTAAAGACATTTTTTGAAAATATTAACTAAACTAACTCTGTAGTATTGAGATGTGAGATTCAACATCTTAAAAACATATTTAAATAAAGGTGGTAAGTGTATGCAGCAGAGCGGTTCCTGTCCTCAGGTTGTTGTGCCCCTGATGGATTGTCAAGCCCCTTGGACCTGAGTGGCCACGGTGTCCTCAACTAACTCTGGAGTATACTGACATCGTGTGGTCATTTAAACACATCACAGCCACACTCAGCACAGCGTGTCTTCCGTATTTACGTCCCTGCAGCCTTTTAAGTCAGCATTACAACAACACACATTAACGACACCCAACGTAAGTGCAACATGTGTTTTTATTGAGTTATTCTTCAAACCAATCTATAGATGAGACACAGGTAATTGCTTGCACACGCTTATTGTAGCTGCATTTCGAGTGCTATAAAAAGTTTCAGTTGATTTCATTATTTTGAGACAAATACAAAGGTAGCTAACATAATAAAATAATAAAAAAATATTACTTAGTTAATAAATAATTCATAAGAACCTGGTAACATGTCTTAGATGACTTGATATGTATTTACATGCGGCACTAATGTTATTCTGTGAAGGGATTTGTTGCAGCGCCGTGAAAGGAGTCGGACACAGCACCTCTCTGTACCTGTTGTGGAAGTTATGTTTATTTTTTACTACCTAACGTTTGTTAAGCTCGATTTTCATTTTCACTCCGATTGAGTTAACGCTTCCAATGAGGTTTGTGATCAATATTTACCTTTTAACTAGCAGCACAGGGGTGAACTCTCTGCCTGTGTCCAGGGCCGAAGCAGTAAGCTTCGGGCTCAATTACCCACACTTAAAGAAACACTTTAGAGAGGTTTTCTTCGGGACGCTGCGGCATTTATTCTGTTGTCTTAGCAATTTCTAGAGACACACGTTTTCCATCCTGCCCTCATGCGCTTACAGCATCACACACACGCTCCCTTGCACAAGCATGCCCACCTGCACATATCCCTCCGACATTTTTAACATAGTCGCCAGCTAGTCCCCACTAGTATAACACTATGCTGAATGCAAATGCAAAGGGATTTATTTTGATCTATATTTTATATATTAAAATGTTCTATAAAGCGTTGTCTCTCACGGCATGAGCGAGAAAATAAATGCCCGTAGCTAAGAATGCCGTGTGTCCTGATTGCTGGAGGGGAGTGGCACATATTTTATCTTTGGTGAATACATACAGCAACAACCGTAGGACATAGAATTTCCCAATGACCCAGGCAAAATTTACTGACACACATCAAGCCTAAGTTTTAATTTGTATAGTTTGTGGTGGATAGACATAATTCACCTTAAGAGCTGTGGGCGGGGTTATTGTTCTGCACGGACAGGTTAGTGCGCTGCACTCAGGTTGTTATTCATACTCGTTTGCGCTCCGACATGAGAGCTGCAACTGTTGTTCCTCTTGCTAAGAAAGAGATAGCTGCAAGCTTCACGGCGCCGCCTGCTATTCCCGTCTCTCGGCACTACAAGTTATAGTTTGCTGTTTATTATGGTGTTCTCAGGAGAACAAAAGACTGATCTTATGCGCTCGGGTGCGCACGTCGGGAGCGACTTGTTGAGCATCCTCACAAGCAGGGACGTTTCAAGACACTCTGGGGGCCCCAGGTTCAAAAATATGAAATAAAAAAAACGAAGCTTTTGAGAGCGCGCAAGTACCATGGGTTCCTGAAAGTGTCATTGTAGTGCCCCCTCATCACAAGTAATTTAAGGGGCTTTCAGGTTGTCGTTGCTGTGGGACAATGTAAACAGCCGTCTTTGGGGGCACCCTTCCAGCTCGGATCCCTCGGCCAGGGATCCTCAAAGTCCGGACTCTGGTCCGGATCAGGACCGAAAAACAGCTGTATGTAACATCATATGTAATATATATAGTACCACATGATCTGCTTTCTCATCGGCAAACAGCGCTCACACAATCATACAGCGCCATGCCATCTCCATGACAACGGAGTTTTTTTTCTTTATTTATACAGTCGTACATACAGCTGACAGTGAAGATTCAGTGGCAACCGCACAGTAGCTAGTAGTCAATTTAAGAAAGTGAATCAACCAAGAGACACCATTGATTCAAACTTCTCCGCTTTCTCGACTGCAAGCAACGAGTTGCACTGAAAGAGGCTGACTGTGACGCTCCCACCTTCTGGACAAAGTTACTGCAGCTAATTTCCCTCTCCTGCATACGCTGACACTTCACAGTCTTACAATGGTTGGCTCAACCTACAGCTGTGAGTTTGCATTCGCAACACTGAACATAGTGAAGAACAAGTACCGTAGCTGAGTCACCAATGAACACTTGTCACACAGTGTCACCGCCTGGCTATCATACCTTTTGTGCCAAAGTTTAAAGTCCTGGCAACAGACTGAAGGTGATACGTGTTGCATTAATCGGCTGAAGGGATGTGCGAATAGTGATTTGTGGTTCCATAATATAATTGTTATTTTGACCGACTTTATTAAACGGACCATATTGAATATTGATATTCATATCATATTGGGGAAAAAATGTTGTGGACCTTTACGATTTGTATTTGAGTACTCCTGCCCTAGGCAATTGCCTAGTTTGCCTACCCCGTTGTGACGCCTCTGCTCACAAGACGTGTCTTTGGAAAACGGAAGTGAAGTTCAAACTGCTCGAGAAGATTCCAGCGTCATTCCGCGAATGTGTTCAGTCGTGAATTTACAGTCTGAGAGGGGGGGGAATCTATACAAGGTCACGCACATACTGCGCTCTCATTGATCAACGTGCCGTGGCCAGTTGTTCTTTGTGAGGAAAGAAGACAAAAGACTGTACGGCAGCAGGCTGAGGAGCGCTCAGGTAAGCATGTGTCAAAGAAATAGTTTATTGTCCTGCCATGTGCCTGCAGCCTTAAACAGCAGGTCTACTGCCACCTTACTGAAGGAGAGACGTAATTAAGTCGCCAGGCTGACCATAACTCATCCTCATCGCTTGAATGTATATGATTATGTTTGTTTGCCAAGAGAGGAATACAATGTTGTTAAAAAGCCATATTTTGTATGTTGTCAGGTTTGCTACATCTTATGAGATAATGGCTCCACACCCTGTAATCCAGGCAATCATTGACTTCACAGCTGGAGCAATAGGTGGGTTTTCTACACGCAGCACATCAGACCATGGAACATCACGCGCTTGGTGACCGGCATTATTTTATTGAAGTCAGTATGTAGTGAGTAGGCTTAGGGGTTATGGATCAATTCAACACTAAGGCACACCGCAAACAACCATCACGTGAATCCCGGATGTCCTGGATTCATTGAATATTGAGAGTAAGCTAGTGACGAAAACTGTAGCCAAATGGATTATGCGTCAAGATTGTGGCCGCAGCTGGTGATAAAAAATGTGTTCGCTCCGCGGCTCACTCCCAGAAACATCTCTAGGTAAAAAGACAAACTTACCAATGTTTGCGGAAATAAACAGAAGCCAGTAAGCTTACCCGAAACTAACATTTTGATACTGTTCTAGTGCTACAGCGGACTTACTACTCAAATATAGGAGGGGCTGTAGGTGGTGAAAACTGAATTAGGCAGTTTATTAATCTAATATCGTAATAGCTGTTTTTAATTATAACTGTAGAATATTATCTGTTTTGATGTTGGTCCCCATTGTCCTTTGGCAGACACCATACTTTCAGGAAGTGTTCACCTCTTCTCTAACCCACATTCTTTATGTTTCCCTCTCCATTTCTTTTGCAGTGACATGCCATGTGTGTATCACAACACCTCCTCAGTTAATGGATATTATATATAGATATATATCTATATATAACCTAAACATGGACTGGTTATTGTGAACTTCACACAATGACGTTATATCCTGTTGTGTGTTAGTGTTTGGTATGTCACATATCCATGCTATCCTCTGCATTATTGTCTCTGCTCTGTTGTTTAGAACCATCCAATCTTTTTTATGTTCCTGTTTTGGTTGATAATAGTAAGCTATGTACCAGAAAAGGCATCTCTTGTGTTCATTTGCATTTTTATTTTTTTTATGTTTTTCTTAGGTGGTACAGCGTGTGTCCTCAGTGGTCAGCCATTTGATACAGTAAAGGTGAAGATGCAGACGTTCCCCACCATGTATCGCAGCTTCATCGACTGCTTTGTATTGACCCACAGACAGGTGGGACTGCGTGGTCTTTACAAAGGCACAACCCCAGCGCTCATAGCCAACATCTCTGAGAACGCTGTGCTCTTCTTGAGTTATGGCCTCTGCCAGGATGCAGTCCGCTTCTTGTCCAAGATGGAAAAAGAGAAGGAGCTCAGGTCTGGCTTTCGGTGCATTTGTTTCCTTAATTAGCTTAATAACAGGTAGAGGTGATGAGCACTACACACTATATTTCGGACTGAAGTCTAATTCTATCATGTTTTTGTCTTTATTTTCTGTAGTCAAATTAGATAAGCAGCCAATACTTTGTTTTCAAGCCATGAGGTAGATTGTGAGGTAGATTAACCTAGCTAGGTTATCATTAATGAAACTAGGTGTCAGTGTGCTTCATTTATATCTAATATATGTATAAGTAATTGAGTAAAATAAAAAATGTAAGAAATTGTCCACCTATATTACGAAACCAGGAATCATCATTTGAATTTAACTGAATATATTTGATAGTTATATAGCTGTGAAGTGAACAATATACATGTCTTCTTATTTGAAGTTTTGAATGATTGCTTGTGGAATGTAAATGCAAAGTTATCTTAACTAAAACTATTTATTCTGAGAATTGTTAAGCCAGGAGCTGACGTTTTATGTGAAGGTCATCTGTTTGAGATAGGCACTGGTATGAACAGTTATGAGATGTTGGGAACAGTTCTATTATGTCTAGGACATCATCCAGGATTGTTGTCAGGATTCTTCTCCATTTAGTGCACTTAATAAAAAAAAAAAGACGTTTGTGCTACACAACATAGTAACTCCTAATTTGATTTGTTTCTGAGTAAAAACTGTTAAGTTCCTATATTAAACTAACTTTCATTGCTTATCAGTGATATCCAAAAGGCGTCAGCCGGGTCTTTGGCCTCCATCTTCTCTGCCATGGCATTATGCCCGACCGAGCTGGTGAAATGTCGCTTGCAGGCCATGCACGAAATGGAAGCGACTGGCAAGATCGCAAGCTGCCAGAGGAGGTCAGTGTGATCAGAGAGAGACACTGGAATCAACAGAACATGTTTTACGGTTGAGTCGATGCACTTTTGACCGTGTTGTGTTGTGTGGTGTGACTTCAGCACAGTTTGGACTGTAGTGAACACAGTCTTGAAGACAAGTGGTCCCCTAGGCTTCTACCAAGGCCTGACTTCCACCATAGTCAGGGAGATACCAGGTTACTTCTGCTTCTTTGGGGCCTATGAACTGTCTCGGTCCACATTTGCAAAGTACATGGGCACAGAGAAAGACGGCATAGGTTTGTAATATTATTTTTCCTTTATTTTTAACCAGGCATTTTGAGCTATATGATGAATGAGACGTTTTTGTGATCTCCCTCAGGTATTCTACCCCTCATGTTCAGCGGTGGATTTGGGGGAGCTTGTCTTTGGTTGGTGGTGTATCCCATAGACTGTGTGAAGTCCAGGATCCAGGTGTACTCCTTAGCTGGGAGGCAAGAGGGCTTCATGAAAACTTTCCTGGGTGTGATACGTACTGAAGGTAATTATATAATTAAGGTTTACATTCTGTGCATTAAATTATTCTATTACAACTAGAAAGGTGGGAACATAATTTACCAGTATGTCAGTAAATCGTATAACTTCATTAATTAATAATAATAGTAATCAGTAACACACAAATATTAGAACGTCAGTACAATCAGTGGTGTTGAACATAAAAATAGCAAAGCGTACTGAGATATTAAATACTGTGTAGTAATTCTCATGTGAACAAGCAAAAATCCAAAACAAAAGGGTTAAATACTCACAGCTGAACATTGGCAGACATTTGTAATAGCTGAAATAATGAAAACATTTTAAATGGCAGTCAAAATTCCACGAGTGAAAGAAGTTGAAATGGGGGTTAAAATAGGGGTTTCTGCAATGTGCTAAAAATACATTTGTGAAAGTGTTTAAAGGATCAATCGGGAAGTTTCATAAAGCAGTGAAACAGTTTAGTGAAAAGTTACATTTGTATGGATTAGAACAATTAGTTTGATATAATTGCGCCCCTTATCTCTGTCTGCAGGCCCAATATTCAAGAGCTACAGTTGCATGTCAAATGTCACATCGTCGTCTGGCATAATGATGCGACGTGCTTAAGAATCAGTGCCCAATCTGTGATAGTACATAATCTGGTTTAGCTGCTATATAAGGGAGAACATCGAAAAACAAAAGCAACACAACTCTTTTTGCGTATATGATCCTTGGTACACAATTTACCATACCAAGATGGTGTTATAATAAACCTCTGAATGTTTATGCACTATGCAAAATGCAAAGTTGTTGGTATGACTACTTAAGAGTGGGAACACATCGTGTCCCCAAGTGGGCCAAGTTGGGCACCTGACTTATCTGTGGGGAATGACCTGTTTGACTCTATCTTATCCCACAGGGTTCGCTGCTCTGTACTCTGGCCTGACTCCTACCATGATACGCACCTTCCCTGCCAACGGAGCCCTCTTCTTGGCTTATGAGTTCAGTCGCAAGTTCATGATGGAGAAAGTTGGTGCCTAGCGTTTCCAACAAAAAGCAGGTATTCTGACTTGTCTTTATGCTGATTTCAGTATTTTTAAAATGACATGACTGGATATTTTATGGAGCCTTAATATGTGGTGCAATCTGACTTAACAAGTGGATAGGTGTATTGGTGATTATTTCGCGTATATTTTAAACTACATAAGCACAGTGTTTCTATACTGTGCTAGTCACAGTCGTTAAAAATAGTTACCATACAGCATTTTCCACTTTTTATTTAAATTCAAGTAAGTCTTGAAAAACTACTTTCTGCAGCGCTCCTTAATGTCTCTGCTGCAGTGGAATAAATAGATCGCAATCATTGTATGAATTTAGGTCAATGATGATTTGTTTATTCAAAAATAATAAAATACGTTTCTGTTTAACTACTAGAATACAATTGTAAATGATACATTTTTGAGTAAGTCACATGTCAGTTACTGTATTTATAGCGTCACATAACTGTCCTTTCCTAAGTATTCAGGCTGTTTTTACGTGACTAACTACTGTGTGTAAGTTGCTATTTATTACACAGCTATATTTTTGATACATGAATTCATTCATGAATTTATTTCTCTTTCTGTAATTTCTCTGTCTGGGTATTTTCCCATCTCCTGTCTTTTATTTAAAAAAAATAATAATAATAATGTATTTTCAAGTTTACACAATTTTGGAAAACATGAGCATGATCCAAAGCCTGCTTGTTCCTGCCCTACTTCTCATATTTCAGGACACATTTGCAACCCATTGTTTATTCATAACCTGTACGCAACAGGTGTCACACTCCTGGGAATGCACAGGAGCTGAGTCACAAGCTTTCCAATGCAAGAGACATCAATCAATCAATGTTTATTTGTAATGCCCATATTCACAAAAAACAATTTGCCTCACGAGGCTTTACAATCTGTACAGCTTGTATGAGGCTGGTTAGCCACCACAGTTCATGTTACCTCTTGGCACCAATAGGGTGCATCCAAGAGGCACACACCAAGTGTGTGTCTCTGGCTCATGGGAAGAAATGTGATGAGGGATGTGGACAAACCACACCCCACAGGGAGCAGACACGGGTAAACAAGTGCAACTCTACTTCACTCGCTCCATCACACGGACATCATAACCACTAATGATCTCAACAACGTCCAGCACCGCAGAGATGGTTACACAAGGTAAACTTCAGATCAGCACCGTGGAGAACATCGAGGGTAAATACTCTTTATGATCTTTTTATAAGTGAATTTCACGCTTAACTGTCACTAGTCAACCTGCTCACCATGGACACCATGGACATTATTCATATGATGAATGCTATGATGCATATAGGAACGAATGGGTGGGATTATTTCTACATATCCAAGACAAATCAGACATGGTATTCCGAAATGAACATTTTAAACTATAAACTGATTTTATTCTAACATTAGGTCAGTAGCTTTACATAATGCTCTGCGACTCAAGATTGAAGTGGTGTGACTTCCCTTAGAGATTAATTATACATGTGGATCTACAACTGCCTGATTACACGTTTGTTTTATGTAACCTTTAGTAAAAGGTGCTGTCCCACAGGATTGGATTACTGCTTAATTGTGTGACTATGAAAAAACAACAAACTTGAGTCAGTGTGTTGCACTGTGTGAGAAAACGCAATGTGCTGTGCCTCTGTACAAGCTTTGAGAGTGTTCTTCCCAGATAAAAGCTCAGGGAGTCTGGGGTGTTTCGGCTGGCTGTTGGTCATCATATCCCTTATCTTTGTAGTGGCCACCTTCCCTGTCACATTATTTATGTGTGTAAAGGTAAGCGTATTTTCATTGGTGTATACTGCTGTTTAACATCAGATCAATGTATTTCAAAATCCTACCAAATTTCCTCCATGTATTGTCAGGTCAGGAACTACATCTAAATGCACCAGTCTGGCTTTCAAACATATTTTTGAGTAAAGCACTATTGTTATTTTGAAATGCCATTGTGCTATTCATGAAGGTGACTCACAGGACTAGGATCATTTAGTCAACTGTATCTGTGACACTACTAAAAAGGAATCCCTGTGTTTTTGTTGGTTAGTAGCTCTTCCAAGCCAAACATACGTTAAGGAACTTACATTAAACAACTGTGTACAAGCATCATTCAAGTTACTGAGGAAAATTGTCAATCCCACGGACACAGCATTGTGTGATTTAGAAAAACAAAATATTGTATATTAATATAGACATTTTGGACCGACTTCTACACCAAATGTCTTTAAGGAAGGTTAACTTTCAGCCTGTTTAGTTCTATTTAGTGGAGGAGATTTTAAAAGTGTATAATAAAACATGCAGACGTTATAAGCTATGGCTACACTCTTAGGAGAAATAACATTTTGACAACCATTTGAAAATGGACAACAATGAGTGGTTTATACTTTCATGAAAGTGGCCAGCAGTGTCAGCAAACATCGGTCCAATCTTGACAGTAAGGAAATAGCATTTAGTTCTCTTTCACACGTTCTTGTCTTTGGTCTGTTTTTGTTCTTTGTATGACTGGTTTCTTTTGCATCCAGATCGTGAAGGAGTATGAGCGAGCTGTCATTTTTAGACTCGGCCGGATATCGGATAGGAAACCTAAAGGGCCAGGTATGTTTATTTTCATTCTATGTTTTACATACTGTGTATGCCTCTACACTGTGGGGAAAAAAAGTTGTGTACCTGCTGAAAAAAAAACAACAATTAGAGCGTTAGCTACAATTCTCTCAGATGAAGCTTGATTAAAGCTGCCCATTCAATCCACCCTAGTTTACTTGCTTAGCAATAATTGTGCTTTTTCAGCCCACAGATATTCTATAATTGAGCTAATTTAAATAAATATATATATATTATTTTAATTTTTCCCTAGCTCTGCTAGAGGCCTGCTGCCTCCCATATGCTCTGAATAGTTTGCCAAAACAAAACATTGTGAATGATGAATACTTGATGAATGATGAATAGTATTTGTTTTTCTTTCCAGGAATATTCTTTGTGTTGCCCTGCACTGATAACTTTGTGAAAGTCGATCTGAGAACTGTGTCCTTTGACATCCCTCCACAAGAGGTATTATTCTTTTAGCATTTGCTTTTTTATCATTAAATGTTGAAACACCTTTCTGAAAATCCCCAAATCAAAGTTCCTGTCACTGAGAAGAAAAGGCTGTCATCTTCCTGGATGATCAAAACAGTATCAGCATCATAACTGCAACTTTTTCCTCTGACAGATCCTTACCAAAGACTCAGTGACAGTGTCCGTGGACGGCGTGGTGTATTTCCGCATAAACTGCCCTATCTCATCTGTGGCAAATGTGTCCAATGCACACTCATCTACACGCCTGCTTGCTCAAACCACCCTGAGGAATGTACTCGGTACCAAAAACCTTGCAGAACTGTTGTCTGACAGAGAGGGCATATCTCACAGTATGCAGGTAAGGATAAATGTGACATGTTAAGATTTTGCTGGAAAACAAGTGAGCTGTGGAAATATTCAATGAAATGACTATAAAATGTTCTTTTTTTCTTAATATTAAATGAATTCATGCTCAGGGCCACTGGTTAAATTCCTTGTGACTTTGTGAGAGCAGCGCCACATTGTGGGAGAGTAAAGTTATTACTTACTTGCCCTTGTTTGGTATTCCAAGCATGTGCAAAAAAAACCCAACAGAATAGCAAGTGAGATACAGAGCTCCAACTCTAACCTGTCATTTAACAGCTGCATTAAGTACTGGCCAATACAGATGCACAATCACAAACAAACACTGACATGATTTTCCTATGGGTAGGTATAGTGCAATTGTTATGGCCTCAGTGGCTGCAATATGATGGATCATTTCTAACGAAAGAAAAGAACAAATTATATTTGGATTTTAATTGTCCCTGTTGTGATTTTTTTTATCAGTTTTTTTTAACCATGGATTTTATTTTTGATTGTTTGCAATTCCGTTACAGTACAATATGACGCAGACCAAACATACATTATCGCAGCAGAATTCTTGCTCCTGGAGGAGGATGATGCATTAAAAAAAATCATCAAAATCGTTTTTTCCAAACCAAATTTTTTCCAAAAAACGTCATAGTACACTATGTCGCCCATAAATGTGACCAAACCACTCATAGTTTAGTAAAGGCGTTGGACTACGTTGTGTAAAACTAGTGTAACGCAGTGAGTGATTGGGGGGGAGAGAGCAGCTGGGGACATAGATCAGAGTGAGTGGCTGCACCTGTGTTCAGACAGCGGGCTGCAGGAGGTAAGGCAGCATGTTAACAGGGTAGACTGTCGGAGGCGAGGACAGGAAGTCAGGTTTCAGAGAAGCCAGTGCCGGCAGAGTTGGGGAATAACGGGGATTAGTAGTGCGGGCCCGGTCCTCCTTTTGTGAAGAGGTGTGTGTTGGAAGCCCCGACCCCGCATGAAAGTTAAGTCTGTTTAACTTCTAACTACTAATGTTTGTTATTTTTGGGTGTGTTACTTTCCAGGCTGCGCATGCCCGTATTGTTGCCCGGATTTTGTATTGTGTGACACTGGTTTGGTGTGAGCAATTTCCTTTGCTTACGGGGTGCATTTACATAATTAATGACCCTGATTGCCCGTTTCTCCTGCGAGATGCTGCTTTGCAGCCGCATAAATTTAATATAACTAAAAAGCAGAATTAACTTATAATCTGCCCTTTTTTTCAGCTTAATGCCTTATTTAACCAGATAATATTTATATTCAGTTAAGGTTAATACATTAGCACTAGTCACCATGGGGCTCCATAAAGATTGTATTAGCTGTACATTTTGCATCAATAACAATTGCATTGATGTAGATTTGAAAATATTATAATATTTAATATATAATTGTTACAGAAAAAGGTTTTATGTATTCATAAACTATGACCATGTCTTGGGTCAAAGGTAAAAAACGTGTACAAATAACTATACCCAAGTGAATTTTTCATAAAATATTCATGGTATAAAAATATCATTGTACAGTATGTCATCCAAAATGTAACCAAAACCGTCAGAAATGTGAAAATATATCAAAAAGTAATACTGAAGGATGTCGTCCACAATTTGAAAAAAACCTCAAAGTATAGTATGTCGTCCAAAAATGTCAAAAAGTAAATATTTAAAAATTTTAAAAAGTGCCTAGAAATGTCAATAATGCTTAAATAATGTAGAGGTGAAAAAAATCTGAATCAAGTGGAAAAACGTCACAGTATAATATGTCATGCAAAACTTGATTTAAAAACGATATAGAATAGTATGTTGTCCAAAAAGTAAACCATTTTACAAAGGCAAACAGTCAAACATTTCAAAGCTGTTGAAACTCGCACAGTAATATTGGCAGGGCCTAAAAATAGGGTGGGTTTGAAAATAAAGTGGAAAAACGGAAAATATCATAGTATAGCATGTTGTCAAAAATGTGCCCCTATAGCCTTATATCGGCCAAAAAATAAAAAAAATCGAACAGTAACATCTGCAGGGCCTAAAAATAGGGTAGATGCTAAATTGTGAAAATGTTGTAATAAAGCATGTTGTTAAAATTTTTTAAAAAATGACAAAAAACGCCTTACTATAGCCTTATGTCGGCGAAAAAAGTCAAAAATTTCAAAACACTTGAAACTCACACAGTAACATCGGCAGGCCTTTAAATAAGGTAGATGCGTGAAAACTGAGAAAAAATTGTCAAAAACGCCTTATTATAGCTTTATGTCGGCCGAATAGTAAATCAAGTTAAAACACTCAAGCTCACACAGTAACATCGGCAGGGCCTAAAAATAGGGTAGATGCGAAAATAAAGTGAAAAATGTCAAGTCATAGTATAGCGTGTCTTCAAAAATTTAAAAATGTGACCAAAGAACGCCTTACTATAGCCTTACATCTGCCAAAAAGTCAAACATTTCAAAACACTCAAAACACGCACAGTAACATTGTCAGTGCTTAAAAATAGGGGAGATGCGAAAAAAAACTGAAAACGTCATAGTATAGCATGTTGTCAAATATGGAAAAATTTGACCAAAATGCCTTACTATAGCCTTATGTCGGCAAAAAAGTAAAAACAAATCCAAATACTTGAAACTTGCACAGTAACATTGGCAGGGCCTAAAAATAGGGTACATGCGAAAATAAAGTGAAAAATGTGAAAACATCATTGTATAGAATGTTGTCAAAAATGTGATCAAAAGAGCCTTACTATAGCCTTATGTTGGCAAAAAAGTCAAATGTTTCAAACATTGGAAATGTGCACAGTAACATGGGCAGGGCCTAAAAATAGGGTTAATTGCAAAAAATAAAGAGAAAAAAGGGAAAACGTCGTAGTATAGCATGTTGTTAAACATTTTAAAAATTGACAAAAAACGCCTTACTATAGCCTTATGTCGGCCGAAAAGTAAATCAAGTTAAAACACTCAAGCTCACACAGTAACATTGGCAGGGCCTAAAAATAGGGTAAATAGTCATATCTATTATAGTCAAAAAAATAAAGAGAAAAAAGGGAAAACGTCATAGTATAGCATGTCGTCAAATATGGAGAAATTTGACCAAAAACGCCTTACTATAGCCTTATGTCGGCAAGAAAAGTCAAACATTTCAAAACACTTGAAACTCGCACGGTAACATTGTCGGGGCCTAAAAATAGGGGAGATGCAAAAATAATTTAAAAAATGTGAAAACGTCGTAGTATAGCATGTCGTCAAAAATGGAAAAAAAATTACCAAAGATTGCCTTCAAAATACTTGAAACTTGCACAGTAAAATTGGCAGGGCCTAAAAATTGAAGAGATGCGAAATTAAAGTGAAAATGTCATAGTATAGCATGTCGTCAAAAATGAAAAAATGTTACCAAAAAAGCTTTATTATAGCCTTATGTTGGCAAAAAAGTCAAAAATTTCAAAACACTCAAAACTCGTGCAGGAGCATCAGCAGGGCCTAAAAATAGAGTAGATGCAAAAATAAGGTGAAAAAAGTGAAAACATCATAGTATAGCATGTTGTTAAAAATTGACAAAAAACGGCTTACTATAGCCTTATGTCGGCCAAAAAGTCAAACATTTTAAAATAATAAAAAATCACACAGTAACATCTGCAGGGCCTAAAAATAGGGTAGATGCGAAAATAGAGTGAAAAATGTGAAAACGTCATAGAATAGCATGTCGTCAAAAATGGTAACATTTGACCAAAACACGCCTTACTATAGCCTGATGTTGGCAGAAAATGTAAAACACTTGAAACTCGCACAGTAACATTGGCAGGGCCTAAAAGTGAAAAAATCAGAATAGCATGTTGTCCAAAATTTGACAGAAACGCTGTCGTATAGGTAATCGTCCAAAAATGTCAATCAAGTCAACATTTTTAAATCAGTTCAATATGTGCATAGCACGGACGCTTAAAAATATGGCAGAGGTGAAAAAAATCTGAAAAAAAGGGAAAAACGTCTTCGTGTCTTCCAAAATAAAATAAAAAATGTCATAGTATGGTATGTTGTATGGTATCAAAACGTCAAACATTTTAAAACACTTCAAAAGATTTCATAGGAATGTCAGGAATCCCTCAGAATATTGTATAGTTGGAAAAAAAAAAGTGAACGCATAATATAGCATGTTGTCCAAAATTTGACAGAAAAGTCAAGCTTTTTTGAAGGATTCAGCAACTATTTTGGATTCATCGCTCAGTTTTTAAATACTGTTGTGTTCCATTTGTGTTGGTGAATGATACAAATCAAGTCTTCATTTGAAAAGAAAGGTTTATTGTTTCATAAATAATCAGATATAATAAAGATACAAGATGCAATCAATAGTATACATATATTAAAAAAGGTCAAATTAAACTGAAATGCTTTGTGTGCTGGTACATACAGAGAGATGGACAATATCAACTTAACCATAACTACATTCTGACTTGCATTTTACTTAAACTGTAAACAAAGATTATACACTAACTATATATCCTTGAATCTTTTAAGCATTACACAAATTCCTCACAAGCCATCGCATTGGGGAAACTGCAATAACCAGGCTCTCGGAGTTCCTGAATTCCTGTTGGTTAAACGTAGACGCATAAGTGATGTCATCTGGGGGAAGGAGATCTGTGAAATGAACCATACACAGAACCAATCAAAACTCGTACAGACTTTGTTTAGCTTGAGATATTCTCATATTAAGGTTGTTAGTGCTTCTGTCTCAAGGAACTCTGGATCAGATTGGGGAACATTTTAGAGTAAATACGCGACTGAGAGGCTTTCAGTGTGCAGGCTTCCATAGGGGGTTAGTAGGATTATTCACATATTTTATTGGAAAACTTTTGACAAGTGGTGCAGTAACAAAGTGAGATCAATATCAGGCAATAATGATGTTGCTTTAGCTGAAGCCTGAGAAAATTTACCAAGAAATCTGTCTTCTCTTCTACACAACTATTAGTCAGAGTCAATTCTGAGGTGTGTATGATTTAGAAATAATTAAGTCGTAGGAAATGTCTGACCGTCACAATCCTAACAACTAAATTATTACACATGTGCTAGTGATTTAAGAAGGACTTACCGATTATTTTCCTCATGGCTCCACATGGAAGATCCCATACCTTTTCTGAAGAAGCAGCACACTGACTCCCTGACGAAGACTAATAAAAATAATTAAATACATGCAAATATTGACCTCCATTACTTTTTCAACTCTTGTCTGTCATTCTTGCATCTAATAACCAGGGGTACGCATGCACAGCAAACGTCACCATACCATACCTGATAGTTCGGGGTGGACAACTACCTGTTTGATCCACCCTCCACACACACTGGGGCATCGGGCGCACTTATTGAAACCACATTACATGTGGAGTGAGTACCAAAGCACTGTCTCCCGGTACTCATAACAGTAAAAAAAAAAAAAAAAACGTATGTGCACTCCTGCTAAAAAAAAAAAGTAAATGATCACGTATGGAACAGATCTGGCCCTCTACCCTAGATCTATCCACATATCACAATACATGATTGAATAATGACTCAACTCACTTGACTACATACAACAGCCATTGTTGATGGAAGTCGTCAGACGTAATGCCTCCTTGAGACAATCTGTGGAAACAGCCATATACTCAATTACTTTTTCAAGTGTCAACCACTCAAACAAAGTGAAAACAAACAGGCACTTTAAAATTAGCGATCCTGGAAAATTACCAAGTATGTTACCATCATTTTTCAAAACAATCGAAATATAAAAAGTAATAAAGTAATTAAAAAAATAAAACTGACAGAAAGATGTTTTTTTTTTTACTACAACAGCAACTTTCCTCATACACAGGTGTTAGTGATTTAAGGACTTACCAATTGCATGGCTCCACACGGAAGATCAGATGTCTTTTCCAAAGAAAACAGTTGACAGAATTCCTGAGGAAAAAGCAGAAAATCAATGAACTACATACAAATATAAACTATAATTACTTTCTACAATCTTGCCAAATCATTCAAGAGCATCTCTCGTACCCTCCTCTAGAACTATCAAGCACAGAGTCAAACATCACTGACAGAAGTACCATCAAACATTACAAGATCAAATCAGAAAAAACATTAATTACCATACATATCCTGTCCTTAAGTCTTGCCTAAGTATAATGATTCAACTCGCCCGGTTACGTAAAAGATGTTGATTTAAGTCATCGGACATAATGCCTGCTAGACAATCTGTGGAAAAGGCCATACACTCGATTCATTTGGCAGACCAACGTAATATCAAACAGGCACTTAAAAAGGTGTGATCCTGAATAGGCTCTACGCACGTCACATATAAAAATGTGTTAGGGAGTTTTTTCTTCGTAGCTCCACCCAGAAGGACCAATCCCTGACAAGGAAGGAGAAAAATTATTACTGCAACAGTTGCACTTTTCTGTCTTACAGGACCTACATTAAATGATGTGTCCATCACTTTGAGAACAATACTGCAATTGAACATCAGCTGTTCATATATAGTGAAAAAGAAATACGTCACCTACTCTCGTAACAGCCAATGGTTTGTTACAAAGCCTTTTTTACACTACATTTGAAACGACAAAAGAGCCATGTTCATTTGAGTCACAGAGACAAAACAGACTACTATAGAGGATGATGTCCCCTTAAATCAACAAATGTGTAGCATATGCTGAAGCCCAACAACTTTACGTTTAATCCTTGGATAGTGATTTAAGAGGGAGTTGCCACTTGTTTCGTTCATGAAAGATCAAATATCATGTCCAGAGAAAACAGTGCAACCCATCCGTGATGAAGAAGCAAAAAATGAATTAAGTACATGTAAAAATTCATGTTTTTGTGATCTATTAACACAAATGACCATGTAGGGAGGAGTCACGCTGGTAGAAACAAAGACATCAATATTATCCACTTAACCATTACTTCTTTCAGACTCGCATTTTACTTCAACTGTAAACAAGGATTGAAACATCTATTCTATATATTCTTGACACTTTTTAGCATTACATAAATTCCTCACCTGTTATGACTCAGAGGAAACCGCGTTAATCAGGCTCGCTGAATTCCTGTTGGTTAAACATAAACACATAATTGCAATGACAATTTTTTGTACACAGAGGATGATGGTTCGACTGAACTCACTGCCTACAAAGATATCATCTGGGTAGACGAAATCTGTGAAAAGAACCATACATAGAAACAATCAATACATTTCCACTGCCTTCAATGGGAAATTAAATCTTCATTGTACAGACTTTGGGTAGCTTCAGATATGTATTATTTCTAAAAAATGTCGTACTATAGTACGTCGTCCAGAATTTGACAAAAAACATCATAGTATATGGTATGTTGCAAAAAATTTCAAAAAACATAAAAAATGTGAAAAAATACATAGTAGTAGGTTGATTGTTACCCTTAAATAGCATCACACACCTTTGAGAGTAGCAATCCATTAAATGGCATATTCTTTAGGGAATGACAAAAAATTCAGAATACCTCAATAAACGACTGCCAGAATTGAATAAGTGCATTACACATCAAATTATATTTTTAAACCAATTTCAGAAAAAAAAAAAGTTAAATGTATAACAGACCTTATCTCAAGGCACTTTAAAGCAGATTCATGAAGAGAAAACTAACAGATCCCACAACGAGAATGCGTAAAAACTCACTTTTAACCCAAGTAACCTCCATGAGGAACCAGGGTCACAGTGGAATCATTTTGAAAAATCAATACTATAATTGGACCAGAGCAAAACAATAAGAAAGAAAATGGAATTTGTGTACAATTTCCATATGGAGTCCCGGTTACAAAGACGTTTCTTGATTCAGTGGATTTTAAGGATCACATTACATGGTTACATCGTTTTTTTTAAAGAACCGATGGAGTTTTTTTTTTCCAATTTTGATATTTCTAAGCAAAAATATTTTTTCCTCTTTTCCCATCCACCTCATTCTTGATTTCAAAAGATGCCCTAATGCCGTTTGGCTATAGACATCATCATCCAATTTATTCTGGCATTCACTAAGCTGCAGCAACTCCTCCTCAGAGAGACTCCTCTCAGACCTTTTCAAAAAGATGATTTTTTCTTCTTTAGCTAGGTTGCTGCCATAGGACTTACTTCAACAAGACCTATAGGATGGAAACCAAATCAATCTAAAATCAATGTTTGATATAACATGAATCCGCGAGAATTAAAAATTAATCGGAGTACTTGCATAAGCGGAACTGTGTTTGATTGATCTTTGTTTGTTGTGATTGTGCTCACCGCCGGCCAGAGCTGCGGTCTTCTTTCCCGTCAGGGATGTAAACCACATGTGGTTATCTTTCAGGAAACAGCATCACTCCCTTCCAGTGGACATTTTGGGCATATGCCATGAGAACTAGACAAAATAAAAATACAAAACATAAAAAGAGACTACAGCATTACAGAACACTCTCATAGAGAACCCTTCTAAAAATAAATATCTCACTCATGAAATATAGCTTGCATACAGTCAATAAATACAGTGGGCCGTTGCCCTGTTATCACAAGAAGTCAGTTCACATATCTAACTAATATAATTGAAATATACAATAACTAGTTAAATTGCATACCTGACTCCTAACCTACCAAAGAAAGCATTTTAAAATGGGGCAAAAAAAATGAATGGCTCTCAACCAGAGCATCTGATCCTGTTCAAACCAGCTGTTATATCGGATGTATAAGTGCAAATGCTGCCTGATTCAGTTATTAGTAGACTAAAGTTATCCCTTGGACTCAAGTCAGCATAGTCACCTACAGTTTCATGTATATATTTCAGTAGTAAGGCTGGCTACACACTAGACGCTTTTACAATCTTAATCGATTATATAACGTTGGGGCCTACAGACATAAGTACCATTTCAACCAATTGTAACATTAACACTAGACAATTCGGCCAGAGCGCAAGACCACACACCTGCCGTTTGTAGGAATCAGGATCTCACAGAAACGCGCGTGATCGATCGTGATGGCCGACGTGGTCTGCTTTGCAGCGAAAACAAATGCTATCTTGGTGAAATCCTGGCAAAAGACGTTAATGGCGCGTTTTCCACTCAGCTCCGGGCGCAGCTGTGTTTCTGCTCGCCATGATATGCGCGGTAAAAGTACGTAGCATCCGGTTGGTGACACCTGCTCGCTGATTGGCTATTACCGGTAACCGTCGGCCAAATCTGGAATCGTAAATATGAATTTGTAAATATCAAACATAATTGGCATTTACGATTCGAGGAAAGCTCCGACTCCATCAGGAGCAGTAAAATAATATTATTGACACCACGCAATTAAGGATTTTTGGATATTTTTGGACAAATAATCGGTTGTGACTAGCTTTGGATAGACTCACTTCTTACCTGGAGACCTGTCTTTAGTTTAGGTCAGACGTGGAACGAAATCCTTTTTCTCAGCAGCAGCAGCAGCAGCAGCAGCCACAATGATGAATAATCTTTTTGGAGACTGCTTGATGTCCATAGCTTACATTGTATGTACATGTTTTTCCAATCAAATCGCCGAAGTATATCCGGTTTCATTTGCGAACGTAATCATGGCCAAATAAGATCTATTGAGTAATGAAAGGCTAAACGGTTATTCAAAAGTTTTTCAAAATTCCTCTGCAGGAGTCTCTGGATGAAGCCACTGATCCGTGGGGTATTAAGGTGGAGCGTGTGGAGATCAAGGATGTGAAGTTGCCTCAGCAGCTACAGAGAGCCATGGCAGCAGAGGCGGAGGCCAGCCGGGAGGCCAGAGCCAAGGTGAGGGCAGGGGAGGGTTTCATTTCCTCCTCATACCTTCAGATCAAGACACATCTATAATGCTGAGAATAGAATTAGTAGTTGACGTTCTGTGTTTCAGCAAATCTCAGCAGAGGGAGAGATGAAGGCCGCTCGAGCTCTAAAAGAAGCATCCCTGGTGATCGCAGAGGCCCCCTCTGCTCTGCAGCTGCGCTACCTGCAGACGCTCAACAGCATCGCAGCAGAGAAGAACTCAACCATCATCTTCCCTCTGCCCATAGACATGATGCAGCCGTTTATGCAGAGGAAATGAAAGATCTCATAGCTAGCGAGTCTTATAACTGCTATAAATTGCCCTGTTATTTATATTATTATGACTGTTCTAATATTCAGTGGCGTGCGTCTCATTTTCATGTGGTCCAAGAGTGTGCCACTGAAGACTGCCCTTCATTATCACTTCTTTAACAGTGATTTTCTTTTTCTATTTTTACTAGGACAAAAATGAGATTTGTTTCTTGATTGCTTTTAAAAGCTATATTCACTCCAAATATTTTTTTTCTGTACTCTTATTTGATTTAATACTAGTACAAAGTGCAACATATACAGTGGAGATGTTAGTGTTCACAATATTTTAACCAGCTAAGCTACATTGGCAGCTCTGGAGGAGGACAAATGAATGAATGAAATGCGCAATATACGTACAAAACAAATACACAACAACCTTATAAAGACATGCTTTCATATAAACTTATCCAGAGCATGAATTTGACAAAAACTGAGCAATACAATCGTTACAGCAAAAGTCCTGTAAACAAAAAAAACATAGGTTGTGACATTCACATGAGATGTCCACCTTCTCTGACTCTGGATGTAAACTGTAAACAAAACCCCTTATTTGTTTTGCATTGAACAAACAATCAGTAGATGAGAAAATTATGTCCATAGGACACAGAGGCAATCAGTGCAATCGGAGTACCTGATGGAAAGAAATATAATTTACACTACAAATCCTACCAACGACTTATCCATTTCCATATTTTATGACTGAGGAGCTGATTATTAAATCATATAGTACAGCAAAATGTTTTCATTTCTTCCAGCTGTATTTTTCATATTTGCTGAAATCACTACTCTCAAAATATTGAAACATTCTTCACATCCAAATACTGCAAAACAGTAGCAAAAAAAAGATCTAAACAATGTATGGCTATGTAAACATGAGCATACGTTCATGTACTGTATATAGCAGTTGCTTCCCTTTGATGATTCATATTTGTCAACACCTGAGATCATTTTTAACACTGGGAAATGAGGTAAGCTTTAGTAAATATAGGATTTTTGTGGATGTGTAACATGAATTTGAAAAAGTCAATTGGAGGTACACATGGAAGATGAAGGGCTGGAGGGGAACAAGAAAATTTAGGTCAAACAGTACTAATGTGAAAAATGAACAGATAAAAGATTTGCATGTGTTTAGGTCGATACTTTTTGCAAATTTTGCACCATTTATAGTTGATTTTGTAGGCAGTCAACTCCATTCATACGACAGTGGAACATGATGAACTACTGTTTCTCACGAGTTCCTCTTTGATGGTCTTTACAAAAAAACATTTTCTTTAGTAGAAAATAGTTCCATTTTGTTATGCCAACTAACGGTGAGGGGCATCAGCTTAGAAATAAATATGGGTTCAATCTAAAATATTTCATAGAGTGATCATTTTTCTTTCGTCTGATTTTAATAAATCCTGCTCTGTTATTAGAGGTGTTGTTTTGCCCCTTCACACCTTACTACTCCATTCAATCACACTGTTGGTAATGACAAAATAAAGTTAATTATAACTTGAAGACAGAACATGCGTCAAAGACAGCAATACAGTTTTTACACATTATAATCAAAAACACAGGTACATTGTTTCGGCAGTTCTAAGGACTGATGAGTCGTTTTGTTCATACATTTCAGATATTAAGTCGTAGAATGAGGCTGGATGGCTAGGTGGTCATTCATAAAATGCTGTTATAGGAAACTGTTAACATTCCCCACAGAGACACGTTAAGTTTCTTTGAGTGTTTCTTACTGTAGGTAGTTTTTTGGGATCTTCAAAGTGTTGCCTTTGCTGTTGCTGGTGGGAGAGAGTGGACAGCAAAGGCCGCTTCTTGTGGTAATTGTTGCACTGCCGATGTTTGTTGCTTCTCATACGTCCATCATCCTGAGCACCGGATGGAAAGGGGGAGATGGAGGTGGAGTAACATGGAAATGAGGCACTGTGACTCTGTTCCTGTTCTCTGATTTCTACATTGTTCAAATATTTTATCTGCTGCAGTATCGCAGGGAGGTGAGCTCCTGTGGCATAGAAAAAGAGCAGGGCAGACAATTCCCTTTAGTTCAATAAGAGGCGCCATCATTAATACAATTATTTAGGTCGGAGATTCAAATTCCTGGGGGTTTGTCTCTGGAAGTCCATCACTTAGGTGGGTGGCAATTTACAAGAACAATCTTACTTATGTCCATCTGGAACTGAAAAGAACATTCAGCAAAGAGGCTTGGAACAAAAAACTTCCAATGCCAGTTAAAAGAAAGATTTGACATAAGAGATTCAATACGGTCATTGATGGTATGAGTGTGGGCGGGCAGGGGAGCACGGCCCAGATGACGGTCGTCGATCGGGGGAGGAGCTGGGGGACATGCGAGGGCTGAGCTCGCCTGTCTGAAGACGCCACAGCAGTTCCTCGTTGTTCCGACTCAGCCGCTTCTTCTCGTTGCTCTCCTTCTCCACGTGCACCTGCAAGTTGGCATTCTCCTCAGAGAGTTGTCTGAGGAAGACACAAACACACACACACACATTATAAACCCCGGTCATCCCCCTTGGAACTAGGCCATGCTATACAATAAAGTATAATGTCACCATGTTTTTGTCATGTCATTCTTAATAAAAGGAACGTCGACTGATTTGGAATGTACACCGGTGAGCCCGTAAACTGACCTGGACACAGCGAGGTTCTTGTCTATTCGTTCCTTCAGGTCCTCGTTCTGCTGCTGCAAAACTTGCACTCTCTCCTCCAGGTATACATTCTTTTCAGCCTGCTCAAAAACACAGAGCAGAGGGCGCACAACATTAAATTCTTCAAACGATGAGTGAACGGGGAGGATCCGCTGAACGATGTGTGTTGGCGATGGAGACCTTTGTCCCGGCGTATACGATTGTCTGTTTTATGCTGTGGTTACCTCACGTGGGAATGTAAATGTAAAACCACATGTTTACTTTGTTGCAAAACAAAAGCAGACATTTGAAGCCTACTATTTTCTCCAGTTCTGAAATCTTCAGGTCCTGCTGATGAATTTGATGATTCTTCATCTCCAGAACTTCTTTCAGACTTTTCAGGTCCTCCTCGATGTGTTTATATGGTGCCAGAGCGTCCTAGCACACAGAGGCAGGCAACATTGGAGAGAGTCAAACATTGCCATATTCATTTTATCCCGTTACTTTTCCCCAGACAACAGACACAGCCGTTACCACTATTTGTTCGTCCGTGCTCTTGCGGAGAGCTTCCTCAAATCGCTTGGCTCGGTCTCTGAGGCTGCGATTCTGAAACGTCAGCGTGTCCACCTGATCCTGTTGGCAAGACAGATGGATGCCGTCACTAACCACAAAATCAATCTTTACTTAAATGAGGTACAATTGTACATTTGAAAGAGAACTATAAACCTGCAGTGACAGTCTGATCTTTTCAAAATCTTCTTCCAGAGACTTCCTCTGCTGCTCATGGGCCATCTTCAAATCTAACACAAGAAGTAGCATGTTGTTACCTCTCTCAATCTGTAGCACAGTGACCCAGTAGATGGACAGCAATGACAGTTGTTTTCGGTGTGTGGCTTACTCTTCACAGTCCTGGCATGCTCCTCCCGCAGAGTGGCCAGTGTGTCATTGTGAGCCGTCTCCATCTCCATCAGGGAGTCCTCGTGGTTCTCACTCAGCTCCTCCATCTGGGGCCAAGAGTAAGACTTTTAACTGTCGCTGTTTTACATACAGCAAACCACAACACTCATTTGTACACGTATAGGACAAAAACATAAACCACCATTTGGGGTGTCGATTCTGAAGAGACATGCTGCTGTGGAAATACTTTAAACCAGGTTTTAAATCCTTCAGAACCACATGATAACACGATACATCCCCCGTATCAGATCTTGACAAAGCGAGCGGCCCGTGTGAATCAAATCAAAATCACACACACACCTGCTCTTGCTGTTGGACCTGCAGCTCCTCCAGCTCGGTTCGCTGCTCTGCCTGCAGGCCCGCGGTCTCGGCCATGTGCCGCGCCTTCAGCCGCTCCTCCAGCGCTCCCAGCTCCCTCTGCTGCTGAGCCCGCAATCCCTGCAGCTCAGCCTCGAAACGACGCTCCAGTTCCTCCTTCTCCCGCTGCAGTTGCTCCCAGTGTGCGACACTGAAAGCTGGAGCACAGTACAGGGATGCAAGCTTGGGTCACTGGATTCATAATTGAGTCACACACTAACTAAAGAGAAAGCATTTTTTAACTAAAGAGCATTACTTTACCAGTGGTGAATTTCTATTTATATGAAAAGTATGCAGCTTTAATGATGTTTTCAAGTGTGAATTAACGCAATAGCAATATTTTATAGGGTCTGCTGCGTATGCTCTTTGTTGGTTTATTGTTTTTGTTTGTTATTTGCCACTTTTTTTGCTCTCTTGGTCCTCCCATCCATAATTGGAGTACACTTTATAATAGTTGATATGTTGTGAGCTGGGGGGACCCCCGCTCTCCATTTCTCTCTGTGTTGCCATATCTGTAATGTTGTATCCCACTTACCCACTTCATCCCTGATTCTGGCAAGCTCCCGGGACAGTTCCCTCTCTTTCACAATGGCACTCTCACTCTGAAATGCAAACACATAAAATCGTAAACACTTCTGAACTGCAGAAAGGGATTTGAGCTAGAGGAAGATGGAAAGCTGTTAATGAATGTAAGCTACAGCGGAGCCACACTGACAAGGGAATGGCTAATAGGTTTGAAATCCATTACGTGATACTGACATTTACATACATTTTATTTGCACCTTCCACCAAAAATGTACTATACTTTCAATCAAAACAGCTCAGCTTACTAGCTGTTTTGACTAGTCAGGTTGTGCAATTGGCACCAGTAACCTGCACTTTCCATTCCTCATTTTGTTGTTTATACTCAAGGACACACTGACATTATATTGGCTGAGTCAAAAATTCAGCAAATAAAAAGCTATCTGATTACTTAGACTAATACACTAGACTAAAGATAGACTAAAGGTCAAAGTCGCAGCTACAGCCTATTGCACCCAAGTCAATAAACAGCTGAGTGCTGCATGGAGGGGACAGACTATTGGATCAAAGAATAGATAAGGAATAGCCACAACATATATTTTTAAAATAGTTAGGGACAAAAGGCATAACTTTAGGGGAGCATTATAAGTTTATTGGAGTATATATCTAGTTTCCATGGTTCACAATAGCCCAGAAGAAACAGTACTGAAAAACCAAAAAGTTTTTATAATTTACGATATTTATAGTTTACTTTGGAAAAACATCTTCACACAGATCCACTGGGGACTCTTCAAGAAGACATGTCCTCTGAACAGCAGTAAGTTAAATGACTATTGATCACAAACTCATGCAGCAAGATGGCGATATGCACAACACTGCGCTGTTTATGACATACAGTGAAGGAAACACAGACAGAGAGGAGCAGGTGAAATATGTATGAGACAGTGTGCAGTAAAGTAAGTCACAGCAGTGATGATGTCACCCTTTAAGAGGTTTTCCTTGGAACATACAGTCATCAGGGAGAGAAAGCACTGACCTCATAGGGAATGAAGGATAGTCAGCGGCTTTTTCATTTCTTTTATTACTCCTGAGCTCCACCTCTGCTCCTACCCATCATTCCCCTCTCCCAAAACACCCCCCTTTTCTCATCTCCAGGGACTCATGTGTGACCTTCAATCTAATTTACAATTTCAGGCATCACCCACACACACATCATTCATTTCAGGGCTGCAGCTAACAAGTGATTCCATTATCAACTACATAGTTTTTTTTGTGATTCTTTTATTGAAGGCGAAATCTGTAACAGTAAAGAAAAAGTATAACATTTGATTTGTCTCAAAATATTCAACTAATAATGAACTCGCTAGAAACAGCTTAAGGAATACACATGTCTTTCTATAGCAAGGGTGATCTTTCTCCAGGAGACCCACATAATTAGTCCAGTTTCAGTGGGACCATAAAGTACTTCCAATGTGTAGCTGCTTTTTTGTTGAGAAAATTTGATTCCGACCCTAATGAGCCCTCTGGAAGCCGCATCGGCAACATGACGCTATACAGAAAACAGACCACGTGATTTGTTGTAGCTCAGACATCCAGCAACATGCATCCGAAGTGAAAGTTCTCCTGTTAACCCCATGCGATGCAATCACCATGAATTACGCTAAAGAACGCAGTGCACACACTCCAATAAAATAACAAGTGCAGGAGTACAGCAGAAACAGCATGTTATGTAATGGCCCTGCAAACTCTCGGAGAAAAGAAAGAGGGACAGTGCGACTGACGAGCCTGCTTTGACTCAGCATAAATCCAGCATTGATTTAGTCTCTCCTCTGTCTCTGGGAAACAGCAATACAAATACAGTATAAACCCATACACGCAAACACAAACCCACATGCACAACCACACACACAATTAAGAAGTCCTCTGTGCTGAAACAAGCCTTCTGCCTGCAAAATATACTGCCTTTACCGTTTGGTCCAGACAGTGCAGTGGGAGGAAATGGAGCCTCAGCAGCAATGGCCCAAACTAGGCTAGCCGACAGCAGCATCCCTGCGCCGGCAGTGACGGATGCGAGAGCCAGAAAAATGCAGAGCGAGAGAAAGAGGGAGGAGGGGGAACCAGCCGGAGGAAAGAGAGGGGAGGAGAGATGGAAAGACCACAGCCTTACCTTGTTTCCTGGTTTCGTGACTCACGTTTATCCCTGCTAGAACAAAGACAGCCGGCCCCAGCCCCGCTCTGCCGGCCCACCCCTTAAACCCCCGCCCTGTATCTCACAGGGATGGCAGGGAGGAACAACACACACACGCACACACATGCATGTGGTCTTTTGCATCTTTGAGAATAAAACAAAAGGAGCGGAGCAGATGAAGATGGGGGAGGGACATGATCAATGAGTGGGCTATTATCTGCTCTGTAAGTCAGCTCAGGGAGAAAAAGCAGGCATTTCACTACATATCAAACCCACATATGCTTGATGGAAAATGAACTATTCTAGCTAGATGTGACTAAAGGAATGATGTAACACTGTAGCTTTGGATGTAAAGTGTCTTGCTTTAAAACTATTGCTGACCAATAGAAGACTTAAATATATAAACATTTTAAATGTGGTGATGATCATGGAAAAAGAAATGAAAATACCTTTATCAATTTCTTTATGTCTTCAGTGTAATACATATTTTTTACTTCCTGAAACATAATTATTACATGCTTTCACTGCTTGCAAATGTCACACATAATAGCTAAATGTACAATATTATGAATCAGGACATTGTACTGAACAAAAATGTTAAGTAGGTTTAAGCTCACAGAAATTGTAATGCAATTTACTGCTATTTATTGACAATTGTGCTGAAAACCAATTCAGAGTAACACTTTTGACTCATATCCCTCCATGGTTGTTATTTGTAGGTATATCTGAGATGCATTTATTTCTGCCCTGAGCATCTGACAATCAGTCTCAGGGGAAAGCACAGCCAGGCCCAGTCAGGCAGTTTCTAATCTCATTAATCATCTCCCAGTGTAGAGCTGAAGCCATGGGTGGGGCTGAGAAAACGATGAAATGGAAGTACCAGGAAAGAGCAAGAAACATGGACTCATGCACTCAATCCACACTTGACAGGCAGAACACACTCACACAGTTGCAGCTTTTTCTACATCACGGGCTGTGTCATCTTTCACAAATGGCGTATACCACAGGGAGTTTACTCAAAAGATGCACTAACCAAGCCAGTCACAAGCATATGTTTATACTGTGCAGACACTCCAGTGTGTAAAATTGCCATAATGAATCGTATACCTTTGCCTAAACCGCTAGAAAAGCCACAGGCAATGCTGAGTTTCTCCCCACAAACAGTTATTTCCAACATATTCAAAAAGGAACGATAGCCTGGTGTTAAAGCAAGTAATTCGGCTTTGTAGACAAAGTAATGCTGACGACAAAAGGCACAAGCTACAGGTGTCCTGCCTGTGAAGACATTGCACTTTGTAGTTGCAAGTGTCTGTCTACTCAGTCAGTCATTCTTTTCATCTCCGTGTGACACATAAACCAACTTGCAGAGATAAAAACCTTGCTTATTAGGGAATATATATCTATATATAGATATATAGATATATATCTATATATATATAGATATATAGATATATCCATATATATCTATATATCACGATGCATTTTCAATTTAACAAGGCATAATGCTTTATGCATCCTTTTAGCCAAACAAAAATAATTAATTTTGGTGTGTGAATTTGGGCTCCAAAGGCCGTGTGCTTGTTACCCAGTGGAGGTCCCAGGGCTCTGATGTAGCCTACCTTGTGAGAGAAGTGCTGGGTAGTGATGCTGAAAACGTCCAGGCACAGCGAGGCCTTCTTTAACTGGGCCTGAAGGCTCGCTAGCTGGAGTGCCTGCTGCTCACAGCGCTCCCGAAGCTGCTGGATCAGGGCCCGGTCCAACTCCTGGGCCTTGTCTGCCCGGGCAGAACCACTGGCTGCTGTCGACCGCCCACGAACTGTAGAAAGATAAAATATAATCAAATATTTTCTCTAATATGAGACTTTATGAATTGGTTTTAAAGGTTCAAACAAACTCATGCACAGGTGGACCAATACATACATATTAACATTATCCTTTTCATAAGGATTACTCCTATAAACACTTTTTTAAACTTTGGAAGCTCAATAATGTGAAGACAAGATAAAAATAGTAATAATACTAATAATAATCACAAAGATCCACAATTATTTTGATAATTAATGAATTGTTCAAGTCATTTATGACGCAAACAATCCAGCTGTTGAAGAATGGGGTTGTCCGGCTATTGACTAGTTTCTAAACAAATTGAATATATAACGGTTCAAAAAATTGTATCCCATGATAGATACATATGCGTGCACAAATTAACTGCTGACCGGTTCAACCCTCAGTGGCTATTTCCTGTCCTTTGTTGAACAGTTCCTGCTCGGAGAAGAAGGAGTGCTGTGTGTTTGACACCTGAACTGGGACAGCACAGATCCTTCTGTCTGTCTGTCTGTCTGGTCTCGGAGAGAAAGACAAAATGCTGTGGTAATCTGACCCGGCAGGTTCTCCACTGTAGGAGCCATGCTACCATTACAGCTACTGTAGCCTGTTGATCTATGACAACAGGAGGTTGCCATAGATCTTCAAAAAATGGTGGCAAGATGCAGTAGCAGCTTAAGATTCTGCACTGTTGATTTCTATGACTGAGTGTGATACATGAGTTTACATTAGACACAAACACGCACACACACAGATTGTGTTTCGGATGTACAGTATGTAAGACTCACCTGGGGATTGAGGCTTCGGTGGAACCACTGCTAACCTTTTAGGGGAGGACTTTGGTGGCATCAGAGCCTCCGTTTCCTTCGGCATTTCTCTCCTAGAGGCTGTGCAGTAAAGAAACGTTTGTATGCAGAAATCTAAAATAATAATAAAATGATATAAAGACATTTTGTTTGTCTCATAAATATAGTTTTCAAAATACATTATCTCTTAATACAAAAGTAGGTATGAACAGGTTTAAAGTACTGCATCAGTTATTGTATATACTGTAGTTCAATTTTATTAATATGTATACTTTTACAGCAAGATTGTTTTTATTTGAATTTATTTGATATTCAATTGACAAATTATTGTAAACTGAGCCTTTACATACACAATAAGTGCATTTAGAAATGAAGTCTTATTTATATGGATTAAAGTAATATATGTCAACTGATCTATTATTAATATAATAATTATATCACACATTTATCAAACATTATAATCCAAAAATATATATCAAATAATCCGACTATGAGTACTTCGATTTAAGATTATTTTGGTGCTTATACTGCACTTACAAAATAATACATAATACTTGTGGTTAAACAGTATGGATCACACACTATATACTGTAGTTTTATTTTTTCAAATTCCACCCTGTGACCACTGGATGGTGTTAGTATTCCACATTAGCTTCAAAGATGTCGCAGACACCAAGGTACCAAGTAACAAAATACTCAGCAGTATATTATATAGTGCTGTATCTCCGATGTGATGCAATCCTAAGCAACAGATAAGATACATTGAAGAGGGACATATTTATAGGTTAATCATCACTATGAGGTACAGGTTCAGTCATTCTGGGATCTAGGCAATATTGTTGTGTTTTGTCATACATCATCTTCTGCACCACTTGTACATGTACGTTTATTGGGTGTATTAGGTGGGTGCCACCGGGTGTTTTTTTAAGAGAGAAGTAAAGTAGGCAGAGTGCTATTTTTGTGTCTATCAGCTTCTCTAGAGAGTCAGTGGGAATTCAGTGGGATGTGGAAGTAGATATTCTTTTGCTTGTTTCTATGGTTAAGTCCCGTCCGTAACCCTTCCTTTTGGCACATTTAAACTCATTTTGTAGAGGATTCCTGTTAGTTCAGCAAAATCCTTTGAATTGTGATTCAAATGTTGGAATAAATAATACATTATTAATCCAGATGGCCAACATTTTTGCCTTATGGTTTATTTTTAACTATGTAAATACATTTAATAAAAGACATTCTACTACCACTTTTTTTTCATAAGACTTGCATTCTATTTATTTAAAATGTATCTTCATCTATCAACACTGAGGGGATAAAGGCTGAAATGTCAACCAAGGCATTTGCCAAATTTTCTTTCTAATGTTCATGTATTTCTGCCTGGATAACTGTTGTCCAGCCAATGTGATGATTCCTAGTATTTGCATTAAAATCCTAGTTACACACAGTGCACCGGCTCATCTAAACTACCAGCTGACAAAACGTCTCCCTCTTTCATTGCACAACAAAATGACACATCATTAATTCCTACAGACGTACCCATTGGAGAGCTGTGCTGCGGAGGCAGAGTGCGACGCTGGAGGCTGGGAGCGTTTGGAGGTTGAGTGTGGCTCTGAGCATGGGAAGCTGCACTGGGGCCTGCTGTGGCTTTGTGTAGATGTGTTTCATCGCTGCCACTGCTAAGATCTGCATAGGAAAAATGTCAGCACAGACAAACAACAGTCAAACCATCAACATTTTAAAATGTTAATATGAATAAGCATCATTCTGAAGACACCAAAATGATGTATGCTGCTCGGCCTGATTATATTTTCTAAACAACCAAACCACTTTGAAACTATCTGTCGATGGGGTGGTGGTAGCAAAGATGTTTTTGTACATCTATTAGGAAAGTATCGATAACAATATAGTCATATAAGAAACATGCAGTGTAAAAAGGATAGTGAGATCAGTGAGCAGTTTGTATTCCTTTTATATTTCTAGGATTAAGTATGAGCAAATCACTATCTTTCCTTAGAGAGTACTTTTTTCTAATCCGCATCAATCCACAGACTGGCGAAAAGCAGGATGCAGCAAACATCTTAAATATTCATAACAGCTGTTATTACGCCTCTAGCTTTCTGTGGATAGAAAAAGGCTTTAATTACCAGACAAACTGAGAGTGTACCAAGAAATAGTCCAACAAACAAAAAAAAGACACTGAGAGCCAAAATGACAAATGAACTTGTGAATGAACAGGGATATCTTTGTGGTTGTGATATATTGTCATACTTTGATGTTTTATAAATGTAATCTGGATAAACTCTTACCTGTCACTATAAAGGCAATTCAACATTAAGGTTTCTTGTGTCAGTCTGACAGAAAAACTGCCCCTCTAATCACTCTTCATGAAATATTCAGCTCCTCGATTTAATTGCAGCACTGCACCAAAAGAAGGTGTGTGGTTTACATTATTATTATTTCACTTCAAAAGGATATCACATTCTAATAGTGGTGCAACCACAATCCCTGTGGGTAGCAGAGAAAATTCAGATCAGATGCCCTGGGCCTATGTAAAAACCTTAAGTGGGATAGCATTGACTCCTCTCATAGTCTTAATTCACCTGGGAGAGTCAGCCTAGTAAAATCGAGGCTGAGCCAAGAAGCTGGCTATAAGTTCTTGTTTCTAGCCTGCACATTCAGTACAAATCCATCCGCTGCTGTTTACATCCTCTGATCAGTGTTACACCAGCAAGACGTGAGGAGGACTTTATCAAATGCACAAAGTTTATTTTACATTTGCAATAAGGGTTATCCCTAATTATATCTACTAAATATACAATTCTCATGTATCATTGTAACTAGTAATTCATCTTTAGTCTAGATTTCGGTAAATCTTTATTTATTTATGTTTGTATTAATTTGTCGGGAAAGTCAGGAAAAAATACTAGAAAGAGACACGGTCAGTGACAGAAATAAACACTTGGCGTAAGGTAAGACTGCAGTAGGAAACCAATGGGAAGTGTTGGGAAATCCCAACAGATAAAGATAAAGGCACCAAACAACTGTTCAATTGGACAAGGAAGGAAAAACAGGAATCGGGTTTTTCAGGCACACTATTGCACAGTGAAATGCCGTTACACCTCACAGTTTTTAATCAGATCTCCCAGTGAGAAGATGGACTGAAAACCGTTATGGCTCTTTCAGTCACCAGAGGGGTTACAGTTGCTTTGAAGAAAAATTGTGTTTTTTTTCCCCTGCAGGATATGGCAGGGATGAGACTGATCCACAGGAAAAGAGGCTAACGGTTTATAGCCACACAGATTTCAGCAGCTTCAACCTCTGAGAAGTCTCACGTGAGACTACCATGCAGAGCATAAAGTTATATTATAAAGTACATTGGAACTAGTAGCTATACCATTGGGGATGTCAGTAAATCAGTAGGTGAGGGTGTCCCAATGTTCATTGTGGCATCTTCTAATGCTTTAAGAGGATCTACACACTCTGCGTCACAACATTTCACCGGAGCTCATCACGGTTAAATATGTCGACATCGGAGGCATATAGTAGCATACTAGTAAAGCAGTGCTGTCGGAGTCTAGAGCCTGGAGGGAAACACGAGCTGGCAGTCATGTATATGTTCTTTGAGCAATATGCCACGTGCACACACCCATCTACAGACACACCCATCTACTCACTATGGCACAAGTAGAATTTATAGACGTGGTGACACTCGAGCTGTGGATGGCAAAAACCCATCAACACATCCTTCCAGCAGCACAGCCAGTAGTCATTGTGCTTGTGCCAATCTTCAAGAAATACAAAATGGGAACTATATTCGACCATCATCTTATTTAGATATATTTTAGGTGATTCAAATTAAGCCGGAGTCAGATCGTCATGGTAAAAAAGAAAAAACACAAAATGGAAAAATACATTTTTTTTCCTGTACTGTATATGATAATGCTCAGACAGCGGTAGGTTTGAGTCAGCACTCTGCGCTAATTAATCTGCAGTAGCCTCATGCTGGAACACAGCACACATATGCTGCTTATACAGTATTCACTAAAGCTATAAAAAATGGAAAATAAGTCCTAATTGACACATTCTTATTTTGTTAAGACACAATTCTAATATCTCTATTATGCACCGACACCGACATTCAGCCTGTCAACTGAATTGTTCTGCTATTGATTCCTTTAAATGAAGAGTGCAGGCGAGTCTATGAGAGGTGTTGTGGCGCTGAGCATCATGATCGGAACCAGATCAAATGCTGCAGTTTGCAAACTCTGTTCCACTGTGGTGCAGCAGCACCCAGGGCCAACTTGTGATAAATTAAAAAAATAAACGAAATAAGTGGCTGTTACTATAGTTACTGAGAATAGCAGGGGCAGCCAGAGCGGCTATTAAACTCACAAGGACATGTAGATGCTATAAGTAATATCCTTTTAATAAGCCTTACCACAGCCTGTCTGGTGTCTATTTTGGTCTGAGGCATCTTTTTTTAGCTGGTCACAGTTTAAGCTTAACCGTAAAACAGGTATCCCTATGAAATGTTAGGCGAGAGCGGGACTCACGGTGGGGGGGTCGACAGTTATCCCTGTGGCCGCTGTCATTAGACTGGTTGCTGGACAAACACGAGATACTGGAGCCACGGGGGAAACCAAAGGTGGCCATACGGGCTGCTGGCAGGGCCGAGAAGCCGGGAGGTCGGAGACCAGACTGGCCTGGTTTCAAAAGGCCTGGCATTCTCTGCTCTCCTGGAGGTGGATGGGAGGATTTGGAATACCACAACATGAGCAGGTTAATGTTAATTATTTCATTACATGATCATACACTATTGGCCTCTGAAGTCACAGTCTGATGAATAAAAAAGCATGTTTGTCACAAATTTCACTCATCTCCAACCTATTTGCGCTACATATCAACCATCATTTAGTTATGAAATTGGACATATATATAGTAAGAGAGCAGCATACTGTTATGTGGAAGCTGAATAGATGATGACTTATGTATGTTATTATGTTGTGTAAGTCCAATTTAATTGTGGAAATTCCTTGCACTTCAAACAGTTTAGGTGCCAACGGAAAAAATGGAGAGGAAGTAAAATAATCCCATAGGCTGAAGAAAATTGTTTCTCTGCAGCAACGGCGAGAGGTGGGGTCTAAAATTGACTCTAGTGTTCTCTTATTGCAAGCCAAATGATCGTAAAACAGGAATCCCTATGATTAGCATATCATCATTTTTCAATTGAATTAGATGACAAGGCACACATTGCAGATTACATAGAATCTGATTTAAATGTACATCATCTCACCTGCAGAGACCTGGGTGGATCCCGCTGCTGTGTGAGCAGACTGACTTGATTTTTGAGCTCTGGTCTTGGCTGCGGGCTGCCTGGTGACCGCCCCTAACCCCAGCTGAGGCCTCAGAGCTCTGGGTGAGCGGTACGCACGGCCTCCGTCTTGAGAAACATGCTGGTGAGGGACAATATTGATACATTCAGTCATTGTCAAAACAATCACACACGTTTGGCAAAAAGGTAAAATAGCCAAGTGTTGTTGCAGAAAGCAACAATGAAATAGATTAGAGGCCTCCAAATAATCCAGCAACTGTGACATTTATTTATTCTTAGCATCACTGTTAGTACATGCGTTAGCATGATGGATCCAGTTTTGTGCAGAAGGAGACACGCAATTCAAAACTGAGCAAAATGTTACAGTACATTCGCACTGTAATGTTTTTTTCAAGACTTGAATCGTAAGTTGGGCTGGATAGGTCAAATTGAGCACTTCTTTTCTATGTTAAAATGTTGGCATTATTGTTGCTTTCGTATGACTGTGTGTCACTTTCAACAGCTAAGGATATGCGGTTGTGTCATGTGAATGTGTCAAATCAAATGTTTGTTTCTCACCTCCTGAAGATTTTTCTCTGCCACTTCCTCGTGAAAGCTGCCGGACTTCCCACTCAGCTTTGGAGCGTTCGTGCCGCTCAGAGGCTTCACCCCAGTGGCTGCCATGCCCGAAGCAAAGTAGCCTGCCTTCTGAATCTCCTGGCGATATTTGTCAAACAGCAGGTTGGAGGAACATAGCACTGGCGTAGATTTAGGTTGAGGTGCAACCTTTGGATCTTTCAGAGCTGGTGGGCTGGGGTAAGAGGACAATCTTAGCGCGGGTGCCGACGGTTCGTATGGGCCGTCGGTGATTGGTGGTTTTGCTTGAGGATTTGCTCGAATATAGGTGATGATTTTTGGCCGGACATTTTTTGGCTTCTGGGGAGAAGAGGACCTCCTGGGTTCAGGTTCTTTGTGCTGAGTGGTGATAGGTTTGGGGATTCCGCTGCTCAGCGAAATCACACCCGGGGGCTTGACTGTTTGACTCAAAACTCGCTGAGGGGAGTTGCAACGCTCCAAGCTCGGCGCCCTGGCGCCCTGGACCTTGGCTGGAGAACCGGGCGGTCGTCTCTTGGGCGAACTGGGGGTACCTTTAGAGGAAGGAGGAGTGGCTGGTCGGCTGGGGCTTCCCCATGGCTTCCTCCTCTCCAGACTTGACAAGCCGCAGGTGTTGGTGGTCTCGGTGTTGGTGGTCTTCTTCAAAGTGTTATCAAAGGAGAGCTGCTTCTTGAACGTATTCTCAAAGGAAGGCTGCTTTTTAAAAGCCTTGTCAAAAGAGTTTTGTTTTTTCAAGGCAATATCAAAAGATCCTTGTTTCTTTGGGGATTGGGACGGAATTGTCTCCTTTGTACCCGTTCTAGATGGGCTGTAATTCGCATCAGGCACATCATCGGCTTGGGTGCTTTTATCCATTTTAGTGTTGCTTTCTTCATGTGACATTTTTGTCGTGGGTCTAGGGTTGTGCTTATTTCTCCCTTGATCACAATCGCCCCCTGTAATGTGACTTACTGGCTTATTTCTCTGGTTATTGTTTTTCTTGTGCTCATCAACGACATCCTTACATGGAACAGCTCCATGACTCACTTGTGCCTGGGCTACAACAGCCGCAGAGCCAAGTGTTGAATTCAGATTAATGTCCACATCTTTCTGGTGTATTGTGCTTTTTGGCGAGGAAAGGCAAGGGGGATCCCCCTTGCCTTTCTCAGAGTCAGTGGGGCAAGCCTGGGAAGCCAGAGTCAGGTCTTGCCAGGAGTCCGTCATCTGGGACCGGCCCGCGGGGTCCACGGAGGTGGCCGTGCTGGAAATGGTGGACAGACAGGACACAAAGACGTCCATTTCAGAGCTCAACTCAGTCCTGGATGTGGCTTTACTCTCGGCGACATTGGAGGCGCTAGATTCCTGCTCACTGGCACAGTGCAGTAAGGACTTCCTGTCCTCCCTGCCCTTATTATTATCTACTGCCTGTTCTGCTGTGGCTTTGTGACACGATGTAGACTTTTCGTGAAGCTCCTCCCGGTCTGCAAGCCCGACAAAGTCCTCTCCGTCCTCGACAAGATAGGCCTCCAGCTCCTGGCACTCCAGCCTCTCAAACTCGGCCAGTTCGGGGTCATCACATTGGGAGTCTGTGCCCCAGATGATGACTTTATCTTGCTCTGCTGTTTCAGTCCTCCGCCCCGACAGAGTACTGGTTTCACCCATCCTCCCACCATTTTCTGGCCGGATATCATTAGCGTTGGCATCACCATCAGCCAGCACACGGCCCTGCTGGTTGTTATTCCTTAATTCCCCACCACAGGAGGGGATCTCACGTTCGCACATTTTGGAAACCGTTCGGAGTTTACAGAGCCCTCACCAGCACTTTAAAAATCAATCTTCCATGGCATCACTTAGTGCAAAAAAGTCTGTCCCGCTGTTCCATCGAAGTGTGTTGGTGGCACAGCCGGGGCCGAAAGGTGATTTTCACATTTCTTTCCAGTATGCCGGTCATCAAATCGTTGAACATTAATTTAGAGGATGGATCTTCATGACTGAGGGTTCCTTGACCTGTATAAAAACAAACAACAAATAAAGAAAGTTTGATAAAGTGACTTGAGGAGTATTTCACAGTAACTAAACACTGTGTGTGCCTGCATCAAAAGCTTACATACTAACTGCTGCCTCAGCACCTGCACTGCAGAACAAAAACCAATAAATCAGATTCCCTTACACCTGCCTCTCCCCTGCCTCCTTCTTAACAAGTCTCCCCGTATAGTAACTCTGTCACTGTTCAACCAGATGATGAAGATTATTACCTGTGGCATGCACGAGATGACATCTTGGATACAAAACAAAATGTCTTGATTTTAAGAGGGAAGCTGCAATGTGGTAAGAGCAATGTTGTCTGCTGTAACCACGATTGCTTCCCAAGCCCTTAAAATGATTAAAATCATTGCATTGTATTGCAGCAACTTCATAATATTACATTCATCAGCACACTGATGCAATTATGAATATGGCTAACTTGTTATGAACTGAATGCTTTAGAACAATTTAAATTTTAGGAAAGAATGTTAATAACGTGTTAAATAATAAGTTAACAATTAATGAAATAAGTGGTGGAGGTACATACAATGTAGAGGCCTATGGGAATTGTCAATATAGACTTGAAAAGACCACTAAAGGGAGTTAAACCAACCCTAACATGAAGCATGAGCATCACTCCAACCCCAAAAAGTAATTGTTTCTTATAATCTGACATAGACTACATCTGCTCTTCTATGTTATGTTAAAACCGAGGGTTATTGCGGCTTTCTGACCCATTGCATTTGACCATTTCCTGCGAGACAGTCTTTCATGCGGAATGAAATGAAAGCATTACGGGGTAATTCACTTTTTCTTACAGAGTGTCACAGTCAGGAGGGGTCAGAATGCTGCTCGTTTTAGTGACCTGACTGAAAACAAGTGCAGTCCATGCACCCTGAGTGACTGAAGTGAAATGATTTGCAAGCCCCTTACCAATTCCCATCTTCACAGCACACACATTTCTACGGTGAACGCAGCCTCATTCCTGAAATCGGCACCATGTCACATCCACCCCTCCGTTATTTATCTCTTTAATGTACATTCATGTGTTTTTCCTTGCCTCTGCAAGTGCTGATTATGTTCCTGCTGTGACACCGTCGCGCACAAGGCAGATTGAGGAAATTTATGTTCACCCCAGCAACATGCATCCCTGAGCATGTTTCCCATCCCCCCATTGTTGAGCGGCTCACTCTGCCACCTGCCTCCCGATGTGTAGCCCGACGGTGAGACCTTATGAAATCTGTGCATCCTCCTGCGAGTGCACGAAAGTGCGTATGCGAAAACAACTTGTTTTTCTCAGTGAAACAGAAGCTCCTTACGCTTATGTGCTCGTTCAGTAGGCCCGTATTTGAAACGGAGCACAGATCAAGGCTTTCATTCGTCCAACAAGCTGCACTTGATGCTTAAACTGGAATCCTCATGAAATATTGAGCACGAATGAAAATGGAGGCACCAATCTCCCACCCATGTCAACGCCTCGGTGACCCTGAGTTCTTTGTGCAACCAACCCAAGCTCACAAATCATTTGTTGTTGTGACATAAGGAAACAGCAGCAAAGGTGAGGGCTACATGGGAAAGGAAACTACATTGAGCAGCAACACACATGCCTTAAAAGTATTCATTTGACATGCAAGTGTAAACAAATATGTCATTTTAACACCTTTCACGTTAAATTCTCTTAACCACCAAGCTTCTATCGCTGAACAATTTTAGTCCTCACTGTCACATTTTCAATAACAGAACAAAACTTAGGGCCCTTTTGGATAACTGTAGTCACCCAAACCACATCAGAACAAGTCACTTCCCTATTACTGATTCATTTGCCTTGTTTCATATGGACTACATAAACACACATGATCCCAAGCAGGAAAAAAAGGAGGAAGGAGATGCAACAGACAAACATGAGCCCAAGGCAAGAGCAAAACACAGATAAATCAGGCTCTGACCCTCCCACCTACACAAACACAAGCACAAACACACTAAGGTGATGCCACCTACTGTGGTAAGGGAGCCTGCATGGTGTTTTGGTTCCTCTGCTCGACAGTGTGCAACATCTACATTAGAATTGACCAAAAATGCTGACGACTTGAAAATACCAACGTTAGCACAAACACCTCCGATAAGAGGTTCATCCGCAGTGTGTCCAGATGATGCTGCTGTGCCCATAAATCCAATTACCGTTGCCGCTGATATGAGACTGTGAGGGAGAGATTAAGGAGGTTGAAAAGATAAATAGTCCTTACCGTTTGGATCCAGGTGATCCACGCCACACGGAGAAGGACAGGTGGGAGGGGGCAGAGGTCCACAGCGCGCCGTGATGGAGAGGAGACGATCCGCAGCCGCATCGCCGGCAAAACAGGGAGGAGAGGAGGCTCTGCTACGCCCATGGAACACGCGCTCACAACGCCCCCTGCTGGTCACACAATGAAAGGCAGCATCTTCTATCATCTCCATACGGTAAAACACACTATATTGTACAAAACAAAAAGCATGAGACAAAAAACAAAAGCATAAAATAAAACAATATGTCTCCATCTTAATCATTCCGTAATCATTAATAAATACATACAATTGTGTATTAACATTGTTCAAAAATAAACAATTACAATTAAATGTATGTAACATTCAAATGAAAGTCAACAACAACATACGGGGTATTTTTTTAATTTTCAGCAGGAACTATACAAACTGCAGTCGGTACGGCGAAAACACGCTGTCCAAACTGCTCTGATTATGTTTGTTACCCCAGAGTACTTTAATATTGGTGCTTTACATTTTCTAGTAAAAAAGCACCAATACTGGCCGCACAGTTTGTCTCAGAGTTGTTGAAATATGGGCAGTAACTTTTCAAAACCATATTTACAAAAAAAAACAACAGAGATTAGTATCTGTAGTAATAATGCATGTAACATTTTGCAGCTTGATAGTAAAGGTCATGCTGCTTTTAATATTTTAAAATGTATTTACAAAGCCAAGTAGGATTTGAAACTTAAAATGAGTCCAATGACATCATTACTTTAGCAACTCAGTAAATGTCAATAAATGTTCAGTTTTAATTATAATCTAATTAAATCTACATAATTTGGGTGGTGTGGGTGGATGTGAGAGTAGCTCTCAATAGAACATGATAGTCTATCGTAGTGTATTTTAAATGGGACTCAGTGGGGAGATTTGTCACCTTGTTGCATTGCAGGATTTTTTTTTCATTTTCATAAGTCAGCATGGTGGTTACAGATTTTTGGTTCACTGGTAATCTGTACACACTCACAATCAGCTCTCAATTCCAAATGTCTAATCCTCAAATAGAACCTGACTGGCATCAGTGTTTACAGAAATGTTACTGTTAGAGGTCAACTAATTACCGTTAGTGCAATTTGTCTCTGAATATGCAACTTTCTGGCTTTTCCCACTAAAAATGAGTAATACAGATGTTACTGAGGACTCACTTCATAAACCAGCTATTTGTGCTTCAACCCATATAAGATGTATGTACATTACAAAGTGAACGTTGTAAAGTGTGACATTTCTTAACATTTTCTTTCTCTTACGTATATAGGATTTTTTTAAATCAAGTGTGCATTATATACAGACAATATTATATTACAATATATTTCAGAACAAGCATAGCTGGTCATAGCTCTAAGGCTAAACATTCATATGAGTAATAGGCACTTAAAATGCATCCCATTAAGTATCCAATTATTCCACTCACATTAGCAGCTTTTTTTAAATTTAGATTAAAAAGCATAATCTTTGTGAAGACAACACTGTTGTGTTTAGTGTGGTGTTTATGAAAATTACCAATATAATAGAAGACAAAAAGAAAAATCACGTAACATCAACCCCAGCCCAAAGTACTGTACCAGATTATTTATAGGATCCGGCTGTATTTATCTGAGAAACATAGACTGTGTATAAAAAGGCAAATGGGTGTATATACTATATATTCCCTCAGTAACAAATGCAAGTGTATTGTTTGTCACACAAAGCTGTACCATCGATGTAAACCCATAATTAGGAGATGTTTTGCAAAAGGCACACATGATAAAGTGATATTCACAGCTATGCCTGTAAATGCAGCTAGACAAGTGAAAAAGTTTCCAGAACAAAAGTTTAAAAATACATATATCTACTGTACATATTGGAAAAAAAGTTTCTTTGTACATATAAAAATGGCCTTTTATCTAGAGATATTACTACTAAAATATTTGACATTCATCTTGTGTTCTGTTTAGCTTGCAAACAGCCAAATTAGATAATATATGGTTTGGTTTAAATTAGGGGACCACAGGAGGTGTCTCCATATCTCTCCTACATTTTGCAGCTGCAGTATTTATGAGAGTTTAATATTTGCCAATGTAAGATTATCAAAGAAAAACCTGTATAGATAACTGCCATTTCCTCAGCAATCTTCATCGTCATCTCCAGTGGCATTTGGTGTGTTATGAAGGAAGGCTTCTTTCTCCGGGGCCATGGGCTCTCCTTTTATTGAGCAGGCTGGCATATAGGTTTCGGACTTGGTCAACATCGCCTCAGCGCTGTTTCGAATGCCATAGCTGAAGTAGATGAGGAAACCTAAAATGTGTAGAAATATTAGCAAATATTATTTCCATCTGAACAGCTCAAGAGCAGTATTGGTCATATTTGACAGCAAAAATCCAAACTACCCAGGGCCATCCAGATGGAGAAGCGCAGCCAGGTCCCTTTGTCGAGCTGCATCATCAGGTACACATTAATAAACATACTAGTGACTGGGAGAAAGGGCAGCAGCGGTACCTGTGAGGAGAGTGTGGGTATTTAATGACAATGCCATCAAATTATTAGAATGAAATGATGCATAGAATCGTGGGATATATGACAAACAGTGGATGGATGCTGCAGGGATAGAATGCAGCATGGTGTATTTAATGATGCCACACATTTGAGGTCATTTCATAATGACCAGGCAATCACTGGATTTCAATTATTTCAATACTGCATGAAATTGTACTGCAGTTGGAGGTATTATTGCTAAAGCGCACAAGTTATTATAATGTTTTACTAATTTTAAGGGATTTCTAGAGTTTCCGGCAATTTGACTTTGATAGCTAAACTATGAGGAAAGCAATACATCTCTCAATACAACAAAATTGTTAAATTACCATGTATTTTTTTTAAACACACAATTTCCTTTCTTAAAGATGACTAGGAATTTAACAGGTTGGGAACAACAAAAAGGTCTTGAGCTGATCCTCTCCTTTCTCGTTTCCCTATTGACATTTGCTCTGTTAACTGTTAACAGCCTGTACCTTGAAGGCAAGTTTCGTCTTGCTCTGTGGCTGCCTGCACACGATGAAGCAAAGAACCAGGCAGACCACCATGACAATGGTGAGGACAGCCACTGACCAGGGCGCCAGTCCTCCGTGAACGGCAACAACACAGAATACCAACACCAGAACACCTGAGTGGAAAAAGCAAAGAGTAAAGAGTGCACATCGATGCACTGTAACAGCAACCTGGCAAATTATTCAAAATATTTCCAGTTTCCTAGGTGGTGAGTGTCTCTGTGTGTCCCTCACCAAGTACACTAGTGCAAATGTTGACGGCAAAGCCAGACAGAGGGGAAGGATCTGTGTTTGAAGGCGAGAAGAGGTTCTTGATGGTGAAGCGATCCTCTGGCTGTGGCAACATGTCGATGTTCCCCTCGGTATTGGTGTCGGCAATTTCAGTGTCATCCTGAGTGTTGGCCATCTCATAGGCCATACTGGGCAGTTCAGGCTGGTACCTTGAGACAACAACCAACCAAACACAAATACAGAAAACTCATAAATTATTTTGTGTAACAAGCATTTAATAAAAAATGTGCATATTGGCTTATATTTTGGGTTGGCTAAATTTGTTAAGGCTGTATCTTTTGTTGGATAAAAACATCCAAATCGTTATCTATTAATGAAAGTTTATTGATAAACTCTCCATGTCTATTCTCATATTGAAAGTAAATGAAGTGCTGTCAATGTGTCAAACACAACACAACTCCTTTTAGAACTGTTAAAATAAAAGTGTCATTACTGACTATTGTAGCTGAATGCTGGTTTCTAATGATTTCTATATATATATATATATATATATATTTTTTTTTTTCGGATCTAAATTTCGGCATTACCATTGAAATAGTTCCGCCCTATTCCAGCAGTTTGAGTTGTTGTCATTCAGACAGGAGATTGTACCTGCTGACTAAAGTTACATAGTGCAAGAACAGGAATTAGGGGTCAATAAAGTAAAGTAAAATAGTTACATCCTTTGTTAAGTGCTCAATTGTCCCGTCAACTCTGGTGTCTCGGATCAGAAAACTAAAACACACATTTGGACTGACTGGTCGGAAATGCCTCAGTATGGGACTTTCCTTCCCAGTCTAAGGAGATACACACATAGTGTAACTCAGCCCAGTAATCCTCCACTGGCTGGACAGACGGGCAGAGCGTTGAGGACTACCTGAGGACCAGCACACAGGCAGCAACCAGAGTATAGGCCAGCAAGGTGCCAATGGACATGAGGTCAACCAGGTCCTTCAAGTCAAACAGGAAAGCCATCACAGCTGCAGGACACACAGGAAAATACACTCATATCAGCGGTATTTAATCTGATTTGTTAAAAATAAAAATCACACTCTCGGAAAAATTGATTTTTACATTTTTTGGAAAAGAATATTAGTCAACAGCTCCATTTGTTAGCAACCAGATGTGATTTTCCATCATCCTCCTCCCACAAGGGTGCACTGTTGCCTTTGGCTTCATCTTGGCTACCTACCAGACAAAAGCCCTGCCACAAAGGTGGAGATGACGGGCGTCTTCCTCTCACCGACACGTGCCAGAAACGAGAAGAGCAGGCCATCGCGAGCCATAGCAAAGATAATGCGTGGGAGTGGAAACATGGAGCCAAGGAGACTAAGCCAAGGGTGAAGCAAGAAGGAGGAGGCAGAGGTTTATAACATATAAAGAAAATGTTTGAACCCTGCTCCCTAACACAGGACCTCAACTGCCGCCATCCTCAGCCTGACATCCTGATAAACAACACAACGCTCTAATCAGGATGTTGCCCCCCCCCCCTTTTTTTTAACAGGTCAGAAATTAAGGGAATAAATATTTAAGAAATGTGCAGCTCTACTGCGTGACCATCTACAATTTTGGCTGAGGGTTTGTGTTGAGGCCGGATGCGTCAAGTGTCTTGCAGGGTTCTGACAGAAGCCCTTTACCAAATAGTTAGTAGTTTTAGGTCGTGACCTCACCTGCCACAACACCCGATGTTACTGTGGCGGTTAGAGGGGTTTTGGTTCGTTGGTTGATTTTAGCCAGACATTTGAAGAGCAGGCCATCCTCTGCCATGGCCCAGATGATTCTGGGCATTGGGAACATGGAGCCTAGCAAACTGTTAAGGGGAAAAAAAATGCATGCAGTTTCAAGTGAATGCACACAATTAGATTAGGGAACATACGTTTGGATTAATTCAATATATAAAGATTAATAGAACCCATATTGTTCTTTTGGCATCAAATTAATTTTATGAATATTACAACCTGACCATCTAAATTTCTGATTGTAACAGCCTACACTCTTAAATGATAAACAGAACATGTTTTCATGCATTGGTCCCCTATTTTGTTTGTTCTCATGCAAGAGAGACCATTCCTGCTAATGGCATCACATTTTTTCTGCTGATTATATACGAATATGAGCTTATGCGGTGTTTTATGCGAAAGACAATGTTTTCAAACATTTGTTTGACGTCAATGCTACACACACAAACAATGTGTTTTTGGTTAGGGACACTGGATGCAAAAGAAAACTTTGTTTACATGGAAACTCCACAGGGTGAAAAGAAAAGCATAATAATGTTGCTTATTAGCTATCAATTCCTTAATTAATACTACAACTACTAGAACCAAATGAATCATTAGAGAATATACTTAAATATATATAAACTACTTCCTTACCTGGTTGACAAGGCGCACAAAGAGCCAAGGGCCACTGCATACGTGGCTCCTTCCCACCCCACGTACTTAAAGGCCACTGGCAGAGGGCTGTTTTGGTCCAGCAAGTAGTACGGCATCATCACAGTGAGTGCTGCAGACACAGCGAAGTATGCGACAAAACAGATAAGGAGCGAAGACACGATCCCAACAGGAATGGCCCTCTGGGGATTCTTCACCTCTTCCCCTGGGGAGAAAACATGGCTGAAGATATCAGAGAATGTAGGCTCGTGCATTGGCGATAAATGTATTGTTTTTCCTCCCACCTGTAGTGGCAATGCAGTCGAAGCCTATAAAGGCATAAAAACAGGTCGCTGCACCGGAGAGGACTCCAGAAAACCCAAAAGGCATGAAACCACCTTCACCAAGACTTTCTTCTGATGGCAGAATATAAGACACACTGGAAGAAGATGGACAAAACATTTGATTGTTTGAAAAACGCACGCACACAAGCATTTCAATAGGCAAAATATTTTGAAATAGGTTGTTCATTTCACCCACTTGAGGTTTGTGTTGTTGGTTGCATTGAAGACTTCTTCAGGCTTCACCCTCCAGTTCTCAATGTTTCCTTTGACCATGCCAGATATGACCACAAACAGCAGTACCAGTACATTGACGCAGGTGAATATTTTGTTTACCATGGCTGACTCCTTAACTCCAAACACAAGCAGTCCTGCGTGAAATTGGAAAAAAGGAAGGATGAATATATCACATACACACCAACTGTAAAAAAATGATGAATTAATTATATCAAACATGAGAGAGATGTAAATGATCAAGTCCCAACCAGTTAGAGTGATTATGATGAAGACTGCAAATATATCTGGATATGCTGCGAGGATGCCGGGGGCATTGATGGTCATGTAGCGTCGGCAGAAACCCTCAATGTGTCCTCCAATCAGTTCATCAAAGGTGGCGCTCCACGCCCTGGCCACGCTCGAAGTTCCTGAACAGTGGAAATCATTTATAAAACTGAATAATATCTGATGTGGAAACCAACTCCTTTCCTTCCTTTTTTAAAGTGTCTCACCGATGATGTAAGACAGGATGAGGTTCCAGCCTGTTATAAAGGCCCACAGTTCTCCCACTGTCACATAGCTGTAGAGGTAGGCCGAACCCGTTTTGGGGACACGGGCTCCAAACTCAGCGTAGCACAGGCCGGCCAGGACAGAGGCCAGGGCGGCGATGAGGAAGGAGAGGATGATGGCAGGTCCAGAGCTGTCTCGGGCCACGGCGCCAGCAAGTATGTAGACGCCGGCCCCCAGTGTGCTGCCCACGCCCAGGGCCACCAGGTCAAATGTGTTGAGGCATCGGCACAAGCGAGACTCTTCAGTGTTACAGTCCACCACCTTCACCCGCAGGAGCTGCTTCCCGATGCCTTTTAATGTTGCCAGAATCATCCTGACAAAAAAAAACAGGCAAGAAAGAGCATTGAGATAACTATGCATTTGTAAACAGAGATGAATGACATAAAAAAAACGTGATGACTTTCCTAATCCCGTAACTCTTTGTGATTTGACATTCAAGGAAACCATAGCTTGGTTGATTAACATCAATAATTCAAAGATTAAAACTCGCTAATGTATTTTGTGTTGATGTGTTGTTTTTTCAACAAAAGAACTTTGCCCTTTGGCATTCACGTTGGCATCCACAGACACTACAAAGTTCCCCTGCTTGTTATATCTGAATTTTGTGTTCAGAGATGGAAGAAGATGAAAGAGTTTTGACAATGTCACAAGACAAACACACATAGAGCCCATTAGTCCATCATCTTCACAATTACAAGTGCTGAATTTGCATGCAACTGTATTGACATTAAGTATATTATAGCTTCTGATTGATTATTAATTCCACTTCAACAGAATGAGAAATAATTGTCTTATTGTTATTCAGTTGTCATTGTCTGTTGTTGAATTGCTCTATCAGGGAAACTCAAAAAATATGCCAACTGTCCGGGAACAATGTCTTATCCAGATACTGTGAAATAATTCTTCTTAGTCGTGGACGTTTGAAGCTCCAACATTAACGCCTCTGAAACAGCACAGCACAGACAAGTATATTCTACAAAGATCTGCCCAAAAAAGCAGATGAGACAAGTACTCACTTTCAATGCACAACACAGAACCAGATCTTCTGTCTTCACTGAAAAACGTGTTAGTCCACTGTAAGGTTATAAATCCTCTCCTTTCTCCAGTGGAGCAGCTGCCAGTTCCTGTTCTTAAAGTGAATTGAGCCCAGAGTTAACAAGTGATGCAGATGCCTCTAAGTGTACACACTATTCGAGTGACCTGTTCCCAAATAGAACAGTGACACATCACATGGCCTCAAAAACTCTGACGAGTGCCTACCTATTCATGACTGACTGACTCTGGCAGGCTCTATGGATTATCATCCAGACATAATTGCTAAAGGGCTAGAAAAAAAATGATTGTAAATTTTACATCATACAAAAAAAATTGTTGTATAGGACTCAAAGACAGTAAATCTGGCCTAAATAGGAAATGATCATACAATTAGATGAAAATGTGTTTGAATGTGCAGGGAGGTATGTCTACCACATGTAGTATAAAACATTCCTCCAAAGTAAACAAGAATGAAATGACTAAATGAGATGAGAAGAACTTTGTCTTGTCTTTTCTAGGTTATGATGACCTGGAGAGTTGATGCCAGACATTTCATTAGGGCAAAGATTTGATTAAACCAGAAGAGTCAACACAAGTAGGGTATAAATAATACTACATGTCAGGGCTAAAATGTGTTCCATCAAAGCCAGGGGGAAACAAGGGGGCGAAACAGCCAGTGTTTCAGGAATCATATGCAGATAGAGCACGTCGGAATAGGCACATGATGCAAAATGCAGCGACTGTGCTAAAAAAAGGAGCCTGGGCAGGGAAGGACCCTGCCCTCTTCTCAGCCAATCACTGAACTCCCCATGTGCTCATAACACAAAGGAGCACGTGGGTAAATTTGGAATAGCAGTCAGTCACATGTACACCTTCAAATGTCTCCTGAGTTGGCTATGATAGTGTATAAAGTCTAGCTGAATTAAGCAAGGTCACTCTCACTGTGAGACCTCTAGTATATTGAAATATATCGAAACTACTTCTGAGGTCAAATCTGGACTTAGTATGACCCCGATCCTCAAGAAAATGGTCTCAAACAAGATGCTGGTCTTATAATATTATAATAGTTTCTGTGAGGCTGCATGAAAAATGACAAGCAGGAAAAGGATTTTCAATCTGAATATCTCTGTTGGCAGCACATATTACATCCATTGCATAGAATTGATGTACACCCCCAGAACCACCTGTGTCCCCTGCAACACATTATCTTTAGGTTATGGTCTTTGCGACTTAACATTTCTCTGGCATGGATTTGAGACATGCTGCCGAGTGTCTTTGATTACAATTTTCCCTGCATGATTTTAAAAGCAAACGACAGCAGAGAGCCAATTTAGAACCCAACGCGCTCCCACTTGGCATGCGAAGGGCATTTAGAAGCACTACACAAAGCCCACCTGCCCTTGTAGTGTAGCTGGGGAATGAACTAACAAAGTGCCATGTGAGGGAGATCATAGAACAGACAGCTTACACAAGCCAAACAAACTTTCCTTTCCAGGGACTTTGGGGCTATAGTGACACCTCCAGGGCCACAATGACCTTGTTACATTAAATCTTTGAAGGGCAAAACTAGAGAACCGCCATCTATTATAATAACGAACAACAGGCTAAACTTTTTCTGAGATTTGATGAAATGTTGTCACTTCACAGGCAGAAACGTCCATGTGCCTTGTTTATTCTCCCAGTGAAAGGAAAAATGGAAATGAACGACCCAATATCACATGGACTTCAGAAATAAAACAATCTTCCTTTCACTCACAAATAAACGTTCAGTAACTACCTTTTTTCTGAAATGTAAATACAGAATACTGTGACTTGGAAGCTGCCATTGTTATTGACACATGCTAGACTCATGCACTGGGTCATATCAAACCCAGGATAACAACTAGCTTTTAGTTAAAACAAGGAAACAACTAAATGACTGTATAACTGAATACATAAAAATATGTTGCATTATTGATCAATACTGAAATGGGTGAGTATAGATCAATATCCCCTCTTATATTAAATGATCACATTAATGGCGTACTAAATATTAGCGCTAAATAAATATTTACTTCAACTCTAATCATTGCCACATGAGATATATATAATTTCAAACACACACCCACACAGTGCAGCCAATAACAATATAATGTGTGGGCTGGAGATGTTGTCACCTTGGTTTAATGCCAGGTGCAATGTCAAAGAGAGGCCCCAGTCATAGCCCAGCTGACATGACCTTGTCTCACTGATTCAGTGTTTACATTCTGTTCCTCCCTCATGAGTTGTACATAAAAATGTCAGGATGACTCCACAGACACCATTGATCCCTAAAATGTTTGTATGTCACATATTACAGTTGTTGTGTGTGTGTGTGTGTGCATAAGTTGTTGTTCCTGATTTACATGATCAGTATTTGCATATTTGCATGACGTAACACTGGCTGGCATTGTGCCCACAATAGGATTAATTGAAAAAAATAAACATATTTCACACTAATATGACAGGGGAAAACTTTAACATACAACATTTGAAATACACAAATGCTTTTTAAAATGAAATTCGATTTATTTATTTTAAACAAAGTTGTGTGGCAAATTGGCCAACGGTGAACTGAGCTGTAAAGATGGAGCATCAAATAAACACCGACCACTACAATGTTTCTCTCTGGGAAGTACTAGCCCCATATGTTACCCTGACTCTAACTTAAATATTACGGATTTTCATTTTATTTGGGAATGACCAATAGTGCATAGTACAGGTCACCAAGTCAAAACATGAGCTGTGTGTCTAAATAGGGTGTGCACAGTGCGTCTTATTCTGGTCTACATGTCATAATCACTTTTTCTTTGAGGAGTGTTAGAAGGAGAATAGTCTTTCACAATAAGTACATTTCTGTTTCCATACAGATAAAAGAAGCTTTAACATGTTCTTATTCTCCAAGGATTATTAAGTTGTTCACCCCCCACAGAACAGCCATTTATTATAAAAACGAACAACAGGCTAAACTTTTTCTGAGTTTTGATGAAATGTTGTCACTTCACAGGCAGAAACGTCCATGTGCCTTATTTATTCTCCCAGTGAAAGGAAAAATGGAAATGAACGACCCAATATCACATGGACTTCAGAAATAAAACAATCTTCCTTTCACACACAAATAAACGTTCAGTTACTACCTTTCCTAGTTCCTTGTCAGTGTCGAATATTTACAGAGACCTATAGGTCTAACCCCTACACTGCACGTGGATAAAGGCATTCAACTTCTGCTCTAAGACAGACTTAATACACATCGGAACCAAACGATTATTTTCAAAAAGCTTAACATGTAAACTTTCATTGACTGGCAGAGCCGGTTGGTGTGAGGTCTGCCACAGCCGGATGGAATTGACTCTCGTGGAATTATATGGCGCTGTAAAAGGCGACGTTTCCGCCTGCCTCGGGAACACTCTCGCTATGTTCACACTGTGACCACAAACTAAACTATCTCTCTCTCGGCCCCCCATTCCTGAACACAGCTCCTTGTATTGGGCTTATTTGTGTTTGTTTTCCGTGTGGACCGGCGTGAGGAGGAAAAGTTGTGTTGCATCAGCCGGGATTCTCCTCTCTGACCACGTGCTTCCCGTAGTGTTATCAGAGTAAGAGTTTATTAACAGCACACACACTTCGCTTAGGAAATACTCATAGACAACTCACCTTCCTCGGGGCGCCTTGGTTTGCGTGAGTCGGCCTCTGAAAGCACCAGTGTCTCGGAGACTTTTTTTTTTTTGCAAATATGGTTTGTAGGGCAGGGCAGACACACACACACACACTCGTCCCGTGGTGGAGTGCCGACACACGGAAGGAAATCCTCCGAGCTACCGATCATCCAAACAATGCCGGGCTCTACGCGCTTCCCTTCCTGTGTCCAGCAAGTGGCGCTCTATGCACGCCAGTGTCCTGCTCTGCGCACACGCTTGCTTGCACACACACACACACACGAGCAAAGTGAGCGTGCGGATTGATCATGAAATAGCAAAATGCTCAGCGAGAAGAAACAAAGCCCCGTGCTGCAAAGTCTCTTGCTGAGCCTGTGGATCAGCGTCCTCTTTATTCTGAGCCCGATTCTCTATGTATAGGCTGGGACCTTAACTCTACACCTGGCTTTGGGATTATCAATAGCTGGGGATCCAAATGGTCAGCAGGAGGAGAGAGAGAGAGAGAGAATGAGAGAGAGAGAGAGAAAGAGAAAGCCCCATCCATCCTGGGATGGAGAGACAACTTCCTATCTTGTCCAGGAAGTTTAAGGCCTGGCTGAGACCTAACTGTGGAGTTTGTTCTAATCAGCTGGGTACTGGCTGCTTCATGATTCCCTTCTTTGCATGACTATAAGTAGTAGATGTATCAAAGTGTGCTAAAACATAATTGGTAAGAGAAGTGTCATACACGCTGCCTTATCTGACATTTCTAGATTTACGGTTGACTGCCGCTCACCCTGTGGGCCAATTGTGGATCGCCCTGATAAATGGGATTCAGTGTTCTACGGTGATTTTGAAGTAATGCCATCCCCATGGGACCCGCTGAAGGAAATACTTGCACGTTCACCCTCTCCAGATTATTGTAGCATTTTGCTCCTTTTTAGATACACTATCTGTACATTTCTGATGGATCATTTCCCACCACATTAACTTATCTCAACCACTTTCAGAAATGACAAGCCAGTTGACTCTGTGGTAATTCAATTTTTTTTTTTACAATTGGCCGTCTACAATTCCCAGCTCTCGGTTCTCAAGAGCTGCAGTGATGGTGGTGTTCATTGAAGTCGTTTAATGAGGATTGAATAGACACCAGACACCAGGAGAATGCTGTTAATTACATTGCACAATTGAAAACAAGTGGCACCTTGGGTCCCGAAGATGTGCAATGTAACCAGCCACTACCCATGATCTGCGTATATTAATAATAACATTTAGAGAATATGTTCTATAATTATCATATCTTATTTGTGGTAACAATAAATGATATACAGTATGTACACGCTCAGTTTGTGCAAGTAAAAGTAAATCAAAATTTATTATTTTAATATTTCTCTGTACTATATTATTTTATATTTTAAATTAAAATACATTTTTTATGTTTTTCGGTTATGCACATGTTATTCAACAAGCAAGGGAACAGGCAATATCTGGGTATGTGGGAAGGACATAATGTCAGAACTTGAAGAATGGTGTGAAAATGATGTCTGCATCAGCATTCTGCAGAAAACATTTATTTATTTGTTAGCATTTGTTTCATCCAGCAAGCTTCGGTCATCATCTTAGAACTGTCGGAACAGTTACTGTAATTAAATGATAACGATTCTTCTCTGAGATCACTGGGTATTTTCAAAGCAAAGGTTTACAAGGTCTGCGTTTAGCTCTGAGACTCGTATGCAATGGTGATACATGAGAGCCACAAACACTGGGCTTCTCCAAAACTACCATATTTAAATGTTGTATCCAATGCATAACAGACCCGTTATAACTGTGAGTTACTTATTGAGGCCATTGTGTGTTTTTAACATGACACAAAGCGCTGAATGGAGAGTGATGAAGACACCAGGAAATTGCGGAGTGGTGAAGCCAGAACATGGCATTAGCGCAACTTGGAGGAGGCCAACTGCCACGAAACCCAAAAGATGAAGGGGAGTCGTCCCCTCTGAGTGTCCTTCAACTCTTTGACTGAATACAGAGTCATAAAGAAGGTTAAACACTATGAAGGACAATGCTTTACCATGGTGGAAGAATACAGCTGGTTGGTTCTCTCTTTAAAGGTTCAGGTTCCACTCACTGTGCCCCAGGTGTTCAAACCTGCACAAGCTGAACATTCCTGCACACCACAGACTCCCTCTTCTGAGAAAACAATGATGAAAAGATGCCACACATTCAGGAGTGAAAAGAACAAGTGCTTTCATACTGTAAATCGAAAATTACGCTTTATGATACAAAACGAGAGCGAAAAATAAAACTACTCTCCTTCATTAATAATCTACTTTGTCAGTGAAAGTGCGGGAAATTGGGCTGAATACATTTCTCTTAACCTTTAACTTCGATTAAATCAAAGCTGACAGGTGTGTGCTGGACAGAATTGTCTAAGAGAAAATATCTGAGGGGGACTGCGTGATATTCAAGCAGGTTTGTCTGGTACTGGTTCAAAGGGAGGAATTTAGACACACACACGTGCAGCCCCGTTTTATCATGGGGTTCATTTATATTCTCCAGACAAATCCTATTGGCTAACACATGACTTTGAGTTATAATATAAAATAATCGTCTACGTTTGATCCCAAAAATATTTAACGATTGTTTTGCTACTGTGCCACCGTGACCTGACAAATATATCACTAATTAACTTCAAATACCTTATTTCCCAAACAATTTTCTCAGCCGAAGTGAGAATATATCTTTAGCTCCAGTAAAATAATAAAATATCATCACAGACATTGTGTATTAGAGCTGCAGCTGTGTGTATGGTGAAATCCCTTCCTGACTTGTACACTCTCATTGGTACGACTGAATACGTCCTCTTTGTCAATGTCATAGACCCGACTCCCGATATGACAATATTGGATTCCCAAGGATCTTCCCTCCAGGCATTTCTAACCTTGTGTGCACATAAGTATTACACACAGACAAATTGTTACAACACAAGTACGCTCTTCAGGGTGACTTGTGAAATCTTGTCATGGGAACAGAACACGCCCTGGTCAGCCACAACTAGGAAATAGGCAACTGGCAGTTCTGCTGTGGCAGATTTGTCTATAAAGTAAGCCCTACTTAACATAACCCAATTTAACTCAGGAAAAATTCTGAGGCCATAGTTTTACAGAGCTGTCGCATTGTGTCGCTTGGTGTTTGGGTAATTTTTCCCACCATCTGCAAAAACATGCATGTTAATTGAACTGGATTGCACTGTATTGTAGCTGGGTCCTTGTGAGTTGACACAGTTACATTTTCATTAATACTAATAATTATAACGTTAATTATAACTAAAATGGTGCAATAGTTACCGTGTATCAGATATCAGTTGTACTTTGGAGAACAAAACCAGACAATTTATTTTGGCAGAGGTAGACTGACAACGACATGATCAGATGAGAGCTGATTAAACACTCCGCTTCTTTCTCGCAACCTCGTAGCCCGAAATGTATGTGGAGTGATCCTCTCTGTGCTCTTTCGAGAGGTGGAGAAAGGCATTTTTGAACGCTTTTCTGTTACAGATAAAGAAATGACATGTGCAAGATACTTTTGGCTAAACACAAGGGGATGGTCTTGAACATAAATGTGATTTTTTTTCCTTCAGCTGCAGCGGAGAAAGATCAAACCTGCCATATGCTACATTACATGGCTTAAATTATTGAGAATCTGCGCTAATGCATTGTGTGAATCGCAGAATTACACTATTTATAATAGGAAAGGAAATATATCATCATAACAGCAGTGCTTTGATATAACGTGAAAGGAATACTGAAAATTGTGCAAAAGACGTCCATTTGTAGAGTAACAATGGGGTTATAGGGGTAGTATGGAAATCAAGGGAACACAAAGGCTGGGAAAAAAGGATAAGGTGGTACAGCTCGCAAAACATAACCTCAAAAGATGAAACCTTTCATATGGAAGACCATTAATAATGGCATTTTTCCAGAGTAAGCTAGATCAACAGACACAAAACAGTCAGCGCCATCCCTCAGCTCGTACATATTTTAGTTCAGGCTGGCAGAGAAATGCAGCATTGATAGTGTCTCAAGAACTGTGTTCCCATCAACCAAATGTAAAACCCACTATACAAAAATGAGTTTGTGATATACAGATACATTCAATGTTTCCAGCTGAGTCTATTGTCAGAAATTGTCCCATCTTGACTAATGTAATGCCCTTTATGTAGGTGTTCCCCAGGCTTCCCTCTCACACTTGCAGGTGGTGCAAAATGCTGCAGCTCGCCTTTGAATAGGAACACATAATCAAGAGCACATTATTATATTGTCCTAATGTTTCTCAGGGGACATAGAGAATGGGCAGTTGTTGCCCCCAAACTCTGGAGTTGTCTCTGAATATTACATTGGCCTCTGCACTACCTACTAATGTTAAATCCTAGAAATACTTAAAAGTAAAAAGTCTTAAAACACTTCATCTTTATTCCTTTGCCTTTTAGCATGAGAGTTGCCTCTTTTTATTGTTATGGACTTATTGCTTTTATTATTTTGCTGTCTTTTATACAGGTTTTTATTGTGTTGTTTTTTAAGGCTTGAATGATGAACCATTGTTGCCATTAAATGTGCTCTATAAATACATTTAACTTGACTTGTTCATCAATAACCTTCTCACATTATAGCAATAGGGAACACAAGGTACGCATTGCAGCAGTGTTTTGAGATGTTCAATCATTACATGTGTTGAGAAAGAAGCCACAAAAGTCGGAGCTAATTGGAAGACAAATTTATGTTTTTTCAATGTTTTTTTAATAATCCCAGTGGAATTCTAACAAGATGCACATACATCTAGTCAGGTAGTTGAGCAACCTGTAAAACCGCTTTCTTCCACAAAAAAATATATGTTAATCATTAGTATCCATTTATTTTTGGAAGGATTTGTAGTTTACTGAAATTCGCAACATAAATGACTTAATATAATCTACTGCAGGGAGAAAAAAAACATTACTTAATATTCCCAGCAAAAATGTTATTTGTCTATTTAGAACCACCTTCTAAACAATCTGAATTAGGTGATTGTATCACTTTGCTTTACTGTGAATTACTCAATAACTGGGCAATAAATAATCACTCATATGCTTCAGCTGCATAAATTCAAGAATTACAACTCAGCAATTTGGATACCATTAAACATTTAATAATCCAACGGAGCTTTTTGCGCAAATTACAATGCTGCTATAGGTTCACTGTCCTATAATACAAATGACCAAAGATGGATCCTCTTTGATTTGATGTTTTGATTTTAAGGTGCTGGTTATACTATAATGTATTTGTGTCTTTGACACTATAATACTATGTGTATTTATATAGAAGATAATAATCAAACTAACTAAAATACAGCCTAACATTCTAAAATATACCTTTTTCTTGTATCCTTTTTGCTACATTTCCTCCCTTTGCCACAGACGGTAATGCTTTTCAGACGACACAAAATTCAACGGAGCCCATAAATGACTGCTGGCTAGTGGTGGATGGACTCAGCAGGCTTTTGAGGTTTAGCATCTAGCTGCTGGTTATTTTGGACACTTCCCAAATAGACCAATCTGCAGTAAATGGGGTTACACGGCATCTAACGTTGCAGATGGTGTTTGAAAGCACACAAGCTCACAATGCCCCCCCCCCTTTTAAAAAAAGACCCCAGAAAAGCGGGTTAGGTTGGCATGAAGGTTGACACTTAAAGATGAAGGTGATTGTTAACACTCAGTTGGGGTTGGAATCAATTCTCGATCCTCGTCTCTGTGGAGACAATCATCCTCTAATAACAGTAATCTATCTCCTCATTGGCCAGGACAATAGCTGTTCTGCAGGGGATGTAGACCTGAGAAGAGGAGAAGAAACAAAGGGAGAGAAAAAGCAGGAAGAGAGGAGAGATGACAATTGAGATTAATTATGTTAATATGTTATCACTAATTGTAAAGATGACTGAATCTTCAGGTTTATCATTTCAGAACATATGGCTGGACCATGTATGGCTCGAATTATGAGGACCTAGTTGAGAACAGGCTGGGAGCCACTGCAAAAACAACTGCAATGGAAAGGAGCTACTTGATGAATACATCACACTATATTTGTGATATTGCATAGTATTTGCCGCTTTTAAAAACCTTTCTCTGTCTTTATCCTATATGCTCTGTGCTCAAATAGAAAGTATTTTGATACAGATGAATTCCCAATTCTCATTTATACGTAGAAACATTTCCAAGACATCTCCTGTACTGGCATACTACCTTCTACAGAATTAGATGTGGTTAATTCGGAGATGGTTCGGTTTGTCATTCTGTGCTTTTTTATTACTATTATATTAATTATATATTTATTATTAAAAATACTCAATCTGATCAGATCCAGCAGGAAAACACAACACTGCCTGCAAACTATAACTATGATGCAATGCATCAGAACATCTGGTTTGCAGATGTGCTGCAGGGAGAGTAGTCTGAGAACTAGTACTGTAAGTTTCATTTTAACCTTTGAAAAAAGGAGAAGCTGTATCTCAGGGTAGCTGCTTCTTCACATTTCTTCATTATTGATTTAAATGCTTTCAGATTCATTACATTAGCATCACATTACATTATGAACTTGTGCATTCAAGTGAGCAATCTCCAAATGAGCAATCTTGCCCAAAGTGGGGGCAAAAAAAACAACAAAGACATTTCCTATTTTTTTATTCCGAACTCTCTAATCAATGCAATAACTGTGCATCATCTTAATTATCTCTAAATATTGGCTGTGCATCAACTGTAAATTTGAGATTCTGTGAAGACACATTCTGCCAGCGGGCATGAGCTGAGCTATCCTGATTTTTAGTGGACTGGAGAAAAAAAATTAACTCAGCAGAAAATAATAACACCACAAAAAAGATGGGTCTGGAAATATCACCTTATATATACAGTTTGGAGCGGTGTCACTAATGAGGTCTTTGATCAATCCCTCTGATATTCACAGTGTCATTTGAAGGCAGGAAGCCATAGTGCACCATTAGTCATTGCAAACTAATGCCAAAGCAACAGCCGAGCCGACATGCACGGTTTTCCCAACAGAGAAGTGAAAAAGATAGCAGAGCTGTAAACAATTCAATCACCCCCCTGAACTCTTCAAGCCGCCCCTCGGCATCACTAGATATCTGAGCTTCGCTGTGGATGTGTTTCTTTGGCAACAGTTTGTCACAAAGGGAGTCGAGCAGCCCTGCGCTCAAACACTGACACAGACTATAGTGACTAATTAAACAGTCACAGTAGGACAGTGTCCGTGCAGGAGCACTGCCGAGAGACACGAGGAGCGGCAGAATGCATCATTGCACCTGTTCAGACAAAAGCTACCACTGTGCCTAACCTTGAACACGTCAACAGCTCTCATTCCCGACACACAGACAGCCATAGCGACACACTCTAAGATCTATCTGTGAACAAAGAGCAGCAGATAGTCCCAAATGCTGGCACACCAATTTGTGGAAGACCTTGTGATTTACATAATAAACCTTGCAATGGGTAGGTGTAAATTAGATGCATATATATCAACACACGCACGCAGGAACGCACCCACACGCGCGCGCACGCACACACACACACTGAATAATGTAAACAAATCTGTTGTATTAGTCACACAAGACACCATTAAAACAAGGTATCAAACATTTCTTAGGTTATCTAATATTGAGCCAAAATAAGACAAAACTAGATACTACTAATAGACTCCTCTATTATTGGGAGCAATCTGATCACACAACACATTAGATGGTTACGAAGTACAACTTGCCGGATTATCATAGCTCCAAGAGTTAAAGGGTTATAGCCTTTCTTGTTTTAACCTATTTATGTGCAAAAAAAACATGTCTTCAAATTCCAGCAAACCATCCCTTTAACTATCTGGCTGATTTTTTAGAGATGTAAAAGCCTTATTCTTCATTTGTTTCCATTCATTCCATACAAAAATTAAATATTTTGAAAAAAAACAAAAAAAAAACATGAAACCTGTTAGAGCAGTGTGATCCATAACAGCGATGATTACAATTTGCAAAAGTTGCGTCATGACTTTGTGCCAATGCAGTTTACCCATGCTTGTTTGAGATGGAGGGGAATTTTGAAACATGGCGTAACAGTTGCAAAAGTAGAGAAGCGTTATGCCGTGTTTGAATCAAATCAGTTTCTATTACATCTACCTAAAGCTGGCTACGCAGAGTTGATGGCCAAACCAGATCAAAGAGGGCTCTCACAGCAAAGCTCCTAATAGGGGATTCGTTAAATGTTGTTTTCAGTCAATATGAGATCCTCATTTTGCAGGTGCAACCAGTGGGCGCAAACTGATACACGAACAAAGAGCATTTGTTGCATTGGATTTTGCAGTCGGTACAGCTGTTCCAATCTGTACAATCATTATTTAAGCTGTTTGAAAATGAACCAAACTGTACAAAAACGATCCTTCTGTAAAGAAGAAAGAATTGATGGAAAAACTGTTTGCCGTCTGTCTGAACACATGAAATACATGTGTTCTTTAAAAAAAAAATGTATGGACTTGCTGCCAGTGCAGTCTGATTAGGTAAGTCTGCACCTAGATTGTGTGCCCTTCATGACAGTATCATGTGCCTGAGTTAGTGGGTGGTTCATGTTCAGCTTGCAGCAGCAGCAGCAGCAGCAGCAGCAGCAACAGTCCGATGCTCATCTCCCTGTGCTAGTTACTGCACCTTCCTGGTCGTCATATGGTATGATTTAATACTACCAGTGCATCCATTTCAACCAAGGTTAATGTGAATTTCTCAAGGAGAAATGTCAGACATTATCCTCATCTCATGCCATCCTTTTTGTGCAGCAAGTAGCCCTGGACTTCATCTGAGTTGAATAGTCAAATTATTTCCATCCATTTCCTTTGCTGCTTTCGGATGAGTCATTTAGAGTGGGTGTTTACTTCTTCAATAGCATGCCCTTTGATATCTAAGCAACAGCAGTCAAATGCAACAGAGGGGTCCGGACAACAGAACCTCTGCAAATCTGATGATTGGTACCAGGTCTAAATATCAGGGTTGTCCAACAAAACAAGATAAGGTCATCGTCTATGAAGTACAGAAAGTGGCCGCCTGTCCTTTTTTTGACTTCTTTTGTTTCCCCCAATGGGTTTTGCTTGGCCTCGTCTCACATACGCAGGTGAGAATTCAGATTTTCCACCGCCTTCAAGAGCAGAGTCCAGCCTTCGGGCTAATACCCAATTTGATCAATGTTCAAACACCCCCTATAAAGGATTCATGAGGGGCCTTCACAGGAATACATCATCCACTAGGTGCCTGTCTCCTGACCCCAGCTGTGGTGAGACGACTACTGCCTCACTATCTGCGCACTTTAACTCGCCAGTCATGTCTCTTTTTCTCTCCATTACTCACTTTACAAGGATCTGCCCCTCTGTCCATGCAGGTTGTACTTTAGGCAAAGACCAGGGATTTGAGTGAGTAAGAACACAAACCTGACTTGGATGTTCAACTCTTGCAGTGCTCAATTAAAAGATAGTTTGGCAGTTCTGTCTACAACCTGAGCCTGGTATCCATCATCCCCATGTGATTATATCAACATCATTACAGCAAGTCTGTTGGAACTATAACCGTGATTATTAGAGAATATTATGTTATCATTATTATCAGGAATAAATATAAAAATAATAAAATGCACAACGATTAATCGAAGCATTTTACCTTACTGACTTGTAATGCTAATGACAAATAACTTAATAAAGAACCTGTAAAACATCAAATAAGCTCACGATACCAAGTTATAACTTTTCTGAGCAAACAACATTTCAGTTCACAGGTAGATACCCTACAAACAACTTGAAAAGAGGAAGTTCACTTAAACAGCGTCAGAATGATGTGATCTACATCATTTATTTATTGACAGCAACAATTATACTCGGAGCTGCAAAATTGCTTTTCAGATATGTGAATATGTCTCATGGAGCATATACATTAGGATTTCAGTACTGTATATTTGTAAGTGTAAGGTGAGAGTAAAGCAGGTCCTCTAAGTCCTTTCACAGTCGCACTCTGTTCATTCACACTTCAGCATCAGGCCTTAGATCTTTCTGATGGAAATGGGCGTCTTTTGATCATTTCCCTCCATTCCTTTTCTTTCTTCACTCCAACTTATTTTTTTTGCGCAACTGCCAGTGGAGACAACCGCTTTAAAGCGTGCAAAGTTTATCAAAAGGTTTCAAAGCAGCTAATTACTCATCAGCGTCTCTGAGTGTTCCATCTGACATTATAAAACTCAAACTAAACTGTAAATGTGACAAATACTAGAGGAGGTTTAGATAAAATAGATTTTTTGCACTCAGGGGATTTTGGTCCCTGACTATGTTTTTGCCCTGCCAAATGAATAAACTGTGATTGTTCAATAACAGATGTTATTGATGGCAGAGATTCCTTAATTTGCTTAAAGAGAAGAGTGCACTTTTCATCTTTTCTTTTTAGCATCATTCTCTTGATATTACCAAGGGGTAAAATGAAATAAGTCAATTAGCCACAGTGCTAAGAAAAAATATAACTCTGTTACACCAAATACATTTGATAAAATGGGAATGTTTAATAAAGTGTTGCATACAAGTCATAAAGTATGTATTCACTGAAAAAAAAAATATTATTGATTTGAACCTGTCACTGACGCTGTGTTATTAGAGAGAATAAATGCACATGTGGTATGTTAGGTTCTACTTCCTTAAAACAACCAGGGGAAAAAGGCAAGAGTACACAAATACATTTGTCACAACTTACATACCTAGAGCACAACAGTTGTGTATTTTTAAATAATTATATTCTTGTCTTAACCAGGTAGATGTATGTGTGGTAGTGAAAGGAAGAGAAAGAGCATCACCCTCCCTGTTGACTCCGTTTCCCTCATTTCCTTTCACTGTTCATTAATCTATGACGATGCCAACTTTAGCAGGCAACTCGTTAGTGTAACTTCACATTTTGGCCGAGAGGGACGCGAGGAAAGCAGTGGTGTTTGAATTAATAAGAGTTTTAAAAAAAGATTTAAGAGAATGCGGAATCTGAGTCCTTACCTGATGAAACCTAAGCTAATACTATGGAGGATCACAGTCTGCATGAAAGAGGAAGAGGCTTCTTATCCAGGGTGGGTCAGCTGAATATTAAATGAAGCTCAAATGATGCTGCTCAGTAATGATGACCCCATTTTCAAAGCAGTAAAAGTACTCCCAAAAGTACGTCCCAACACCCCTTAGCCATTGATGCAACACTTTCAGCTTCAACAAACAAAAAGCAACAACATCACCAGGTTCTTTTTCAACTATGGATGTCAATGTCCTCATTTACATGAGATGCAATCAGCCAGGTTTCAGTTGGAGTGTCTGGGTATCCGTGCTGATCCTCACTAATTCATCCCTGACCTTATTCATAAACATCTTGTTGCCTTTCAGCATTTTAATCAACCAAACAATTACATCAGAACAACAAGGAGGCAAATGTGGGAGATCCTCGAGCAGTCTGCTTAGATTGCATATCAGCGTTTCTTTCGTTTCTATATTTCCAGGAGCAATCTTTTTCATGCTCTGAGCCTTAAGCAGTCTCCGCGACGGAGGCCCAGTGGTTCATCTCCCAGATACTTTTCTCCCCTCCCTGAAGCCGTGTGAGCTTACTGAGTCCAAGATAACCGCCAGCATGAGCAGAGTAAAATCGATGGACACCAAATATGATGTTCCCAAAAGTTGTTGAGTAACCACAAACAGTAGATACCATGCCCTGAAAGGAAGATCTCTCCTTTTTTCAGTCCTATTTAGTCAATTTCTGGATTCTGCATTAAAAACTAATCATATTAATGAAGAGGATGCTAAATTATACAGCAGCGCTTAGGCAGAGAGGCCCCGACCAGGGAGATGGTGATCTTGCGCAAGAACAGACAGCACTCTTTCATGACAACCAACGACTACCTCATTAAAATAGCACAGAGTTTGATTCGTGAAATAAAACATGGAACATAAAGGGACAACTGCTGACAGCTGACGTTTTGTAAATTTGACCTGGCTGGTCGTGTGCACAAATCTGAGCGACACTAAACTCCCATCAAAGCGTCATAATAATCCACCTGATTTTTCTATCCAAGTAGAAGCACTGTATAATGTGAACCAGTTGAGGATTTGGAAGAAATTCCCATTCAAGAGCTGACACCAGAGCCACAACATGCATGAAAAAACACTCATAGGGGAAATACTTATTTGTCTTTGAGAGATAAAAACTAACTAACTAACTAACTGTTGCTGACTCCAAATGAGGTTGATGTCATTGCCATTTTTACATGAATATCTCATGAATATAGTTTCATTTGAGGATTGGATATAGATGTTAATGCTCTAGGTGCCAACACAACCTGACTTGCTAACAGTGGGCCCTTTCTTGTTACACCAAGAAGCGACTAACAACATAATGGCTGTGTGTTTTATTGCCCCACTGTCAGATGCTGACTGAAGTAGTTGGCATTTCAGAGGGACAAAGCCTTCATTATTGGTAAATCCGTCTGAAACGTATCTCCATTCTAACACCAGCCAACCTACTGTATATGAAATCAAGGGGTGGTTAATGCTGCTACGTGTATGTTTGGCAGGTCAAAATGTCTGATATGCAAAAGATAAAAGGTAGGCCCCAAGTCTACAAAATATAATAATATCACAAGTATACAGTATACTTGTATGGTATTTCTAAAGCACTTTGTTGGCAGCTGTACTTAAAACGTCGCATAACTTCCTGTTATAACTACATTTTATCATTTTTAAATCTTTTATTTATGAGATATTCTGGAGCTGTTATCACAACCCACAACTCATGTTGCTGTTTTTCAGCTGTGTGCAGCACATCATTACACACCTTACATTTGTGGGACAAAAGTGCCCATCAGCAGCACTCTCAAAAATAATTTACAATGCACACTGACATTTGTTAGTACACTTAATTTTGTAATTTTTGTTTTCATTTTGGTGTGAATAAACATCCTCCAAACCTCGTTATCATTAGTATTGGTTAGTGGGACGGTGATACAGCACAGGTTATTAGAAAAGTGATCTAGAGACTGGACACAGTTACAATGGCCCTGGACATATAATTGGAGTATGCTCCATATTCAGGACACACTGGCATTTAACTCGGAGAAATCAAAAGTGCGATGGTGGAAATATTTACCCGAATGGAGTTGGAGCGACCGTTGAAGGGCTCGGGCTCAGTGAAGAAGTCTGTGTTGTGGTCCAGCCGTCCATGACCTCCATACAGAGCCTCATCTGTATCCAGCTTGATTTTGTATCTGGAAAAAATGGGGGGGTTAAGGTGCAATAGCAGTGGGAAACTCGATTATAAGATCTAAGAGAAGCAAAAGAGAGGGTTTTTATCACCGGGCAGACTTGGTTAAGCTGTGCTCCACTGGTTTATACTCATCGAAATCCTCATATCTATCAGCATTCATCTCCTCCTCACTGCACAGCAGAGTAACACTTCAGAGCTCTTACAGACAAAAGGAACACTGCCTGAAATTAACATAAATACGAAAGTGATTCAATCGTAGCTGAACCATCCAGCATGCCTGTCTAATTTATGTTATTCGCTGGATAAATATTAAGTTGATTAAAAAACGTGATCCAAATGAGGGACACAGACACCCATACAAAGAAAGTGTTCGCTCCTCTTCTAGGACACATTGTATTGCGTTACATTCTTTACACAGATCAAAACAAATGCTGATTAATGTCAAAGTATTAAAAAAGAAAATCACTACAATTAAGTACAGTAACACACACATGCCTCTTGAGATTTTCCAATTTGGAAGGCTGCAAATGGAATGCACATACCTTTTTACTTTTGACACATCTGAGTCTTTCTCAGTTGATCATTTTCAAAAACTCGTGATGAAATCACTGTGATTCAACGTTGTAAAGCAATGAGGTTTGTCTGCGAGGAGTGTGAAATGGTTCTCCGCTGCACTCAGCCACTTAACCAGTTATGAAAAAAATTACCGCCTTTGATCTAATGCACATATAAGGCACACACCGTATGTATGTGTGTGTTTGTGTGCAGACGGTGGGGACGAGTACTAAGAGAAGACCTAATGTCATCACCCTTTCTGTATTCCCTTTGTACAATGTATCCAATGTCCTTGTGAACATGGGCGCTCAGGCAAATGAATAGCTGACTGATGGCAGCTCTCATTATAAGATTACCACAGTTTCATGAAATACGTGTGTACATGAAGTGGAACCAACATGAAAAGCCACTGCATTAAATACAGTATGTAAATTGCAGCGTATGGTTTACTCAGCGCTTGAGCATATACTAACCTTTTTAGAGCAAGTGCAGGATCAAATTGATTATATGATGAATTAGGCCAACACAATTGACAACGCTGTCTCATGTGGTATCTAAATTGTTGTGAGAGAGCCCCTCTGAAGGAACCATTTTCTGCGGAGACTTTTGGAATTAGCTTGACATAACTATGGTCCTGGTCTTTTAGCTTGGCAAAGCCATAAAAATGATGGAGGACAAAATCGGTTAAGAAGCTGTTATTAGTATAACATATCTAAGAGATTTTAAAGCTGGAAAAGAGCACGTAAGAAAATACACTTTGACAAGTAAATACATAAATAACGTATCTGCAGGCAAAGTTAGTCAAAAACGCCCGTACATGAACCAACACATTTTTGTGTGGAGGTTTTTACTCAATTTCTTCTCATGGTTCATTCTAATAATGGAAACCTTTAGCCTTACTATAATGGTACTTGGAATATGTTTAATTATATTATATGATTAAGTGTATGTATTTGCCACTAACATGCGTCGGACCCAATTTCGAGAGTAAGCAATACTTGGTTGCATGTGTGACCATGTGTGGGGCACAGGGTGCACAGGAAATGAGGCGTCGTTAGAGTGAATCCTGGAAACCTTCTCTGAGGAGGGCAAGAACCAGCACAAATTGGTAGTTTGAGTGATTACATCTTTGTTATTGACTGAACAGCTTGCAGTTCAGATCAGTTCAGTAAAGTATTGTCATCAATACATCCTCAGTGAATAAAGGGGAAGCCTTAAGAACACACAGCCAGAGAAGGCAATCTAAAGCTTGATGATTAGAGCCATTGATGACATGAAAACAATCTGGCTAGGATGGCGTGATTGCAAACCAAGCCACCACTTGGGTTTCTCCACCAGCTTGGCACATTTTTCTGGCTTTATAAAGTAATAGCACTCTGGTGTGAGAGTTAAGTGTGTGTCTGAAAAAGGGGCATGGCCTTGTAAGCATTCTAAATACCATGTCTTGCCTTTTTAGAGTTGAATTGTTCCTGCTCTCTGCAAGTGCTAATCACATCAGAGCGTAAGAAATGTAAGAAATACAGTTTCTTACCAAAGAGGAACATGTGGTGGCAGCAACTGAAATACACAAACTGAAGTAAAATTAAGAAAGTTAAGGGATGCCAATTTATATATATATATATATATTTGTTGTCTTATATATATATATATATATATATATAACTATAGTTATATAGTTATATATATATATATATATAGTTATTTCACCACATTCATGGGCAATTTTTCATTATCTTCATACTGGAACACACTATTTGTCAATTCACTATCACTATTCCTGTCTATTATTAATTCAGGAGTCCATTGTGAGGGGGACTGTCTTACTTGCTGAATGTGAATTTGTAGACACTGTGAAAGTACTTTCAGTTGTTCGACAAGCAGGGCAGGATTTGTTGTCTTACTCTAAATATATTAAGCTGCTTGTGAGTGAAAAGGCTTTGGGGTTTTGGATTTTGATTGGAAGTCAATGGAACATTTGGGCACGTGGAACAGTAGGTTATTGTTTGTGCACCAGATATATATTTGAATTCTCTCTTTAAGAGTAATTGGAGAGAAGACTAACATTTGTTGTGGCATATTTACATATAGCTATTATAATTTTTTATTCTACAAAGGGGAAAATAATTTGGTTAAACCGTTTGCATGATAACAACCTTTCTGATCATCTGACTGCTTATGTGTTTTGTCTCATCCGACATATTTGGCAATGTCAGCATAATACCATGAAATCTGAAAAAACTTTATTAAGTAAAATGTCAAGATATTAGAAAGAAATTGCCATGTGCAGAAAAACTGTACAAATTACACCAAATTATTTTAGAATTTTACTTAAATGGCTGGAATGAGCAGCTCATTTGAAAAAAGAAAATGTGGGATCACAGATTAAGCATCTGTAGTTAAAACCTAATTGGTTCCAACACAGAGAAAAGTAATGCAACTTTGTTTGTGCAATCCATCTCTATGTGTCTTACCTCCTATTACTTATTCTATCTAATAGCTAAATACACAACTGTTACCTTTACACGGGACTGTAAGTATTTGTTTAGGTCACTGCACATGTAGTCGTATTATTCCAAATAGCATTCATGGAACGGCTCACACAGAAGAGAAGAATGATGACCTGACACAATCTCAACTGCCTATTGGCACAGTGTAAATCATAGGCCAATCTGCCCTGACAGGTACAGCTTTTATGACAGGATCAGACTGGGATTTCAAATGCTCTAACCAGCCAGATAAAGCCCAACTGCCTGAAGAACGGGTCCACCATGAGTCAGAGAAAAAAACAATAAAAAAAAACAGTGGTGGCTTGAGTGGCTGTCGAAAGCTGATGTTGATTGCATTCTAATGTCCAACATTTTTGGTGAGGTGCTTCAATTCACTTTCTCTCCTGATCCTTGTGGACAGAAAAAAACACATTCAAAGCAGGACATAGAGAAGCAATAAAATGCCCAGTGTAAAAAAATGAAGAGGATACACGGCCACTAAGCATTCACCTAAGGACTGGTACTTGCGGGATAATGACTATATACTTGTTAAGTTAAGACGGCACGCTTTCAGTATTTTTCTTTTTTTCAGCATTACGCTGACAGCTATTAATTCCTCTTTGTATAGCAAGGCGACGTGTTGCAATGCCATGCAGAACCAGCCATAGGTTTTCAAACTGTTATAATCGTGGTTATGTAGTTATATAACCACGGAAGAAATGAAAACTACCTAAAAATCCAGGCAGCTAAAGGGCAACTAAAAGGAAGTGGATGGTGTTTTTTACCCAGGAAGAAAGCTCCATTGCCAAAAGAAAATAACACCAGTATTGGATCTATTTCAGTGGTACACAGCATGGTCAGATGCGTGAAGCTATTATATACAGACACAGCAGCGAGGTGGATCACCTCTGTGACATCCCTGACCCTTGCACAGGTAGAAGAAATTTTAAGTATTTGACAGCTGAGTATAATGAAAAAGCACTTTTGGACTCATTGAGCTCTTCTTGTTTACCTCCTCTGCCTCTGAGTGGCACTTTCATCTGTCTTCTCCCCTAATTGGATCCTCGGCACACATTCCCATCGGAGGATCTGCATCTCCTCATATACACGGTGCATTTACCTCACACACATACACGCGCACACACACACACACACGCACGCACGCACGCACGCACGCACGCACGCACGCACGCACGCACACACACATCACATACATCACATTTGCCTTTATGTTTTTTTACTGCCTCTATGTATAATGACAGCCACAGCTTTGCCCTCACATATATTTGCATTTCCTCTCAACCCACCCAGTGTCTGAGGCTTCTTCTCAAACATCAAACGAAGCACCAGGAGGGAAAGATGTGGTTCCATCTAAATGAAAATAAACCCTCAAAAATGGTGTTACAGACACTGTGAGGCAAGGCTATTAGTGCTATGCCCAGGATTCACCCCATCAAGGCAAAGCTAAAAATACGAGGCAAAATGCTCAGTAATTGCATATAAAACAGGCTTTAAATTAACATGATATTTTGAAGATAAGAATTGGCTACTGTTATTCTTTTAATCATCAAATATATATGACTAATTTCTTTGATTGATTAAATATATGTAAATAGAAATGTTCTTTCAGCTTTTCTTTTTAACCTACTTCATTAAACACGCTCCTGGTCACCCAGAAATACATTTCCAGGTCATAACAAGAACAGGCAAAATGTAATTAAATGTCTGATAAAATTGTAATAAAATTTAATTAAACATCTCGCTTGTTAATGCACTAAAAAACATTGTGTGAAACTTGTTTTCAATCCCATTTTTTGTGAATTGAAAGATGTAAAATGTCTTTGTGCAAACAAAAGGCTTAATACTTTCAAACTCATGAATACAGGTGGGGAAAAAAAGTTTTGCATTCATGTTTCAGTTGAGGATATAACAACATTTTCTGGCAGATTTTGAATAAAAAAACGTTCCTATTTAGGATTATTTGTTCGATTTTCAAAGAATTCTATCATTTCATGTTAATTACTGTGAAGCATCAAGGTATCCAACTAAATTAAACAAATAATATAATCAATAGAACAACTGCTGTTGACCAGCCTCTTCGTCAGCCAGTCGAATCATCACAATTTGAGACCTAATTGCTCGTGTGTAGTGATTTCAGCCGCTGGCATCCAGAGAGAACTAACAATCTCTGTCTGCGTTTTTACTCGCCATGATATTATTTAAGTCATAGCTGAAGAAACAACACAGCTTCGTATCCATTCTGGGAAACCGTTGGGGATGAAATATGGTGGGCCCCAGAAGAGAGTGATGTCCATTATAATAAATACAAATCTGCCCGATTTCTGTCCCTCCTCACATCCCTGATCATTAAGCTTGGTGTAATCACAACTGTGGGACTCATTAAATTCCTACGAGCTGCTCGCCGGGAAGACAGACAGCCGTTGGTGCTAAAGAGAGCACTTTCTGAATCACTGGGCTCTGCAATTATTCCTCTGTAATCGCATAACAACACCGCCATAAACAACTGACTCACATTCCTCTCCACAGTGACTGCAGGAGTTACATCACAACAGTATTGGTGGACAGAACACCAACATAAAGACTTTAAACAAGTGTGGTACAGTGTTTAAGTCCCTTGTCCAATTCTAAGACTAGAGGAAGCAGCCCTGACGGTTTATTGGTATGATGATCTTGAACCGGCAACAGCTACGTGCTCAGTTTCATGGTGTGTATGTTAAACCTGTTGTATTCTGTGAGACTATCTTAAAATAAACTGTTCAACACACACATACACACAGGCCGTGACATAAAAGCGGTCCTTCAAGAGGATGCACATAAGTGCTGGATAAGTGCCATACCCTGACGCAGCTGGAGTGTGTTGCCCTAAAAAGTCTGCTATTGTGTTCATGCTGCATTTAATGAGTATGGATTCCATGGACAAGAGAAAAAAATCACCCCTACATTCATGCTATACTATCCAGTACCACCTCCTCAGTGTCACAGAGAGCCCTTGTTTTGCGAGAATATCACATCAGTGAGCCACAGTGTCGCACAGTATGACATGTTTCTTCACTGCTGTGAACACACAGGTCTGTTTATCGTGAATCCATCCCACAGTCACCTTGCTGCTGCTGCTTAAAATAGCACCAAACAAATATCCTCAATATGTACTGTTTGAGTGAGCTTCGATAATAACTGCAGATTTAGAGAATTTTTAGAAAATGTAGTAGGGACGAATATGGGGACAGTACGGAAGCAATAAGAGAAAAACGTATGCACGACTGGTTTTGATCTTTTGTTGGGCCTTGTTAACATAGAACATGCAGAATTTGTGTAGCCTCATCCCTTCACATCTAAAGAGCCATGTGATATTATAATTTTTTGATATACCACTACAACTTCACTGAAATAAAGTACTTCCAACAGACAAAGTGGGGTCAACTGCAAATGATCTTTCCATTTCCATTTCCTTTAAGATGTTTACTTTAAGGCATACTTAACTGTCTTGGTTATATTATTCTAAGTTTGTGATTATGTCAAAGTCAAAAAATATTAATCGTGCTATTGCATAAAAGCAGTAACTAACAAAGGCACTGCGAGGAAATGTGAGTGGGAGCTGGGGCATGACAGAAGGAAGCCAATGGGTAAAGATTTAACAGAAATGAGCAGTGGCATGCCAGAAGGCTAAAAGGATACCTTCCTGGGACTTCTATAGCCACCCTGTAGTCCTGGAAGCTCTTACTGGGGTGGAAGTTGAAGATGAAGAGCACATTTGCCCTGTCAAACACGACTACCTTGTCCTCTTCATGCTTGGCGCTGACAAAGGCCTGGAAGGGAAGAAAAGTGAGAGAAAGGAAAAAGCTTATAAACAAGTTCTTCCTAATTATCCATCATCTTTCTCATCCTGGATTTGAAGAGTTATAATGGGGCACAGCATATCAGTGGACCTCACATTTTCAAATGGACTGGGTAACATTCCCACATCAATTTTCAGGTGACACTCATCAGCAAAAAACAGCGGCACCGGGGACTGCAAAGGCGCACGCTGTCAGCTCCTGTCAGCTGCACATGATAAAGTCACCACTCTCCTGAGCTACTGTTAACGTGTCATTAGCAAAGATTATCAATGTCAGCCAACCCCCTATTTTTAGCGCCTTGTTTCCCAAGCCAATTTCTGGCCAGCATTTTCACTGCTGAGCCAGAAGATAAGCACCCCACAACCTGTCCGTCAGAAAGGACAGAGGTTAAGGAGCCTGGAATAACTCAGCAAATTATCTGTTAAAATACTCCAGTGAGTCTAGCACTAGGAAACAAATATAAACTGCGTACATTAAATTGGCACCCAATTTGCATATATATACGGTGCATGTCTGTATACAATTATATGTAAACTCAATCATCATAATTGGTAGTAATCATGAAATAAGTCTGATTATATTCAGAACCGTAGTGTCAAGTACACCAAGATATTTCTCCCCGTGTGACACCAAGTCTGAGTTTTAATGTTTCTTTTCCAGTCCCTGCCTGCCACATCACATTGTAGTGAAACAAAAGTTTTTAATGAAATCTAGGCAGGCAGAGGGAGCAGGGTAAATCCCCACAGCAGCCCCATTTGTGACCTCAGCACTGTCAATGAAAATATTATTGTGAAAACCAATGTTCAAATCCAATATTCCCACAAACTGAGAACCAGCAGCAAGTGCATTCAGCACAGTTTGGGAAAAATTGGATTTAAACATTTTTATTTTCCCCCGGGTAAACATTTTATGTTTCCAGGGAGGTGGGAGACAAGAAAATACATTTGGAGATACAACAGGCTTCAAAATAATGTTTTGACTCTCACCCTAAGCTTTTCTTAGGGAGGTCTGACCAGTGACCGAATAATAGCCTAATGTACGACGTGCTCAAGTCACAAAATGGTGGTCATTAAATCCCTCCGATGACCTCCATATTATAGAATACTGTATCTACCTAAAGCGTAAAGTGAACATAAAATCAATGCTGAGATTCACAGACAGTTTTTACTACAATAGATAAAGACTGATTTAGGTTATATTTCTAGAAAATAAAGGCATTTTATGGGCAACTATAATGGTTGAGGTCGGAGGAATTGAGTAATACAGGTGTAAGTATAATACAGAATACAACGAATGCCTTATTTCCATTTCATTACTTAATCTCTAATCTGTGATTTTTTTTTGTCCCAGCGACCACAGTGGAAAGTTATTAAAACCCCTAGAGGTTATGTACTATGGTGTAATTTGCTTCAGTAAGTCAATCATAATTTTTCTAGATTTCAAAAACATTTTTGCAGGGTCATTCAAAAAGCTGTAATGAATTGTATTTTTCCAACAATGACAACAATCAGTTAAAAAACGTTCTGATGATCCCAGAGTAATTAGTTGGTAGCTAAACAGTAATCAGAAACAATACTTGTTGCTTCATGGGCCAATTAGATATAATACATCCTTTCCAGCCATCAGAAGGAATGAGCTATTCTGCCCCATTACGGACCAATATTACGGACGTTAATTACTCATCAGAGCTGCTGTATATTTTTCCACATAAGAAGACATAGAAACAACCAAAAAAAACAGCACCGATGTTTTCAGGTCAGCAATAGTGCCAGATGTATACATTTTTTCAGGCCAATAAAATCCTCTGGGGTCAGCATTCCCCTCCAATTTCAACATAACGGAGCGGAGAAACCAGGCAGACTCTGCTTTCCCTATTTCGTTGTTCCAAATAGTTATAATAGCTATAGTATGTCAGAACATACATCTGATCTATAGACCGATATGCAGAAATAATCTCTGTGAACCAAACACGTCTTCAATTGTGCTCTCTGTTACATTTCCTACTGCACTGCATTTTTCCATCTGTTGTAGAGAAATACCCAGGTCAGAGTGTAGCGCAGCAAGGTGACGGGATGTGAGGGGGGGTCTTTTTGAATCAATTACACCCTCTTACTTCTAATCCCTGTCAATTCAGCCACACTCTCCATTTGCATTAACCCATTACTCTGTTACCAATGCTTCAAAAAAAGAAAACATAATTTTCTTCCTTCCCCAGGCTTCAGTGGCACCAGAAGAGAGAAGCTACAGGAGGAGAGTCAAGTTTATTACTGCTCCCCATGACAGCAGCCAGAGAAACAAGACATCTCCAAAATTAAACTGCACGGTGCATTCAGCTACTGTCTGAGTCCAAGCAAAAGTACCTACAGTAGTGAAACTGTGTGAAAGGACGGAGGCTTGAGAAAATACATTCGACCTTCAATAAAATGATTATAATCAAAATGCTATACAAATTAGAAAATTAGACAATAGAAATGTATTTTATAGAAATAAAATCAAAAAATGATTGTGCAGTTAAGATTGCCTGAAACCAAGCCTACTGTACAGTGTGTGAGGTCCTTACAGGTGGGGCAGCCAGCCAGCCGTACTTGTCTTCAGTGCGGTTCATGTCCCGGTCAAAGGCGTAGAGCTGACAGTAGCGGAGGCTATATGTATCCACCAGGTTAAACTGCCGCCGGGCATAGTGGTAACTCTGATTGTTTCCCTCTCTGGGGAAATCCAGCCATTCGGGATGGCCAAACTCGTTCCCTGCAACGGAGACAGAGAGACACAGAGAGACAGAGAGAGAGAGGTGGAGAGGGTGAGAGAAAGGGAGAGAGAGGGACAGAGAGAGAGAGAGTTATTAAAATATATACATAATGAAAGAAAAAGGCACGGTCCCTGAATTAGCTTGCGCTATGGTGCTGTGCTATATGAGGTTCTGTATAAAGGTTTAAAGGGTTTGTGCAATTTTTAACAAGGAAAAAGAAAAAGACAGATCAAAGAGAGCCAAGTCACGCTCTTTGGCCTTTTTTTTTTAATAACCTCTGCATCGCATGTAAAAACAGAGCCACAAAGTTCTTGTAGCCAGTGTTCTCGCCTCCCTGTCACAGAAGTACCTGCCCATTCATGAATAAAACTCAGGGAATAAAGCCAACCCAAGGAGAAACTATTGCAAAAAAACAATAACAATAGCATTTATTTGAGCCTTCTTTTTTTCTAAAAAGAAAAGTGTATGCTAAAATAATTCACCATGATACAGAGACCAGACTCTGAGTCATTGCTGGAAAAGTATAGGAAGTCCAAATATTCTAAAAGGAAAAAAATGATTTTTCTCTAACTTCTTGTTGATTCATTCACCATTACAACATTATCTGAATCTCTGAATTGTAATTCCGCCTAACAACCACAAATAGACCGCACCTGTAATGCAGCCTTTGCAAATGGTATACAGCTCATTTTGCTAAAGAAGAAATTAAGACTAGTATCATTGTTATAAACAGAATTCCAGAGGCCCGATTTCCATAAGCCGGCAGCATGCTGCAGGATTGTAGGAAACAAGGGTCTTTTTTGGTTACGACGCTGTCATGAGATCAGATAATGAATCTGACATTGGATGTCACGACAACATCATAAAACAACAGCTGGGATAATTGGATTCCCCGCAGAGCAAGACATACACAGACGAGAGACAGAACAAGATGCCTGACAATGGAATAGAGGCCAGTGGTTTGTTGGGTGTGAGGAGCCCCCACCCCCTTAAGAGCAAGAGGGAGAGAGGGTGGGAGAGAGAGAAAAACCCAGAGTGATGGGATGAAGTGGAACAGACAGGGAGTGACAGCAGATTCTAATGAAGTACATTATGTAGGTGTTAAAGAAGAAGGAGGCAATAGGGCACGGGCTGCCAGCAGAACAAGCCCACCGCTGCACTTGCCTACGAATTAGGCAGGCAGAGACTGTATGCACGGAGAGACAGACACAAAGAGTTGGGTGGAGGTGGTGGTGGTGGTGTGTGAAGGAGGTGGTTTACTGGTGACATCTGCATGAGTAACGAGCCTCCCACACAGCTGAACTCGAAAAGTAAAGGAGAGAATTACACTTCAAACTTGCAACACAGGCAGTCTAAGCAGTCAGCCGGAAGAATGTGTACAGGGCATGTTCACTGTGCATCTGAAATTCCTGTATTAATATTTCACATGCAAATAATCATCATCAGGCGCTGCACATACAGTCACACACATACAGCACTAATTACCCCTTATGCAAAATGCAAGCTAATTTAAAGCCAAATTGTATTTCTGATTCATCTAAAATGTTTATGTTTGGAAAAACTACAAAAAAAAAAACCTATTACTGTCTATAAGAAATACAGTTTATGAGGAAAGTCATGTTCTTGCAAATAATACGCATTTCATTTTATCAACATCATTGTATCACTTTTTCTCAAATCTCAATGCCCTCTCAAAATTATAGCTTGTCTGAAAAAATATCTACATTCTGAAATGGTCAGACTTTAAAACAAAATGTCATGTCTGTGTTTGTAACAGGTCATGCGATACATACATTTAATATTGGTAAGAATGTTGCTATAGGTCCTAAAAAAAAAATTGGGGGGTCGGGGTGATGACTTTTTACTCAATGTTGCGTTAGAAGGCCGAACATCATACAGTTTCTTCCTCGTGGGGGTGTGAATAGACATGAACTCCGCTCAGCATCCACACCTCTGCACTACATTTGAACAACACATTTGGTGAGTAGTTTGGTTATTAATGCACACTGAAGCGAAAACCTTGTAATGTTAGTTATTTGCCGGCCCTGGACAAGCCATAAAACCGAGGACTGTGAAAATAAATCAAGAGACGGAAACCCCTTGGCCACCCAGGCCAGTGGTGCCTAATACTATATTGGAGGAGAATGGAGACTGACAGTTTTAAACATTTACAGTATAAACTCTACATGGGTATGACCTAAACATGTTGGCAGGTGCAGGCGCTGTCCCTTTCTGCGTTATTTATTGTAGAAAACCCCACAGTGTGGGAATCAGGTAGTAGCTTTTGGTGCAAAAACTAGGAAAGGGAAAAACCATGTAACAATTAACCCTAAATCAACCCCAGCATGCATCTTAATGAGGGGTTCCAAGAGTTCTACACTACCTGAAGTGTAGCCACATAATAAGCCCTTCATTCTAAACACACCCTGTATGTGTTCTAACATGGAAATACCACAAGCTGTCAATATGTTCAACCCACATGAATAGGCAAAGAGAGAACAAAGGATTGTTTTGAAAGACAAGCAGAAATTTGACAATTTCAAAAAAAAAGAAAATGTATAAAGGCAGCTACTGTGTTCTCTGGACTTGGGTAGCCTTCTGATGATATCAACAACACATGTCAACACAAGGCATAAAAGAGACAGTTTAAGGATGATTACCACAGGGAACTCATTTTCCAGGAGAGAAAAAAAACCTCCACATGCTTTCACTGTCGGATATCACTATGTGATGTTCAATGCATAATTTTCAATTTCAGGGTATCCATTTACAGCCCGTCTTGTCAACATCTGAGTTCCTAAATGACCCAGAATGACTTTCAACATGCCTAAATGGGTGCTATGTGTTCCAATACATTGCATACAGAATGGGTAGGGGGTGGGAACAAAGGCAATAACAAAAACACGGTACACTTTTTTTTTTGTTGGGGATAAAAATGGATCAATGCAGCAACATTTTATGCACAGGCTATAACAAGTAAATTATACAAACATTCAATTATGTACGAGGCATACCACAGATGAGCCTGTCCAGCGGTGTCTCAATGTCAAGCAAGTTGTAAGCACCTTGTTTTCCAAATTTGGTTTTAAAAATGAATGATGTCTTACCAGAGATGTCACATTAGTAAAAATACAATAATTGTATATTGATGGCTTGCATACTAATGTAAACGCAAATGTGATTTTCTATGAAAATTAGTATATCATTTATATAACATATAATTTGCAGTTTGGATGTGGACAGGTTATTCTTGTCGAACCATGCACCGGATGATTTCACTATTGGAAGAGATACTAGACTAAACATTCAGCATTTGGAGCTCTATCTAGGTCACACATCACCCCCCTGAAGGAGGTTGAAACACAGTGCTATCCATGTGCACCATAGCATCCCTTTCTTAATGTTATTACCTTTTGGTCTTGTTAATTTTGGTAAGTGAGAGCTTTGCTAGTTTTTTTTTTTATTAAAGTACGATACTGACAGAAACAATGCTCGTCCACTGTAGGCCCACATGCCAAAGCTGCCAGCCATGGTGATCACGGGGATGTAACGATTAGATTCAAAAGCTAAACTAAATTATGATACCTCTGCTGATTGCAACAATTCCATGCCCTATCATATTGTGGTATAAGCTGGCTCTTTTCATGCCTTCTGCCACTATTCATGTAGCGTCCTGTTGCTCATGACCAATTTCCTTTTTGTGTGATCTTTTTGTAATCACCAGGGAAAGGGAGTGAAGACTTCAAGCACCGGTAAGCACAGTGTCACAAGCTGCCAGTCACAACTCTGTTCAACCCGGTGGGCCCGTGGAGCACTGATGATGCAGAACAGGTCAGATAATGTCTAATGATTTAGCAACCTGTCAGTCCATGTGACTTAAAGTTTGCAACTGCTGGTTTGTCTGTGATAAATCAGTAAGAACCCTTCGTGGACTACAACCAAAAGAAAATTACATTTTCTCTATGGTTTAGATTAAGGGAACTGAACTACAGTCTTGAACACAGAGAGAGATACTAAAAAAGGTGCAAAAGGACCCAGCTTCATCTTATGTGGTGACCTCATCTAGTGTTAATCTATTCATCTATTGTCCTGCACAAGTAAGACCCCCTAGCACATGACAAAATGTCCCCATAAATGCAAAGGACTTTCCTTGCAATTGCTTAACGCTGTGGAAAAAAAATACACTTTAATGAGAACCCACATAGACACACATGCAATAAGACAAATGAGATAAAGAAAAAAAAAAGGATTTGTCCCGAGATAGCAATTCCAAATACCGGCCTGTTTCGAAAGAGCACCACTTCATTAGGAGTGAAGGTGCACCAAAAAACTGAAAGTGAATACAGGCAAACAGGGACCGTTTGCCTGCATGTTTACTTTCATTTTTTTCTGCGTTATTATTTTATAAAGTCTAGTGGAGATGATTGATTTTCTGCACAGGCTGATTCAGTAACCCATGGAAGCCTTTGACTCTTCATTTCATTTTAGCTTTAAAGAAACACATTGGTCACACCTCCATTAGGTAATCATTTCCCTCTCTTCTATGATAACACGGTAATGTTCCTCCCATATGCCTGATATAATCACCATGATAATCACCTTCCTCTGCCCCCTCAAAGCTGAAACAAACCACATTCTGCACTAGAAAAAAATTGATAAATTCACACCCCAAAGAAACACATGAATAATAAAAAATATATATATATATATATCAAATTATATATATTACATAATTAAATAAAAAATAAAAAAAGATAATTGCAACATTTTACATTGTCACAGCACAAGAAAACCAAAGTAATCAAATGATCGGACAGAAAAAAAATATATACAAGTATGAGTTTTTTTGGATAAAGTTAATGATGCTAAATTCCAGTGGTGATGTGATTAATTGGGACAACCAGGTTTATATAAGGTTTCAGCTGGCATATCCCATTGCTCCTCTAACAGGCCGGAATCAGATAAGGGCCCGACAGTGACTCAGTCCCCCCAGTAATTAGCAGCACAAGAAGAAGCCAAGGATCAATGTGTTTTCCATTGGAGGGACTCTGGCAAAGGGGAGATCAATAAAGGGATCAGGGGGGATGGGAAGGCAGGAGTCACCGTAGGTTTTGGGAAAAAATAAATAAATAAGGTGGCCGTGCAATGGTTATTTCCACTTGCTAGATTGATTTCTTGATCCGGCATCCATTTGCAACGCAACAGCAAAGCTGGTGTTGGCATATGCAGCCAAAGCCATAGGGCTGAAAGCACAGTTTTCTCCCGGAAAGATTATCTGTATGAAATGTATGAGGAGGAAGCACTGGTTCTCAATTCATCACCCAGGGCCACAGTATAATGGCTGCCTGTTGCACCGCGGCACTCTATGAATACTGAGTAATGGGAGAAGTTTTTAGCTCAATAATTTAGGCTGTAACTCTGCAAGGTTATCTTAAACCTCTGTGAGCCCCGAGAGTCAGGAAGTGCGAGTGGTTCCATTCTGCCCCTGCCGATGTAATGATAAAACCACTGAGGCATTTCATTACTGCCGCACCACTTGCGGCTTTAATGTCATTGACACGCTAACATCCTTAACAGTATCCACCGCTCGGCATCTCACAGTGCGTGCTCTCTCTGTCGTCTTTTTGTACGGTGATGCTATTGGTCACAAATTATTATTTATTTATTTTTTAATTCCTGGGCTAGGCACTTCGAATTGATTTGCCTGCCAAAGCCATTTGCTGTTGCTCAGCACTAGCCAAAAAGCTCTCATGTCATTGATCCATTGACATGGCATTTCATCTCAGATTTGTTTGATTTTTCCTCGTTTGTTATACATTTCTCTTCATATCACCCACCCCATGGCCCGGACTTTGAAAGGCTTTTTAGCAATGAACTTCAGTTCAGTGTGCCGCAGTAAATTCTAAAAGTGTTTATTTTGTGAACCCGATTTTATGCACTTCAGAGGAAAAAAAAACTTTCACTTTTCATCCATTATAACTTCAATAAAAAGAGGCTGGCACCGTTTTTTCAGTCAGAAAATAATTATTACTTTCCATGCAACTACAACACAGGTCTCTTCTCAATATTTATGCTCTACAAACCACTGAGACATGGTTGACATGATCGGGAGAACTGAAAGAGTCAAATGTGAATGACATGTATTGTGATTGTTGGTGAGTAATTATTTTAAAAGGGTACAGTTCATTTGACTCTAGTTGAATCATTTTAAGGATTATATTCTTTAGAATAGCTGTTACCTCTACAGAAGATGTAGCCCTTTCTTAAAATGGATGACTCAACACTTCATAACTGATGAATAACCTGATCCATTAAAGATTTACACACTACTGTCTCTTACACCAAGGATCACAATGGAATTGCATAACCACTCGCCATAAAAAGCCTTCTAGGTCCTCATAAACCCTGTAATAAACATACGGCTATATACCATCCATAAGTTCCTGCAGTAAAACTGTGAATAAATGGCTTCCAGGCTGGACTGAGATACTGCATCTGTATCTGCAGCAAATGGAGAGCATAGACTAATAAACAAAAAGTACAGTGTCAATTGAGTGAACAGCTTGAAGAAAGACTGTCCTTTTAATACTCTATACGTCTAGAACTTTGTAATGATATACTATATTAAGAAAACTATTTATTGATTAAGGGTAATACTGAACGTGAGCAATTCCCCCTGGTCTTTTTTTTTAATAATAAATGATGATTGATTGACTAAATGAAAGCACTGTCTAATTGACTTTTCAACTTGTTGTCACTCTTGATGACCGTGTTGCTGCAATAATTGGCTGACAGTAAATGTGGTATATGCATCCACGGGAGACAAAGCACCAAGAGCACAGCCAAGTGTGCCTTTTAGCCATACTTAAGCCTTACAATCAGATATAATCACTATCAACTGCCCACATGGGGTCAGTTCTCCTATTCATTATCATTATGACTATTTCTAACAGGAACAGCTGCTTTGATTGCACCCCCAACACACACACCCGAACATGGAGAAATAATGCAATGGTTTGTACTCTGAGCTTGACCAGATCATCTTGTCAGCAGGTGGAGCTAAAATGCTGGTATTACAAGTTTGGGCTGTATTTACATTGAGCCTGAGAGCAGCACACACAGGGGAGAAAACACATTCCCTTCAGCCAAGGTCAGTCATAAATTAACAGTTTATTATCTATAGCAGCAGGCCTTGATAGCAGCCGTAGCTCAGATTAAGTTGTAAATGAGGAGCATCCCAACAGTGACGGAGAACTGGCTCATTTTATCTAAAAAATATACATATATATATACAGTATATATACTGTGTATATACGATCTTAGTCATTTTAGATGTTGTCCTGTATTTCACCATCAGCAATGGGCAGCTAGTAATAACGTCAACCGCACTTAAAACGGCTCCTCTGATGCTTATAATGCCTTGCCTCATTATTGGTGAGCTACTCAAGAGATATATGCCATTAAAGAAATAAAACTAATCTAATTAGTGAGCACTTTAAATATAAATTAAGCAACAAGGGTTATGTCAACATATTTAAAAGCTCTATAAACCCAATTAGGTTTATTATAACAAATGTGATTTTTTTTTTCATGTATGAAAATAAATGACACTACAAAACATACGACAACACCCCCTAACGGGAGTGCAAATGAGTTCCCCACACACACAGACACGCACTCAGCTGGACATTATAATGCACTAGCGGAAAACCTGGGCTCTGCGTGAGCCATTTTCAACACGGGATCACCTGCTGATTTACGTCTGAATTGTCCTCATCAGAATAAAGTGGCAAAGGAGGGTCTGAATGAGGTTTTCTTTTGGAAAATGGAGAGATAGTTCATGTAATCGACACCAAAGAGTTAAGCATTAGAGAGATTATTTATAGAGCACACAAAGGTAGATGAATTGTCCCCATCCCGTACATTATAGTCTACGGGCGTTATATTTGAATAATTAATAAGTTAAACACTGGTGTTTATATCTGTTCGGCGAACACTTAAGGATTGCTGTTAGTGCCTTGGGGAGAAGTTAAAATTAAAGAGGAATATTCTTGGCTACATGGGAGGGATGTTAAATGGTTCCCCCTTAAAAAAACAAAAAAAATAAACAGAAGGACACTGCTCATAAGAAGAAGAAGCTCTATCATCTCTTGACTGCCAGTAATGACAATGAAACATATTGTGATATGTAATTTGATGCATGTTGTAAACTCTGAATTGACATCATGTTTAGGAAATAAGTCATTTGTGCTTATTGTTTGAATTTTGAATTGAAAAGAGTTTGTAAAGACTTATTTTCTGTATATGCAACTGCAGTTGTTACATCATCTTTGCATTTCCAGGATGACTTACCAATAAAGTTGAGGTAGCCTTCTCCACCCAGACTATGAGTGAGGAGGCGAATCATCTTATGCAGCTGCATGCCACGGTCAATGACAGCGGTCATGGGAGTCTGGGAGCTCATGTTGGTGTACATCTCCTTGTCCATCAACCAGAAGGCCAGAGACTTATCCCCAACCAGCGCCTACGAAGGTAGGCTATGCTTTAATTAACACATAAGGCAGACTCTATTGACCTGTAAAGTTGGATCATGTGGAAAAAACGCACCTGATCATGACTTTCGGCATAGGCTATGCATTTCTCTCCATACCGCCTGTTGGTCAGTGTGTAGACAATATCGCCCAAGCTCCAGTCCTCATCTTTTAACTCCTTCAGGATCTACACAGTGACAGAGAAGGGTTATTGGAAAGGGGAATGATATATGTGTGGCTGAGAGAGATCTGGTCGGGCTCTGAGTGATGTCTGAAGCCCAGTATTTCAGTTCGGGCAGTCTTTCTACCCATTCTTAAGTTTTCTCTGGGTTACACTTCTTTTTCAGATCAATCTCTGTTTTGACATCTCTATATCCGCTCTGTGAGTTATGTCTACCTCTCAATCGCTGTAATAGAGTTTTTAATAACTTCAATACAGCCCATGGGTAGTAAGGCATCAACTCTCCTCACCTGAGATGGGCAAGGTCAAAACCTCTCATCCAAACGGAGGGATTCAACAATAAATCCAAACATGGAATCAATGCCCTGTTGCTGGCCTGCCTACATGCACAGCCTTTTCCAGGGGTCAGAGGAAAACAAGTACATGCATTTAAAGCATATCTGCCCACACAGTGCTGCTTCACAGTTGCATTGACTGGTCCCAATAACACAGTTACACTAGCAAATGATAGCAGAGGTTAGAGCGAAGATAACCCCCTTGGACTGCGGTCGACACAGAGATGATGTAATGAACAAAAAGAGATGATAGAAATCCAGAGTATCGATAACATAAATGTAAAGAAATACGAATAAAGTTAATAGAGAGTTAATACCGTTTGAAGACCCTCGGTAAAGGACATGCAGCCTGTGTGAAAATGGTAAGTCCAGCTCAGTGACAGGCTGAAGTCCGCTCAGAGGAATTGGCTGTGACAGCTGACTGACATGTCAGGAAACCTTTATATTACTCTACAGAGCCATAATCCTCTGGGTAAAGAGAGTAAATTGTGGCGATCAATATGTCTGAGATGAACTGGCTGCTCCACCTAAACAGAGGCTTCTTTCCCCCGCTCTATATATCACCATCTGTTCACATCCCCTCTTCTTCACCTTAGCCTTGTGTGGCCATATTGGTCAGTGGCAATGCCTCCAAAAAACGACTACTCAAACCCACGAGGCATCAATTCTTCATTTAAACTGATTTAAGAATTTGGGAGGTATTTGATTATAACTGTTAATTTGCTTTGTATTTTGCTGTCATGGCTATTTCACATAAGAGAGAAAATGTATTTTCAGCAAGCCAATTTATGTATTTAACATAATATGCACAAAATAAAGTACAAATTCGACATAAGATTAAAAAAGAATACCAAGGACATAATAAAATTGATTGCTTTATATTTTAAGCTCTTTATCAAATACTGTTTATATTATATTGTACATTTTTATTAGTTAGCCACCAGATTTCCGTTCACAAGAAATGGATATTATCTGGCAGGTATATCATCCTGGATAAAATTGCAATAAACTATTTAATATATGGATAAATTAAAATAGCATTAACATATTGATTTCAGCCCTGTGGCTAAATCTGCATGCAAAACCAACTGAATATATGTAAATCCTCTAAATGCTGCTTTCATTTCTCCACCAGCTCCAATACAAAAGCTAACAACTGTATCTACAGAGTGCACCCCGGAGATGATCACAGCCGCCTCCACATCCACCTACAATCAGACACTTTACACTCCCTTATGAATCATTACAATTCAATTCAACCGCAAAAGTGGTCTGGGAGCAATTAATCTGGGAGTGCGACCGTTGGAGCCGAGATAGGAGTGACTGGGTTGACGACTTCCCTACCACCAGCTCACCCACATCAGCCACGACCAGCCGAGCTTCCCGGCGCCACTGACAGTCCACTTCATCAATGATAACGAGCGGTGCACAAATCTTACTTTACAAGCCTGCTGTCAGGAGCCAACCACGGCCCCCAGATTAATTAGGCAGAGCCAGAATAAAAATATTTGTAAGAAATATATGTCAGAAAAAAATCTAGCAGGGCAGGATGAGGTCATCTCACGGCCATCACCATCACCATGCTACCATCACAAGGTTCTAGGAAGGACCTGGACACAAGAATGCACTTTGTTTACATCTTCTGTTTTACATTTTTGTGGCAGGCTGTCCCGAGCTTCCTGCTTCTCCTGTCTCTGCAAACGCATCTGTCGGAACTGCGTTAGAGATTGCGTTGCTATGGTGACACTCGCACATACAGTGCTGACCCCCGGGGGTGGGCTGGGAGTACAGGTGTACAATGCTCAATCCCAAGGATCAACCTAATGCCTCCCCGTCTTTATCTTTTCACACATTGGGAAATGAATGAAACCACGCAAGTGTCTCTGCCAGGAGCTTCACTCGGTTGATAGGCACACCTCGATGTTTTCCTGCTAAAGCGCTTCGCCAAAGCAGCCTGTACTGACTCAGTCCAGCACCACCAATTAGCCAAGCCAGATGATTCCAAAACGCTGCTGTTAAAGGGAGCAAGCTACAGGTGACACTCAACGAGGGGGGTCAGAGCGAGTGGCCGCCCTTTAAAGGCTGAGCTGGAGCCTCGGACGTGTTTACATAAACAAGCTGGAGTCCGCCGTTGCCTGCCAGCAGCCTGAATTTTATTAAGTCATTTTAATTGAAAGTGTTTCAAGTATGATGAACAGAGCAGAGTACAAGAACCAGAAATGGATTTTCCCCCTGTAACTAATAAGGAGAGAGCTGTACAGGCTGATATTTCAATTAAATTAAACAGAGGAACGGAACCAAAAAAAATGTGGCATTTGACATTGGTCATTTGAGTTGAAGGACTGAGAGGAGCATCGGGATGACAGGAAATTCCCAGCATCGCCCAATCTTTACCATGCTGTGACCAGGGAGCCTTCTAAGTCCTCCGCCAATTACATCTCGATCTACTGTAGCTGGAGGGAAGGGTTCTTGCTAAATTGGAGGGCTTTTTGTCATATTATCCATCAGAGGTGACAACAGTTTACGCTGACAATCGGATCGAATCTTCCAAAACTTGTGTGCCGAGCGCCTTATCAGCTCATTAGGATATCTCAATTTTTCACACCCTTTCGGTGTTTTACAGCCACTGAATGAGTCATATCCATCCCTCATGCTGGGGACGAAACACAGCATGAGGCCTCGCTCGAGGAGCCGAGATAAAATTTATTCAAGCACACATGTGAATCTATAAATAAGCTCACAGATCTATTGCCCTGACTCTTTGTCTCTTCTTCTGTCCGCTTCCTCATGCGGCACTGTCCGTCTCTCTGTCTAAATGCCTGTCCTCCTCACTTCAAGTTTCCTTCCCTGCAGCACGCACCTCACTGGCGGCTCCACTGCAGTCCATTCAAATCCCACCCTAATTGACACACTGTGAGACGAGGAGTGCACGTCACCGGCTATACCGAGGCATGTATCACATGAATGCCTCCCCGCACAGAAATACATGGATTTCCCGGTTCACTTGCCCTCCTCTGACTTTACGATTCTCATCAGAGAAGCAATAAATGTAATTGGAAAAAAAATGCAACCAACACAAATATCTAAATGAATATTGCATTGTAAGCAATATTGTCAGAAAAGAAAAAGCGGAGGCAAACCTCTCCGATAATCCTGTGAAAGGAGGCTTCGTCTCAGCAGTGTAGCTTGGCATACAGCAGCTAGTGAGAGCATCGCCAAGGAAGGTCAAGTCTGGGACTACCCCTCCCTCTGCCCTTCTGTTCTCTTCCCTCCATCCCCGCTCCTGAGTAAACCCACCGCTGTGATATACAGACTTGATTAACGATGCATAGGCTTCCCCCATCGAGAAACACAAAAAGCTGTAGTGCAAGAGCATCCATGCGGTGCTGAGGTCACACTCTTTTTCTACCACAAAATGAGTGAAAGGTGTGGGCTAGAAGATAGAAAGACAGTTTTGCATGAATGTTATAACAACAGAAGGGCTTCTGCTAACTCTAAACACGCAGGCACGCAATTACACTTTTTAAAGTAGCATTTGCTGATTTTAAAAATGCAGACTATTTGTTTGACTGGCTTTATATATATCTATATATAGATTTATATCTATATTCTGGCTGGCTATGCATGCATGCATGATCCTTGTGGTACTTGGTTGCTTCATTATACAGTTAAGGACTTTCGCAGTGGATGGCTGCAGAGTTATCAACATTGTTTTCCAACTGTGGGCTGTTAAGTACTTTCACCGTGACAGTTGGGCCTGTAGAGCTGAGCAAAAGGGTGCTTCAACAGTTTTTGTGGAGGGACAGAGGATATTAGTTGCCCTGAATATCCCATCCAGTGTGGAGTGGTGCTGGGTTGAACATCTTACTCCACAGCGTTATCATGTATGCCAGTCAGGATTAGAGAGTCCTGATGCTATTAAATAATTGAGTTGCTAATGAAACATTACAATTCGGGAAATCAGAGCTATTGTCACTATTTTCACTTTGTTTGTTGCTGTAGATCAGAGGTCTTCAACAGTGGGTCCGCAACACCTAAGGGGGTCCACAAAAGTACAGCTGGGGGGGGTCACAACATTTTTGGTTGATTAGAAAAAATATTTTCTATTTTCTATACTATACACTATGACTAATGCTAACCTTCATGAAACTGCCAAAACTCTGACAGTAGGCAAGAAAACAGGTCTGCCAAATAACATTTACTCACAAGACTCCCTTCTTCCAAACACTATTACCACAGCACAGTTAAGCAGAAACAAAAATTAGGTGACAATGTGGTTAATATGTAAATGTTCACTGCCAAGTAGAAATAATAATAATACATTTACTTTCAGAATATAATAAAATATAATGAAGAAAATTAAATATAATGTAAATTTAGAAAAGTTTAAAATCAATCGTTTTTTTCAATTTTTTAATCTATATTTGAACCTCACACACAATTAAAAATAACATTGCACACTTTAAAGTTTATTCGAGCTTGAAAAAGCAATGGAAATCTGGTGAGGGAACTCGCGGTTCAATGAGTGTCCAGACTTTATGACTATAAACTGTCATGCTCTATTGCCATTTAATGAGATTTATTCATGGAAAACGCTTTAGTTCATTTTGAAACATATTTAAAAAACAAAACAATTGGCCATTTTTCTTAAACTCATTAATTGTTCTCTGAATGTCCCTAGTGAATGAGTGGAGGATGATACAAGATGAGGATTTGGGTTCAGAAAAAAATGAAATAACATAATTTAACAGTGAGAAAATACCTTTGCTTTGACATAATATAAATCTATCCCAAGACATTTCAAACTGAATAATGAATCAAAGTGAAATGTAAAGGTCGACCTATTCAAATGCTCAATTAAAAAAACATTAGAAATCATTTCAGCCTGGCTCAGTTACTATATGACATTCATGCAATTATTATTAAAGCTTTGCTTCCCACTCAAATGATTGTTTTTTTAAATTTAAAGGACTCAGACAACTACTTATCTTAGAAAAAGGTAATTATAGATATATAAGACAAATACTTGTTATATGTTGAATACCAATTACATAATTTAATTATTTAACTTCAGAGAGAGAGATTATTGACTTCCATTTGAAGACTAGCTAAGAGAGGAGGTAAATAAAAAATTATCAGCACTAAAATAAACACAAATACTCAATTTTTATAAGAATAAGCAAACAAAAACAAATGTGCAGTGTTCCCACACTTCATGCCATTTTCTTGATAGCAACCAGAAACATTCAGAAGATTTTTGTGACCCGTTGTCATTGTGCTCTTATGACTATAGGAATGCCTTCACTTCTATATTAATGCATTTATTATCATGTAGCTTATCCTTAGAAGGTTGTGGAGGGAGTTAGAGCTAATCCCAGTTGACTTTGGGCAAGAGGCATGGTACACCTTGGAAAGGTTGCCAGCCTATCGCAGGGCCACCTATACACACACACCCAATCATCCCTACGGGCAACTCAGTTTCCAATTAACCCCAATCTGCATGTTTTTGGACCCACACAAACATGGTGAGACGATGCAAGCTGCACACAGAAAGCTCCTCGGTCAAACTGGAATGCAAACATGGGAACTCTCTTCCTGTGAGTAACTAGTCTTAACCACTTAGCCATCAATTCACAGTTTTATGAAAAAAGATATTGTTAACTACTGTAAGCCCATTTACTAGTACCTAGGGTAAAAAAATACAGTTTGTCATCTTCACACTAAGTGATATATATATATATATATATGTAAGAGGTATAATAGAATAATTACTGTGTTTTAGTATAATAATTATCAATATTTATTTTATCAATAAAATTACTATTTATTATTGCAGTAAGAGACTTTTACTTTTCTCTCTATTTGTGGCTGACAGAGAAGTTTCCTCTGAGCTTAAGGTTACAGTGTATATAAAAGCTGCCTGCAAGGGGAAAAGAAACATAATACTGGCCACAATATAAAAGAGAGAAGAGGGAGATTAAAAAGAAGTGAATCATCTTACCTGAATCCACTTGTCAGGAATGGCCATAGCCAGTCGGTAATCAAAACCAAGCCCTCCTTCCTCCACTCCTCGGCAGAGAGCAGGCATCCCTGACACATCCTGCAGAGGAGTCACACTATTTCATCTCACATTTTCTCCTTGTTCGCACAGCTTTCTTTCCCGGTAGTCGGCCAAGATCACATCAGTACCACTCCACAACTCGCATATTAAAACAATCCTATATCGTTGACCAAAAAAGAAAGACCGACATCCCATTTCCTTTTGCATTACTTCCTAATTACACCAATGAATACCTAAGCGAGCTATGTCTAACTAATAGGAGGTTTTTAATTAGTAATAGCTTTGGGCAGTGTCTTAGCAAAGAGAATGGATGCTGAAGGTGCGAGAAGTGTGTGGCGCGTTCTTACCTCTGCAATAGTGATGCAATCGGGATAGAGGGTATGAAGAATGTGATTGGCGAGCATCAGGTAAACCAAGGAGTGTTCGTCTACCTGAAGGCCAAAGTACTCGCTGTAGTCCCCAGAGAAGCCTGCGCCTGAGAATTCAACACCCACACAGTCAACACTTGTTAAGTTTTCTCCCCTAAACTTCTAAAATTCTTCATTCCTCCTAGCTGCTGCTGTTTAACATCATTTATTTGATATGTTTCTGAATGTCAAGTGTTTCTGAAGACTTAAATAGTATTTTTTGGAGTATTCAGATGAGAATATAGTATAAAAACACATAGATTAATTTTCTGCTCACAGGAACACTGTAAAGTAGCACCTACCAGTGGCTGTGGGTTTTCACCACCAAAAGTTTTCACCATTTTGTTTGTAATGCGAATTTGTGATCTATTAATATATATAATGTTTGGAAAAGTCCAAAACTTCAAATGTAATTACACAGACTAATTTTCAGTCACTTTTCACTATAATAAATTGTGTCATGATTGTGTCAATATCACAGTGGCACTGGCTCTCCTTACTGAATAATTGTTAAATATCCTATCTAGCAATATATTTAAACTACACACATAGCCCAAAACTTTCGAAAAAAGATTTTTTCAAGTAAGACCCAACATATTCACGATTTGCTCTTAGACTTTAACGCTCTGAAATCCACTGTGCATACTCGACTACAGATTTCAAAGGAGAGGATGCTTCTAACTCACTAGCCACTCTATTCTTACCAATGCCATGGTGATGATATAGCATGGAGGTAACACCATCAAATCTGAAGCCATCAAAGCGGTACTCCTCCATCCACCAACGCAGGTTTGACAATAAGAACCGCAGCACTTCCCAGCTAGAAAGAGACAGCGGCCACGCACGCACGCACGCACGCACGCACACACAGGGAGAGAGCCATTCAAGGTCAGATAAACAAGAAGCAATGAATTATTCACACATTTCATCATGCACTTAAAGCACCAGATATTAATTTTTCACAGCAACAGGACAATCACATATTGATAACCCAAGCTCCATTATGATTGAGATGGGAGTGTCAGTGAGGGGAGAAGGTATTTTCACTAACAACATCATAAAGCAGAGGCCGATTTCACATATCCAGTTGTCGGGTTAAGGAATCCTGGGTTCACTTGCAGGAACACTGCATGAGCGTTTAGTAAAGCCGGGGCCATCCGGCCGTATTTGAGCTGATAGGATTTCATGCCACACTTGGGTAAACACTCAAACAACACAAAGGGGGATTGAGTTCCCTCTCCTCAGGAGGAGATAAATCAAAGGCTTCTACTCGCTTTGGCTTCCATCTTGAACATATGACAAGCTCCTCTGTCCAACAAGCAAGGGGCGAAAAAAAATGGATGAAGCCAACAAAGCCTTTGAATGAGAAGGCGGAACTTGTGGTTGTGTTTTGTTGCTCACGGTGTGCCGCAAAGAATAAAAATACTCTCTGTGCCTCGTTGGCTGGACTGTGTCGGTAGAAGCTGGAGGAGGTGGATTTCAAAAATGGCCCCAGTACCCATTCCTGACTGAGCGATGGGAGAGTCATCTGGATCTGAACAGACGCTCAGGGCAAAGTACATTACGCACCTTAGCTCTTTCCGTTCAGTGGCGTGTTACCATGGAAACATCAGTTAAAACTCTGGATTTGGTCTCCTAGTCTACGCAGTGTGTGTAATGAGCACCAAATTAAACATTATACTCGCCGAGATCATGCTGGAGAGCAGTGGGATGTGAGAGGAATGACACTTTCGTGCCAAATGTTCACAACTAATATGCTCCCTCCAACAATGATTTTAACGAAATGTGTCTAGAGAACGTGTATACAACCTTCCTATAAAAGGAAGGTTGTACACACATACTGTATTTAACAGCATTGGTGTTTTTATTTTTAACAAAAGTTGCATGAAATCTCATTTGACCTGAGCTTTACACTAACCTCCATTGAAACAGAGTGTTAGTGGTTTTATTGCCACTATAAAAATCTGCACTCAGTGGTTGGCTGAGTCCTCCAGGCCCTGGCCCCTCCCATAAATACCCCGGCCAGCCAAAGTCCTGCGTTTATCAACAGTACTTGGTATTGCGAACTGGACCCTTCATAATTTCTGCAAAGGCAATACGTCAACAGTAAAAAAACTGCAGCTTCAATGTAATTCTATCATCGCTGCAGCATGCAGATGATTAGTCATTATTCAGCCATTTCCTTCTTGTTTTTTTTATACCAATATTTGCATAGTCACTAGGTGTTAGTGTAATTTGTACGATTTAATAAACCATGTGCATTAAATTGTTACTTGAATTTTTTAGGACTCAATGGCATAATGGTACGGTTGCCTATTTTGACCAAGTGACGACCTGTTGTCTTACCCTACCATTTCATGTGTACAGGAGAACCAACTGTGACCTTCATAAAACATAAACAGGATCAAGGACTTTTTTTAAAGAAAGTGTTTGTTTTGTTCATCCGAGTCGACTGAGAAGTCATAATGGAGCAACATGGCAGACTATAAAACATTGAACATCAAACATTGTTTGAATTGTATCTGTATATTTTCTAATTTCTTTGTAATGTTACAATGTTTTTAAGAATCTGTTAATGTATGTTATATTTGGTTAGATTTTATTCTAAAATATTATAGAGTTTATGATTTCCTGCCATCTCTTTATGTATATTGACAGTAAAAAAAAAAACAATCATTTGCTCATGTGTTTGTTTTTTTCTATTCAGATGTGACACCATGCCAGAGGGCAGTTAAATTTTTTATATTATTTTTTTTGCTTGAATGATGCAATTTCATCGTGTCAAAAAGTTGGCGAAGCAGTGAGAAGTCCCAGATTCATGCTTCAGCAACACTTCAATAACATCTCAAACTGCAAAAATCCATCCAAACACTAGACAGGCATTATACCAAATAATACCACATCTTTAAAACATATCATCGATTTATCCCCTGAATACTCAGGTGATGCTGGGCATTATGTCCTTGATGGCAGGAGACAAAGCTCAAGATTATTTTAATTTTGGCATGATAGAAAATACATTTAAATGCATTGCGGCCTGTGCTTCATCCCTCTGGGACGATCAACCCCAAAACTGTCTGACAGGTGTGAAGCTGCATGTTACATCAGTGCCTCCTCCTTCCCTTGGGGAGGAGCACGAGGGAGTCTATCATGATCTGATAGAGCAGCTTGACTGGGTGGTCACACAGACCCTGTGATAAATAGATTAGGTCCTCCACTCCACTGCACGGAGCCAACAAAGTCTCAGACCCAATGTATCCCCACGGGCTGGAGATAATAGTCAGCCAGAGCCAGAGGCCCAAGATGAAACCATACTGCCACATTAGGAGCCACAATGCCATTCATCGTCAAGTCCAATTACAGTGAGAAAGTTAGATCTGTATATCTGATCAAACACATTGCTTATATATGCAGTGCAATGAAGTCATTACTCGGTCTATCGTGTTAATACAAAAGCAAATTGCATATTATACTCTCCTCGTGCTAAAACTCAGCAATGAAAGTGAATTCTACTTAGGGGACACCAATAGGGTAAAGCTCTTATATACTGCCACTTGTAGAGTAAGATTAGGTAATCTATAATATGTGTTGTTTTTTTCCCCCACTTACAACCACACACAGCAGTAAAAGTCGATTTTAAGGCCATGCTTTTTTTCCACATCAGCTTCATGCTTAGTTGCTCCTTATCAGAGCTCATTTCCTCCTTCAGCTGAGCACAACTACGACTAATAATACTGCATTTGCATTCTGCTCCAATAAGACCTGATAGATGTCAATTTTGCATGAGGCGTCACAGCAACTTATTGCAACGATGGCCTAAATGTAAGTCCCTGTTTTTCTACACATCACAGGTAAGCTAAAAATGAGTGTGAATACATTAAAGAAGCAGACATGTCATTACAAGAGAAATGTGATGCTGGGCCAAAAAAAGGACAACAAAGGTCCCTTATTTACCACTTTTCAAACTTTTCTTCGGTCCATGCAGCCACTGATGCACACAGCAGATATATTGACACCTAAGATAAATGCACAATTCTTGGCTAAAGTGCGATTTATTTATTTACTGAATCACACAAATTATTAATTCAGCTAGTGCATACATTACACACAACCAGTACATTATAGAAGAACATGGTTTGCTGGCGTTATATAAATAAAGTTTTGATTTAGTGGCCTCTTTTTCTTTCATAAAACAAGCACATACCTCCACCAACATTTCTGTGCATAATATTGCAATCTTAAAAAAGTAAATAAAACTAATCCTGTAAGCACCCCTTCTGATGAGATCTGCTCCAAATAAAAATAGGTTCGCACTTGGATCATATCCCACCCTTCCACAGAATGACATGAAAATCTGTTAAGCAGTTTTGGAGTAATCCGACTAACAGTCAGACAGACAAACGGCATTGAAAATGTAACCTTTACCTTTAACCTTTACCCTGGTGGGTGCAATTAGCCAGTCCGGGTGGTGTGTGTCTTTATACTTTGTACATTGTTAAGCACCCTTTCAGGCAGTGTGGTGAGGCTGGCTGTCTCGCAGGGTAAACTCTCATCTAACCGTCTGACAGACTGCCCCTGTATTGCTGTGCTTTGTGTCAGATATCTGCCATTTGTCTGGCATTCTTCGGGCTGCCTGGCTGCGAGCTGTTCTCGCTCCACTCTGGCATCCTAGGAGGGATATTGTGCCGCCTGTGAGACTGGTGGAATGTTTAGCAACCTGTAATCAGTATCACCTTGTACGCGCGGCCTCACCAGTATCAATGGCAGACTGACAGACCAATTCTGTCTATCTATGTATCTATATATCTATAGATATATATACTGTATATATTTTTTTTCCCTGATCGATTATATTGTAGTAGTGGCAGTATATGTATGTATGTATGTATGTATGCCTATGCCTATGACTAAATAAAATACCTCCAAAAACATGGCTTTACAGGTTACAGCTTAATAGTTGATAACACTGCCATTGTGTGTTGCTAATCAAAGCAGGGAGGACGCCATAGCAGGCACCACGGAAACACTGACATTGACTGAGGCGTGTGACTTCTTTAATTTTGGTTGACATAAAAGTTCATTGGTCCATAATTACTGCAGCATCCAGGGTCGCTCCAGAAGGCTCAAGGACAGCTTCATCCCTCAGGCCATAATACTCCTAAACTCCCCTTAATTGCACCTATCCACATCTGCACCTTAAGTCATCTGCACATTGCATTACATCTGCAGATAGAACAGTATTATCTCTATATTCTGTATGTATTTATCTTGCAGTATATATATATTTTTAGTACCCTTTAATTATTTACTTGTTTTATGTTTTATTTGTATATTTTTCACAATGCCAACGACTGCGCCATGTAATTGCTGTGCATATGACAATAAAACAATTTACCACTTATATTTGCATGCTGTTACACAAACATGAAGTGCATACAAACAGCTTCTCTACAATTTATATTTGGATCACATACAAAATATCCCGACATAGAACTATCTGAAATACACACAGAACTTTCTTCCATTTGTCAGATAGTTTTACATGGCTGGGGGGTATTTAAGTTAAGAGCTGCCAGGTTCCTTCCCACTGGCTCCATCCAGCACCTACTGGAAGCACTACAGGCAGCTCCAACCAGCAACCGTGCACACCTTCAGCTCAGCTCAGCTCATTAGCTGAAGCTCACCGGAGGGGAAAAACTGCTTTTCCCTCACTGTGTGACTTGATGGGGAACAGGAAATTTCTCATGGGTGCTAAATACTGACGCAACTCACTCAGTATTGAGTTGGCATTTCAAGTTTGGGTTAAGTGATGGATCAGACACATGCCATGACCCAACTACAATCTTAAGTCCCAGTATGCTGAATCATAAGTGCTCCAAAGGGAAGTTGATGCTTTTTATTTTCCTTTTTATAATGCTTTCTTCTACAATTCTCAAAAAATTAAAGGCCTGTCACTTATCAGCTTGATGACTCCCTTGTGTAAGATTTCATTGTGTGCTATTATACCAATGTAGCAATTCAAATAATAATATTGAAGACTGAAAACCTACAGTAAATTAAGAGCAGATAAGGATAGAAACAAACAGAATACTGTACTTTTGAAGTAATTTTAAATTGTTCCATAGTTTTAAAAATGGTTCTTTAAAACAATATGCAATAAATATGATCATTTAAAAACGTAATATGTTGCACGACAGCAAAACAGATAAACTGTTTTAGGATTATATTATATATCAACCAATCTAACTTATTTAAATCTTCCTTATTTGAGTTCCCATACTATGGAATATACTCAATATATCTAAGCTCAACATTTGCATTGCCTCATTCACACTTCAACATCAAATATTAGACTGTAATAAAAACACACATATGGAATAATCTCTTCAAAGAGAGAATCATTGCCCCTCAGTGCTCCAGAACAGGGACGATTTCTCAGCATGAGAGCATGAAGAAGACCTTTCAAAAGCCTGGCCGTGGGCCTGCTTTTCATATCTTAAGAATTCACACAAAGATTGATCAAAAATGGATGCAAATCATCCTGTAAGAAGGGGGTGGGGGGATTACAGAATGAGTCCACATCAAGCTTCCCAGAACACTCACGTCTGAAGGCCCTGATCTGCAAAAAGACTTGGCTTCTGTGGATGCCAACGCAGAACCATTCAATCAGTCACTGTCTGAAGGTGACTTTGACATCTCTGAGAAGGCTTAGGAAGGTTACAGCATCTAGTGGAGAATGTAGTGACCACATAGCTCTGCGTTATACATTGCCCTGTGAATTCACACACACACTGTAAATCCAGTGACTTCTTGACACGGCTGATTCGCGTTCATTTTGTGAGCCTGGGCGAGTGTTGCTTTTGTGCTGCCCTCATTACTTATTAATGTATTTGTTTTTATTTTAAATGCAGCTCAGTCCTTCTAAAATCTAGTTGGTATTCAGCAAATGCAAGGCTACTTCTTCCATCTCAACAGCCTGGAACCAATGCTCTTAATACTGAATGAGGGCACATCTCAAGTCAACAAATAGAATAACGGGCATCTATCTAAACATTCTTCGGCACTCTCTCCCGACCGAGTTCAATCTTATATGAGGAGAGGCAGAAGAGAAGTGCTCTGACTAAAAATATAAAAAGGTGCTCTCTGATAAAGATGAAGCGCTGGAAGCGGAGCATAAGAGGCAGCAACAGGGAAAATATATCTGCTACGATAGCCTGCATCGGTCTGCGTCTTTCCACCTAATAAGAACATCATGGCCAGACTGGGATGGCTGATAGCAGGGTCTGCTTGATTAAAAACAGTCTGTGTTTCACATGGGGTTCACGGCTAGCCTCCAGGGTTCATTTCCGTTGTGAGGGAAGCAGAGGAAAAGCTTGACACAAACGACACGTCCAAACAACCTGCGCCAGGCAGGGAAGACAAATGAACCGACAATGACATTGCACAGCTCCTTTGTGCTTTTACAAATGACTCCTCATATTCATCCCACTTGTGGCATATGTCTGCTCCGTGTCTAATGAACGCTTCTGATATGAAGAGAGTTCAATTACTAATGAAAGAAGAACCTTGCTCTCTTATAATAGCCTCCATGCCTGACACCAAGCATTGTGTAATGTATTGGAAGCTGCTGCACAATGACACACACTTATTAAAGTTTAAAAAAAAAGCCTTTGATAGATCAGACAGTGCCCGCTCCTCCTTAATGCGCACTGGGATTATTCTGTGGATACCGAGGCAAGAGGAAAGACACTTAATTAACAAGGCCTTCAACAGCACCGAACAACAGTCTGCTCGGAAAACAGCCTGTCCACTTTAGAACTCTCACCTTTCTCTGATAATGTCAGTATAACAGAAGCCTAAACAATATTGTAATATCAACTTATTACTCTTAATACATTAATATTCAACAATTGGCAACTGATAAATGTGCAGAGAGAAAAAAGATCATGAACTAATTCACCATAATCTTCCAGATTAAAAGTAAACCTGACTGCATGCAAACTCTTGTGTTTGACTTTATTTAATCTGTCATTTTTATGTGATCATGTCTTGCTTTTGATCTTGAAGAATTCATGATGTATCATCAGGTGGTCTCCAAATGTTTAAAATAATGTTAGGTCAGCTTTCATTTGGCCCAATTTATCAATAGGCACATAGAATGTTTATAGTTTTAAATTCAATCTGTTATAGCCATATTTGGATGAAAAAAAGTTTAGTTTCATATAACCCTAGAATGCATCTAAAGCATAACATACGGTATAGTTGAGACATTGCATGTTGAGAAATTGCAGTAATCAGTGGGCAGTTATTTGCTTTTGTAACAAGTGCTAAAAGGCTGTTGGATAAGACAGACATAAGTAAAGGGGTCCTACAGCACCTGTCAAATGCTAATGTACAGTTTATAAAGAAAATACATGAAATAAATATATCAGTTATTCTGGCTCAATTATAATGTGCCACTTTCTGTATTGAATATGCTCTAAAAGTCTTCACAACCATCTGTCATCTGTGTTCCCTTACAACCCTTACAAAACTGACATGCATCATGCTTTACCCATTTGCACCATGCTGATCTAAAAAGATGTTGTGCATCGCGCATAATTATGCTAAATGGAAAACAGCTTGGGTCGAGGCAGTCTAGGTGATAGAACAAATACATTTCTCGTTTGAAAATCAAAATCAAACACATTAAAAAGAAAACATTTCTCACTGGGCCTAAAGAAGACCATAAGGGTTGCCGTACATTTTCTTTCTGTAACAATACATACTTTGTTACTTTCGGCTTTACTTTTATCATCAGTCCCCCCCTTTAAACATGAAAGTTAAATGAATCCATGTACTCCAGTGTGATTAGCTTACACAAACATAAAAATGAGTTACAGTAGTCTTACCTGGAATAGTTGAAGAGGCGGCTGTCCCAGAGGCTGTGCTGCCCTCTGGGCGGAGAGTGGAAGAAACATGAGTCAGAGCCATCAAACCGGTTCAGACCATCCTCTGTGTTCTTGGAGGCATGGCTGTGTACAACGTCCAGCAGCACCACAATTCCCATCGAATGAGCAACATCAATAAGCTCCTTCAGCTCATCTGGGGTACCATACCGACTACGGAGACACAAACACACACACACATAAAGTAGTTAGTGGGAGTTCACCACACCCAGACCCTCACCACTTTATCTCCTAAACTTGATTCTAATTGACTCTAACTGTTTCTTACTTATTCCAGGTCCTAATGTCAAAATGACCTTTCATGCATACAGCTGTTCAGAAATAAGCTTATGAATGTCCCTATTTTTCTTTCTTTCAATGGAAAAAAGGCATTACTTTAGTGTGTTGATTTTTTGCTTAATGTAAAACCATAGTGTCAAAAGGCCTACAACTTATGACCAAGAGTACGCACAATTTATAACAACATTGAAATGGGTTTCCAACAACCACACGACCACCAGTTTATATAATTTCTTAAACATAATGTGCCATTGACATGCAGGCTTCCCAGGATGTAGCTTTTATATAACCTTTGTTTGTAGTGAAGGAAACACTGCTAACAGAGAAAACTTTATATAAATGTATGTCTGCGCACACTCCTCCACATACAAAAACACATCTTTGTGTTCCCTCCGCATCTCGTCCAATAACGCCTTTCCGCCCTTCCAGCTACCATTACCTCAGCTTCGTTACAAAACAGAACACATAGAGACAGTATTACCCGGCTTCCCGGTACTCAACTGCTCAGGTTTTAAATGACACTGAGAGATCGATCATGGGTGAAATTACACCGTATACATTACACTCTGGGTTTATCCTCTCCTAGAAGGAAGGAAAGAAGGATCTCTGAAAGAAGATAAATATTCTGAGTAGTCCTCCATTATCTGCAACTGCCTCCGCTGCCTGGATTAAAGGCAAATGTATTTACAGAGGTTTTTCTGGTGTCAGACTTCCTAACCTTGATTTAAGGTGTGTACAGTAGGAAGTCACTTGGTTTTCTTGTTTTCATGACGGATTGAAGTTACTCAATTAACCTTGCAATTACCATTGTTGAACAACTATGTGTGTTTGCAGATGCTGCAATTGGCACGTACTGTGACGCAACTGACATGAGACATGATGCGCAACAGAGGAAGCTCAACTTGTCTGCATCCAAACCTGAAAGGATTTGTCACTTTCCATTGATTTAGCAGAAATCAGAAGAAGACACACAGGAGATAATAGTGTCCACCACAGTAATGCTGAAATCATGATCATATAATTGTCTTCCACATTATGTGAAATGTGTGTCTACCCCATCATCTCTAGCTTGTATATGCTTTGTTGTAAATGTCTTGAATCTAGCACAGGAAAACCAAAGATCATGATGATAAAAATGAAGAACTGTGTTGGGGCATAATCACAGAATGCTGCTATATTTAGCTATAAGAGCTGAAACAATGCTGATGATGAATCACACAAATGAATTGGGGTTGACATAATAAATAAAAAATGATATACATTTGCACCCTTGATACCATAAGTATTTTTAACACATACAACGGGACAACTGATTTATTAGGCATGTGCAAAATGATAGAAAAGATACTATTAAACTGAGATACAATTACCTGGAAGCAGCGAAGAAGCTCGTAATCTGATATCCAAAGCTTGCATAGTAGGCATGCTCCATGATAGCCATCAGCTGAATACAGTTGTAACCTAAACACAAAAGCCCAAACAACATAGGTATTCAATAAATGCTCCTCCCAATTCCACAAAGCTCTCTGAACAGATTATTGATATAACAATGTCCAGCTGATGTAAATACTTAAGATATTTGCTGAGGGTAAAACACTGAAATATGTATGATGAGAAAATGTGTGTATGTGAATGTATGGAAGCATGATAGAATGTAGCTTGACATCCTGGCGTTTTTGGGCCTTCATTTCGGGCATTAACTTGAGGGGGCATTAGTCCTTTCATCCCAGAATTTCCCATCAAATAATAATTGTAGCTGCTTAGCTATAGATAACAACAGTTAAAATTGCAAGTAATTACTAAAATGTCATGGAGTTGGCCACAATAATGATATACTCTCATATAATAGCACTGCTGTAATGACATTGGACGATGGAGATCTTTCTGTCTACCGTGGGAATATTTGCATCTTATCGCCATAGCAGCATATTTTCCCCCTCTGCTAACACGGATGCAGCCTGTGATGTCCTCCACTCAGTGGTGGCCAGACTGCAGACACAGCATCCCCAGGCTCTCCTCCTTATCTCTGTAGACTTCAACCATGCCGCTCCATCCTTCACTCAGCCAACTTTCAGCCAGTATGTTGCATGCCACACCCGAGACAACAAAAGACAGGACCTTGGGAACGGGAGAGGTGAAAACATTCTCTGGACACAAGGACTCTGACTTCCAGGCTCTAACACTGGTAAACATCCAGGGCATAAACATTCACATGATGGCATCTCACATGTGCATAGTTTTCACTTTAAGAACAAACTGTGACATTTGTCACAAAATGTATTAACTTTGACATAGAAACATCCAGAAATATCAAAGCTTGATTCTATTTGACCTGTGTCGGTCAGAAAGTGAACATGAGCTCCAGGCCTTTCCTTTTGGACAAAAGTTCTGGTTTGCGAAAGAGAAGCTCTGGCTCCAGGAAAACACCATTTATCAGAGGCATGAGGTCATCCCCAGAAAAACCGCTTCTATGAATAAGAGAATAACAGGCTTTTAAACTGCCACTGAGCACTCCAGAGGGAGGCCTTGTGGTTTTTTCATTGTTGTGTAGGGCAGATTTATTTATTTATATTGCACTTTCATTTTAGGCTAGAGAGAGAAATAGAAAAACTTGGGCTTTTGAAGAAGGTTGACAAAGCACAGGGGTGAGAGGAAGTTTCTCTTTCATATGTGTGTGTGTGTGTGTGTGTGTGTGTGTGTGTGTGTGTGTGTGTGTGTGTGTGTGTGTGTGTGTGTGTGTGTGTGTGTGTGTGTGTGTGCGTGCTCTCCAGTCAGAAAAATGAAATGGCAGGTGAGGCAGCCATCACTTGAGACATGGAGTTTATTCTCCTGGAGAATCCTATTGTACAGATTCCCTCAACCGCTGCAGGAAGATTATTTGACAGCATTTACACCGGCAATTTCTCTTGTCACTAAATACGATGACATGAGCAAGGGAAAAGCATTTATCAGATTGCTCCTGGTTTTGCTGTGCCAGTCAGAGTACGTGTGTGTGAGAGTAGCATGTGTTTAATTAAATTTCATTTCATTTCATTATGGCAAGTCACTAAGTCAAGAAACCAAACATACAGACAGACTGACTTTGTCATCCATACACTCTGTCCATGGCATTGTTAAAAATCACACTTGCTCACTTTCAGCAACAAAAACTTTTATTCAACATTAAAATATAATCTAATGATTTGGATATATTAAGAATAATTGTCCCATCTGTCATAATTTGATATATTTCACAAATATAAGATAATCGTTGTCTCTCTTTTCTCAAGTGTGGAAAAATCATACACTTCTGTCTAGACGCTATTCATTTATTAATCCTGATCGTTCAAATGAGAATTCCTGCATCAGCCAGTAACCAGAGGTTCAACCAGTCAATTAGCCCTCAGTCCACTTTGCGTGGGTTATAATGAATTAATGAACAAACTCATTCAGTGGGTCAAAAAAAAAAACCTTAATATGCATTTTAAAAATACTTCATTTAGACCTAAATACCAGTCTGTATTATCTTTTTTTGACTAAATGATATAAGAGGCGGGGAAACGGCCTTTCTCCACTATTGGCAACCAGCGTCATCGTGTCAGTTTCTGAGCCTTAACTGCTGTGTGTTGTGCTATTCTCCTCACAAAACACTTTCCAATGGCCAGTGATCCCTTCAGGTCATGCCAGTAAACATGATGTTGACTTGCTGATGTGGGCTGGTGCAGAAGGAGGGTGACAGATCTGCCAGTGAAAAGACTCCAAGTGGGGGAGTGGTGGCACTCGAAACAGCTTGGCATGTGTGCTGCATTATGGTGCAGTGTTGACAGAGATGGCAGAGGACACTGGCAGCTAAAAAAAACTCTGACCCTTCAACTGTTGTTTTTCCAAAACCCTCATAGCTGAATAAGATCAGAGGATATGATGTATGAGGAATATACAAACATTAACCTTAATGTCTTTTTCCTCTCTGACGAAGAGAATCTCAGCAGGATGATTTAATCACATACTTGAGCAGCCAACAAAATGAGAGCGATGCCAGAAGGAAAGACAATACGCTTAGAGAAGTAATGTGGAGTCTCATGTCTTACCAAGGTCTTTTATTCTAGGCAGCACGTTGGTTGTGAAGTTGGTGTATGACGCGACCTTTCCCTCTGGTGAGGCAATGCCCACGTGGGCCTCATATGTTCTCAGGCTTGTGGGCTTCTTCGGCCGAGGGTGAATTTGCTGGAAAAAAGAAACCAACAGTAGATTTTAGCACATTTACCTGAAAGCTGCTAAAATTCCAGCCCAGGGTTGTTATGAATCATAATGTCATCATAAGAGAAAGTGTGGGTCTCCACACCAATATCTTACCACATAGGCTGATAATAGTTGTGCAGATTAAATATCTATCATTTCACTCTAAATCACATAACGTGAGAGGGATTTGTTATATACATAGAATACATTTCCTGATGGCTACCCACCATGCCTTGTGAGCCCACTATCTGAAGTACATAATTGCCACTTGAAAACGAAAGCAAATATACTGCTGGTAAGAGAGCTCTTCTAATTAAAATGGTGCAGAATAACAAGCAATAAAGAAACAATATATATTTGCCTCGCGTAAGTATAGTAATAGTAAAGTAATATCACAATAAATGCTTTATGATAAATCATTTAACATGAGATTCACTTCAATTTTACCTCTCCTGGAACCCAAAATTTGCAGATGCAAACAGACACCGATCCTTGCCCTTTTAGATTAAACAAGGTCCTCTTGCAATATTGACAGCTTTCTCTATGACTCGCTGAGCTGCATTGCTCGTTTGTATTCTCAAATCTAATTTTACCCAGATTCTCCGAGTGACCTTTCTATCTTTTGTATCACAAAAATGGACACATTCGTCGCAAAAAATGTTTTAATAAGGAAGATATTAAATTTAAGTATTCAAATAACTTACAACGTAAGGCTGAGGAGGGCTCCAGTGGACCCAGTCATAGATGACAGATTTCTCCTCCCTGGTGACATATATTGCCCAGGGTGAGATGCGGTACAGCCGCTCACCATCCTTAGTGTGGACCACTACCTGGGAAGGTAAGACAAAGGAGTGCTATGTTATGAGAGGGGCACATAGAGGGAGAACCTTAAAAAGAAAGTACAGCCACTTAACAGGAGCTGAGAGAAGGGGGGGGGGGCATAGAATGTCAGAATGTTAGAAATCTGTATAAAGAATGTACTCCTTGTTGGATGAGGGTGTACACACTTGAGAAAAATTTAATTACAAGGTAATAATATAACTGCTCAATAGATTTAAACACAGCCACTGGGTGACCCATTGTGGGAGAGGAATTATAGCCTGGAGAGCAATTTTGAAAATCAGGAAATCTGATCATTATCCTTGCCTCACATCTATTATGTCTGGAATTCAGGATTGTAGGGGGTCAAAGTAAGTGTAGTTGGAAAATCTAACCGACAAGTTACTTTGCCACCATCAGTAAAATAGGAAAGGAGAAAGCCAGCAGGAGAGTTTGAAAAAACCCACCAAGAAAATAGATTTTGTAGAGTTATCCACAGTATGTGTTCGCCCTGTTTTATCCACCGCAGAAAATCGACATTAGAACCCAACTAATTCTGGCTGGTTGTTGGGAAGTAATGACTGTTCCAATGCCACCTGCCTGTGAGCCTTTGGCCAGACCACCCTCTGGGGTTTTTTCATTATGGCAAGGCCACCTGGGGGTTGGCTGCCTGGCTCCCCTTATGACATGCTTCACAGTTTATAGAATTAGGGAAAGATAGTTGGATAAATGGACTGGCATAAAGCCTGACAGAGCAGAGGTCCTTCAGACAAATTGGCCCGCATTATGAGTGTTAAAAAAAGAAAAAAAAAAATCGGACTGCTGGAGAAGCTGAGGGGTGTATGACCAGGAAAAACACAAAAAAAAGAGCCAAGCAATTTGCAAGGTGGTAGGTGTGTATGAAAATCTTGGCTATTCGATTGCTTGGATAACACTTCACTTAACTTCTTTTAAATCATCCATACTTGCAACCTTAAATCTTCATTGTGCAAACTGTACCCACAAAAGGACCCTGATTGTGTGTGGAGACAAATTGGGCTGTGAACAAAGGGGTTGGAAGGGCAAGCTCCTCTACACGAAAGCAATTGACGCCGAGCATGTGCTTCCACAAGGGAGTGCTGTGGAACTAATTCTCAAGCGAGGCTCGTGGCGAGATAGCCGCTCGTAGGCAGCGGGGGGTGCGCGAGGAGAGGCCAGGTGCCAGCATTTCCATCTGCTTCTTATCGTCCTCAGACTGACCTCCGCTGACAATGGGAAGCCGGGCAGCCTGTCCGGGGGCTCAGGAATGTGCCAACGATGACCCGGTCCCAAGGAGAGCAGCGCCCGCAATGCCATCCAATCCTCGCCTGGCATCTCATTTCAGGATTATTTCTCATCCGCGCTGTTTGCTTTGGGGACAATGCATAATGGGGGCTGTGTCTTTTGCATTTAACCCTGATGAATTATTTACAAGAGCTAAAAAGCAATCATCAACACCCACTGTGGCCTGTGTTGGCGGCGCGGTGTCCCGAGGGATACCTGCCCCACAGGGTGAGTTGAGACAAAAGCCTTCGGCCCGGCTCCTCAGGTGTATCTATCCTCCTCTGTGCAGACTGTGTTCAAACTGTTATCTCCCTCCTGCGCACTGCGAGTGCGACATGTTGTTGACAGAGGCATGCCAGGTTTTCACTCGCGTCATAAGACACCACACATGACAGCCCTTGCACATTACAGTGATGTCACAGCAACATGACACCTACCGAGGGAGTGAAAATAGGCGCGAAAACGTTCACCTCCTTACCTTGAGTTTGGTGTTGTGATCCACAGCTGGGGACTTGTCATGTTTGGGCGGTAGCGTCAGTTCCCACTTTCCAAATTCTTTCTTGGTGTAGGAGTGAGAGAATTTGTCCCAGCCATCTAAGTGTGAACACAAAGAGGATATGAGCACAGTAAACAACAATGACCCAAAATGTTCATGATTCTGACTGTTTGATCAATGTCAGCCATATGACCACATATGCCTATGAACAAAGAATTGATAATTAGTGAAAAGTCAGAACAAGTATTGAAAGTTTGAATTCATCTTTGTTACTTTTCCTTGTGCCAACAACAGCTTCTGGCCGATAGTCACTAAATTGACTTTTGCTCCATTCCCATGTGGTCACAGGGCCTCTTTATTTTTGTGACTTCTACTCTCACACAATTTGTTCCTCTGCGTCTCTTTTCTCTAAATCCTCTTACAGAATCTTTTGTTTTTTGTTGTTGTACCCTGTACTGCTCCCCCTGTATCTTTACTGCACCAGTAAGTCAAACAGCAGGCTTGGTGATCCAAAAGAAAAAAATCTGATAGAATACATCTTCACTACTCATTGAATTATATCTTATCATATTATATATATGCACACAAGAGAGGTGTTGCATTCATGACCTGCTAATAGAAAATTACCAACCGTCATTATCTGACACAAATGTATTGCAACTCAGAACATGTATCACAAAGCAACCATCTTGGCATGTCAATTTAGGGCTTTGTTTATACTCTAATCTATATCTGCTAGCTATGCATGAGCGAAAACCAAGACAGGATAGAAAATTAATCATAGGAGATGCTTCAGAAGTGACTTAAGAGTGATTAAACTCTTTTGAAAAAAAAAATAGATATACAGTGAATGATGCATTCAACCTGCACAATATTCATGAATGGTCTGTTTCCAAATTTACTATGAAATTGAAAACTAATAAAATGACTGAGCTATGTCAGAATATGACCTCTAACAGAATTGAATGTTGGAATTGTGCTGCTGCCCAAGTTCCTCGGAAGACAGTTCAAAAATAAACTGTAATAATAATGGTAAAAGATGGAATGACAGCAACAGAACTCATGAGCACAAAAAATGTTTAGGGACAAGAAACAAAATGGCAAATCTCCAGCTTTGCACACAGTATCAATCTTGGAATATTCCTATTAGCATTTGCTTTCCTTTATCATTATCTGCAGGCTGTCAGTTGAGAATGGCAGTGGCACAGAGGTAAGTAGTATTTGTGCTGTGGTGCATGGGGCATGACAGATCGTATTTGAGTTGTGTGCATAGGTCAAACATCTTTCCTATTTCTAAATGTTTTTACATTTGTCCGATGAGAATAATATATTGCAACTGGCATGTATAATAGAACTGAATGCGTTAACAAACTGGATAAAGATACCAAAAAAAAGGAAATGACAAATAGATTGTATTACCTTGTATACTCCTGTTTGATAGATGATAGAAAATCGAATTTAGTCAAGTTAATGATAATAAAAATGTATTATTTTGCAGCGTTTATACAGCTCATATTAACAGAAAATAACACTCAAAAGACTATTAACCTGAAATGACTTTCAAAGTTGCGACCTGAGGGGAAAGAGATTTCAGTGCAAATACAGAGGTTGCACTAACAACTTTGCAGGCAATGATGAAATAACTAGCTACTAAAATATTAACAAACTCCCAGATTCAAAAGAACCTCCTTTAGTATGCAATTTTATCCTGTATAATCAATATATTCCACATCTACTCCCAGGTTGGTTAATCAAAAGGGCTGATACCCAAAGCCCTTTACTTTTTCTTAATTATTGGCCCTTTTGTGTTCAAGGGAGTGGAAATGTCATATTTCTTATTTAGTGCACCATGAACATACGCAAACTTTGTGTGTGCACTGAAATCTCAATTTCCCTCTGGGTACCAACAACGTAACTTCATATGAGAGTAGCCTTACCGTTTTAGTCAACCTATTTAATATTTCTAATTGATCAATATTGTGGAATTGGAATAATGAATACCTTCATCTATCAGCCTGCTGCGTGCTTCTTTAAAGCATGAGGGTGCCTGCTCTGCCACAAAAACTGAAGATTTCTGACACAAAAGACTCAAATAAATTGACAGCAAAAAGCTATGAAGTCAAAAGCTCCAACTTCGAGTTTTAAATTTAGTTTGTCCACATCCAAAGTGGCTGCTCGAACTGCTGGACCTTTGACAACATAACATGCAAGTAATAAGCCACAATAAAACTCACTGGAAGCTTTTTCGGACACAAACTGGATACCACACTCATGTCACTTTGCTGAGGAGTTGACAGTTCTCCTCGGGCTACTTACTGAAGTCGCCAGTGAGGAAGAGGGCCTCTGCAGCTGGAGCCCACTCTTTAAAGAAGAGGCTGTTGTCAGGCTGTTGCTGCACACCAAAGGTGTTGTAGCTGCGTGTGAACTGGTCAAAGCCTCCCTCTGCCTCTTCCAGCTGGAAAAGCTGCTTCTGAAGCAGCTCATACCTGCAAAACGCAGGAAGCACACAAACAAAACAGTTACAATTCAAAGGATCAATGCAATATTATGTATTATCTCTCAGTAAGAGTTAATACATTTCAATTATTTATGCACTGAATTGATTGATTTGTGTGTGAGCATGTGGGTCTGCATTCTCCCTGCATCAAGCTGTCAAGCGTTCTCTGCTTATACTTCAGTTGGCATTTTTCCTCCCTTTCCCTAAATGCTTTTAACGAAAAACCCCAAAACACAATTTGCATTTCAGAGTAGGTGTTAATAAAATAACTGCGATTATGTTGAAATATAGGAAACACAGGATTTGAGCAATCGCCTCTGAGTTACTGCCACATAACCTAATGTTTACTGTTGTTTTCATTTAAATTATTTCGTTATAGATAGTAGTAGTAGTAGTTCATATACAGTATAAGAATATGTTTTTTTATATATGAACAATTGTATAGTGGTATTGTCCTTTGTTCTGTAAAAATTAAACACAAGATGTTACCATGCACACACACGCATGAACAGACACATGCACACATCAAATCACAAAAATTAGTCATCAAATTGAAATAGCTGGGGAATCACACATCAATCAGTAATTGTTAATATTACAATTTTACAGCCTCAGTGTTATCACTTATTGACTAAAATACAGCAGTGAAAGCTGTCATTAAAATGGAAGCACAGCACAAATGCAATTTCTCTTAGTTATTAATTATTTACAGTAGTTTCTTTGTAAATAATATTCTTAAATGTAAATATAAAGGTTTTAACTAAATTAATGATAAATGCAATGGCAACAATGCAAACATAAGTAACAAATAAATGATAAAGATAAATGACCCCTTATTCTGCTAAAGGTATTTAAATGTGACATAAATACCAGGATAAAGAATTGTAACGGTTAGATACGTGTGTACCGTATGTTCACTTTGTAGTTGAAAATACACTTTAACATTTACAACATTTATACCATATTGCAACACATGCAGTGCAGCTGTGCACAGTGCCGTATCTAAATGCTTCCATGCGAAGGTTATCTCTCGGAGGTCCTACCTCAGGATGCAAACCTGCCTCATTCCCTCACGAATTTGTGACTACAGGCATATCCTGAGAGATAAACCTCTGTCTGTTACCTTCATCTGGGAAGGATAGACTAACTTCCTTGCAATTTATCTCACTTAAGTTCCTGCAGCCAGCTGGTGTCCATATCAGATTCCCCCCGGTGCAGAAAGGCGCTTTCAGCCAGCTGAGTTAAGTGCACTCTCTCCTCTATAGCCCCGAAGCCAGGCTCAGACTGGCCTCTGAATGCCCTCGGGCTGGTGATGATGTGATGGAGTAACAGTGCCATTTCTCAGCAGCTGCTCCCCGTGTTGAGCTTGGTGATACAGACAGTGCTTGCCAGATGTAAACCTTGAAACTTGAAAATCGAGCAACATGCCTCCTTTGCCACTTTGTCTACATTTTAAAAATATGCTGAAAGGAAGAAAAAGGGGCGGATTGGTTTAAGGGCAATGCCGCACCGCCACGCAATTAATAAGGATGAGATTCATTGGTTTATTGTTCTAACAAATGAGTCTCTGTGTGTGGAGGTGTAGAAGGGTGGGTGGACAACAGGAAACCATGAGCAAACATCCTGTGTTGATGCAGTAATGGCTGCACACTTGTGTCTGTTTGCACCCGTTCATACAGCAAGGAAGCAAAAGCACTTGCACATCACAAATAAATTGTACCCACGAAGACACGGTTCATTTCAAAAAGTCATTAACAGGGATGAAGCTATGAGGAAAATGTCATATTACATATTTTTGCATTATAGACAATCAGACGCGGACGAATATCCATCCTATCCCCTGAGCCCTTATCTACGTGTAATATATGGCATGAGACATAAATTGTATCCATGGGCAACATCTAAACACCAAACCCTTCAACTCAAGCAGAAAAGAGCAGAGCCTCAGAGTGTGACCATTTCATAACGTATGACTAACATTTTTTTTGTCTCCAACACAACCGCTGAATTCCTAATAAAATCAGAGTCAATGTTTATACCCAACGTTTTCCTGCCTTGAAATGAAATCGACTCATTTGGTATTTTTGGATTGAAACTAGAAATAACTAAAGTTTCAGCCAACTGATGTTGACAAAAACCAATCAAACTACAAGACAGATTGAAATGAATGCACATTTTTTACACAATCACTATGTGGCCCAAACACAGCAGGAAAACAATTTTGTTTTTTTTACAGTTGATAGTCCACTGCAAGTAGGTTATATTGAATGGCTTTTACACCACCATTAAAATTGTTCTGCTGGAATGTTTTAGTTTTTGAAATTACTACCAGAAGTCATAAAATTCGAAACATGGAAGCTTCTAAAAGATTCTTCTTTTATTGTAAGATAATAATTTTGATGTGAGAATCTACCTTCGTGACCTGACGTTGCATTCAACTGCTCTCAAATCATTCCCAATTGTAAGTTGAACACATGAAAACACCAGCTGATTAATTGCCTGTTTACATAACTCCCAGACATGAGGCATTATTATTAATTCAGAGTTGTGTCAAGTTTACAAAAGTAAGTCCACTATCGACTCCCTTAATGTTTTGCCCTCAAATTAAAGTCTACTTCAATTTCTCAATCACTCACATGTGATTACGGTCCACTTTTTGAAATTCCCTCCACAGAGAAACTGAACTCGGTCACTTGTTGATACACTCAATGTTGGACAACAGGCTCTCTAAATTTAGAGTGAGCCTTCAAGTCTGGTGCTGCGTGTGACTGATGGCGACAGCTGAAGCACAAAGGTGGCAGGAAAGTGTATTATTCTTAAGAAACAAGTGCAAGGTAGAGTTCCCTCCTTGCAGATGTTGTGGCTAAGACACAAACTCCCCTTCTATACCTGAAAATTGTGTATTTGCTAATTATTACGATGTCACAGCAAATTTCACCTTCGGCCATTTGGATAAGAAAATACATACATTTATAAGTGTTTCATAATATACATCTTCATATTTGAGTCTATTTGGACCAGTTGCAATATAATTTCCTCCATGGGTGTCAAATTTATCACAGACCGACAGGAGGTCACGACAACCTTGACCTTTGACCACCAAAATCTAATCAGTCAACCTTGAGTCAGTGTCTGTGTCAAATTTACATATATTCCCCCAAGATTCCAGCAAAAATGGAATGGACAGGTGAACCTTAAAGGACTGTCAAACCAAAACTAAAATGCCCTTGGCTATGGCTGTGGCCAGCGTGGGGCACATAAAAAGCTTCTCAGTTTGCCAAAAGGGCTTCCATAGAGCCCAGAAGCAAGGTGACTTTCAAATGATACCGTCCAGCGGCCTTCATCGACAAGGTGCATCAATGAGGCTATAGAGGGACCTGAACATTTCCAGAGAGATTGATCGATGACAGGTAGAATTCCCTGCTAACCTCATCCCTTGGTTAACCCTCAAGCAAAGTGAGGGCAAAACGAATGCTGCCAAATCTACTGTTGAATTGAAAAAATAAGACAGTTTCAGAAATGTTATCTAGTCATTCTAATAATTCTGCTGCCTTTTCCCCTTGCTTATCTTTCATTTCTGTTTCTTAGCTCAATGTTCTTCACTCAAAGCATCCACTGCTCCTTAGCGCTTCAAAGTCAATTATCTGGTTTGCTTAAAATATACTGCATCACCACCACAAGCATAATACCCAGACTTACTGCCGGATTTTAGCTTTGAAATTAGTCTTAAAGACAATCTTTGCCATAACAAGCGGCAGTCCCAAATCTCACTATTTTCATTTGGTCCAATTTGGGAGATGCAGGGTGCTACAAGCTTCAAAATTCTGGTAGCACTTCCTGCAAATATGCACGACAGGAAGGGTAAATAATGAAGCATATCAACAGAGTAATGCTCAATGGGTAATGTAGCCTGCATGCGGCACTGGTTTTCATAACCAATCTGAAACTAACATCCTGGAAGAAATGAAATAAGAGCGGCCTGCAGCCAACTACAGAGGATTTCAAAATATGCTGTATATCTACAACGTCTGTATCTGATTTGAACTAAAGTTCAGCAAACTTGAGTTTTCGGCAGCCTTGAGCTGTGACATTGTGGTGAAACCTACAGAATAGGCCTGTGTGATCATAGGTCCCCTGATAAACCTGCTCAATTCTTAACGCTGTGCAGCTCAGCATGATATCGCAGCCTGAGCAAGCTCTTGATTTCTATGCCTGTGTTCATGATATGGCGTTTAGGATTCTGAGCCTTGGAGCACCAGGGTCTAACCCAAGAATTAACCTTCACACAGCAGGGATCTTATATGTAAAATAATTTATGTACAACTTTCAGCAGCCAGACAGGTGTTTGAGACACTTCTGGAGCTCGGTGAAGCCTAGCAATCCCAAGCTGTGCCTGAGATAGAACTGACATTGCTCATCTCTCTGGAAGGCTATAGCCCTGCTTACGTGTATCAAATACAAAGTAGGTGTTCCCTTACCTGCCACACAGAAGACAGAAAATGTACAAAACTATATGGCCCCAAAGCAGAGCTTGAAAGCCCAGTTGGGTAGTGCAGCGTTGTGTACTAAAGATTATTATCACTGTAAGTCTATAAAACACATACAACACTTTCTATTTAATCCAACAGGAGAGGCTCATTGGCTCATTGGCTCATTGACCCATCCAACCATAATCTAATCACTATCTGTTCAAAGACAAATACATAATTATCATTGTTTCATTGCTAACTTGATCATTTGGTTGCTATTAATCTTAGCAGTTTAAATGAGCTGTCCTTGATTTCAGTAACTCCCCCAGAAAGTTTGATCTTTGGTTTCTGAGTTGTTCCAGAGATAATTTGCCATGGTCCCCAAAGTCTGTTGACTTATACAGGAGGTCTATTTACTTTTAGAGATTAGTGTTGAAACAAGGTCACATAATTTGCCAATGAGAGTTAGTTCATTTTAGGTAATACACAAATGTAAGCACATATGTATATAAAAGAGTGCTTGCTCTTTATATTTGCAATTCGTAAATATGCACTCTTCATGCACTTTTCCTGTAAACAATAAGAGCAATAACCTTTTAGCATTCTTTAGCTGCTAAAAGTGATGGGAATTCACAGACCTACAGATCGCTGAATTGATTAACGAGACTTAAAGCTGATTCTACTCAATGATTTTTATCGCTCCTGTATAGATTTATTTAATCATAATCACGATGTATTCAAATACAAGAAAATGGAGTGAGTTGCTAAAAAATATAATGAAATGAAAAATGTATCTATAAAATGTGTAAATTTATTCACCAAGTATTTAAGCTAAGGTTTTGAAAATAAATGTTATAATCCGAAGTCGGATTCTGGTTCATTCAGTACCTATGTGGGTCCAACTAAAAATAATATACATCTCAAAGATAGCTATTAAAACGGTTTCCAGTAAGCCAACAAGGCTGTTGTATTATTTATCGTAACTTTTTGTTGTGCTTCCTCCATTACTGACAATCAATGCACAACCAAATTGACATGCCGTGTCTCGCAAGCATATTCCAGTTTGATAAAAAAAATAGCTAGGAATGTTCTAGATGTCCTTGATACCATCAACCATTATTGTTCTGGTAACTGCGATTGGAGTTAATGCTGGAAATAATCCATAATAAATGCAGCAGTCCACAGACACACACACTGCACAATCACTGCAAGCAAACAAACACTTTCAGCTGCCTAGGAATTTCACCCTAATAATTCATGTGTATGGTGACCAAATTGAGGCTGAAGGGGAAAGTCATGCAGCATATGAGTGCGGTGTAAAGTCTATTAATGTCTGAGGGGTCACTTATCCCGCATGGCACATTTGACATGGCAAGAAGCAAACCCCAATAGCTACTTGCACAATTGGAGGTGTGCAATGCTGGATTTTACTCCAACTCTGAAACACATGTATAGTATACAGGAGGCTTCGATAACACCCGGACGTACTTGTCCATAAATGGTTTTATAATGACGACAAATACCTGCCAACGTGATGTAGCGGCCTGAGCAGCAGGAATCAGACTGCCCCCCTCGGCCCATTAACACTGATCTCACCACGCAACGCGCACGTCATCGCAGCGAGACGCACGTGCCTACACTCTAACTGTCAAACACAGGAAGTCGACTTCAACACCCCACTTGTCCTGTGAAGCGTTGGAGATTCATCTGGTTTGCGTGCTATTAATTTTGTTTTAGCATTAGCATAACGTTGTCTGGTTGCATGTCATTCAGCAGGCCGGGACGGAGTGTCTGAACCTGTTTGAAGTTGCGCATGGCAGTGTCCTCCTCTCCTCATTCTAAATGTCAGACACGCAGCAGAGGACAAACCTTTGCTGTGTGTGTGTCTCTCTGTTAGTTTGTCGTGCCGCGGACGACAGAGACAGATATTAAAACCTCCGCGTGCTGAGTGCTGGTGTTTACCTCCTCTTGAAGTCCTTCTCGTACGGTTTGAGGTAGGGGTCCATTTGTAGCAGGCTAGTGAACTCAGGGATAGAAACATGATCCTCACCGTCTGCCATGATTCCTGCAAGGCGAAACCAATCGAGCACCGAACCGCAGCTAACCCGGACGCAGTGAGGGTGCACAGTGAGGAGGTACCTGCGGCGTGCGCGGGGTTTTACTGTCCGGATACAACAGCGTATCCGGCTGCTCACCAACACGCCCCGTCCCATCCCATCACATCACATCACATCAGTGGCTCTGGGATCAGAGAGAGGACCCAATCTGAGCCGTGCCGGGATGCACTGTTACTTTAAGTTGAAAGCAGATGAAGCATCAGACTTGAGTCAGAGCAAGATGACTAGTTTTTTATGCAAATGTGCAAAAAACTGAATCTGTGACTCACTTTGAGGAAAATAAAAACACACACAAAGACAAATGTCTTTGAAAGTCTCCAGTTACTTTATATAATGACAAAAATACCACATGGAGTTTTACTCTGTATGTTTGGGTATATGACCATAGTGTTGTCCATGTTATATGTGTGCTCTATATAGGATGTTTGGTTAACCTTGTTACCTAGGACTTTGGTGACTCCATGACCTTTATTCGAGCCTCACTGCCAAGTCAAACATTAAAGTCTAGAGCAACATGTATAAACGCCCACTGTGTTGCCCTTAGTGCATGGTGCAAAATTCTACAACGTTAGAGCAACTGGCTGAAATTCTGCACCACATGTAGTAGTTTTTTGATGGATCTTCAGAATACCAAATGTCCCCACCATCATAGAGTTTCCATTTCAGAAATAGAAACAGATTTATTTTTTTGTAGAATTATTTTCTGACCACATTAATTGCTCACAGGGAGCGACACCTCATTATCGGCTCTCCCTGTCACCTTCCAGCCAAAATGTCAGCTTACAAGCCATTTGGGGCAGATTAAAATTAAATTGACTGCAAGTTTGCCCTCCTAAAAGGATGAACCCCTTTGATTTGAATGACCACTTTACTGTTCATCTTATGCTTCCCGCAGGACACTAAAAGCAAATTCACTGTTGAGGTGCTAAAAATAAAAATCCTGTTTGTTATTGGTTCTGTCCAACTATATTATTATATTTGGTGTAATGAACAGTACTGCCTCTTGGGGCCCTAGTGGCGCTATAGCCCTCCTCTTGAGCTGAGTTACTATAATGGTTGGCTTTTATTCTTTATTTTATTTTCCTTTGTTAATGAGCATGCATTATGTGCAAAAAAATTGTTCAATGCTGACCTCATTGTTGAGAGGTTTTGTAAAAGTAAAGGACATAAGATTAGATAATCCTTTATTGTCCCACAGTGGGGAAATTTGCAGTGCATGAGCATTCTTTACATACATGCACATGCTGCTTCCTTGCATATACTTCATGTCCAGTGGGAAAATACTGCTCTCAGTTTATGGTACAGAATCCTATTGCTCTGAGCTAAGTTTAATAAGGGTATAGTTTGCTTAATGTCAAAGCCTGTTATCATATAAGCACAATGAACTAACTACTGTATATCACAGAAACGGTCACACAGCAGCAAGCGTTTTTATGTGGCTGGGTAGTTGTCAGTGAGGGAATTGTCAATAAGGACACTAGGTTGATTTGCTAATTCATTGTAACGTTTTTCTCTACAGATTCTCCTTCCACACTTGCAGAGGCTTCTTTCCTTTAGTCTGATTATCTCTCTGAAATACAGTTGTCGTTGTTATGATTGTAATCTCTGTGGCCTCAATACCTTTCACCACAAACCATACTTCACAGAATAGGGGAATCGAATGTTATGGAGTTGGTGAGGATAACCTTGCCATAATTTACATCAAATGCCTCTTGGAAAAGGCTGATTAATATGCACACTGACTGAAGCATTAGCGTGACTCTTGAATGTGTTGTCCTTGTCAGGCAATGAAACTTTGCAAACAAAAGGTTACAAGGTGAGTGTCATCTTAAAGAGCTGTCTTACTGTAATAGATGGAACAAATATGTCACTGTCCGTCGCATAAAGTTCTGCAATTTTTTTTCTGTGGCTCAAAGCTAAATCACACATGCTCTCACAGATTTCTAGAAAGACCCAGAATGCAATGGCAAATACAGACAAACATATTTGAGGCTGAAGGATTGGAAGAATCACATAACATTTTCTTTATATTTGATGCTGTTTTTTTTCTAAGTTGAGATGGGTGACATGGACGCCATGATATGCATGTAGTAAACAAAACTAAAAACATACACTGTATTTGGTTGGACTGCGGCAGCTTCTGACAAATCCTTATTTCCTGCCAACCAATCTTTGAGCACAGACCTGTGTCTGGCCCAGTTTTACCTGCATTTAGTGTGACCAGAGGCTAATATAAGTCATTCGATTCTTCATAAATCTGTCCCAAATTTATGCTCTCTGGAGACACAGGGTTAAACTAGTTCGACATTAAAGCCCTACACATACTGTATATAGACACACACACACAGGGTTGGGAGAGTTACGCAACTGGGTTATGCTAATAAATAGAAGAGATGTTGTGCTAAAAGCCCTGCACATATCTTGCTAATATCACGTAAAACATGATTTTTCTCTCATTAAACCTACACAAGCAGGGTTTTTAAAGTGGTGGAAGAAGATTGGATGGTTCGAAACAGCAGCACAGGGCAGGCAAACTAATGCAGAGGGTTGCAATGATATAAGACATACCAAACACTTATACAATAGGACATAACGTTATGTTTACTGCATGTTGTGACTGGTAGCAGTAGCGACAGGTTAGCTCAGCTTAGTGTTAGCTTACTGGTGTTAGGTTCCTGGCTTCTGTGTATTCCAGCAAACGTTAGCGATTTGTCTTCTTACCTGGTAGATGTTTCTTTAGGTTAGAAGTTGAGCAAAATCATTCTTCCCACCAGTTGTGGCCACAATGATGGTGAAAATTCCATTCAGTCTCTACCTTACAATATGTTTTCAATTGAATCAGGACATCGGGGTGTCATGTGACGGCTTGTTGCGATGTTGTACCGTAAAGTGTTGAAATGTGTGCGCACCGCATTTGTGTCTTTGCATTGTAGTGTATCTGGTTTAATTTAAAATATTTTAAAAATATATAAAGAATATATATATATAATATATACACTAAATGTGTTTATTATATATAATACACACAAAAAAATATGTATATCTCTACAAACCTAACTTATCCTATTTACCTGAAACTCATTCTCATTTCTTCATCTTCATTCCATAGAATTCAAATAATGGCTTAAAACAAAACAAAATCCTAATTTCAAGCATTCCCTTCCAGTGGTGCGGAACTGGATATGCTATATGACAGAATTCAATTTTAATTTGAAAGACTTATTGGAAAAACATAATCAGTTTGCAAGTTTTGTGGGAGTTTATTAGAAGTAGACACAAACAGGTTTCCTGTCAATCTTTACTGATGTCAGTACACAAGCATGCTACACTGATATCTTGTGAAATGAAAAAAAATACAACTGTCTTTCAGTTCCTGTAATTAACATGATAATGCATTCAAGCTGGGAGAATTACTTTCACCCTCCAGAAGAAATTTCCAAAGCAAAATTATGGCTCCTGTACTATAAAAGATAAAGTAGTGTAGTCAATGAATTCTTAAACTATGACTCTAAATGTTGTTTTTTTTTATCATAAACAGAGTATACAGGACCTGAAACAAAAATAACGTTCAGCTGCAGGTTTTCATTGATTTCCTTAACTTTGTTGGGTATTTAGTTAGTCTTATATACCCCCCCATGAAAAGTCCCTCATCGAATGCCAAAGTGCTTACAAAGACACAATGTATGAATATTTGAATAACCTCAGATGTGCACATAAGCCTTCTTTTTTCGATTAAATATGAAATGCCCCACCTGCTGGTCTTATTGCAGAATTACATTATCCCCTTAAGCTTTCCCTTTTAGTTAAACTAAAATATATTTTGTGGCTTATAAACATGTATCATATACAGATGTATATGAATGTTTTTGCTCTGAGATTTTGTCGCTCATGTTTAACACTTTTGCTCACATTGCTTACATGTATTTTGTTGTTTGGTTCTGTACTCAGGTCTTCTTCTTGCTTGTGTCTTTAGACCTGCAGCTTAGTCAAGGTCGAGCCAGGCCAACGTGTCATCGTCCAGGTCCATCAGACCGCGTTCTGTTTTATGCAACAGTTGATTATGTGATCGACCGTCTATTCGGGGTCCCCCCACTCACATGAGGCACTTTCCTTGAGATACCACCTCTTCACTGCTGCACCGCAGTGTCCGGCACCGGTCTTCAAGCAGTTGAGTGTTGTCCACTGCTTTCTGGGTAAGTCCTGGCCACGGACGTCCATGGGGTTGTTGATGTACTGGTGCAGCCTAGATGGTTCTGCTGCATTCCACTGTTCCCCCATCTCGCCATGACCCAGGTGACCTTGGAAGCATCAGTTGGCGCTGTGTGGAGTAGCTTGTGGGCTTGCATGGTAAAGGGACACTATGACTATGTCACACACATCGTGGTGTATCTGTGATGCACTTGTGAAGGAGGTGAGATGCTCTGGTCTGGGCCTGAGTGCCAGTGTGGCTGTTTCTCGTCTGATATCAGCTGGGATGATACCAGCATGTATATGTCTGTATCTGTAGAAATAAGAGGGTTTAATGATTCTACTGTAGGTCTCATTAGAAATAAGACTTGTGTAACCATACAGATGTGCATATATTGCTTATGGACAACCTGGACTCAATGCACAAAGGGGCTGGAAAGCCACGCTCCCAACAAGGAGGTGCCACGTCATAAATATGCGCGCCTCCCATCTATAGTTTAGAACCGTATAAATAAATATTCCTCCACTCACACCTGAGGTTAAGAATCATAGAAATGTACATTTCCACGCTCATGCACCAACAATGAGGAGCCACGTCATAGAGCTGAGCACCTCCCACCTATAGTTTAGACCAATAGAAATGTATGTGCCTCTGTGTAATGAGCCGTGAGCCATTTATTCTCTGCCTTGTGGAAAAAATTCTTTTTTAAACTGAAATTTGTACTTTTGTACTTAGTAATCCATCTTTGGCCTGGAGAAATCAAAGAATGCGACAACTTACGTCAACATACATAGACTTCCACTTAAAGCAGCTCAAAAAAGGATTGAACATAAATCACCTCATATGTAAATAGACAGTATTATAATATACTGCATAATATTATATTGATATATCTTCTGCAGTATAGATAGCGGCACAATATTCCTCACTACATTTTAGTGACATTAACATTTTCTTTAGGAATATTTTGAGTGATTATCGTCACACATTCGTCTTTTGTCCTTTTTTTTTTTTTATTTTGGCTTCCAGCAGGCAGACTTGGTTTGTACAGAATTAAGGTTATTTCATATGTGGGGTATAGGGACAGTTTGAAGAGGTGCTAAGCAAAAGCCAAAAATGAAAACCATATTAAAAGTATAAACCTGGCAAAAAAATTAAGTAAAATGAAATGGTAACCAGAAGGTTTAAATATCTTTGTTTCAATATCTCCAGCATGTGACTGCATGCAGACATGTGAAAGACTGTGTTAACACTAAAACTGGGGGCAATGAAAGTGAGTGGGCAGCAGCTGACAGAAACACAACAGGTATAATACTGTGTTATTGTTTTTTTTTCCACACCCTGGTTTCACTTGTCTTAAATCATTCCCTACACAACACATGACAAAAGTAAACAATTACTGTACATAATGTATTAAGGATATTCTGCAAATACAATATCGTTTTTGAGAAAATGTTGAACTTGTGGCATGAGAAAGTTGCTTGCTGCCTTTGTTCAATATTTTTGTTTCAAAGACAACAAGACAGATTCCTTTATTATTCACAGACAAAGCAACTATTTACATATAAGTAAAACAGCCTTTAAAAATGTCTTTGCAACTGAGAAGTTGACAGTTTTATGTGGAAATGAAATGCAAAATCATCAGAAGTGTTTCGGAAGATAGTACAAGAAAATAAAAGTAACACAGAAAAACAAATAATGTAATAGCAAGATATGTAACCTCATACAGTAACACCCTGACGTTAGTTTAAATAATTTTTAAGGAGTTTATAATGCAAAATGCATTATTTGTATATATGGCTTTTTTGATATTCACTTTTAATGTGTATTTATTTCAATGTTTTATGGCTTAAATCCAAGACAATTAGGCTATATCAATTCTATGTCAATAGTGGAAGTGGCAACCTCAGTCTGTCATTACAATCCATATTTGCAGACAATCCGCTGACACAAATCCAGTCACAGATAATTGTAAGTCTGGATCTATGTGTGTGCGGCACAAAATTAAGATGATGTCATTTCTTAACGGGGAACATGCATCTCAGTCTGTGGAGATATTTTCTGATGAGCAGGTTACCAAACAACAGTAATTTTCACGTCTCCAGGAGCAGAGTCAGCGCTTCTCTTTGTGAATCGGAAAAAAGGGGCCAATTTACATCAATCACACGAAACAAAAGCATGAGGCAATGGTTTTTCAGAACTGCATTCATCCAGCAACATAATTAGTATACATTTTCAAATTTCAATGTCTGTAAAATGGAATATTACCTAATTATTTATTATACAATTGGGTTTAGACCGTTTTTTTGATTACAAGCCATGAGTCGACTGCATTAATTACTCTAAAACTGTGCTATATAAATTGTTGTTGTAACAGGTATCCTTAACACAAAATGGAAACATATTATAATTAATGAAAAACTAACTAGGTAAAACAATAGAATTCAGGCATGATAAAGACAATCACCTTCTCTCTGGATTCAATTTAGATGTCCTGTCAGTGTGGGGAATTATTCCAACTCTTAGTAGTTCCTCTTATAGGAGGATGCCACTTCCCCATGAATACCACCAAAGTGAGAAGGTTAACATCAAACAATAAAGGTAACCAGAGAGAATTGTCAAGAAGCTAATGAAAGGTTATACCGTTCATACAAGCCTTCAGTTCCAAGGATGGGGGAGCCGGGATCTCAGTCAGGACCAGAGACTTGAGATTTTCAAATGATATGTCAAATCAGCTCTCTCATGACTGTTATGTGCAAAACTCATTGTGCAACTCTAAATAATGTGCAAGGGTATTACGGATGTGAACAGCTAATGTCGAGAATTTTACCTTAATAGAATTCACAGTGGACCCCTGCTGTTGATGTATTTGTTGATGTAATTTGAGAATCAGAATGAGAACACAAGGAGGTAAGCGGTGCATTAATTCCCATAGTCAGGGTTTTCGGTAAAACGCATTTATGAATTTCAGACAAGTCAGCCCATTGAGAAGAAGAAGTGAAACACTTGACCTCACAATATAACAGGCCAAACGATGTAAATTAAGCATCTGGGGCCAAGGGGACGACGTCAAAGAAAGCGGGTGAAGAGGCCAACGTTCATCTGGTCCTCAGTGAGGGGCGGTGGAGGCTTCTGTTAAAGAAGAGATGATTGTCTAACACGGTTTGAAAAATAGATCACACTTGCCTCTCAGTATTAAAGAAAGCACACATCTTGGTGACAAGCTCATGATGTGTTGTGGTCATTAATGTTTATGTGGCACACCGAGAGAATATCATTTCACTCTTGACTTCATTCTCTTGACAACCAAAATCCCTCTGAATTAAACTTGTAGTTTGATAATGGGACAAGGTGACATTTTACTGCATAATACAGGTTGAGAATTGAATTGAAAATCAAAACATGCCACATTGTTACATATTGTATCGAACCTGTAAATATCCATATAATACATTTTGCACAGATGAAATGTATGGATAAGCCTTAACACATAAACCTTGTTGTGGTGAGAATTTGTACCCCCAATGAACGTATTTGAATAATGTCAGAAAATGTCGTTTTAACTATGTGATAGTGAACTAAAATACTCCATATTCCAAACTGTGATCAATTTAATCTAAGGAACATTTACATTAAAATAATTAACTTAAGAGGCACACAATGTTCTCCATTAGCGACAAAGGATGCATGAATGCCTAGAAGATGTTCAATTCAATTGCATTCAGTAGAGTGCCCATAATTTAAGTGAACATGTCTATTAATGTATAAGGTACTTCATTACCTGTTCAGTCAAGACTAACTGTTTCCAACTCAGAAAATATTACTTTCATTCCAAAGGATAACTCAACATTCTCACATTTATTTCACCTGACACTTGTGGGGGGAAAGGGGTTGCTATTAACATGTTTTGAATATATGATTAAAGGCAATTATCAAAAGTGAAATCCTGTCCCACTTTTTTGTCAAGATATCAGTTAGTTTTATTAAAGAATGCATAAAAAAATACTTGTTTCAAAAGCTTGTCACAAATGAACTTGTCTTAATGTGTGCTAATTAACCGTTTTAATCACATTTGTCTCCAGGTCCTAATCTATTTATGCTGAACAATGGAAAACAAATGAATAGAATTTGAATAAATCTTGTACCAAAAACAAACACAAATATTTGCAACAGTAATTCATTGTCTATTTAAAGTCATATACTCATCTATTATACTGATCTTTGCACAAAAATGGATAACATGCTATGGATATAATACAACAATAGATCAATTTAGTTGTTTTTCTGTAAAGTAAAAACTTGATTAATGAAATGATATGCACATCAGGTGTGAGGCTATGAAATATCATCATTGGTAAAGAAAATAACATCTGCAAATTGACTCCAGGCCAGAAGATGTATTAAACTACCATAGTTCCATCACATTAGGATTTAAACGACTACCAATAATAAATCCACAAAAGACTGACTTATTACATGTAATGAAATGTAAAGTATTGGGTGTATTTTGAAAACCCACTGCAGATTGGCCCATTAAGTGACTCTTTCTTTCACTTGTTCTGAGAGAGAAATCCAACGGTTCACTCCATTTTACAGTGCTTAAAGAGGTAGCCTAGAAAAAGACTTACATGCCAAATACATATCCATACCGAAAGCAATGTCATAGTGTCAGGTGACTGTGTGCGTGTCCTTTATAACCTTCCATTAATAAATGGTGATTATATTATACTGCACATGAGGAGAGAGCGGCCCATTATATGACAGTCTGACTTTGCCTCTCCTCCCATTGCCCTGATGAGGCTGTTCTATGTGCAGACCTGTTTTGGAGTAATGCCACAGATGGTGATGAGCCTGTGTAATCCCTGTAGATTTCCACGGTTTATAAACAGCAAGACAAGCAGCAGGTCCCACCGATCTGAACAAACACTTCTAAATCAGAGGGTGTTTATCGCGCCTGTTTGGGGTGGAGGTTGTAATTATTGCAAACAAGAGCAAACATGCAAAGAGAAATGGATTTCACAGATCTAATTGATTGGGGAAAAAGCAGCACATTTAGCTGATGCAACCAACTCATCCTTCTTCTCTGCCACGGTGCAGCATGAGACTATTAGATTTATTATAGTTTCTAGCACCTGAAGTATTCATCATTTCAAATGGGATGCATTCAAAGTGATACAGGGTGCATTTCATTTCCTCGGGCTTAATCGGAAAAACTTAAGCACAGTTGGAAATGGCTCATTGTTATGTATCCCACAGAAAAAACTGATTTCTGGCTCATGATAGGCGAGACCGTGACTCGAACCCTGCATGCACAGACACAGAGAGTGGATTGAGATAATTGACAAAGTCCTTGGCGAAATGAAATGCACAGGCTTGAAACATCAGTGTTTGCTTTCTGTCTGGCTAAATAAACACAACGTTTTGATGTATTGCCAACCTTTTTGTAAGGTTTTTCTTCCCAGTTTACAAGGCGTCAACAGGAACATTGTGCAACTTAGTTTGATCCATTACAAGTTGACATTAGATGTGGCCAAATCAATCAGGAGCTACCGATATTAAGGGCACACGGAATGTGTCAAATGAAAGTGGAGAAATCAAAAGTATTGCGGGAATGGTTTTGGAATATTTATCAAGTAAATGAGATGTATCAGTGCACCGCTTGAATCACACAAGGACTAATCTGGATTTTTTTCTTACTCTGTTAGTGAGAGGTAATTCCCTTGGGAAATTATTATCATCTGCAACACTAGTTTTGTTGTGTGGTTCTTTATGTGGGGAAAAATATGGTCTTAAAAATATAAATTAAAACATCTATTTTGATCAGCAGCAAGTGACATTTAAATGCCTTTCATTGTCAAATGGTAGCACTGAGATACAGGCCTTATGTAAAATATGCTTTTGTTTTTGGGTTCACCTTGTTTTACATGTACAGTGACTAGGGAGTCATCTAAAATTAGCAGCACAGTTTGAGAAACAGCAGGTAGTGCACCCTACTAATAGACTCTGGAGGTGAATTAGCCATTAACTGAAAAGGCTAATTCACCTCTAAACCAGATGTCTTTGTGAAAGTAAACATTAAAAGAAATAATTGCGAATAATACAGAGAAGGACTCAAAGAAAAATGAGTTGATTGGACTTAAGTAAATGTGCCGCCACACTAAAATGTTGTTCGTCGTTCGAATAGGTGTAATATATTTGGCGGCAGCATATCATGAAGGTTAATATATTTACAGAGGACATAAAACCAGGGGATAATATTCAAGTGCTGTAGAGTGTTTCCAAGTCATTTCTTACCCTTTGTGATTCTCATTGCAATTTTTTTTTTTTTTTTTTACCTGGCACAGCACCGCTTTCTGCCCGGTGGTCTGGAGCTGCTGCCACTGCAGCTTAAGAAGACATTTTGAAAGAATTACTTTAGAGGAGAGGTGCAAATGCCTACTAATGGCGTATGGCACCTGTCAGGTCTGCAAACAGAGCCACGGTTAGCATACAACACAACAACAAACTCCAATCCCCCTGCTGAGGTCCGACAAGCTGTCCCTTTAAAGTGTTCTTAAAGTTCTTAAAGTACCAGCAAAGACACGAGAGCACTTTCAAATGCTGGTTTATGGTAAAATACACAGCCGGCTGTTATACACTGCATTAATTCATCAGTGGCATAGTTCGCTTAACCAAAAACATCACACTACAAGTTTTACCCTAGATTCTCGAGAAGCATCTATTAGCCTGAATGCATGTTTCCTTACCTACCATCTCTTATTTGCATCAGTTTATTTTACTTTGATGTGAGCAAAGCTTGTAATTGCGTGGACCCTCAGTCATCATGTTTCCTTGATGAAATGTTCATCTACTCATGAATTATGTATTAATTATGCATAATGCATAGATGGAATTTTACTTTTTCTTTTAAAAACAAAACTTATATTGAAATATTTTTTTTCACTTGGTGGTTAATTCCATATATATATTTTATGCTTATTATAAGCAAATTCAGAGAGAAACGACGATATTGCCAAGCACTGCTGATCAAAATGTAACAGAAAAGCAGACCGCTGTTAAATGTGTTGACCACTGTGTATTCCTGCTCCCACACTCTGTTCAGGTTGAGATAATTTACTGCAGTCGTTCAGTGGTTTACAAAGAGTGTATTAGTCATTACTTTAAAAGCCTAAGGCAAGCAGTAGACTTCCTAATACACTGTATTGGATGCCAGCCATTGGCTCCAGGTGGACGTGGTGAGTGCAGAGGTCTGTCAAGGTACAGTAATGTTCTGTGGGGAGAAATAAAGTTGTGTTTTAAATTATACATCATACAATCTTATTTGGTACAAGCTCTATTTATTTGGCAGTTGTAGAACATTTCACCCGCAGATCTCTTCTTATTTGTCATTAACTGTTATAGTTAGAATAGTGAATGCACACATATCAGACGTTGGTAATGGCTGACAGTCCAATTATGAGAATCGTGACGGTTATGAGAAAAAAAAATCAAAGTACCACTTTCACTGCTGGGACTATAGTTTCTTTCTCCCCCATTAGACTGATCAGTGGTACAATGACGTACTTTCTCACAGAAATGGTCAGACTTTGTTGCAGATTGCTCTGTCTGTCAAAAGACGACCACATTAAGTGTTTCTTTTTGGTGTATACATTTTTATTTTTATTTTTCCAGCAACAGCGTCCCAGCGAACATCCCATCATGTCCCACAGGGAAACATTCAATGTATGTATGTCTTACATTCTAAAACTAAAAATATTATTCTTAACATCATAGGAGGACAGCACAGCGGTGTGGTGATTAGAACTCGTGTTGGTGTACAATTTTTGTGGAGCTTATTTTTACCCCATGTGTCTATGTGGGTTTTGAATGTGGTGTCATCACAACTAAAAACGCATTTACATTTTTTTTTTTAATAAATCAAAATTAATAATAATTATTATAATGCAAAGACAACACTTTCCCGTTAGTTAAATCAACATTAAATCGTATATTAACATTGGGAAGGATGAAAGAAAAAGGAGAGAGGAGGAGAGAGAGAGAGAATACAATATCAATACTAAGATTGACTCAGTGGGGAGAGGGTGTAGAGGCAGAAGCTGGCACGCTCAGAAGATTGGCAGTGGGGAACAGATGGTCAGGAGGAAAAAGGAAACATGACCAGGATGTGTAGTTATGCAAAGATAAGCAAAGGAGGTGCAGAGAGTGCTGATGAGCTATGAGACACTGGCGTCACAATTCTGCGTGTGTTACAGCTATCCCAGAATCAAAACCTTTGGTGGCACTTGCCGTGTGGTTTGCAGTATAATAAGTAAAAGCAGGTTGACAACAGATGTGGTACTTTCTCCTTTGCATCTTGATTGATTCACATATTCAGATGCAGGACATGAATATATTTGTGAAATGTCAGAATCACTATATTGATTAATGTGAAGCAACAACCTGGATTTTTGAAATCGAATTACTGCTCTCCCTGAAATCATAACCGTCACATTAATGCAACGGTTGGTGCCTGAATCTGATGCATCAAAGACAAACGTTAAATAACCGTACCCTCATTGATCTTTTTTGCGTGCAGTATAAGAACGGTGAACGCCAGCAACAATGACCAGGATGGTCACATGGAATCTTGCCTTTAATCTTAACCAAGTCCATATCAAAGTTAATCTGGCCACAGTCAGAACCGAGAAATCCACCACGGGCTGCTAAATCCTGAAATCAGCCCATTCTCCATGCAGTGGCCTGTGAGATCACCAGCTGCCGTGGGCCATCATGGACGTGAGCCCTAACACAAAGCTCTTAACTCTGCATAACCAGGGCACTATAGGTTTTAGTTTGTGTCCCACGGATGGAGAGGTGGAGAGTCTGCTTTAATATGCCTCGGCTATGGTCCCACGGGCGTGTGGCCTTGGAAAACTGCTTGGTTTGTAGAGTTAAGACAAAAGGCCAATATGGATTATATTATTACAGCTCCGCACTCGTGGAGCGGTGCAGTAACGATACAGTGATTACCATAAAACCCCTTCTGGCCCAAAGATGACTCATCTTTCAATAGCACTTAGCTGTGAATAAATAAAAAGGGAGCTTTCTGCGGTGTCACCATGCTTATTTAACATTTCATTTGCAATCGACGAGCCATACTGAGGTTCTGCCCAGTCATTTTGTGATTTGAGTAAAACAACTGTGCACTTGCTGTGCACAGTTGGGTATCCTTAAAAGCACTCCTACATTAAATGGTGCTGAGATATTTTAGGCAACAATGGAGTATGTGTGAGGACACTTGAAATCCGAAGGCAGTGTTGAATAATAGAGATTTTAGGGAATATCATGAAAATGCGAATAAATCTATATTGAGTGCCCCTTTTTTGTTGAAAAAAATTGTGCTGGAGGCTCTTTTGTTTTTTGAGTTATAGTTTCAACAATCTTGGGTGGCAGATTGTACTGTCGGTAAAATAGTTTGAAAAGAGAATGTTGTTATCCATGGGGCTGTTTGAATTAACTAACCCAGAGAGGGTGTTGTCATGTGAGTGTGTGCGCTATTCAGGGAGATATCATATTTTGGTCTTGACCACGATCTATTGACTTCTATACCCTGCTGACTCAAGCCTCCTATGGATTTTATCCGGTATTTCATTATTGGCCAGTGCTATTGAGCTCAACCACCTGCATAAAACGACATAAACAAACACCATTTGGGTGATATGGGCTCGACAAAAAAACACATTTCAGTGTAATGTTAATAAAATCTAATTGTCTCCTGGATCCATTTGTGGTGGTAATATATGATTCCCTCCTCTGTTCGTAAACGTAAAAAAATATATATATATTTTAACCTTTCCCCCAAGGTTAGTGGGGGCAACTTTTTTGTAAAGAATGAGATTTGGCTATTGTTGATTTTTTACCCTCTCAATGCTGTTCGCCCGCATTAGCTTCAATGACTTGTATTATTAATGACCAAAGGGCAGACAACAGCTTGGATTTCGCTTATTGGATTTAAATTTAATTTACTTTAGATTTTATTACGCCAATATGTGGTTTACATTTCCCTCAATCTCTGTCGGTGGCATTGCAACACAAAGCTGAATCACTTTTGATTGTATTGTTACTCACCCAAGCAACTGATCAACCTTTTGGCAGTGTGTGTTACTGGAACAGTGCATTATTCAGGTTAAATGATCAGATTAGAAAGACACAAGGTTAGACCTTTGTTGGAAAGCAGTAATCTGAACCTATGTTGATCCTGACACTGAAAATTAAAATGCTGAGGGGAACAGCTGTGACGTGCATGAATCTCCAGAGACGACATATATGAGTGATAACTTCTAATTTTGCATTTCCCAATGTTGCATCAATAAAGCCATTAAACTTGTATTCCCATCAGCCATTGATAGCAAAAACAGGCATAAGAAAATGTAGCAAGAACATAAAGCTCTCATTAAAAAACACTGTTAAGGTTCAAGCCATACAAAACTTGAGAGAGTAGGTGTTATTTCCCAGTGGAGCACTGACTGGGAAAAACAACATGTGTCAGACTCATTGGATTAAAGAAAAACTAGCTCATAAGAGCTGTTTGCAAAGGACTGTGCTACTGTGGTAGTCTGAGCTTAACCCTCACCATTCCGACAAATTTAAGCAAAAAAGGCGATTTGGCACTAAGAATAATGATTGTGTGTTATTTCGACACAATATTGGTTTTACATAATCTAAATTAAAGTATATATTCAGATTATTTGGATTAAATTGCATTTACTTGTATTATTATTTATCTTTGTCTACCAGCATATTCAACAGTACAACACATCATATACACACCACACATCAATACAGAGATGCATGCTGCAGAGTAATTAAGTGTGGACGGAAAATATTAGTGTTGATCTCATTATCGTTAAGTCACTTAGTGCTAATTAAAATATTGTATTGCTTCTTAAGCAGCTCTTTAACATGTCCCAAAACATTAGAGGTGAAAAGCAAATTGGAGACATATATCAATCAAAAGTAACAAAGAAACACAATGGTCTAATACTAGGTAGTACATATTTTGCAACTTGATTTGTTGCAATAAATTGTGATTTAATCTCACAATCACAAAACTCAGGACTATTCTTCATCAGTCAAATCTGCCAGGACCTCTTTCACAATACTATAATTTCCAACACCTTTCAACAGAGGATGGCGTACACATTTGAAAATGTGTCAAATGAAAATTGTAATTAAATGTTGCAATCCCGGTGACAACACATGCATTATTTATAAGATTCGAAGGGTTGGAGGGTTAGTTGGGCTTTGAAACTGTTGGCTTAGTTCGACGCCATCTCTAATGCCCTTGGGCAAGGCACTAACCCCATCTGCTCCCCGGATGCTCTCAGCTGTCCACTGCTCTGTGGCCTTGCATGCACCACAGATGGGTTAAATGCAGAGGTCAAATTTCCCCCGACTTGTGTGTGTTTGCATGTGCATGTTTGTGTGGGACGATGCGCAATTCTAATTCTAATAATTCTAAAATTAGTTGTAGTCTTCGTGTAAAACAGAATGTGTAATGTGTAGTGCTGCATTTGTTATAATCCCTCAAGGTAAGAATCAGACTGAAATGCTTTGTGACTGATACTTTCAAATGAAATCTTGTGAAATAATTAATTAGGAGTGTTCTGGGAACTTGTTAGTGTGAAAACTGAAAATTTTAGTTCAGTTTAGTGCCCTCTCGTGATATTTGTGTCGTAACAACACACAGACATACTGGGAGCAGATTATTTAACGCTACAATTTCCATTTTGTGCACAATCTTTTATTTTATTTTATAACATCTTGATCAAAGCAGGCGTATACAGTATATCGAGACATTTTGTCATGTTTAACTCATCCAATGCTGAGTTTGTTGAACCTGATGGAAACATTTAATTTACAACTGGTTTAGCTCGTTGTTTTGTGTTCTTATAACAAAGCCATTTTTGGCAGTGGAAATCAGTTAATGTACAACCGAGATAGTTTATGCTTTGCTTTTTTGTCACCAAAGGAAATAAGAATTGGATTCTCAAGGTCAATCAAAGCTGTTTTTGAAGTTGATACCACTGTCAATATCTGAGGGATACATAATTATATAAGTCATTATTTTAGAAGGTTAGTGTGTTAGATATAGTAGCATCAAGTAGTGAATTATAATGGTCTTCTATAAAGCCAGTGTTTGATTTGTCAAATCCAAATATAGATGTATAACGGGTCACAATGAGAATTCAATTCTTAGTTTCAGGTAATTTTACACTATGGAAACAGAATCATTCATATTCTATTCTATTCTATTCTATATTATTATTAAATTACTGCCCATAGATTCCCACTAAATACTAAACAAAACACTTTCAACATAACGAACATGGCAATGCAACCAGTTTAAAGTCAAAAAAGTGTTTACTTGTTGAAAGATTCTGTTATTAACACAAAAACAAAATGTTACAGTTTCAAAAATAAATCAGGGTTGTGCTGTTTGGTATTTATTGCTTGAATAACACAAAATTGATACAGCCTAAGCCCTGATCCTTTGAGAAGCACTTCATTTACGGAAATGAACCATATAAAGCATTCAGCCTTCACGACTGCTGTCACTCAGGCCTGAACGTAAATGGATTGTGCACAAAGTGTGTCTGGATTACTTGTTTTTCGATCAGTGGGAAGGATTAAATGCTATCAGTGACAGGTTAATGCATATTAATGTATTCCAGCTAAGCCTAACTTAACTTTTGTCTTCAGCTTTGTTTTGAGTCTCTCTTTGATTCAATCTCTTGGCAGGCAACAACTCAGAATCTCATGTTGGAAAAATTCCATGGAAACTTAACATTCAACGATCAAAACAGTATGAGGCAAAGGCTTTTGTTACAACCTGGCTCAAGAGGGGAGAGGGAACCAACATAAAAACCCAGATGTTAAGGGTTAAAGTAGATGGTTTATTGAAAAAACAATGAGCTCATAACTAACATGGAACAGATGATGCTGTTCAAATAGAAAACATAACCTAAAGTAACAACAGGTACATTTTCCATAAATGAAACTCGCGACCCACTAAACTCACTAAACACAACTCGACCCGAAAAACAAACTACTAACAATTATTCGCAAATGCCTCAGCCTAAAAACAAACAATCATAAAACACATACATTCTCTATCAAGAGTCACAGAAGCTGGTTTATAATGCAGCTGAGGTCGCAACAGTGAACCAGGTAATGCTCCAAACAGGACGAGGCAGGAACACACCCCATTCTCACAGCCAATCCCATCGCAGAGCTGTCCCATCCCGTTTTGCATAGAAATACTCCAAACTAAGAAAACATCAAACACTGGGGAAGAGGTTTACAGTTTAGGGCCCCTTTTTTTGTATTTGTTTTATTTCCAGGTTGATGGCATTCTCAAGTGTAGTTGATGACCTTGTTAAATCTAGCAATGCACACAGAGGGGCATTTTAAATGATACAAAGCTCAGTGGTAGTGTGCTTGAAGAATCCCAGAGAGTAATGAAAAGGGGGATATCATACTCCTCAACATTAAAGATCTATACCAGCCCCTATGTGCTTTCCTGCAGAACTCCCCCGTGCTCAATACATGTTGCTATTAAAAAGGCACGTGAGTATAATTCTGCCCCTTAAAGATCTAACGAAATGACTTGGATTTGTTTGACCTTCAGGACACATGGGATTGATTCTTTACCGCCATCCTCATGGTAATTAGGTTTGAATGGTTCTGCTCTGAATGATAAGTGCGATGTATAGAGAATGTACTGTATGTCACACAAGAGTGCACAGTCCTTCATGGTTTACAGTTCAGAAAGACAACAATGTCTCCACAGGGGTAAGAGATGTGCATGGTTCCGTGTTAAATAGCTAAAAACACAGCATGAGCATCCAAACTGACCGTGCATACATCTCAGTAAAATCTGAACCGTTCTGATTAAAAGCTGTAATTAATTAGAACGTGCTGAAAAATGCAGCATTAATTTCTAGTTTGGCAATGAAAATTAGTGATCCTACTGATTGCTTGTTTAGATAATGAACAGTGGTTCTACATCTCTTCCTCCCGTGAGCAAAGCCAACGATTTGAAAGCCTGGGAAACACATTTCAGCCCCACGGATTTTTCCCAGGTGGTGTGGCCAGGTCAGCGGTTTGATTTCAAGTGGGAGTGGCGTGAAGGGGCCACTGTGCAAAATTGAACCAAATTCACCCGGCAGCATGTTAAACCATGTGTAAAATCCTCAAGATGGGCTTAGAAAACGATCCCCGGCTGCAGCCGCTGCTTTCCACCCTTCCTCTGTCTTCAGGGATGGTCACACTCGTTTCCGTGCATCACTCACAGGAACCTTTGAAGGAAGAGGGATGTCTCGGAGCCCATTAACCTCCCCTGTGCCCGAGCAACGACTCCTGGCACACACCGGGTCACAAGTGCCTTTTACACATGGCCAGGGCCAGGTCTTTTCTTTGTTACTTCATGGCCTAATTTAAATAAATGGCACTAATCATTAATGCACATTGGAAACAAGAAAACACCAAATAGCAAGTGTTGATTTTGCACCACCGCTTATTGGGAGGTGGTTTGTGTTTGTATGTTCACAAAGCTGTTAGGGCTCAGTTAAGTTAAAAATGGTTAAACAATTCCCACTTGTTGTCGATGTATATTTTAATACACATTTTAATACACAACAGGGTAGTTTTACACTGTACAGTGGAGACTCACACTGACAATAAGGACTTCCTCTCCGAGCCTCAGCAGGGAGTGTGTGGTACCCAACCCTTTCTGACCTTACATAGAGTATTCTATATTATTTACAGGAGGGGACTGAACTGTCTATATTTCCACAATGGCCCATCGTGTGAGATCATTCACGCGTCGAGTGGTATTGTCGAGACAGTTTAGCAGAGATCAGAACTGTTTCTAGGTGTTATCCATTGGCGAAGCGTCTTCATTAGTCAAAAAGCGTGGGCGGGACTCCTGCGTTCTGCAGCGAGTCAAAGAAAAAGGCAATAAAGGGAGGCAGGAGCTGCACTTTTCCGACGAGCATTTCTGCCTTCCTGCTTCACCACACTCATCACTGCCCCCAGGATCTGAACCAAAATACACACACAGGCACTTCTCCGGGGGAAAAGGTAGAGTTAATCATTATTATAACTCCGCTCAGTCCGAAACTGCGCACTTCACCTGGATAAGTCCATCCCGACGAGAGGAGGAGGAGAAGAGAAAGAGAGAGGAGAATAAAAAAAAAGAAAAAAGGACAGAGACTACTCGCGAGTGGAGTGTCGACGTGAGAGAGAAAAACAGTGAAAGGAAAAGAGAAGAATATGATTGTCAAGCAGGAGCTGATCTTCATCCTCTACAGCCTCTGCGCGAGCGTCTTTAAAGGTGAGCGCTGTGTGGACGGGCGTGGTGTCTTTCTCTGTGTGTGTGTGTGTGCGTGTGTGGAGGTGGCGGCTGCGTTAAAGTGTGAAGATGTAATGAGATCGTGTCACTCGTGTCAGTTCGGTGCTAAGAGAGCGGATTTTTTTCCGGAGAAATGGTGTGTGTGTGTGTGTCCGGATGTCAGAGCCCAGTGTGCTGGAATGCCTGGAAGTTGGATTGTGCGGCGCATAGAGCAAGCCGAATGCGGCTGCACAAGTTTTGCCCTGTGTCCTGTGTGTGTGAGGCGGTAGATGCCGTGTGTCTGTCCAGGGGGACAGTTGTGTGTCCCCATAAGGAGGACACGGGGGGTATGCACTAAAGGTTGGAACAGCATTCGGTGGCGTGCGTGTCGTTTGTTGCCATTGCACGGATCGCCCTGTGGGCTCTCTGCGTCGGACACACACAGAGTACGTCGACATGCCTGACGAGTTAGGATTTTTTTGGTGTGCGTTTCTGACAAAGAAGTATTCGAGAAGGCGATGGCTGCGTTTGCCTTGAGATGTTTGTGTATCTTCTGGGTTTGAAGTGCACGCAAAATGGTGTGTGCGCGTGCCGTGTAGCGAGCTGAGTGAAAGTTGTGCTGCTAGGATCAGGCTTGATATGCAGGGGCGGCTGGCTTATAGAGTGCGAGAGTGCGCCGCCCTCCTTGTAGGAACACAGTAGGAACAATGTCTGATGTTGCATCCAGTGGTTGAACGTCCACATTTTAAAGTGCAATGTGACATTGTCTTGTCAGCTATCTGACTTTGTTTAATTTACCCACTGCACGGGTCATCCTAGCCATCATCGCAACAATTGCCCCTCCCCAGAGATCTGTCGGGAGCCGCCACTGTTGACAAGGTTGCATGTGTGATGTGTGTCTCTGCAGCGGGGCATCACCGACAACTCCCTCAACTCCCCTCACACCGTCCCGCATGCAGCCACCGCCCTGTAGGCGACCGGTGCGCGCGCGCACACACACCCACGCACCCACACACAGCTGGAGGGGGGGGGGGGGGGGGGGGGGGGGGTGATACTCTAAAGAATCCTCTAGGAGCCCAAACCTCATAAGATTGTATCCCACAAAGACGCCAGCGACACACTGCTGATTGAGTGCACTGTGATAAGATCACAGTGGTAGGCTCTCAGAGCGAGTATTCAATTCCAATGATTTCTATATCATCTCAATAATTGTGTGTCTTGTGTTTAGATCATACGTAGTAAGCCTGTAGAAGCCGTCACAATGCCTAATAGGATTAACATTTTAATTCTTGAATGACTCCTATGTTTGAGTGTTGTTGTCTTTGTCCATCACCACTTTCCAAACATCAACTATTTTTCAATGGACTGCAGAAAACCTGGGGCTCAGTTTAACTCTAATGTTTGGGAACTTCACAGTTTGTAGTCTTATAGGACAGACTCATAAATTACGAAGTATTGTTTTTTACTCTGGCTGTCTTTCACCCGAGCAAGTTTGCCACCACTCGTGCTCTATCTCACTGAGCTGCCCAACTCGAGATGCCATCAAGTGGTGTACATCCAGCTGTGACCTGATGATCTGACCACATCCTTTCTCATCTTCTTCCTCGCCATCACTCACTTTCATTTATAGACTGTAATATTTCCTCTGAACAAACAAGTTAGTTGTTTTATTTAGACCACCTGAGACTCATTTTTTTCTTAGATGCTTTCATAGGCTCTGCCCTACTCTGTCTCCAGTGCTTCAGTGAAATACTGAATTTTACCGCCACTTACTTGCTTTATCTTCCTTGTTTGACAAGCCCACCATTTAAATCTTGTTGGTTGAAGAGAAACCTTGAACACACAGGAATTTATCATTTCCAATAAGTGATTTCTTTTCTAAACAACAAAACCTTACCACACTGAATGGATACGTTTATCAGTTTTATATAGTCTGAAGTATGGAAAAATAACCAGAAAAGCATTTTAAACTGTATACATTTAAATGTGAGACGCAAATCAGAAACCCCAAACATTAATCAAGAGTTATTGCAGGTTTTAGATCTTTTTTATGTTTATAATAGAGAACATACATCGATCAGCCACAACATTAAAACAGTTAACTCCTATAATTTGTGAAGAGGCAGATGAGTGTATATGTTTTGACAGCCACTGCATTAAAAACAGTTATAATGTTGGTTTTAATGTTGTGGCTGATCTGATCAAAAATATATCTGATCGTTATCTCTAGATTAATTAAACTGACCATATTGCTTTGAGAGCATTCTACCACATAAACCTAAATTATTTGTAAATAAATATAGAGAGCTTGTATTTGCTGCATATTAAATTACTCGTTTTACAAGTTTATACACCAAGCATATTGAAATATTCCAGATTTTGATATATTTACACTAAAGCATAAAACACAAAGTTGACCTGTAGGATCAATTCTGCAACTCTACCGACTTAGACCCTCATGACTTAAAACAATGTCCAAGAAACAAGTATTTGGTTATACAAGACCTTATGAGGACAAGCATGTGACTAACCTTTTTTTACATCTGGGCTGAGAACTCTGGACAGCAGCATCCCACAGATTTGGGTCCATGACATGCTGCCAGTAACAACAGGGCACAGAGTTGGCTAAGATAGTGCCCACTTGGAGGGCTCCTTTAAATATTTATGCTGTGCGATTTAATTTCAAATACATGAACCAAGGGTGCTCAGGGCATTACCCCAAAAGTATCTGTATAGAAAGTATAGCTCCTTCATTGTCAAGGTTGGAGGAAGTTAAATAATAAATTAATCAAATAAGAAGTAGAGACACCTCTATAAAGTATGCACAATACTCCGAGTATGTGTTTTTAAAATGTTCAGATTCAAAAAAATAATGCTCTAGGATCAAGGTCGGCTGCTAAATATGCAGAGGTGAGCGATTATTGGATGCAGACTTTTTCATTGATGTGAGAGCAGCAGTTTGTCGATAATATTCAGATATCTCAGCCCTTTTCATAAAATGTACATCTGGATCTTTAAACCTCCAATTTTATTAAAGTCCACGCACAGTTTTTGAGAGATGCCACGCTAGTTTACAGACAAGCATAGCAACAAATAAGCATACATAACCTCCTAACTAGGTGATAAGGTGCATGCATCTACTGCATGCACCTAATCAACAGTTAAATTGCAATGTGCCACATCACACCCTTCATTTACACTGTTGACAATATTTCAGTTCTAAAAGCCTTCTACATGCTCCATAGTGCTGAGAGTCATTTCATGCACACTCATCCTTCTTAGAACAACTACATTATTCTATTTGGTTTTAAATGCTCTGCTGGATTCTTCTCTACAGCTGTAGCCTATGGAGCGCCACACCGCATTACTGCATGTTTAATATGCCGTACATCGTCGAAACAGATTTGCTCTTATGTAGAGGGGACCTTAATGTGTTTGTCGTACGCTCTGTGCAGTGAGTGTGTGTGTCCTGCCCTGTGCGCTCGCTCTAGGTGTGTGTTCCCGTTGCCCAGCATGTGCACCAGTGGGAACTTGTGTCACTCTGCGAAGTGTCGGGACATCACCACACCACAGTCATCACAACAAGCACATAAACACATCTGACGCTGGCAAACCTGTCAGGACCAGTTAACAGCAAAGGTGGTGGGTGGGCTGGTTATGTTAATTAGCCATGTGGCATTGCTGTACTTAATCTCTCTGCAGATCTGCGTCTGTGTGAGAGATGTTTCTTTGTTGTCCCCAGGTTTTGCTGCTTTGGTATTACATCCCTTCAACTCAAGTGTTTCATCACTTTCCTTTTCACAGATCCCAAGAAGCCCCTTATACCGCCAAGGCAACTTTTCTCTTGTTTGACCGCGTAGCGTTTTATCATTTCTGATCTTGACAGACATTTTGGCAAGTAAAACCTGCGGGTGACATTAGCGACGATGTCTGTTTGACCATAACGTGTGGGGGCAGTGATAAGGGCAAAGCCAAGAATAAATGAAAGTGGCTCTCTATTTTTCTCTACTCTAGAATTTAATCAGGTAACCACACACATTAAAACTACAGACTTAAAGAGACAAGGCGGGAGAGAATGAATAATTCACTTCTAATGTAAATGAAATATTTCCTCACTGATGAGGGAATTGAGGTTTGTCATTAAAAATGCAAAACTGTCTCGTTTCAACGTTTGATATCTTTTTAAAATAATGGCAGGAGAGAAGACCTGTAGTCTGGTTATTGGTTTCAACACTAAGCACATTGAGCTCACAGGATTCATTCAAATGTTACTGATAATGAGTACTTATTGAAAAGTTACATCACGAACAAAATATATTAGAAAAAACAATCATTACATCATGTAATGTCAATGTCATTACGACATTATACATACCTGAAATAATAACGATGATATCTGTGTAGAATTTTTATATGATTCAATAATTATATTTATACAATATTGCAGTGTTGTATTTGCATGTTTCCAGAAATGCAATATATGAAAAAATGATGTACTGGAATTAAACTATTTCATAATAATGTTAGAAACAATACATGCATGCATATCAACACATATAATACATATTATAAAATGCTTTTAATCATTTCAGCATGCTCATTTGCATTCACCAGAATGGAAATGTCAAGAAATAAGGGACGTTTATTTGAATGGAATTTTGCTCTGCGTACATGTGGTCAGGAAATCACCTTGCCCCAGAAATATTCATTATATATTCAGAAAAAAATTAATGCAGCAGAAATGTTGAGGATCAAGACTTAAATCCAGTATCCTAGTGTTTTTTTTTTAACTCTTTTTTTGGGCTTAAACCACACAGCCTATTATAGAAGTCATTGTAAAACCCTTGACTCCTGCAGCAGCTTTCACAAAACCCAGAGAGTGGACATCATCTTAAATAACTGTCAATTTGTCATTTGAAGTGAACTATTAAGCATCAGGGGCACCACTTTGCAGTTATTTTGTGTGAGAATGTGGATCGGTTTCAGTTTGGATCTGGTTATTTTGACCGAACGAATGCACATTGGACTGAATGTGAACCTCGAAATGTCACATATTGTGTGACATGGGGAGCCCCTGAGATGTATGCATGGGTGCATCTCCTGCGGGTTGGAATAATCAGAAGGGAGGAATAAGCTGGCTAAGCCGAAGGCAAGGTATGGCAGGAAGCTGGTTTACACTCAAGGATACCCATTCCCCTCTGCTGAGGGTTAGCTTATCCCTGCAGAACGTCTCCCAGCTGCCAAGTGCCTTCTCTGGAGCGGTGCTGCTGTAAATTATTGCAAAATGAATAATCCAGTAAAAGGGACAAATGCATTCCAAAAGAGGCCGTGCTGCCATGCCTGCGTTTTGTTGACAGATACACATCTGTGGGGATAAGCCTGAAGCCAGAGGCAAATGTGCTCAGACCAGTGGGGAATGGGCTTACAGATTAGCTGCTTGCTGCCCCAATACGCCGCACCCTGTCAGTCTCCCTATGCGATGCTCTTTGTCACAGCACTGTTACACACTCTGCCCTCTCCGAGTGGCCACGAGCTCAGCGCTGAAGCCGATAGACTGTAAGGGCAATTACACTATTAAAGATTATTTTGACCCATATTTGAGTGAAAGAGGTTGAGAGATTGTTCCGCTTGCCAAGAAGCCTGTCTCAAGATACTCACGATACGTTTAATGCCACAATTGGACACGCTGGAAAGTGGTTAAGGCGACGCTCGCATCAATCTCAGGCTCACGAAGTGGCACCCGTTTCCTCACATCTCAACGGGGTAAATAATCACAAAGCAGAATTTAGATTTACCCGCATACGATCTCAGATGGTTTTAAACGAGAATATAACACTAACAAATTGGAAAAAGCCAAGCTTCATATGTTTTTTCATCAAGTAGCAGCAGTCTCACTTTACTGTACTACGTCTGTGCCTGCAGGAGCCTGACTTCATAGTTGGGCTAAGATTTTGTATTATTGCTTGCAGCCATATTGATCCAAATCTGTAGGGACCTGAGGGTGTTTGTGAGAGTAAAATAAGTGGGGATTTGTAATGCAGGGAACATATATTTCACAACACTGCAAAGTCATTTCTCGGGTCCAATCTTTAGTGAACCACAGCACAAACAAAAGGAAACCTAATGAAATAAAGTTATTAAATCGGGACTATCCACAGTTTGTGTACATAAATGTGCATCATTTTAAAATCATGGATAAAGAATATTTAATAATGACAAAATTCTATATTGGTCTATGTTAAACATTACTGGTGCACCTGCGTGAGTAAATTAGCAGCAGCTGTAATTTGTTCTCCATTGCACACCAAATTGATCTTCAGACTAGTCACTTCTAATTATTGAAGTATATACTTGACATAAATGTATTGTCTGTTAAGTGTTAACCCCAAACAATTTGGTGAGCCTCTCATTGTGCCCACATTGATTGTGCAATTTACTGTACTGAACCCTTCATTTAACTAAATAACAATTTTCAACATAAATAATACAAGAATACGGTTCAATCTGTACACATTCGGTTTATGGTGCCGAACCATCGCATCTGCACTGGGTTGTGGGTTCTGAGGGTGGGTCGAGCCCGCGAAGGGGAAGCCGGATGACCGACTGGACAATCCCCGCCTCTGAGTTCCACTGGCGCCTCCCAGCCACCGACTTCGTCGAGAGACGCACCATTTGCCTCGCTAAGGCCTATTAGACGGCATCACCTAAATGTTCCAGTCACCAGAGCCAGGCGAAAAAAAGAACACAAAGAATAAAAGAAAATAGAATACAGCTTGAGAATCTTTTTAACTTGTGCATATTGACCTCACACATATGCTAAATGCACAGATTGTATTTGTTCTTATATTTATTTTAGTGACATCAGAATGCCTTTTATTTTGGTCCTTGGTTGAAGTGATTCTTTTATTATTTATTTACAATATTTTTAATCCATCTTTTTAGGTTTTGATTTTATTGAACCTTGTTGATGTTTTGTTGTTCAGCTATTATAAAAAATATATATAATATGGTCTATCTGAGTTGACTATTTGACTGAAACTTGCACTACTACAGATAATTATGCGTTTGAGACTTTCTGTTGCACTTCCTGTTGTACCAAACTCGTACTGAACCGTGACTTCCGTGTAGCATTACACATACATTTAGACTTTTAGACTAGTCGTTATAATTACAATACGTTGTTGGTGCACAGGAACATGATCAGAATATCACACAATATCACAGAGCTGTGGCACATAGCACAAATACAATGTGGCAGGAAGTGAACCAGTATACGGTATAAACCGTTCTCTCTGCCTAATTGGAATGAAAAGAAGGTGTGAGAGAAGGGTGAGCAGGTTTGCTGATATCTGAAGGCAGAAGGTTGACTGGTGGGAGTGGCTGAATCTGAAATGAAACAGCAGGGTTCCTGTATGGAAACATTGATTAAACAGAAATAATAATAAAACTATGACAATAATAGTGATATTTAAAGATGTAATATGATTTCATATTCATAATAAAACCAACAATCCCCTTTTTCTACACCGAATATTATTTTATAGTAATAATAATGATAGTTAAGTAGTAGTGTCGTCTTATTTAAGTTTGAAGTTTGACTATTGACTTTTAGCTGTGTAGCTCTTGTGTCAGGTGCTATGTGTCCTCTCTGTAAGAGGTTTATGCAATCTCTGCATTTCAGTTTTTTCCCCGAAATGAAGCCAAAACATAATTTTATGCCTGTTTCCAGCGTTGACCTTTACCAATCTCACTTGGCCCCTCATCTCTGTTGAAGTTGGCTTTGTGCCCAACTATGGATGAGCCTCTGAATCTCATTTAGCCCGTGTGATGAGCTCCCCTTTTCTCCTCTTGTTTGAGTATACATGAACACAGTTCATATTCTTTGCTATGACAGCTGTACACCAGTCAGTGACCTAGTGGGTATGTTATCTGTTTTAGTTGTTTTTTTTACAGGAGAATATGTTGCATTAGCCAGAGGTTCATGTTATTCGTCAATCTAAACTAACTTAATATGATAAAAGCTGGATGACATCATAAGAAAACTAGTGCTCATTCTACTAAAGAAATATTTAAGTGCATTAATGCAAGTAAAAATATTAACTACGAAATATTTCGAGCACCATTGTGTGGTCGCCATAATACTGTAGATGACATTTTCTGCATCTGCCGTGCATGTTTGGGGGGCTTCCAAAAGGAATGATTGACTATCTAAGTGCATCACACTGCAACCAAACACCTGGCAGCCTGTACTGGTCTGACCCTGGTTTGTCAGGATCTTTTACAAAAGCACAAACCAAGCCTATCTAATTGTTGTGTACATCTGATTCCAATATTGTGACACAAAATGATTTTTTTTTTGCTTTTGTTTACAAAAGTAGCCAGAGCCTTTATTCAACTTTAATTTGCAGCTTTGAATCATGAGCATCTGTAGAGAGACCGCTGCTTTTGTCTCCCAATGTCACTGTGCTCGAGAGTATGTGGTTCAAACTGCACAAATCGAGGAGTGCATCGTTTGCCGTGATTTGAAGCCACAATTGCTGCCAAAGGAGCTTCTACAAAGAACAGATCCAAGGTTCCGAACTGTGGGAAAGTACAGATACCAGTTTTTAGATTTTCATTACAGTTGAGAATAAAAACGGAAAAGTCATCCAGCCATTATGAGTGTTGACTGATTGATTAACAGAGTGAAGCATCCAAAAAGTCTCATAGTCTCTGAAGTCACCATATTTGAAATGTGAGCTCTACAGCAGATGCACGTTTAGTATAATTGTGTCCACCCTACCTTGAGGTTTTAATGTTTCTATTTTTATGTATCAACATAGAAAATGCCATTAGTATCACATACTCAGCAGTTTTTTGCATCACTGGCTTGTTGTGCCCGTAAAAGTCGTTCGAACAGTCGGGCCGGACATCTGAGCTCCAGATAAAAAAGAAAAAGACTGCGTTGCTATTTGATAGCTTGCTGGAAATAGTCACACATTTTTATAGACTTATAAGCGGAAAATTAAGCCAAATGTAGTGATTTATGAGGCTAATGTTTATCTACTTTGGGCACTATACAACATTTAAGGCCCTGGAATTGAAAAATGAAGACATAAACGTAACTTGTAACTTTTTATAAAGGCATACATTAAATCTATTTCTATTCTCAGCTTTCTGAGAGCCTCTCTTGGTTTTTCAAAGCTTTAGAAGTTCGCAGCATAAATTTTGGTGAATGCATGCAGGTCACGGTTCCATCATAGAGGCCATCAAACATGGACAAATGCATTAATGTCGTGAGGCGATTTAATGTCTAATTAGAAATATCTTTATGTCTGGCAGTATTTCATGACATTTTCCCATGTTTTTTTTCCCTATTCTCCAGTGTTAACACTAACATATTAGGAATGTTAATCTTCCAAGGCACAATCATTGCTTCAAAAAAATTGCACCAGTCCAACATAGTTTATGCAGCAATACATTTACTGTACAAACTAGGTTTTAGTTATCGGTATAAACAATTATAACTTCCTAAACTGTCTGAAAGCAGCGAAACATGCAACAGCAGGGGTGCCCACACTTTTTCAGTTCGCAAGCTACTTTGTAAATGACAAAGTCAAAATGATTACAAATGCGAAATTATATATATATACATGTTCTTAATTCTATATTAGTTGCAGGAAATAATGTGATTAATCGCAATTAAAACATGTAATTGTTGCCCAGCACTACTTTATGCATACAATATATGTTAGTGTACATTGAACAACCCATATGGCACAATATAACTCTGTACACTGTTGTACAAAGTCACTAAATGACATCATTGTCTAATTTACATAATCAGCTATTTAACATCTTTGGGGACAAAAAGTTAGTTATAAACACCCTTAGGGACTGTGGTTGTTTGACACAAATGCAAATTCAGTTTAGTGTGACAGCGAAGTTACATTTACATCCCATTTGCGGTGGCTTTGCAAAAGCGCAGTTCATGCAGTCTGGACGCAGAGTGTGGGTCTCCTCTCTGCTCTGAGTGCAGCTGGGACTGCGGCGCGAGGCTACTGTGAGACAGACCGCCTGTGAGCGCTTTGGGACGGCGGAGGGGCTCATGGCTGCTCGTTGAGGACAGTAACTGCACGTGCTTTTAGGTCAGAGTGCACCGCGATCTACCCACAATACCTCAAACGCGATCAACGTATTTGGCACCCATTATCTCTGGATCATCATTGTTGCATTATAGGACCATCTCCTGACAATTGTTGAAAAAAGCTCCCCACTGAGTAACATTTTGCATACATTACTATTGGTACAATTCTTGGAAGGTATGGTAGTATATGGCTAGAAAACACATCCATGGCATCCCGTGTATCAATTTTGAATGACAGAAAGATTCAATGTCCTCCATGGAAATGGTGTAGATTAGTCTACCCAATTATGTATATGTAAATCATATCTCATTAATGTCTAAACCAAACCAACACTTCATGACTAGAGTATATAATCAGGCAACTTCAAAACCCAGTGTTTTCGATAAAGAAACAAATCAGTATGAAGTAAACTAGTCCAGAAATTATTTTTCATTGATGCAACTGAAGCGAAGAAATGGTTACAATTCAGCTTCTGCTTCATTGCAACAACTACAAAATGATGTTATTCTCCGACCGAGAGTGTGATGCAATCCTGCATACCCAACTTTGGAATGAAGACACAAAAAGCACAAACTAATGCTCATGCATGTTTATACCGTTTTATTGACTCCCTTTTTAAAAGGCTTCCCGCGGGTCTATAAAGCTGAAGTGTAGACACTGAGAGCAGGCATATTTGCAAGTGAAGGTGGAGGATAAAAGCATTGAAACTGGTGTCCTCATAAAGAGGGATCAGCAGTGTGAACGGGAGCTGCATACCGATGCTAGAGATGGCAGTGCTTAGAGCCAGAGAGCATGTTTTGCTGAGGAAAAAAAAGCCTTAAAGCCGCTAAGCTTGGAGCAGCCGAGGGAAGGAAGAGAAGGTGTGAAGCTGGAGGGCACACAAACTGAAAAAAAAGGCAGAGAGATGTGCAACGTAAGATACGTCTGCCGTTTCCTCTACTTGCTGTACCTTGAAAATGCAAACGAGGTTAATGCAGTTTGAAAACAAAGTTTAAACCACTACATGTGAGACAAGGTTTAACAGGTTTATCTTGAATTCAGCGGGTTTGGTCTGACTTAAGAAGTGGAAAATCTTTGTTTCTTTAAAGATTTATGTGAGTAAAGAAAGCTCCGGATTTGGGAGGAAATGAAACATAAAGCCACGACTCAATGTTCGGTTCAGTAGAGCATTACAATTAGTAAAGACAAATGACCTGAGATAATAAACGCAACAAGGAATGTAATGTGGGGGAAACGTATCCTCTGCATTTATCCCAACTGTGGCATATGCAAGTTATGTGTGTTAGTGGGGTTGTTGGGGGGGGGGGGGGGGGTTTGTCGGGGTTTCGTCCATCTTTCCAGGGGGAGCCGCCTCGACTTTGCATTGAACCGGCAACCCTCTGGTCCGATGCGTCTGTCCTCTGCCATGAGTCCAGCTCTCCCCCAAAACTAAACTGCCCTCGGGCCATGAACTGCTGTGCACTTCCACTTATAATTACATTGAATAATAGATCAAATGGAAGCACTAAACTGGAAATAAAATCTATCACATAGCCAACATATAATGACAGGTGTTGATTTTCTCATTGTCTTCAAAAGGTGCAAAAGAGCTAAAGGTAAGTAATTAATATCTCAACATCTTTAGGAGAATTGGATATTTGGCAAAGAGAATTGAATCATCAATCATAATCATCCTCGTCTTGAAGGGAAAAATGTTGTAACATATGTTTAGATGTTTTAAAAGTTTTATAAAATAAAATTTAATATTCATAAATTCAACCAGTTCAAACATTGATACAATGGGAAACAGTTGGGTCAAAGCTCTTCATTCAACACTGCCATTTTTACCATAGTCATCTCAATCAGTTATCTTTTTGAAAATACCACTGGAAATATGTACGCTTTCGGATTGTGCTGCTGAAATAGTAAGACATAAAGTCTGGTTGAACGCTACAATAAGTTCTTATAATGACCAGTCTGGATGGGCTTGCCTTTTGTGGGCTCAGAGATGATTACACATTTAGTATCCTCCAGTAGTAGTGGAGTGCGAGGACATCCGGTGAACCAGGTGACCTTAACTACTGGAGCTGTAGCATCCCCCAGATAATGACCACTCTGGACCCCAGGAGCAGGCCTCATCACACATAAATACAGGGACCCGCAGTGAAAAGCAGCTGGAAGTCACTTTTCAAATGGACCCAAACTTGTAGGAGGCTTTTGTGCTTTGAAAAAAAAAAACATGGATCTTATTTTCACAGGTTCAGGAGGACTGTGTTTTGTTAGAGGCAGTAGTTCAGTTACACTGGCCATAGGGCAGATGTTGCTAAAAGTATTATGCAATTTTTCAATGGAGGTCTCAACTGGGAAAAAACGATGTGGTTGGTTACAGAGTACTGAGTGAAATTATGGCCGTGGAAAATGCTTGTCAGCGATTAGGAGCCTTCTTCAGGGCGAAGTCAGGGTCACTGTGCAACAGATCATTTTGAATTTCTGTTTCACAACGAGGGAGGTTTAACAAAATCATAATTGACTCTCAAAATCAGAGGTATTCAGAAAGAGAGATTGTGTTAGAATTAAGTGATCATCTTTTATTACCATTCATTTTTTTTCATATTTTTAATGAAAAGGAGACATCCATCCATCCATGAATTATCTATACTACATTATATTCGGGTAGCAGTGATCTTGAGCTGAGATTGGAGGAGAGGCAGGTTACATCCTGGAATGGTCAATGAGCCATACTGTATTTAATGTCATTTAAACCTCAAATGCAGCTCAACAACAGATCCAACAACAATGCAATATGAACCAGCCATTGATACTAAACTAAACTATACTAACCCGCTCTTGCCTGGCCTGAACTTAATCCTTCCTCACTGTCTGCATGGATCAATAAGTGTTTAACAAAAGAATATCAACATTCTGAGATGTTGAAAGATAGAGATCATAGTCTATTAATGTTTGAGCAACCTTGGTAAACATCCCAGTGACTGGCGGCATTAGTCTTTTCTTGTGTTCAACTGAATATAATGCAAACTGGATGCAACAATAACATGCTACACTCAAACCCTGACCTCATGTACTGGGCCTGGATATGTTATCTGTACAACATCTTCTTTTCATTTAACATCAGATGTGTAAAGTACCTGGTGTGAATTCCATTTCACGAAAGAGGATATCCAGGGGCTGACCTAAGAGACGGCTAACTTAGTTACTGTGTGTCCCCATCACTGCCATCGCTGATGCTCCACATTGTCCTTTACATTCAAAAAAGATCAGTTTTAAGGGCAAACAGGGCAACCATTTAGTTGAGAAATGCACTCACTTTTTCTCTTCTTAAATATCATGATGACAATAATCATTGTTAAAACAAGCACCCGAAAATGAATATGGGTAAACACAGCGAGGTTTCAGGTCTGACTTTAATGTGAGAGCAACACGAACATAACAACAATAAGTTTCAGCACCTGGCTTCATCAGATGAAAAAAGTAATATTGTGCACTGTGCAAGTGTAACCGATGATACTGGTAATGGTGTCTGACTTTAAACCCTTCTCTGTGCTCCACTTTTTCTCACTTTCCAAACACAATCAGTGAAACACAATCAGGATATTTTTAGAAACTCTTTTTCGAACACTGCACAGGGCTGATCCTGAATTACTTACCCTTTTGCCAGTGGCAACTCAGGAGCAGTAACAGGAAATATGGGTTTTCAAGGTATTCTTAGCTTCGCAAAGAATCGTATCCCAGATTGACAGGCTCCAGTGGGAATTTTCCCACTGAAACTATAACCCACTGTCATTTCTTCACTACAAGACTGGAGTTAACACAGAAAATGTTGTAAGGTTGGTGTTCATTTGATCGGCTGCATACGCTTCGCTGGGGATCAGGGGATTGCTTTACATTTAGTCTTTTGTCTTGTGTTGCTGTCATCGGTGACGACAAAGATAAATTGGTGAAACATTATGTAGTCCAGGAAAAAAAATCTATTGAGGCTACATAAACAGAGGCAACATGGGCAACATGAACAAAATGTGTTAAAGGTGAAGGGAAATAAATGAAGTCTATGCATGGTAAACTATATAAGCGGCTCATTATGAGCTATAGTCTCAAGTAATATTTTTTTGCCTTTGCAAATTATTAATAGCTCTGAAATTCTTTAAGTCAGAAATACGTCAATTCATTATTGTAATGAATTAATAGAAACCATGGAAAGAGCCCTTGTGATTTTCTGTCATGAAGTCAAAGAGCCGAGCTCTTAAAATAATATCTTAGAATTGACTTAATACTTCAACATCATACCACATCACTTCGAAAAACAGACAATAGCCATAAGCATGTTTCTGCCTGAAACATCATAAACAGGAATTATTAATTTTGTTTTATTTTGATGTAATTTCTTACCATCATATTATAATCATCCTATCATTGTTTTAAGGAATACAAGAAATATATAGTTATTGTTGACATTGAAATTATTTGTATGTAGAGCACTTAGTATTCCAGTAATTATAGAGATGCTGTGAAGACTGGTTTGATGGCTAATTTGCATTGCAAATGACCCTCTAATGGTTGAAATGTTTGAATGTACATTATAAAGTATGCAGATATGTGATATCAAAAAACAGTTGCAGAAAATCTTTAGAAGAGGAGAAAAACATAACTGCCTATTTACTTTCATATTTTATAAATGTTATATGATGTTTCTGTTATTATACCATTGCTTTCATTTATTGTTTTTTACACCTTCATAAAAACCAGTATGGGAAGCACTCTAGACGACTTTTAACATAAAAGCCACACTGAAATCATGGGTTGACTTGACTTCTTAATTTTCTTCACTTCACATTGACACGTACGAAGATCAATGTAATTCATCTGAATTATTTTTCCTACAAGTACATTACGATCTCTACATTTATATCCCACACTGAGTTAAGTTCAGCAGCAGTGGTTCGGCCGTGCATTATGATAGCAAGTTTAAAAACACCCTGAATTTTAGCAGTCAACCTTTTAATTTCCTCTCCAAATAATTCCCTGTAGTATATTTAAGGTATTAATCAGGCCCTGTCTTAGAAAATATAGTAATTTAATGAACATAAGTTTTACATAATACTATAGGCCTAGGTGTTGCTTTTCCTCTGTGCAAAAAAAGTGTTAAACTTGAAAACCATCTAAACATGAATACAGCTATTATAACAGAACAAAAACAAAGGATTATTACAAATTATGGACTATATAAAAGAAAGGTTATAATACGTTTCCTCTACAGCAGGCATATTGGCCATAGACCTAAACGTACAGTAGTTATGACTCATTTGAAAGCTGTACTGTAATTTTTTCAAACTCCCACTGGCAAACACAACCAAACTTTCGCACTGGTTACCACAATTGAATTCCTAATTGTCAGCCTGTGCCTTCGATGTGTGTGTATCGGTTATGAATTGTGTTTGTTTCAGCGGTTATGTAACCGCTGTTGTTATGTCTGCATGTTTGCATGCATTAGCCAACTATGAATGAATCATAATGCGAAACTGACATTGTGAGTAGTTTCATCAAGTTGACATTATGACTATTATATATATATATATATATATGTATATAAACCCATGTTTTGCACCAGGGCAGTTTTAGGGGTGGTCTGGGACCAGTTATTTGCATTTCAACAGCCCAACAATTGTCTCCCAGCCGAGAAAACTCCTAAAGGTCACAACTTCCTGTTGTGGTACAATGGAAGGAAGATTTTCGCATTGAGGCTCACAAATCATCTCCTCCAGCCACTTGTACTAGGAGAGCACCTACATTGCAAGTGGAGTACAGTTCTTAAATGTTGGGTGCTCAGGTTTTCCATCATGTTACATTATAATCAAATCAACCACATATTTCCTTTGCGGTTTCCCTAAGGACACTGGCAGCGAGGATTTATTTGATGATGATTTGATATTTGCTGATTTGATCACATTACACCCTCCCTTCCACCTCTCCTCCATCAGAAACTTCAAAGCTAAACAGGTTTACCGGGAAGCACCCCACATTTTAAAAATACATTTATAGTAATGCACTTTCCAGTGACTTGCACATTTATTTGAATACATCCATTTCTGTGAATGGATTTTTTTGTTGTTGTTTAAGGAACCTTTAGAGAGTAAGACACGAAATGTAAATGCTGGAATTGGAGTACAGGAATATTACTGAAACATTAAGTTCATTAATCCAGTTAATTTTCCATGATCATCATTCATTTCATTCCTTTAAACTGACCTCCCACACGTGGGGATATTTGGGTTTGCTGGTACTACCTCACATTGAAGTGAGAAACATGCAGTATGAAAGCTCGTTGTTATTTATGGTGACAAAAGGACCACAAAGGTTTTGATAGTTACCTTTTCCAAATAAAAGTCGACACTTTTCCTTAAGCGAAAGGGCTGCTGTGCTTTTTGCTCTTACTTGCTCTGTGTGAAATGCTGCACAGTAGCAGCCTTATCTGCCTGTCTCTGTTGAGCTGTTACGTAATTGGCCTGCATTCACAGGAGATTACAGTGGGGTGCTTGTTGCTTAGGGATTTCACCCAGGCTTGAACAAAAATGTAAGGCCAAGATGTGGTAGTTTGAAACAATACTTATTACAAGAATAATTGCATTTTATAAGGTACTTATCCCTGAAGACGTGTAGAACTATAATCAAGTTAGATGTTTTCTTAATTGCATCCTGGAATAATACGCTTTTTCGTATTAGTATCATTTTTTCGTGTGCATGTGAAATATAACTTCATAACATGAACAGTTGTGTGAAGCCTATGCCAGAATAACTGGGTAATCCAACTGGTTAAATCTGAAACCATTTTTTGATTCCCCTTATAAACGTAGCCTTTTGCCTGGCTCCTGTTTCAGAAAATTGTTTCGAAAACACCTCCTTGCACAATTGCAGCGATTTCACGGGAGTTTCTCACGCGCCAGAGCTCTCCCAGGCTCACTTGTGCGTTGCAGATAATGGTCAGTTAGTCGGTTCTTAATTAGTGGAATGTATCAGTAACGGGGTGAGATAAAATTAACTCATGTTGTATATCACAGCTTGCATGTTGAAAACGTTGGAAAACAGACACCCTATTTATAGCGGAACAGGAAATGCAACAACAATTAACCAGTGGGAATAACGAGCAGGTAAGCTTGGTTAATGAAAACACAATGATGATGAGACTGGAGAGAAAAGGGGGAAAAATTGAAGTTTTATCAGAAGAGACTAATAATACTTCACTAATACAATCAATACTAGCTCACCGCACATTGGTTTCATTACATATATCAGTCAAGAAAGTCCAATCAAATTGTATCATAAACAATTAGAGAAAAACATTTGTCTATAACGCAACTGAGCAGAATTGTTTTCATACATTCTGTACAGCCTTGTTTTCAAATTAAGCGTACTGTGGACACTGTCATTGTAAGTTTATTTTTTTCCTACTTCAAAAAAAAAATCTCTCTTCAGATATTGCCATTTTATGTTAAATGCATCTGGCAGTAGAGCAGCGCCCAGGCAAAACAAAATATGGGGGCTCATGGTCACTTTCAGACGTCAATATCTAGATCTAAACCAGCTCATATTTAATGCTGTGCTGTGGGTAGGAAAAAAGCTCCAATTAATACTCATGTTTGCATGCTCATTATAGCCACCGCTCTGAGTTTCAGGAGGGTTCTTAGGCTTATCAAACCGTGAATTATCAAGCATGACATAAACAGGCATAATTAGACCATCAGTCAAGTAAATTAGTTATGGATTATCTCTCTGTAATTGACCCTTTTGTATTATGGGTTCAAAGTGAAACTTAGTCGAAGATTTTCAAAGTGGACTGCATGGCTGTGATTTCCTTCCTACCTCTTATGTATACAGTGAAGGGGGGGCTCTAGAATATGCTCATAAAATGTCAATAATTACAATCTTAGCTATGCTGCTACTGATCACATCAAATGTGTCCCAAAGAAGAGAGAATGTATATTCCCTTGTCCTTTTTGCCGCCCCAGAATGATTTGATAGTGAAACTAATGCATCACAGGCTTACACTCAAAGGCAAAACTTGGCTGTGAGACGTCTAAGGCACCCGTCACCATGGCACTCTCAGGACCCTGGATTGTAAAGGCGTTCTGGCCGGGCTTCCATGAGATCCCTAAACGAATTTGACGCACTGTATCAGAGGAGAAAACGACAAACAAGCTGCCAGCCTGTGGAGGTGATTTGCATCGAGGCAGCGCTGGGCCTTCTGCTGTACCTGAGTGAGCTCAGTGACGACAGGTTTCCAGACAGCCTTTGGTAAAGCCAGCCATCGTGATGTCTTACGATGTTTACTGCAGAGCTGAGCGGGAGGAGGCGGGGGGGCTGTGCGTACTCATCCTCCTGTGTGGCCCCCCACAACTGCGTGATTGTTGAAAAATCACTTGAGCAGAAAAGTGCGAGGAGAGTTGAGTGAGCACTTTGAGATCTGGGCACCGTGTATTCAGATTGTACTGGGTTTTTTTAAAGCGTAGTGGCTATGGGGTTTTCTGCGTATGCTGCTGCTGCTGCTCCATGGCACATGCAAGCTCGGTTCATAGACTATAGGGGTAAAATCATGGCGCATTATGTGACATGATGTATGTAGGCTTCTGAAGGGATGATTCAAAGCATCTATCGGCCATATATGCAGTTAAATATGCAGGCTCTTCATATGCTGTTTGATGATTTGCTCCTTTTTCTCTATCCGTCATTGTAAATAGAGTATGTTTGAGTTTGAGACCGTGAGCCATATGAAGAAAATGCCACCTTGGGCAAAAATGACACAATTTAAGGGTTAAATATCAAAGACTAACACAATGAAATCCTTCCAGATGGCTATATTTATTGTGTTTTGGATTCAACTGTGATCATTTTGTAGGCTGCATCTCTTGGAGTTGCTGAATTGTATTGCAGTGGGAAATGAGGTGTCTTTGCTATTTCGCCTACCTTCATTAGTCTGTTTTGTAATGGACAACAAAAGCTGAATGCAATTGCAATTACTATGCTCAGTTATTGTGGTCAGTAATTAGTTTCACCAAATTGAATCCATAGGTTATTGTGGACAAATTGAAGAAGTGTCATTAAGTGACATCAGTTCCTGAGATTGTAACTTCTGCCGCAAACGCAAAATGCGTTTGACTTTGTATTTGTAGACAGAAGTTGGAAGTTTTCCCATTGACCTAAGAACCAGTTTATTCAGAGCCAGCATCTAGCAGGCATCAGGGAGCTGCATCTTAAGGCACTTTCACATTAATTTCAACAGTCAGACGGGGTTGTTGGTGCTTTAGGCTCAGTATGGCATCTGTAGACCTTGGCAATTCCTCTTTTCTTTTCTAGATTGCTTCCAAACTTTGTAAAAAAAAGTTATTTACACTGAATGCATCATGTCAGTTTTATTAAATTCCTGAATCTTTTTTGATAACTTTGTTTGTATGATTGCATTTCCCCGGACCAAGACTTTTTGAGTAAGAAAACAGGTTCCCAATGATGGGAATGTTTGCTAAAGAATACTACACTCCAATATTTTCTCTCTATCAGTAGGTGGCCTCTTGCCACTAAAGACATTTTAAAATCATTACTAAATGTTACAGCATGTAGCAGGAACCATAGCTGCACACGACTGCTTTGACAATGGCTTCTGCTGATGTTTTACACAACAGGCATCTCAGTGGTTGAAAAATGCACTCCACTTGTTTTTTTTAAAGCATTCAAAAGTAAACCACTTCCTATCACATTTAAATATTGCTCTCCTATCAGCTCTTACAGATATAAACTCAAAACTCAACACCGTCCATCTCTGTTAAGATTGATTTTAAATTGTATTCCCTTCCGACAAATGACAAGAAACACGGATGACGCTTGAGGAACCAGAATACAAACTAATTCAGATGTAATTCTTTAATTAAATTAAAGTGCTAATTTTACTGTGTGAACCGTTTTCTACTTTTCCATGGCATTTATTGTAGCATGAGGTACTTAAGGAGCAGAAGTGTCTTCACCATTGCATAACTGCTGTCCTGTGTTCCAGTTGTCAGAAGGGTGGTGCTGTGTGTGTGTGTGTGTGTGTGTGTGTGTGTGTGTGTGTGTGTGTGTGTGTGTGTGCTTACACACAAGTGTGTACAGGAGCTCGAAGGAATATTTTCTGCTTCAGTCGTTATTTGGAATTGAGATTCTTTCTGTAGGTCGGAGTAACACAGATTTTTAAGAGGAGATTGGCAGTGTTAATATGCAATTTATTAAATACCAGATGTGCCATCTTATAATGCAGAAATGCCAAACTGTTTTAAATTCAGTTCACATTGGTTAAAAGCGAGGCAGAAGTGTTTCTAATTTTACACCAGTGTTGAAACGGAACTTTTAAAGGTTACAGTATGTGGCGAGCTAAATTAATTTCCATCTACAGTGTAATTGTGTCACCGCTTTGATTGAAATGCTTTCTATGTGGCTCTTCAGTGTTCTCGCCGCAGGTGTTCATGTCAAAGTCACGATCTAGCAGATGGCAGGGACAAGCCTCAAGTGAGGGCCCTTAAAGGCGATAGTTAATTGTTTTTGAAGAGGAATACAAGTTGCTACTGAATGCAAGAGTCGTTACAGAGTGGGACGATTTACTCACTTGGATTTCATTATCATACCAGGTGACCGACCCATTTGTCCTAATCAAAATCAAGGCTACACAGTTGTCTCCGTCTGTTGTAACTTCTGCAGCATCATGATCATGATATGAGCTGAATTGTGAGTGAATCAGTAAACAGAAAGCCGTGGAATGTTTTTTGTCCGTTTTAAATAGTACCTCATTCCTTTCTCTTGCAGTTTGCCCATACAAATCTGTTTCATTATGCCTCTATAATGCTCCCTGTGTTATGTGAATTAATGTAACACAGTATGTCTGTCAGCCTACTCGTTAAAATATCAGAGGTCCAGTTATGCTCCTTTAAACTTCAAACACACTCGAAGTAATGTTAAAATAAACGTTTAATATTCATGAGAGTTTAACGTTTTTTTCTCAAATGCATCATGGCGGGGATGAACTGAACCGCCTGCAGATCGTGGCTGCACATATGCATGAAAGAGGTCAAATGGTGCTAATGTGCAAAGTTCACAGGGCTGGGCCTTGAATAAATGTCATATTTAATGTCTGTCGATGCAATGGCAACCCTTACTCATGATAGATGTTGGGCAAATAACATAAAAGAAATGCCAAATAGCATCCTGACATTCATAATATTTGTATTTTACTTCCCACCGCTGCTTAAATTGCCTGCCACACATTGATTTGGCCTCTGTATGCACTGACAAGCCCATACTAATTCCTCGAGTAAGATATTCAGCGATTGCCCTTTTTAACAGCCCAAAGTTTCCTGACCAACTTCACGGTAATAACCAATCAGCCCCAGAGTCTGGTGTTGTGTTGTTGCCTGGAATTTATTTGTCCTCCCATAAATTATTCAGTATTTTGCATCGACTAACTGCCATACCTTTAAGGTTGTGGATCCAAGACCTTGGCACACCTTGCATGTTAATACTGCCGGACTCACAAGGTGAACGACACACCCAAAATGACCAAGGCTCTCGTGGAGATTTTGCAAAGATTTTGTCATCCTTCTATTTTTTTATTTTACGACTTTTTGTGCCAGGAGCTTTGTCTGATCATTTTTCATCCCTGTGCGTCATGCTCAACGCTCTAAGTTGCCATTTGAATGGTACAGTAGTAGCTCGTTGGCGCAGACGTCAGATTATTGCACTGCGGAAAGCTCCTCTGTTTTCCAACAAAGTGTGAGGTATCTATCCTAGCCAGATATGCAGTCCATCTGGCTAAAGAGAGCTCACAGTCAGCCATACTGCACGAATGCAATCGCAGTGTTGTGTCTGTAGATTAAATTGAGCATGTACATGGTAGATGTCATTTTGATGGGCAGCTCAGATAGCCACAATCTGAACTAATTGTACAAGGCCATATCAATGAAACTCCTTTGTTAAACATACTCATTGCTATTACTAAAGTCAAGCTTTGATGACTTTAGTTATAGCTCTGAGCTTGCTGTTGACTAAAAGCCAGACACTAAAGCTAAAACTTCTCACCACCCCGCCCCCCCCCACGAGCCACTTAAAGGAAGTGTGCTTGGTCCGAGTAATATGTTGTTTCCTGTCGTCATGTGAGATAACAGGTAAGGAAGACCTTTAAACTTTCAACACTTGAAATGCCTATCTCCTGCTGCCAGCTGGGCCTACTAAAGTTTCCCACTTGAGGTCTTAAATATTGCACAGATCCAGCGATCAGCGAGTATTTTCCATGAGTGTTTAGCTCAGCCTTGTCTGTGGTGCTGAATGATGGTAAAACATGAATATATCAATGTCCAAATGGTATACATTTTTACTTTATACTGTACAAGACTTTCATCGAACATGCTAGTCTTTGTGTCGAGTGCAGTTCACATAGATGTCATTGAGAACAATAAAAAAACATCCAGTGCTGCAGGTACAGCTGTGTGAAGATACGGGTGGAAAAGTGGATACTTTGCGAGCACTTATACTGAACCAGGGAGAAAGTATCCGTCCGACGTCAATGTGCTGACATCAGCCGTTTCCCCTCTTCAAATTGCCTATTAGCTTTGGTACAGTAGTGCTGATGTGGTGCCTGCGAGCACACCGGCTTTTCCTCATCTAAATGTGAAAGCATTGCTGGCCACAGATGCTCACCTCCACTCGCTCCATGCCTTACATTCAAAACACAAGCACACATGGGAGCTGCCCAGTACAACTGGAGTCTTATAGTACTAATCACTGAACAGCTGCGGGCCACATGCCTTGCTTAGGTGCAGCTTCAAGGTAATCATTAAACAGATTTTCCCAAAATGATACATGGATTAGAACCAGTGACCTATATCTGCACTTGTGTAAGAACTTTTACATTTATTTCATCTTCTGCGTCAAAAATTACAACAACTTCTATGATGCAGATGAGGGAGATTTAATATTTCACCAGCTTTATGTGATTGCTTTTAGGTTTAAATCCTGAACTTTAAATGTTGATATGTAGTAATATGCCTCCTTGGTGCACGCAAAAATTTAGCTCAGACATCCTACCAACATCTCAACCTGGGGGCACGAGAGAAGAGAGAAAGTCAGGGAATACGTTTTCCTACAATAATTCAAACAGTTGCAAATAACAAAGGAAATAAACAAACAAAAGGGCTGTGCAATTTGACATCCAGAAAGGGGCCGTGTTATATCCAGATAAAGATAGATATGTTTATTGTGGCCGTGTCTTTGAAGGAAGATCTGTTGTGCAATGCTTGCCTATTTTCATGGAAGATACTGAAACACAATACAGTAAAGCACAGAAGTTAGAGTCGTTTTTTGCTCTTTTATGAGAACGTGTTGGGACAACTTAGAATAGGACTGGCCACCACTTTCTATTAAATTAATTGGAAACACAGGGTGTGCAATTGGCCAAATCTTCTTGCAGTGTCTGACATTACCACCCTTGTAGCTTCAGTTCATCTTGTCTGACTGTTTGATTTGACTCTTGCGCAGGTGGTAAAAGGGGTTAGTGGTATTTTGACTGTGTGGTAAACTGGTCAGTGGCAAAACTTGCACACTTTTAGGTATGAGCTCCCTGTTTTATCTTGGCTGCTTGGATCCTTGAATCCTCCTTTTTGGAAGTATCCCCTGTATCTGGTTTGTGAAAATATTATTATAGCAATCATGTTAGCACATGAAAGCGGAAAAAAATGTTGACTCTGGTAGTGCTTCAGAAAAAAACTCTATACAGTGTATTACAGCACTGTCAAAAAAGCTTGCTCCATTGTGGTGCTGGAAGCTAGATTAAAATAAACAATGTGGGTTTACACTGAGTATGTTTGTTTATTGTTTGATGTCACCAAAGTTCCAAATCACTGCAGATGCACCTCCTGCCTTGCTTACACTGTATAGAGCTTTAATTGCCTTCATCTTCTTTATATTGTGGCCTCAGAAGTTTGATAGATCACATAAGGAATATGGGTTCACATCTATCTATGGTAGCGCACGCATGCATGCCCTGCCAGCTCATTCAATGTGTTTAACAAGATAACCAACAACATTTGCAAATGCTCCATGTGGATTAAAACACTGGAAATAAAAGATGTGAATTGATTCAGATAAAATAAATTGTAAGAGGAGGCGAGGGGTGGATTATCAATCCAGTCTGATGTCCCATTCCCAGTCATCACAGAAATATGATGCATGTGCATAGTGCTTTGTACTTAAATTCAGGGAGATCATTCTTTGGCAGTCTGGGTGTGGGATTTTATGATTATCCTGTAAAATGTGACATTTGAAGTAATAAAGAACACTGCAGCAGGGAACCTGAGATCTGCAGCACGCCTGACAATTGAAGGAGGGGTTTATAAATTAAGATTAAGGGACAATTTTAAAGCACTTGAGAATAAAACTACTCAACAACTCAACAAGTTCAGCACTCATCTAAACACTACTTACATTGCAAGGTTAAAAGCCTGATTAATTCAGACTCAGACAAATCACAGCTTTTGTTTAGGTGGAAGTTTGTCTCCATTATGCAGAATCGGCTGTGAGCCCTGGAGTTTGCGCAGAAATATGCTGAATGCTGCTTGAGCAAAGTGCTTTCCAATTTCCAACGAAGGACGATGCCTTTTGAACAAAGTAGACCAGTATTTATTTATTATTTCTATCACCAATTAAGTGTCTTTGAGACAGACATCAACATCAAACATACCTGGGCTGACTCAAACTTTGGAGTATGAAATGATGGCATTATTTAATTATCAGAATTGAATATACTGTAAGCCACCTGAGATGAAAAACATTTCATGTCATATTGGAGACTTTTAAACACACGCTGAGCACTCATTTTTATTTGGGCTGATAAAAGTATACAGTATATACAGTGTATATATATTCTATATATATTTTTTCTCTTTTACTCGATGGCTTACGGTAATTATAAAATACATTTTATAACGAAGAGTTGCAATGTTAATTACTTGAAATTAAATTATTCACGTTTATACCAAAATAATTATAGTTACACATTTCTACAAAAGAGGGTTCGAAGTATGAACATAAAATTTATTTTGAGTCGGCCTTGGTTGCGATATTGTGCATGTATGGCCGAAAAAACTAATGTGTAATAAAAAATAAATTGTCCGGAGGAAAAGGTTGCTGAGGGTGTAAACCGGGGAAAGAACAGGTACATTGGTTCCAGAAGAAACCGGCAAATAATCCTAAAAAAGCAGCTCAAAGTCTTGGAGTCCAAAGCAATATTGCAGAAAATCATTACATAGACCATGAAAGGGGCAGTTAATTCAAATGATCTCTAGTTATACAGTATATCACTGCATATTCATAGTGGGACTGGATTGGGGCTTATTAACATTAGGTATGTGTCTTCCAGATTCTTGCTGCCACTCCAGTGCAGTGGGGGAGATTTCTAATTCTATTAGAAATAAAGATCTTGCTCTGCTTGATGTTAAGCTTGTGCTTTTGGTTTTGAAGCCCAGCGTGGCTCAAACTATTAACTTGTTTTATTATTTAGTCCCAATGGGAAATTGTGGTAAACTGTGTCATTGGATCACCTCATACAATGAGTGCAGTGACATTCAATATAAACTACACTTCATGCGGAGAATAAATAGCATTTCATAAGGACTACACAATGAAACAGACATTATCATCAAATATTCAAAAGTGATTTATTCCGTGAGTGCAAATACACTTGCAAATCAAGTTTAAGGTTGGTAAATGTTATCAATGTCAAATCAGATGTCACACACTCTCAGACACACACACACACACACACTCCACCTCAGTCCACAGGGTTGAATTACTCAATATAGCTTGAAAATACATTTAATTATTTACTATAGCTCAACAGAAGGTTCATTCGTAAAAATATTTTTAGATTCATATTTCACAAAAATCCTCCTCAGTACCAGTCTGATTTCAAATTAGAAGTAAGCATGTGATAATTACTCTTGATTTAAAAAAAAAATCATTGACACTAGCTGTTCTAATAATTGTTTCACAAGAAAAGATTTCAATATAATGTCTGAAGCAATTAGATCTCATTAGCATTTTGATTGAATGTGAGTTGAATTATTTCTGTTGCTTCCTGTGCATTATTTATATTATAATGCAATCAAAGATAGTATGCCTAGGTGCTGATGATGACTGTCTGTATTGGATTTAAAAGAGAGTTTTGAATAGAAAGTTTGTGAAATAACAAAAAAGCTGTTTGAATGTTCCAAGGTAAGTCTGTCAGAAAATATTGCATTTTGAGTAATAATCACGGATAAGCATAAGTGGTTACATAGGCTTATTTGGATAATGTTAAAGGAGCTCGTGTGTGTCTTGTGTGTGTCTGTAAACAGCTGAAAACCCTTTGTAATGCTGATTGCAGAAATATTCAAGATGACATTTTGGGCACGAGTCTCCACATTGAAGTCCCACACGCTTCTTGTGATAGCCCTGTTGAGCTTACAGCTAATTGGTTAGTAAACAAGACACTAATAAACGAGATATTCCTTCATCATGTCTTTCTGGTAAAAGTCAACTGAACTGTCAGGAATCCGTGAGCTCATTTACATATTGTTTGCAGTTGTATGACTCAAAATTAGTGTGCAATTAAATCTGAGGAATTCACACTTCAGTGCAGACAGTGTGTGTGTATACTGCATCTACTGGAATTTATTTCATGGTTCTGAGGAGGCAGAAAATAATGGGTGATGCACAGGTGAGCAAAAATATATCATCTAGGATCATGTTTTCTTTTAATGAAAGTTCATTTTGTTTGCGTCAGAAGCAGATTTATGCCTGATTTTGATGAGATCAAAAGAAGTTCAGGGGTGACTCAGTGAAGCTCACTTGAGCCGCTTGAATCTCCAGAGCGGCCCACATTTTACAGTGGAATATGTCTACGGCAGAAAGCGTCTGGCTTAGGTAAGAACAGGAAGGCAAATTCGCCTCCTGGCAATGTTAAAGCAGTCAAAGCTGTTTTTGGCATATTATTTACCCATATTTAGAATAACGTTAATACATTAGGATTCTGGTGGAAAATCGTACATGCCTGCAGAAACAAATGTCAGTATCAAAGCCTCTTTCTGTTGAACAAAGATACAGCTATTTTAAGGTAGAACAAAGGTAGAGTTCTTCAAAAACAAATTTAGGTTGGGATTCGGCAATGAATACAGAAGATTTGGTTTGATAGGATCTTAAATTCCATTTTCCAGGTTTATTTTATATTTAGTGAAAGTGACTGAGTCATATAAAAGCACTCACTGATGAACGGTAATAGCTTGCATGAATGAAACATTATTGCCTGCATAGTAGCCAGCTGGGGGAAGGAAAAAAAAAAGAAATCATGTAAATGATTAGCTTGTTGATGCATCTCTGTCTTCTTTAACAAATTACATTTTAATTTGACTTCACACAAGGATTTTTAGTCACCTTGGAAGTGTTCCGGTCCGTCCCATTAGGACCATTAGCATGCAGTGATGAAGCCGGCAGCCCTATGAGCTTAATACCAAAGAGCTGTCGCCTCACAATAACAGTTTGTCATTGTCTCAGCCCTCCACCTGGGCACAAACCACGGCCACAACGTGCAGTGTTTGTATCCCAGTAAGCTGATGACACTGATAGCCAAACCGTTGTTTGATGAGGAGTCGCGCATGCAATTGAGTTCGTTTTAGGCTACATTAATATTCTGAGCAGATTGGAAATTGGCCTCTTGAGGACCAGTGATGAAAGTTGTTGCAACGGCTAACTGCAGTTCAGGATGTTCACTTCTGGTCTCCATCAGACGCAGACACGCGTCTCTTTTCTTGCTCATTATATCTGTCTCTCTCTGAGACATAGATAGACTCAGATAACATATTGCATGTTGCAAGAGGACCTTTTCACATTTCCTGGCTGCTGAGGCTAATTGCTATTAGAAGAATATGTAATCGTAATTTTTTCTCCCTGAAGTCCTGTTAGTAGGAGTTCACGCTCTGTTTCATATTCCAATTCAGGCGTTTGTTGGGATTAGAGTGTGGATACCGAAGGCCAGGTTCAGACAAAGATTTAGAAACAGAATGTCTGTCGGGTTTGGTTTGTGCTTGGCAAGTACTCTCTAAAACAGAATAACACACTCCATTTTGGATCTTCAAAAACTAGATAAGGGGTTTATGTTTCACAGTTTTATGAGTATTGCCAACAAAACCAAAACAACATTTGTACTCAGGGTTTAATCTAAGAATGATATAGGAGCTTGTCCCTGCTTTAAGGCAGATATGGGCTACAGTTTACCCAAAGTCTTCTCATGTTGTATACACGGGTCAGACTTGTATATAAAAAAGATAATATGCGTTAGAATTATATATTTTTACAAACAACATGATTATAAACATAATTTATTTGGGAAAGAGGGAAAAGGTTAAAACCTTTTCCCATTATGTGATGCAAGCCTGGAGAACATAGCTCAAGTTCAAAATTTCAAAACGCCATTTCAACTTATTTCAAGTTTTATTTGAGTTCTATCAGAAATCTCCTCAAGGATGGTAATGAGAAGCTGCATTAAAATATTTTTTTGCTCAGTTACATTGTTAAGGCTTTATATAATATCATCAAGGCTCGATGCAGTCGGATCGAGCCACTTCATTTTGTTTGCTTTCCAGGTCAGAGCAAGACAATCTGATTGTGTGCCAGGAAACACTACCCGCTTACCCCTCAGCAGTACGGCCAAATTCCAGGAATAAAGGATTACAGCTTTCTAAAGTTAGTTTCCATGGACAGCTGACTATTTCAAAAGTCTCCCAATCACACCATCGCATGTTTTAATTGATTTTCTTACACCCTGAAATCCAATATCCCAGGTGTATGATGTGTACGACAGCTGAGGTGCCAGTAGTGCCAGTAACAGATCACATTCACCGGCTTTTACAGCAAGCTCCAGAGATGATCAGAATTTGAATTGTGTTCATTGTTCCCAATAGTTTTTTATTTATTTATACTTATCCAGTCGCTTTAATCATTGACGTTACTGGGCCACGCAGCTGTCATGTTTAATGATATCAAATCACTGTGTTGTCACACACTGACTGGAAAAGAAATTCAGTAACAAATGAATGATTGATGTGTGAGACAAAGATGACACTAATTTCTCTGTTCCTTAAGAATACACTCATTATAGCCATACTACAATCCTAACAATATGAGGAAAAGCTTTTTCCCCTGTCACTAAAAGATGCTTGTTTTGTGTTGTAGTGTACTTCAAAAATAGAAAGTGCATGACATTTAAGAGAACAATTAATAAAGAAGAGCATGACCCTGTTTTCAGAGGGCAGTTGAGTCCCAAGATCAACCTCATGAAAAAATAATGAGATCAGGCTGAAAAAGGCAACCACAGCAGAGGTGCAGCAGGCAGGGCCCGCTGTGAATGCTGGCTGCTCTTTATGGCCACTGTCGCTCCTCTGGATCCCACTTCAGCTCTTCATTAAAACGACTAGGTGTACAGAGTAATATGATACTATAATATGTCCTTAGATTCTCATAGAGGACTCCAGCTTAAGAAGTCCACTGCATGCGGGGTATCTTATAATCATTCCTTTTCTGATAACCTTTTTTATACCTGATACATCTGGTTGATTTTTGTGTTTGATATCATTCACGAGCTAATGACAGTGTGGATTCAGGGGATCAGCAGTGGCCTCATGCTTGTTATTTTCCTCTTCTGACATAGTGGTTATTTTGGCAGTATCTTTTTAACCAAATGTTTTGCTCAGTCTGTGAGAAATAATATGCCATTCTCCAGATGTCTCTGCAAGCATGAGGCCACATTTAGGGACATAATAAAGTCCAGATCGACTGATCGGAGGTTTATTTGTACTGTGTCCTTGTTGGTCTTGAAAGTAGCTATAGTAAGGTGTATTGGTGGTGTGTTGCGGTCTTCAGCAAAATATTATTGTGGCATTGACCAACAAACATGTGTGTAATTAGGGGTGCATGAACAACATCAAATTATATTATCAACAACTATCTTTCCATATGATGAGGGACAATAAGCTTGGACATTTTTTATACAACTGCAAAGGCTTTATCACAGTTGCATTTCAGTCAACCACTTGCAGCGTTATTAGCCATATTACCAACAGTGTGGCAGGAGAGGGATTTGTAAATTACTTTAATATTTTCTGTTACAGAGACACAGAAAATAGCCTGAGTGGCAGGATACAGACTTCTTTCTATTAGTCTTGTCAGAGGTTGATGGCTAGCCAAGTCAGAGCGGGTACAAAAGTGTGCTGAAAAATAACTGTTGTATCCAAGTGAATGATTACTCGAACAAAAGGCAAGTAAATTGTCGTTTTTTGTAATTTTTCTTTAAAAATACACCAAAGTGGCTTTTTGTCAAATGGTTCAAAGAAAAAATGGCACCCTCCGTCCTCCCTGGAATTATTCCCTGTTACAGTGGATATTTTTGCACGTAACGCTTGCACGTAATTGTGTCCTTACAGCTTTGATGGATGAGGCTCAAGAGTTAAATTCGTATAGATTTTGTAGGTTTGTGCAGTGTTATTTTAGTAGTCTCTTCCAACTTTGCCAGTTGTTGTTTTTCTTTTAGACGGATGAAGGTAGGTATGGGCACAGTGAGGGCAATGGAGTGTGGCTTGCCTCAACCCTGTCACTTTGATAGAGTGAATACATTGTGAGAGATAATGGAAACTTTCTATTCAGCGAGGACTGGAATAAAGAGAGCCTTCCTACTCATTCATCAACATTGATTACTGTACAGCCCATGGCCTGGAAGGAGCATGGGAGCACTGCTTCTCACAAAGGCTCTGCTGAATTGCAGGTAGAGGAATCAGAAAACAACAAAAGTGCAACACTGGCCTTTTAAGAGACATCACCCCAATTTGTTTTAAGGTGAAGCCATACAACAGCCAAAACACTGAGCTTCAGGGTTTGAATGAAGGATTTCTATGTAGTTTTTCTCATGGTAATGATTGGAAAAAAAAACAGCACAGTAGGTAATATTTTATCAAATGTACTCACAGCAAAAATGGCATTCACCGAAATGTTACATTAGACCTGTGCAGCTTTGAAAAGCAAACTGTCACCTTTATGAATGTTAACGCAGATACTGAGCACTCATTATCAAGCTATAATTTGAGAAATATCGGTCTGCCTGTCCTTTGATGCTTCTAATCATCAGCTCATCTGATTGACTTCACACTTAACAGGTGCGTTGCCAATGACACAAGGATATGTCGTTTTTTTTTTTCCAGGGGATAGTGGTTTTGCACCTGGTACTAGTTTGCCAACTGCCAACAAACAACTGAAGAAGCTGAGTGAGGGTGTGATGTGTCGCTTCTGCTCACTTTGGCATCGAGTTTTTAAGACAGCATGCCCCTGAAATTTTGCAAATCTTAGTGTTTTTTCAGTGTATCACATCAACGCGAACATACGACAGCTCAGGTGATCATCCTTGCAATCATTTGACATTCTTGCAGTCACAAGGCAAAACACGATTGAACCCTAAAACATAACCCTAGAGATAAACAAGGTGGAGGGTAACAAGTCTTTATATGATAATAAATCCAGGCAGTCACACACAGTAAAGGCGCTAGGCTGAGTTGATGTCAAACCAAATAGGTTTGGTTGGTACACAGAATCAGGATCAACCAAAACACTGGAGCACTGTGCCACTTAGCACAAAGACAATATGGCAGGGAACAAAATGAAGTGAACCAGTATATATTCTGTGGGCCTAATTGGAATGAGATGCAGGTGTGAGAGGAGGGTGAGCAGGTGTGCTGATTACTGAAGACAGAAGGTTGACTGGTGGGAGTGTGCAGGTCTAAAATAACACAAGAGTTAATGGATGCAAAAAAACTAATGGAAACCAGAATGATAGATAGACAATAAGGCAGTGACACTTTTAACATTACTTTTTTTTTTTTATTATTATTCTCTCACCAATTTCGAATAATAATAATTTATGTAGGAAATATGTATAAAAGGAACTGATTAACATCTAAAACAAACAACTTTTTTTTCTGACAAGTAGAGCAAAACAGAGATAATGCAATTTAAAATGACATTTACAACCAAACATTTGAGAATTTCTACCAAATTTGACAAACAACGCATAAAGAATTTCAGATTTTTCGATATTTTTGAGATTTTGTATTGATAAAGCAAAGGTGCTTTTCTGTTGCTGGACAGTTTTTTTTTCAAATTCAGCTGGACTTCTCTCAAGCCAGTCCTTGAAGACATGCTGTATAAAGCTTCTGTAGCCACGTGTGTGAGTTTGAGTGTAGAGTTTGGAGATGGAGCAGCTGAATGTGAAGTACTTCAAGTGTGCCAAGTGATAATCAGCCCCAATCCTGAATGTTTTTTTTTTTCCTGTGCTGCTTGATGATGGCAAGGCTGCAGCGATAATTGTTATTATATTATGAGCTGCTCAGTTTGCTTCGACACGTTCCAGTGGTGCTCGTCTGTCAATATTTCCATCCCTGGAGCAGGGCACTGTATATAGCTCACCTTCTGGTGGAGCACTGTGTGTTGTACACCTCAATGCCAACGTGTTCCCTCAGCATTACTCTGGCGTCATGTCACATCACACTACTTTAAACTGTGTAAGCCAAACAGACCTTTGTTTCCATATTTATTTGTTTGGGTCCATGAGTGACTGTTGGCTGAGGGCTGCCTTCCCAACTCCCTCTGGGTGATGAATTTCAGGACATACAGCAAATATCCAGTGTAAGTTAGAACTGCGGTACGAGTTTAGTTCAAGTCACGCCACACCTGCTGAGCCTCTTAGCACACAAGGAGTCGAAATATACCAAGCTGCAATCTCTGGAATTGCTATTGTCTTTGTTTCCAAGTGGCTGTTAGCTTGCAAACCTGGCGTTAGCTTAATTTCACATCACTGAAGTTGTCTTAAGCATAGTGAAGCTCTGCCACAGCTTCATGGCCAGAGGCCTTTGATGCATAGTGGGCTCTTCAGTCAGCAATGCTATGCAAATAAACAAAGGAATTGGTCAACACATTTCTTGGTTGTTACAGCTCACTGTCTTTAGTTGAAGTACTACACTACATGCATTGTTAGTGTGTAAAGGCCTGTTTAGTGTGCATTTACAGTATGACAGCTTCCCCCATAGGATATAATTACATGCAGACACACACACAAGAACAATTGAAAGTTTTCAAAATATGCCCCTCCTCCTATTATTCATATCAAGCAAAACTGCGAGGTTTCAGACATAACAAACATGTCAGTATGAAATATTGCTGCATAAGCTGTCATGTGTTTTATCCCATTGAAAAGCATTTCACTTCCCCTTTTGAGACAAATCCTCGGAGTTGCTTTGGTAAGTTTTGATGGATAGTTTCGGTTGAAGGGTACGACATTCTCGGCAAGATTGAAGAATATATTTTCAGTGAATCAATTAATCAAAAACATACTTCCATTAAATGTAATACCACATATTTGCTTGTTGAAAACTGATATTCTGCACGAAGTACGAGCTAAATGCGATGACATAAGATTCAGTAGCTAGTACCCTCAAACTCAAGACATGAATTTGAACATTAAGTAGAGCTGCAACTGATACACATGCAGTACGTGCGTTGGCCTATTTGATTTCTCTTTAGCAAAGTGTCAGTGTCAATTCCTCAGGGTGAAATTGGAGAGGAAATGGGACCCAGATGTGTTTCACCAAGGTGTATTTGCCATAAGAATGTGCCATTAAAATGTGACATTCTGCAAATTGGGAGTCAGTTCTCTTTTACTTGGTACTTCCAGAAAGAACATTCAAATTTAAGAAGGAACAACACCACAAACACACAATCTGACATAAAACTTGGCTATGCCTGGGTTTTTTGTTTTTTTTTTCTTACAGATGCTATACGGTCGTGGTCACTTGCCAAGAGCTTCCGCTTTTTAATTTGCTTCTACATGTGTTGAGTCTCTTCATGTGGCTTATGGCATTGTGTGGAGGGAAACGTTATGATGGCTGTATGTGGATGTGTTATCAAAACACGTGGCCGCAGTGAGATATCGTACTCATTTGTGTGGCTCATGCTGTGGTGAACTTAATGAGTCTCATCAGACTCACCGGGATGTAGAGCTCAACATGCAGTGACAATGACACAAAGAAGTGTGCTCGACCTTGAAGCTGGAGGAATTTGGCTGAATTAGACAACCGACATACGACATGAAAACAGCCGTGAGAGTTATTACACATAGGAAATAGGTTCTTTGAAGCCTTATTGATATTATGCTTATGTATATTCTGACAAGACTTTTAATGTTAATCTTTTTATCATTTAACTTGCCAATGGAGCTTCGTGTCTCGCAGTAGCCTGTGAATGGCTGCGTTGTGCTCCAATTTCAGCAGGCTTCTGTGAGTTTATTAAACATGTTGGCTACTGGGCGGGAAGACAAATATGTCCTTCACACAGAGGATTAGATATTATCAGGTCGTGTTTCCAAGCGGCTATCCAATCACATTCCGTGTAAACCTCAGGGCCGCACACTCAAGCAAACAGCCTGGCCTAGAGTCGGGCGTGATCGGGATGAGGAGGATGAGCACGGACTCTGTTAGCCAGGTAGAGAGAGAGCACAAATGCACCTCTTTGTGTAGCCTCTTTTGTTTACGACCCAAATCTCCATTCTGTATTCTGTAGCAAGTATTTTTGCTCCGATAACGAAACTCTCAAAAGCTGGTTTTATATTGATTATAGTTGATTATATTATATTGATTGCAAAACTTCCCACTTAGGGACAATAAAGGATTATCTTATCAGCATTTTTGTTCACTGGCTCACCACCTAATTATCCAGTCAAACTGTCAGCTTAATTTTGGTCACAATCATTATTCATACACTTCTGATTTTTTTTTTTTTGTGTCGTAATGCAGGTTTATCACACAAGCAGGCTGCTTAAAGGGAAAAAAAATCCCCAGAATGAGAGGACCATCTATGATGCGTTCTTAGGATCATTATTGCTCTCTGGGTGAGGTAGGGGTGTAACTCTTCTGTTGGTTCTTTATGATTCAATTTTTGAGCCCTGTTTTTTTTCTACTAAAGTCTGGATTCCTTCCTTTCTAATTAAGTGTATTTGTTGCACTAGGATCAAGGGCTGGCCTGTCATGGCCACCCACTGGAAGGGAAACTAGTCATACCATCTTTAAGGCCACATTCCCTTCATGACATAAACAACAGAGGAAACACAAGTGCAAGACTTACCAAGATAAATTTGCCTGAACTCTTCCATTATGTGCCAAGTGGGATAGAGATTAAATCTGCTGTTGACTCATAGGTTTATCAGCAGTCCCATTGCCCTTGGCGAAGCTTGCTGTCTCTTGACTTCAGCACCGCTTATGGTCATACTTGGTGTTTTTTGAAAAAAAACAAACATTTATTGGCCATTTAATTGAGACAGAAGAGATGGCATTTAGGCCTTGATATCCCATATCTAGGCTATTTCATAGTACTCCACCGAGCAAATTAAGTCCATTTTCTGAATATAAGATTTTAGCCACGAGCCTCAGCTCTGAATCCTTGTGGAAAAGCTGTACATTATCATTTTGTCAGGAAGATCAAAGGCTTGCAGAAGCAAACAAGCTAGTACACCCACATTTATGATACAATTAAAATTGGCCCATCATTTAAATGGCTATGTGTTTGTCAGTTGATGGATGCTCTCACAGTTGGTACTCTGTCAAGTTTAACCCTAACCTTCTTCAGATTGCTATATTGCTTGTGTCAAGAGTTATTAGATAAATATGGACACTGACAGATCAATTACATCAAAATAAAACTGTCTTAAACAGTTTTCACATGACTGTGTTCTTCACACGTACTTTAATACCAACAACTTGGTCATGAAATTGCTGATATGATTGTCCCTGATTAGGCTGTAACACAGATATTAGTCAGCGGAGGCAGACAACAGATGATGTCTTTGTTATCTGATTATGGGATGCTTAAATAAACTGCCCCATTATACATCATCATCAGCTTATCAGATTGGGCAAACTCTCAATAAGCTAGAAGCTATGTCTCTATCGAGTGTGTTGTTTGACCACAAAATCACCACAAATCACACTTGGAGGGCTCTCAGAAAACTTTGCATCAAATCTTGTGCAAATTTAAAGATGACATTCTCCTTAGCAGTTGTTGTAGCTCTTTACCAACAGGACTGCATGGTAGTTGAGTCAGATAAGCATTACTTTTTTATTTAAACCATGGATTGTGGTATAACACTAATGGGCATTGCAGCCTGTAAAATGCGGCCATTCATTTATTTTAGATGGAATTGTTTATATATTTGCCTGAAATTTGAGCTGCAGAGCAGTGGAGTTGTTTGATAAATATTTGTAGTTTGTGGTACGTGAAATCCATTGGTAATCACGGCTACTTCGTGTTTACTTTTTTTTTCACAGCATTCCCCTAGTGTAAAATGAATTAGTGTAACTTCCAGTCACACTTCTGGCCAAATACTATTTATATCTGCTAAACAATGAAGATATTGCATATACAGTGCATTCATACCCCTTCAATGTTATATAGTAGCCTTGTGCTTAAATTGTTAAATTGATAAGGGGAAAGATACCCTAATCAGTTTATACTCTGTAATGACAACGAGTGACAGCAGAGCCTTTGGCGTTTTTGCTATCTTAATTAAAAGGTCATATCTATTCAGACCCTTTGCTGTGAGACTCACACTTTTTTTACACAAGGGTATAAACGGGAAAACGATGATGGCCTGCAGAGTTAGCAGTTTAATCAGAAGTGGCTTTCATTTCTCGCAGGTTAATGTCCATCTGCCTGTGCTGAATGTGGTGACATATTAATCCTGCGGAATTAGCCAGTGGATTCTGACACAGCCTACATACCGACTTATTTTTCTTTTCTGGATCAGAATACTGCGAATGTGCTCTCATTTTAAGAGATGTCATCTGTCCCACTTTCCACCCTGCTGGTTTACAACATCTGGGTGTTAGCAAAGGGTTCCTGGGACCGTCTGCTAGGGCTGCAGCCCCATACTTGCACAGGCACACGCACACACACACATCAAATTGAAAGATTTAGAAGACCTTTCCACCTTTCCATATGTGAACGTTTTGGGGGATTGGTTGCTTTTATTTATTGTGCTTGTTTTTATGTTTTATTTTAGTGTTCCTGGGCTATCTTACTGTGCTAGCAATGCTATTCCATTTAACTGCCTTAGCCGAGATCTAATTTGTATCTCTTTTTAATCCTTATTATCCTAAATTACATTATATTAAATAAATGTTCTCTGAAAACGTAGTACATATGGAAACAGATAAATATGCATTGAGCCATCTCACTATTAGAATGTTGCAAAAATGTTGACGTTCAACAACTGATGACAAGCGATGGACAGACTTTTGGTATAACAATCCGGTCATATATTTTTTTTTTTGTAAAAATGATGGTTCCATACAAATCATCCGTTAACCCTGTTAAGATTTGAAAAACAAGCCTTAAATTAGATTGTCTCAGCCCTGTAAGAAAGCAGGGTGCGCAGAGATGACATCACTGTGCAGAGGACCACTCTATTTTTGAATTGAGTTACCCAACTTTGACAACGTGACACTACTGAGGCAGAGAGTTCAGGCAGCAGGGCTCTCTTCTAAAAAAACTAGTTTTATTATCTGTTTTTACCGGCTTTATCTATATTTTGCCAGTGTCTACATCACTATCCAGAGATAGCATCTGCCTGTGCCATTTGAGCTTCTGTGCCAGTGGCTGACAGTTTATTTACAAGGGCACTGGAGCTGGCCCGGGTATCACTGCAGGCCTTTTTAGATGAGACAGATGGATGCGAGTCATAAGCCAAAGATTACGCCAACCAGTGGTCGATAAAATGGCAGATGGGTAGGAACTTGTGAAGCATCCCATTAGCTATGTGTTATAACTGTTATCTTCCTAATTACTTTTGACTTTGGATCATCATGACGTGATGTCACCATTTTCAGCTGAAGAAGTTTTAGAAAAAAAAAGATTGAGTGCGGGAATCATTGCATTCGGTAATACATCTGTGCATAAAGGCTGATAAGGAGAAGGCAAATGGTCAAAGTGCATTGCAGTTAGCCCAACAATAACATTTAGGAGCATTGCAATTTCTTCAAAGAGACTTTGATCATCAATGAAGTAGCAGATAGAATAATACACAGATTATCAGCATTTTACGGATGTATGTATAAAATCCTTTTAGATTTCTTTTTCAATTGTGTCTGAGTTGTCAGGGGCCATGGGGAAATGATACTCCACTGATGTTGAATAATTAGATTAGGACAATAATAGGATTCAATACATTTCTTTGTCCGCTGTGGCAGATATTTTAATAGGAGATGAGGCCCTACCAAGCCATTAGCCAGATGGGTCAGAGCAACTTAATCTCCAAAACAGTGTCTTCACATGGAGCAAATGACCTAATTAGCTTTATAATACAGGACATACCATGTGGTGAGTTGCAAAGAAAAGAAAAAAAAAATACGTTTTTTATTAGTATAATTATATTAAAATATTTTAGGTGAAACAGAAGGAGCCCAATGAAAAACAAAATAGACATAAATTGTTCATCGTTATGATAAATAAAGCTAAGTTGTAATATTTTTTTTCTGTTGACCTATTTTGACAATCTGTTCCTTGACAAAAGGTGGTTGGTTGAGGATAATAGGCTCCAAAATATTTTCTTTCTCAAAATAATTCTGAGAAAATTTAAATATACACAGATGATGATGTGATTACCTGCTCAGTTAACTGTTATTAAGGTTGTTAAGTGATTCTGAAAGAGAGTCTTCTCCTTAAAGCATCCTAATTCCCCACGGGTGTCATCGTGGAGAACTGCTCATATGGCAAACTGACATGGATCATTTGTTTTGAGATACATTTGATTCTCTTTTATTGACTGAAAATGCAGTCTGTTTTGACAAGCTGCTCCATTGATTCAGGACGTATGGTGTAATGAGCTCCACACATGGTGGGTGGGTAAAAGACAAAGGCTGGCGAAACACAACACCCCCATGTGAAGGAGTTGGCTGGTAAGCAATGCACTTCTGGTGCAGATCGTGGGTTGAGTTGGGATTGGTGAACAGTTGTCTGAGAAAAGGACAATACTTGTATTTGCCTTCTGTGAAGAGTCTGAGCTTATAGTGGAGGGAAATATGGAAAGAACTAAATGTTTCATATGCCGATTTAAACGGGGGCTGTGTGTTAACTCATCTGAAGGTCTGACTTATACTGTGGGGACATCATGCTATGGAGACTGACGGAAGCTTCTCTGGGTTAGGAAGTGATTTACCATCATCCGTCATCCAACTGAGGTCAACTGTAATTCAGCTGCAGTGACTCAATTAAAACAGAGGTGTTCAATTATATTGCGTAAATCTCAAGTGCACGCAAGAAACATTAAACAATCAACAGTAAGGAAGAAAACGTGACGATGTTTATATAATGGATTTAGTTATCGTTCCCATTTATGGGCATAGGGGATTGTAGCAGTTGCACATACTGTTTTGCACTTCTGCACAACCTCCCACAGCCTTTGTTTCACATCACCTCATGGAGGGTTATTGTTATGAATCATTTGGGTTAAAACGGGGAGATGGCAGCTACATATGTGAAGAGTCGGTACAATGTAGTTTACATTTACAAATAATGTGATGACATTGTTTATTGTCTCACTGTGGCTGCAAAAATTGCAGCATAAGTACTCCATATACATATAGTATGGTTGCAACAATATTAGAGCATGGTAACTGTCTCAGAAAATATCCCAGTTTCACATTATCATTTTATATGGTACTTTACAATTACTAGCATTATTACAATCCTTTGCAATGACCCTTATAGGAAAGAAAACATCAGAGCTGTTTTTTGGGGTGAACGTTTTAGTAGCAGTGGTGGTGAATGTATGCATCTTTTAACTTACTTACGTGTGCTAATACCACTGTTTGGGTAGTGTGTTTGTGTGTGTATGTTTGTTATGCACAATACAGACAAGGAGCACAGTAAAACAAATCACTCACACTAAAATTAGTGGATTGAGTTTGAGGTTTAAGGTTAGTCAAATTAACCAATACTTGAGGGAGACTTGTGTGGTACACGGTGGAAAGGTGCTGTCTGAGGTCACTAGGAGAATGTGTTTGTGTTATAAATGCATGCATACCAGTTCAAATAGATTTGTTGTTACATAATGAATAACTCGCCAGTAATGCCAGGGTATTTCCAGTCTGAGAGCACATTCGTTGCCCTAAGGCATAAATATAAGTGTGAATGATTGTCTGTTGTAGCGCTATGATTTACTTTGGAGCCATCCATCGTGCTTCCCCGCCTTTGCTCCGTGTGTGCCCCGATTGTCTGCGTGACCCTGAATAACAAAAAGGTGGGGAATGTATTATTTATTTGATTTTATTCATTTTCGCATCTGATTGAATTTGCTATGTCCTATAGACTATAGAGCACACTTTGCATGCAATGCATCATCCTCGCAGTGAATGATGCACAGGACTCCTCTTTTAATCCCATTAGCCAAAGTCAAAGTCTCATTCGTCATAAATTGGCACGTTAGCCTTTGGGATTTTTCTCCGTCCTTTGTAGTACTCCATTGTGCCAACCTGGTTGTTCGTATTAAACGAAACATCCCACCGCTGGTCCAGAAAACAAGCCAAAGGGGTGTGACATCCCCGCTGATGGTTTGCTCCAAGCATAGTTGAGTTTCAGCCCTGACATTGATCAGGGTCATTTTCTCTTCCTCTCCAGACACTTATTCTCTCACTCTCCATTTATTTGGGCTTAATGTATTTTTTAAATCTTAATTCACATATTTCTCTCTTCTGCGAGGTGAAAGAAGTCCAATTTTGAGAATTATGCATTACCTTTAATGAGTTGCAACCAAAATACTGTTGTTATTTTATTATTTGAAAATAATGAATCTCTTAATTCAGTATTAAAGGCTGTATCTCTGTATTGCATGAACATGATCATTCTAAAAATGTTTTTTGATTTGTTTGTTTTTTTTGCTGGTAAAGCATTATTTCAGTTTCGGGAAATTCCATTATTTCCCCTGTCAAATGCGATTGATGATTTGCCTTTTTTTTTTTACCTGAAAGTAAAATAGCCATGGTTGTCATTCTTATGAGCTTCCACTGTTCTTTGTCAGTGTTGCTCTTTTCCATTGAATCCATGGCTCATACGTTGATATGTCTTTTATATTTATCCTAAAAACAAGATCCATTTGTTTTGACAGATGCTTGTTCTGGGGCAGCGGCCAAGGCTCAGCTTGATTTTCTGGATTGTCACACAAGACTTGTGGTTTATACTTTGTTGTCAGACAAACAAAATTGTACATTTGGCACGCTGCTGAATAATCACCTCTCCTCAAAGAGATATAATTGTAGAGCTTGGTTTGGTCAATGGGGAAAAAACACAGGACGTAGATTTTTGTTTGGAACAGTGCTTTGGCCTGCTCGTTAGTTTGGCTGTCATAGAAAGCCTGGATGAGGATCTACTGTTTAAAACATCTTGGAAGGCTTCTGCAGAAAGATAAATTCAGGCTGGATTTTAGGGGATGTTTAGCTGGTATAATCGCAAGAATAACAGCAGACATATTCTGAAAAATGGAGGAATTTTACCACTTGCTTTGGGCGCAGTAGTTTAGTTTATGTGCCTGAGCCTGATGTGTTTTCAGCTGTGGGAGATTCAGGAATCACTTGAGATTTGACAAGTCATGCCCTTTATGCACTGGCTGTTAATTATGTGTTTAATCGTTTTGGATGTCTTTACTTCCAATCTTAATAACTCACCCTTTCCCCTGAAGCATGCCCATGCAGTAGATTAGCAGTCATGTTTGAAGGTGTATCTCTAAAGGTGACGCCAATGTCATTTTTCACTGGGCATAAAAATCAGGCAGGGATTTTATGTGGGCTTAAATTGGAATCAAAAATGATTTACAAAGCAGAAAGGAAGCAAGGAACACATCTATTTACTGTTGCCGCGACAGCCCCGAGTGATTCGATGTAATCCTCACAGGTAGCTAATAAGCTTTTATCACAGAGGAGGTGTGTTCCTTTCTTTGTGAGGGGATGAAGCCGTTAACACTGCTCTCCCAGCTTCCGGATGTGAGTTTATTCAACTGTTTAACACCACTTCAGAGGTCCGACCTGTTAAAAGCGTCAATGCACAAATTATCCTGGGTTGATTGAGCCTTGAAATTAGAAACTGATTCTTATTAATTCCTTGTTGACACAGTTTTTCAAATAATATTTATTTTGGACATTATTCCCTGTTTTCTCAAAATGAGTTTTATCCCCTCCACCGTTGACAGTCAAATCTAAGACTCAGTGTTACCTCTGAGAACATGAAGAAAGATGTGTTGCAGTCTAATATGCAAAATTGTTTCCTCCTCACCACTTATGGATTGAATTCTGCTTCAATGTTCAAGCTTTATTTTTTTCTTCGCTTTGATATGTTGCATTGTAGCAAAGCTTTGCATCCACACAGATGTTTGCAGCGGAAATCAGTAGTTAACATTTCACACAGCCCCGCGCCGGCAGCTGGCGTTACCTCTGACGACTGCTTCAATCACAGGATGCTTTCATGTGTCAAAGAATCTGAACGGTGACCTCTGTGACTCGGTGGCCCGCTGGAGATGTGTTCTGCAAGTTGCGACGCTAATCTTGGCTGAAGTCTAAACAGGGAATTTATTAGCGCTGCCTCGTACGTGCATATCAAATTCCCATCTCCTCCACATTTTAAAAGCTTTTGAGTATTCTGAAAGTGTCGGCAAGGATATTTGGAGGTGAGTTTAATTAGAGCGCAACTCCCCTCTGCAGCACTGGCAAAAGAATGCATAACAGCTTGAAGACACAAGAAGCCCGCTTTATAAGCATGTCATGGTTCTGACTTCTTTCTCTCTGCTCCACGTCTTCAATCTATTTTGTCTGCAGCAAATCGGTGCCATCATTTACAAGCAAGCAATATTGGTTTATGCAGGAGAATATGTTACCAACAGCGTGTCCTGGAGGATAGGTGCAGAAATTATGGCACACATTATAATAACCCCTGTTAATTTTGGCTTATTCGAAAAGTGAATCTAGGAACTGAAAAATATTTTTCTTTGTGTGTGCGTGTGTTGTGTGTGTGTGTGTGTGTAATTGCAGTGTTCAGATTTGAGCGAAAGCAATTGATTTTTCTTTTCCTCTGGGAGAGGACCAGTATAGAGTAGAGTCAGCAGCGTGGACAAAACAAAGAATGCGTTATTATTGGTCATGTACTGTATATCTCGGCCAAATGTTTGCTCCCGAAACATCCCCCTAAGGGATAGAAGTGGGCCAAAGAATAATTCATTATCATGCAGCTGCCAAAGCCATTCTTGCTTTGACCTTATAATTATGTAGAAACAGTCACATTACACTTTGTATTAGGATTCAACTAATATAGAACTAAGTCAAATATGTTAATGATCCAACAAAGGCAAATCGCCAGATTAAACAATTGTTTATGTGTGGTGTGGGATGCTGCCTGAATGAAGGGAATAATAAATGATTGTGTCCCTGGCTCTTTTTAGCCATAGTTATTTTCCGAGACATAGTGTGGCAGAATGTATTTTCCTGTGTGCCATGGTGTGAAATCGTGAAAAATTAAAATATGATCCCTGTCAAGGACTTTGTATGGCACACCTGGAGGAAACTTTACAGAATGAATGAACATCTTTCCCTGTGATTATTCAGTGAGGATTGGGAGCAGTGAGCTCACCATTGTAGCTCAAATATGGAGACGGCCATTTGTGGGTTGTGGAGAACAGCCTGATTTTGCACACCTCAGATATTGGAGATACAGGACAGCATGTGTTGGCTCCTTTACAACACGCCCATGTTGTTCACCCTTTGAGCCTCTCTTTACAGCACATTGCTGTGAGACTGTACTAATTTATGAGAATGCCCTAGTTATAACAGTGAACTGATATAAACTGGTAATTACATTTTGAAGAAAAATGATATGCAAGCAAAAATATTCTCTGCTCAATAATTGTATTTGCATATTAACCATAATCGATATAAACATCCAATATTCACCCCCCTCACAGTTTTCTTCGTATATACTCAAACAAGCTTTTGTTTGCATGCTGTCAGACCATGGCACACTAACCTTTTCTCCCTCTCAGCTTTATGTAGCATAGCACATTATATATTCTTTTCTGTGATCCAAATCTCTTTCCTTGCTCAGAAATGGGACAATATAATGCCATAACATTATCGATCCAGGATAATGATATAGAACGAGCTATATATATAAGCACATGATCACCGCTTGATTGAACTTTTTTTTTTTTAACTAATGTTTCTACCTCCAGAAGGATTAAAAAAAATATTCATTAAAAAGGTTACCATTAGGACAGCATCTTAACCCTCATGTGAAAATAAAGTTACTCTTTACTCCAAGGTTTTCCCTTGTCTGAGGTCGTTCTTTATTCTTTATTTGACATGACAATTTAAAAGGAAAATTGAAAGAGTCGCTTATTCTTGGAAGCATAGGAGAAGGGTGACCTCTCTCTCTTTCTCTCCGCCTCTCTCCCGATTTGGTGTTCAGGTATGAATCAGACAGCCAGCTGTGACGGCTGATCATGGAAGCTGTCAGCCAGAGAACTTTTCAAGGCAGTCCATGTTCATCGCCAACTGCTCCCAAGCAAGATTGATGCCCGAGATGCGTTGAAGGATTGCTCTGTGGTGCAGTCGTTGGGCACGGAGACGGAGACTCACCCACGGCAGTGCAACGGTGACGTGACTCATCACCAGATAATTATACGAAGTGAAAGAAGATGGAAAACAAGGCCCCTATTCAATCAATCCTGATTACTGGAAATCCTGGAATGATTGCCTAATGGGGGTGGGACCAGAGTACAGTGAAACAGAAGGCCCGGAGCTTTCATTGCTTTATATTGGCAGCACTGCCGTGTGTTCGACATTTGGTTTATTTAACAGAACGTTGCTTGATGTGCTGAATAGCGCAGCATCCCAGTGGTTCACCAATAAACCAGCAAAAATAATGGCTTGAACAAACAACTGCAAAACCCAAATTCCCATGCATCTTGCTGCTTTGTCCGCCAACAGATGAGCAAACACTAGTTAGATGGTGTAGATGGAGAACAAAACTCGCAATAGGGTCTTGCGTCTTAAAAGTGCATATCATCAGCGATGTTGCATTTTAGCTAGACCTAAATTTTTGTTTACACAGTTTGTCTGTCCACAACAGACTTGTTTACTAGTGCACGGTACTGTGCGGGGGTTGCTGCAGTGTCATTGTGCCACAGCGTAATGTCAAGTGCTGTGTTAATATTTGGTTACGGTGCATTCATAATGTGGCTCTTGATAAGAAAGGCATTTGTTTTGTTATCCTCGGACTGTGTTGAGTTGAGTTTGTTGTGTGTATTTTATTCAATAACCATTTTTCATGAATGATAAAAGCATTGTCATTCTGTACTGACGTGGTTTAAAAAAATGTCCTACTCCAATATTTCTTGCTTCATTAGTTGTTTTTTTTACGGCCCCTCATTTATTACTCTCATCCCCTTATTTTATTTGGCTCCACTAAAGTGACTCGTGTCCACTTATTTATTTATTTTTGGCTTTTCCAGACAATTATTTTAGTGGAGTGAACGATTAGCTCTCCAAACAAATTCCTCTACCTACTCCCACCAAGGTGGACTGAAGGTCATCCATCTGTCTGGCTCTATTTTTCCTGTGCTTTGTTGTTGAGTTGCTTTTCCAATATGTGAGGAGAGTCATTCCGTTCAATACACCACCTGCCCGGCACTGTGATAAATCACAACACAGAGAAACAGAGCTTTATTTGCATTCAGCTTCCATCCACTTTTGAAGATTTGGGATTGAATTTTTTCTGCTGCCAGCTCTCTCCTTCTCTTCGAAAAAAGACTATGATCTCAGAGCACCGAGCTATCTACCTTGTTTTTCCAGGGACGTCTGATTCAGCCGAATCTTTTAAAGCACAGTGAAAGTTGCATATCCACAGAAATGATACTTGCGGGGTCACGGTGTTCCTCGGCTCAACACCATTGGTGGGGGGGGGATCAGTTGTAGGGCGACAGTCTTTCAGTTATTAAAAAAAAAAGTGTGTGGTCATTTATGTCTCAATAAGTAGTGGTGATTACAGGGGGAGCAGAGAGCGGCTGGGGCAACCCGCCACCATGTTTTGGGAAGGTAATGGCAGGACGGTGACTGGCGAGGAGGCCATAGCCTCCAGCACACTCCAGATTGCTCCCTCTGCATACGCTCTCACACACACACACGCTCAGACAAGCGTGCTTGCTCAAAGGGCAGGCCCCTTCCACTTGACCACTCTCTGTGGCAGAGAGGTTATATACTCTCTGAGACAGTGGCATTCTCTTGTCCTCCTGGAGATGGAGCCCAGCCCCTCCGACCTGCCTGGCTGACCATAACTGGCCCACATCGACCCACGTGTGCCATGACCTTCATGTCCGACTAGCAGAGGTGAAAAGTGGCGCATTCTTTCATCCAGCGTAATGTTGGACGGTGCGTCCCGTATTTGCTTGCTCCAAACGAATTAGAGATAATTTTGTATTCATCTATGAGTCAAATGAGTCAACAGTGTAGCCCGTCTGTTGCCAGGCTAATTTGCTCTGCTTGATGCTGTTTGAAAAACGAGTGACAGGGTGCTGATAAAGCCAAAACAAATCCAAAGCTCAGGCCACTGGTTAATCAGAGAATGCCAAAAGTTTGCTCCCGGGGCCCGGGGGATACAGAAACACCTTGCCCCCACCCAAACCACTGGCATAAACAAAAATTATTGTTTCTTTTTTATTAAAACACATTTTATTGAATCCTAACACTAAAGGATTTATTTAAAGAATATTTCCTTAATTCCAAATGCAGTTTTTTTACATAAGTAGGTAAATTAGCATAATAATTGAACACAAATGATATTATGATCTTAGAATACAGGAACCTTCAACTATACCAATCATGAATAAGCACAAAATCATGCAGCAACATTACCAACTTAATTTCAGCTTTTCCTATATATTGTATTATTTTTAAGCTTCATAAAAACTACTGTAAGCGGTTTTGCTGCTGTATGGATTAACATTAGATTTCCATAGTCAAGGACAGAAGGTTTATTGAAACAACTTTTCCTTAATTATTATGTATTAATGCTATATATATATATATATATATATACATACATACAATATACACTTATGTTTAAAGGTGTTTTCTAAACACAGTCCCACCTTGAAATTGTCTGAGGGTGTCAAAAGTTACAGAGCTACTGAATAACATCACCATCTTCATGTATGTTTATTATGCTCTGTTGGCCTTAACAACAGCAAGCGTGCCATGATTAGATCTTAGATGAAGCCATTATGTGAAGAATTGATTTGATCCTTTAAATAATCATTCTAGCTCCCCTTAAATATAGTCAATACAGTGGGCAGTAATGAGTAGCATGCAGGATTGCATTAGAGCTCCTTCGACATTTTCATCCCAGTGGATCCCAGACTGCCCAGGGCACAGACATCATTCCTTGCTAGGCCTAATGAAGCATCATGCATTCCTTTGGCAGCCTTAATCTCCTTACCACGGCTGCATTGTTAGAGAAAAGAACAGCATTGGAAGGCTGGAGGTATGATCCTAACTGCAGGAGGTCAAAGAGTTGTCAGAAGGTGCCATGCAGGTGTTATATCTGGGGTTCAGTCAGCAATAAGTCAGCATGTTTAGACCTTCGCTGTTGAAAATTAAGCAAATACACAATTGGTTCTTTCTTTATTTCTCAGATAACAATTATTCTTAGGTATTTCCTAATTATAGCAAAATATAATCGCTCCCCAATCATCCAGGTCATAGAAGAAGTGAAAAGCTAATGGGTTCTCCCTAGATCATCAACAAAAAGTTACTTTTTTTCACCTAATTATCTCTTTTCAACTAATGATCAATATTGCTACATGGTAGCTCCCCTTCTGTTGAATATGATGTTAGGCTTCGATAGACAAAACGACTATTTACAACCATTTTCTAATCTACCATATTTATGAATCTTAGAAAATGGCAGGTTGTTGCCATCCATGGATTGTTTGGATAAACACTGTTGCATAGATACGGGAGAGAAGGAATTTTTGGTATATTGTATGTTGGTAGCTATCGCTGCACGTTGGACCCACTCACTTGTCACAAAGGAAGCCAGCAGCGCGCATCCAGAAAGAAAAATAAGTTTGACAGCTCCCTTTGTTTCTGAAGGTGCCGCAGCCCTGACACCGCTGAACGACGACTGGGTTCCCTTCTTATTGATTATAGAGTCGGCGGGTGCCTCGCCAGATGTCATCTCCCTGTTCTGTTTATATTGGCATCTTGAGGGGTGAAACATTGTTATTGAAATGCATTACCACCCTTCATTAAACTGAGACCAATCGTAGGCAGGATTATGTAAATGAAACCTGATATGAGAATCGGTATGCCCAGGACATAGAGCCAGCGGTGCCAAGAAGAGCTGGCTAGGAAGCTCTCCCTCTGAGCCAAGAGTCTCTGGCTCCAGCAGCGGAGAACATGTGTTGGTCTCGATGTTGGAGTTACTTTGCATTTTCGCTCCTGACTGTCTTCATCATGAGTCTGGAAATCATAGAGGTAATTGGCGAATGTGTCAGCACGGGGATAAAAGGAAGTCATTCAATTCTCTAGGAGAAGGCTTTCATTCTTCATTGCACTACAAATTCAGTGTCATTCTCAAATTTAAGTACAGTCACAATGCAAATCAATCAAGTAACGACCTTGGCCATCTGTGTTCTTAACCGTAACGTCAGGCTGGCTTGCTACAGTGTGGCACACTCACATGGGCCCGTACGCAGAGAGAGGGAGAGGGAGGGTGACACCCAATCATTAGCATTGTATTCCCGGAGATATCGCTTCTGCTCTGCTGCAATTACTCTACACGGCTTGTTATTTCACAAAAGAAATCTGAGCCTCCGTGCTAAGTTGACCGCGTACTCCGTTGGAACAAAAGAAAGGGATGGATAAATACATTCTTTCAGATGCGGCCGCATTAGACAGTTGTGACTGTGTAATTCAGCATTTTACAAAAAAACATCAAATTCAAAGTTAACGTGAACCCGACAGCTCAGGGACAGAGTACTACCTGCACATTAGCTCCAAAAGGCAGCTCACATCCCCGAACAATAAAGATGGACAACTTCCCCAGTGGACACCACCAGGGACATTTTTAGTACTCTTGCAATTAGTCAGGGCCTTCAAAGGAAGGAACATCAGCATTTCTGAGTGTGTGGCTGTCCAGGGAAGTAAAGCTCCACGGGGCTGAAGGTAGTGGCCACGTTGCCTGGAGCTCTACCAGGGGAGGGATGAGTGTTGCCCGAGGCCACTGTCTGCAGAGGAGGACTGGGCGCTTTTTTTTCACAGCTCCTGTGCAAGAACCACTTTGAGATCCCAACCCCAACAGAGAGCCCTTTCGCAAGTATTGGAAGAAGAAAAAATTCCATTGATATGAACCGCAGTAGCGAGCCTCTGATGTCGTCTACATGAAATGATGATTAGATGACAGCAGCTGGAGACATGCTCCGGTTTGAAAATTAGACTGTATCAATTATTCAGGGATTCACCTGGCTTCTTTGCTCACTTCTTGTCACTTAGATCCTGTGATGCTCTGTTCAAATCTCGTTGGGCTGTTCTTGGTGGGGCAGAGGCAGTGTGTATGGATGGCTGTGTAAAACAAGAACAACATTAACTTTGACTGATGTCGCGCGTATCCATAATTAAACCGAACATCATCCCTAGGGCTAGTTATATAGAAGAAAAGATGAGTCAGGCTATTGGCCTGTGGAGCGGCGTGAAATAATGCCCTTGGCTGTTAGCACTCTGTCACGGAGCCACAGATCGCAGTGTGCAGACCCCATGGCACCACAGACCACCACTGGGCACTGGACATTATTACAGAATGGCCAGTGGTTCTGATGTGATTTACTGTTTACCCTGAGGATGTGCTACACAGACAAAAAGAGCTATTTTTCTTTTATGGTCAGCCTGTCAGTGATGTATTGTACATATTTCAAAATGAGTTGAAATGTGTGGCTTTCTTTAGTAGCCTTTAGCTTTTCACAGTGCAGACTGTTGGTTTACTGATGTCTTTTTAAGTATGTGGGCTCTTTTCAGGGTCTTTGATATCAAATTGTGTGTTTGCCAGATTGTGATGAAAGCCAAAGTAGTTCACAGCACATTTTCAGTCTTTGACAGCATGCAGTATATTCAATGTATTAAGGTTGTTTCCAGGTAGTATTTACGGTTTATCTTCCCTGGCTGGGGACAAACACCTTGCCTATAGAATTGGAGAGTGGTGATTTTGATGGACACATTACACAGAACTCTGGAGGATGGCCTGAGCTCTCTGTTAGGGATTATACTGGGATTGGCTTTTCACTTCTGCTAAGCACTCACAAGTCCAAACAAATGTTGTAAGATATTCAATGTACAGTACAATAACAGTGGCATTTATAATGTGGCCAGTGCTGTTATCCTGAGTGTTTTTTGTTATTTAAATCCCAGTGTTACAACCAGAGTACACAGGAAGGCTGGAATTCACGACTCAAAGCACAAGTTATTTAATTGTGACAAGCACAATAGAGACAAAACAACACAGACAAACATGACAAAAGACAAATGGGCACAGGACAGGGGAAGACCGGGACTACTTACACATGGGGTAACAGGTGGAGACAATCAAAGGGGCGGGAAAAACAATGAGGATGGAGGGAAAACACAGAAAGGCAGCAAATGGCTCTAGAATGTGTGAAGGTGTGTGACTTAATGATATGTGACCAAGGAAAGCCTAGGTAGAGATGTGATTAAACAAAGGCCAAACATGAACCAACACTAATAGCATCTACACTTAAACACCAAGCATGAACACTAACATATTCTACAAGACGCACCACCCGAGAGTTCAGCCATTTATAAATATCTCACCCCATGCATAACCCTCTGACATAAGGATTTGGCATCGAGAATGGCAGCTTAATCTGAGGTCAAAGAGAATAAGAAAGAGAAGCGGTGAATCTGGTGAAGCTCAACACCGATATTCAAAGCCAAATTATTGGGCAGCTCTGGTTGCTCTTTCTGTAAGACTCCTGGTTCCCCCCCCGAGGGAACAGCAACATGATCAGATTTATAGGGCAACAGCTGCCACCCTGTTAAGTTCAAGCATCTTGGCTGGAGGGGGATTTGTTAGTATTCACTCTCATCACTGATAATCTGATACCCATATCTGACTGAGCAGTATAATGATGATCATTCTTAAGAGTGTCAGCTTATCCCTGACTGCTTCAGTGGATCAGTTAATTTAAGAGTGTGGCTTCTTACCCTCATACAATAAAGGGTAAAGGGGGAGGAGGAGTTTGTGAGTGTGGCTATATGGATATTTTGGATGCAGGAGGGAGGTGTCGAAGTGGTGCCGTAATCGTCTCGATGCACATCGATCTGTCTGCACAAAGTTCTTAGACAGTAAAACTCTGTACATTTTTATACTCAAAACTGACAAGCCTGCGGTAGATGCGGTAGATGAGTCCATACGCTGATTTGTCCGCGAAAGGGGAACAGATATTTTCCATTAGGCTTTGGGACGACTTGCTGAAGCATTCAGGCTTGTCAAATCCTGAAATGCCACTTCAAAAATCTTCTGGTCTTTAACTTTTGAATGTGTTCCGCTACTGCTTTTAACACGGCTTGTGTATCATTGTATTCACTCAGGCAAAAATAAATAAATAGAGAAATCTTTGTCTTTTGTCTTCCTTCCGTATCTGTCTGTCCTTCACTCCTTCGATTTTCACGACAGCCGCCCATCTGATGGATCGGCAAACACACTGCTAAAGACCACGAGATGTGAAGCATCAAATGTTAATGTTGTTGAGACTCCGACCATAACCCCAAGCCTCTATTTATTTATTAACATTAAACTATAATTGCTGTTTCATCGATAACTTCTTATAACACAAAACTGAAACGGTACTTTGAGGTACTTTTGTTTTGACACTTCAATATGCCATTATCTTCATTGTTATTCAGGGTGAAAGTCAATGCACTGAAAAGTTAAATTATAATTTAAGATTGATTACATATTAATGCAGAAAGCGAGATAAGATATGATGTCTTGCTGTTTATCAAGCTATCCAATGCCACATTTGCTAGTTAAATACTGACGCCGGAGCTTATGAGGTAAATTAAGAAAATGTCAGTTAAATGTCAGTGGGCACTAATTGGATGTTTGTTTTACTAAAATACTTGCACCCAATCTTTTAAACTCTGGGCCTCTTCAAGAAAAACAGTGTCAACTTGCACATAATCAGTTAAATGAATATAACTTTGTGCTGCCAAAGCCCTGTTGTTTTATTAAAATGAAAGTCGTTTTAGAGATCTGTAGTGAAAGAGGTCAGGATTTCTTCCTCTACTTGTTGTTGAGGTAGTTGGGGTTGTGGAAGGTTTAGGGGAAAGTTGTAGGTAAATTACAGGAACACGGAGGTGTACAAGGTACAAGGAGGTTAGCCCACACTGCATGGTGCATGAGGAGTTTGTTTGGCTGGAGAATTGGAGGAGCTGTGGTAGTGAGTCACGGCTATGAATCCTGGGAAGCCAAGGCTCGATAGCTCCAGTGAGTGAGAGTGTTCGTGCTGAGCAGATGATACAGTCTACTGGAACTCGAGAGATTATTCTGCCTCCGTCTTGTTCCTCGCAGACTGTCTTTCTTTCATGAGTCATTGGCTCTTTTCAGAGATATGAAAGTGGTTCAGTTGGGTTCCTTCTTGTGTGCTGACGACATTGAATGAGCTAAACAACTGCACAAACAGCATGATTTGTTACGATTCATGAAGAAGGAACATGCTTTCCCTCAGTGATTCTTCAGCACTGCAGCAAAGTTCAATTTTTGACTTGCAAACAGGAAAGTACCACAGACCAACGTTATTACCCGAAAGCGGCTGTTTGATTCTTTGAAGAAAAGGGAGCAGAAAAGGCTTTCACCGTGTTTGACCCTGCTTTCACACATGCCAAAGAGCTTATCTGGTGTTTCCCAAGTTCAGTAGTCTACCTGCAGCATAAGTGAGACACTCATTAGTTTTATTTCGCGGTGGATGTTGGCTGGCTCAGTTGCTTATACTATAGTCGTCCTGTCAGGCCAAGCTTCTGGTGTCAGAAATAATGGTACAGTGGGTGCATGGGTAAGGAAAGTGTGGTGAGTGCAGTTTCTTTCGACCCAAAAGAGAAATAATAAGGTACATGGTCCGTGGTTCCCATGGGATATGTAATTTCGTTTGCACACCTGACAGTCTGTGATGTGCATTCCTTCTCAGGAGCAAAGAACATGATTTATTTGCCCTGCTATTTTTGTCTGGCCTAATTGGACATTATTCAGATCATATCTATGACAGGTGTATATGCACCCATGGAATATCAAAGTTGAGTATTATTCCCCAAAGGCGCAAAATATACACATTCAGGCTTTAAAGTGAGGTATGAAACATTCAATACCAGCTGACCTCGGTTGGTACCTTATTTCTACACTCTGTCAGCCAAACCCTGAACACAGAATCTCAAACTAACTGTGAAAAAACAGACGCAGAGAAGTACAGTGAAATATTCCGTCTCATCTTAACACCCTGGCTGAGCTTGATTGCTTCATAGTGCCCACATTTGCTCAAATAAATTGACCTTTTGTTACCTGTGTAATCAAATCACCAACTATGTGTCCACACAGTAACTTGTCTATTTTCGATATCTCTGATGGTGTTCCGTTGTAACCTTTAATTGTTATTAATGTGTAAAGTTTATTTGGATTGCAATCCGCGGTCAGCTTGCCCTGTAAAAACCAGAGCAATCTCGCCTTGTGCCTCAGTTATGGGATCTACTACCAGGTATGTCATTAATATGGCCTAGATACAGAACTGTTGGTAATATAAGATTGTATAAAGTGAGGCCTTGTAAGTCAGGCTGAACTTCATCAGGGTTATTGTCTATAACAAACTCCCCCTCAATAAAGATACAGTTCATTCCAGCCCCTATGTAATGACCATAAGGTCGGTTCTGGTCTTCTAGTCATTAGTTTGTCCTGATATGCTTTTTTTCTCCAGAACATGTCAACCAGCCTCTGTCTCTGCTAAAGAACCTTAACATTTTTCCGTGGACTATTACCTCTCGAACACAAATACTGAGTTGTGGAAAAATGCCTTTGAATTAGTGGGATCCTTTTTTACCTTGAAACCTATTCAAATTGTTGACATTAATGAAATAGGAAAAGTGTCTCAGAACCAAGAATCCGATTAACCTCGCAATTCAATCACTGTAGTAATGAACCATGAGCCCCAGAGGTGAAATCCAATCGGATCGTGAGATTTCTGAATCTTGCAATGGTGTCATTTTTCAGTCAGTCACAACATTTTGCATTTCTGATGCTTGTCTCTGTTGTTATCCATCAAAAAGGTGGGCATGTATCTATCTATTATGTATAAGTTAGATTTTTCCTTTGAAACAAACCAAACTGGTGGAAACGTGGTAAATTTGATGTTCATTTGAATAATGAAAAGATTAAAAAAACAACGAGCAGTGGCTAATTTTACTTTACAGCGAAAACTCTCTTCAGAAATAATCTTTTTGGGTATTTATTATTGTAATGTTCCAACTGACCTTTGATTTCACATCTTCACTACATTAGCCTTGATGATGTTAAAATTGTAACCATCCTACGTCAGTGTACATTTTCAATTTACCAAAACTACCCTGGACACAGCCAGGACATTACATGCCCATGCTCGCAAGGTTAATCCCTCCCGACAGCCAACTGGGGGCAATCAATCTCTGCAGAGGAAGAGTATTCTCTCTGTCCGTGTTGTGAGGAGTGTGATGGAGGGCTTAGTCAGGGACATCACTTAGCTATCACCCCACCCCGACTCTGCCCTCTCTCTAGGGGCTGAAATGATACCTCAGCAACCATGTGTGAACAGCCCCTGCCCACACCGTTCATCCATCACTACAGGCACACGGCAATCCGGACACATTAGTCCAAGGTGATTTTATTTAAATTGCGGAGAGATTTTGCTCGGAGCGTGCTCTAATAAAACTACGTGCGGTTTCTTTGTGGCGTGGATTAAACAAACGTGTGAGGAACAGACGAGCATTTTGTCATCAAGGGCATTCAATGTGGCTTGGCACGGTGGCTGCTAAACTGACCATGCTAATAAAAATGATACAGTTGTTTTTCTGTCAACATGGGCACGTGAACAAATCTGACAATTGTTAGGATGTTAGGAACTATCAGCATGGATATCGGTTATGACAGCGCAAAATTACACATTGAACTGGAGGCTGAAGAGTGAGTGAAAGATACACTTGTTTGGACAAGGCACGGAGATCACAGCATGCTGAGGTTGTTGTATTGAGAATGTAGGAAAGCTGGCCATGGTAACAGCAGCCAATGGTTATGTCTTTTTTTATTTCCTCTGGAGTCATGTGTAAATCCATGAATACATAATTGAGCAAAGGCAAAATAGTCTGGAACAAACAACAACCCTTCCAAGATACATTAGAATTAGCTGTTTGAGCCAAACAAAAGCAAAATCTAATTACTACATTCTCTTCAGTTTTGCTTCACAGGGAATAAAAACTGACGGAATAAAATCCTCCACAAGCAAATGGTTGTTATTATTTTACACTGGATAAAACTCGGTTGCACAAAAAAGGCAGTGACAGCTTCGGTGCCATTGCCAGTATGAGCATCCGCTCTCTTATCATGAAGCAGTGTCGTCACCCTTCGACCTTGGCAACTGTTGGATTAGAGAGCTATAATTGTTGAACATAGTGTGAGAAAATGGTATTTATTGGCATTATCTCAGTTCATGATGTCAACCTGAGTCGATTAACTCCTCCTGTGAAGAGTGGATGGGGTTATGGGCCTTATCAGGTGGAATTGTGCCTGTGAGCTGTTTGCTGTTTGCCTGTTTGCCTTTGTCAGTCATTAAGACCTTCTTATTGATGGCTGGGGTCCGGGAGGCTATAGCGATATTACAGTTTTTTTAATGGCAGCCCTGCAGATACTGTGCTCCCTGTCCAGTGCCGTACAACCTTTGTTCTTCCTGCCTCCAAGCGAACATGCCTTTTAATCAACTTCTAGACCTTGAGCTGAAGAGTAACTTAAGAGATATGCTAATGAAAGCAATGACAACGCACATACTCCTCGTCCATACAGGGCAAGGGCTCGCGGTTCAACAAGTCGTGAAAGCTATTTGCAACGCTATCATCCAAACAACTTACGTCTCCCCTCGTACCCGTGGCTCAGATTCGCCTCATCATGGGTGTCATCTGAGGTGGGCCGACTGAAATGGAGCAACACAACCTCGATAACAAAGGAGGGTGCTTGATCTTAGCCGAAGATCTCTGTGGCAATCTAGGCAAAAACAACACATTACACTTGATGGATGAACAGTGTTGACTGCCACTTTGAGTGCAGCCTTTAAAAAAGTGTAATAAGTAGAACGCTCACACCCAGGGCTTCGGTAAATCTCTTGTTATCATAGGGTGACATATTATGAAAAACAATAACACACTGAATGTACTTTTATTGCAGTAATGCCACTACCACAAAGGAATAATGCATCAAGGAAGACAACTCCAAGGGCAAATATAAACTAAAAATAAAAAGACCTACAACAGCAACAGGTGATTCATTTGAAAATATGGAAACATTTATGAAGGCATGGCTTCATAGGTTCATAGGTTTCCATGTGGATCACCATGTGGATTCAGCGATTTGATATCAGTTATTTTCATACATTTGAGTCTTTTTTGTCTGCTTCTCTGAGCTTTTCTTTTAGCCTATTAGAATCTCTGTCAACTGTTCCTATGATCGGACAAGGGAAGCTCCTTTGCAGGGTGATGAGAGGAAGTTTAGTTTAGATGTTTAACTTTGAATACATTCACATTCTTGTAATCTACAAAAAAGGACTGGTCTGACCGCACAGTTGGCCAAGAGAAGTCATGTGTTATTCAAAACTATACCCTGTTTCTGAAATGTTTGTCTACAAACAGCCTTTCACTGACTCTAATCTGTGGATGGTGCAGTCTCAAGGTGAATGTGTGTCGTTTCTTTCAAGTCTATGCGACATGTTGCAGGAAGACCGGATACCCTCAGAGCACAACTTTGATGATAGCTTGTGATGGCCTGCCCAGGTGCGAGAATAACATTAGACCTGCTGGACAGGTGGCAATGTGGAGAGAGGAGGGCTTGGAGGCCCAATAATGAGGGGTACAGCTAGACCCCCATCTGTTGCCACGCGCAGAACTCTGATCCATTAAATTGCGGCGCACTCAAGTTTTGTCACAGATGAAGAAATGTCTAATCCTTGAGGCCATTTCAGGTCACCTGTTCAAGCAAAGATTTCGGTGGGCCATCTTTTGTAGTCTCTGAATATTAAAACTTTTTTTTTTTCAAATAAAAAAAGCCTGAATTTCAAAGGCAGAGCCGCAGCACAGGCACATCATCATGTATCGACATAAACTTGATCTTTTACATATTCAAGTCACTTTTCCGAGTATAATATATAATTATTTACTTTATCCATTTTATTTGCAAATGCAAAATAGAGTTCAGACGCACAAACTGTTGAAACCATACAAACTGTTTCAACATATGTAATAAGTGTTAAAATTCATGAATTTTATTAAAGAGGTTGAAGTCAACACAACATTCAGGTTCTTTGCTAGGTTTTCTGTTTGTAGTATTACTTTACACTGTATACAAAGTATTCAATAGAGAAAGGTATATTTATACAATTGCTGGGCAAAGATTACATTTTTTATTTGCGATTAATCGCATTATGTCCTGCGATAAATGAATCGCATTGTTATTCGCAAAATTCAATAATGAATTCAAAATGAATGTATTGCTCACTTCTATTTTAAAAGTACTTAGGTAGGATGAACAAAAGGGCAGTCGCACTTGTAAATCTAAACTTAATCATTAATTAATGTAATAATTAAAATGAAACATAAAACCAGCACATCCTGAGAAAAGGACAGCTGGGATTTACTGCGCAGGGGACTTTTAGCCTGTTAAGTCGATGTTTGTTCTGGATGTCCGGACTGAGAATTTCACTCAACAAAAGAAAAAGAACACTTTAGTGATGCAAGTTGACTAGTTACACAATGACAACATTAACTGCATTTATCCATTCCTTCGACTTTACGGAGAAATGCGCTCCACTCTGAGTCTCCGCCATGTGAGTGCTGCAGCAGTTTTAGGCCCCCGTCTCCCAAATGTTCTCCTTGGTTAGACGCATGAGTGACTTCATGTGTATTCAGAGCCAGTGAGAGACGGACTTAAAAAAAAACTGAAAAAAGGAGTTAACGCGCAATAAAATAATTGATGGCGTTAATGAGTTAATGGGATAACGCGTTAACCTGCCCAGCACTCATTTATACATTTAATTTTAAATTCAGGGATTCATTTTATTTTTCTTTGTTTGACCATTTGAGTAACTTACCCTCCATGATAGTAAAGTCTGTGTTTGTTTTTAGTTATAAAGATTTTTCATTGTCTGTCAATGCAGCTGCTGCTACCGTGTGCCCGTGTGCCTCTCGATAGAGTTAACTTTTGGCTTATGAATCAGGCACTTGTTAATTACCTGGAGACTTGGGCCAAGATTAGCTTTTTTCTTTTTTGTGTATGTGTTCACCTTAAAACCTCAGTTGAAGCACAGTAGGAAGAGGGATGCTATACTGTATTCTGTTTGGTTGTTTTTACTCCATAGTAGGAGAATAACTTTTGTTTGTGGAAATCTTCTTTTCACATTACATTAGTTTGTTGTTTGCTCTGTTTGTGAGAGTCCCCTTTTTGATATATTCTTTATTTGATTTGAGAAGCATCAGCCCGCCCTTGTTTTCCTCATTTACCTTCCTCATTATCTTCCTTTAATAAACAATTTGTTATGACAATACATATATGGGTTTATGTTGATTCATTTTCCCCTCTAAAGCAAAAAACTAAATAAGCTTGTGGACATTTCAAACATAAAACTGCCCAGTAAGGCCAGATAAAATAGCATATATTACCTTTATTTAAAATATTAAATGTTTCATCTTCCTTATATCAGTTTTTTATACCTACTCAATCATCTCTACCACCGTCTCTCTTTTTATCCCAAAGTTCTTAGACGTCTCAGTCTCGTATCTCTTCCCATCCCGAAGCCGAGCTTTTGATTGATGCTGTCTTTTAATTTTTGTCTGCGTCAGCGAAGGAAGGGAACACAGGGCCAGCTGTCACACAATATCTTTGCAGAACTACAGTAAAGTTATTAGACAGGTATTTCATGACCAGAAAAGAAATCTGAGAAGTAGGCCTCGGTGACATAAGTAGGTATGGCAAGAATGAGTGGCATATCATGTAATGACCCAGTATTAGTTTATTACATTTAACTTGTCCAGTGCTCTACATTTCTCTTTCATTTGCCCTCGAAAAAATCTTAACATAATCATCCTTAAATTCAAGCTCTGGATATGTTGTCATATCTTTCTACCTGTACTGTACTTACTCTGTACTTCCCCATGCAAATTTACAGGGAAGCTATTTTTAAACAGCCCCGTCAGCCTGTGTACTCACTAATTAGAGTATGTGGCAGAGCTGGGAAGAAAATGCCTCGCAGGAAATGAAATGCAGTGAAGCTAGAGATAGGAAGTCCCTTAAAACAGTTCTTCAAATGGATATAAAAGATTTTCAGGCCACAGCCATCACCGGGATTCCTGTTTCCGCCTCAAAAAAATGCAGGTAAAGGGATTTAATTTGTGATGCTTATGTAAAATACATTCAGTATACTTATCTGTTTACAATTACATCCATGTTAAATCGAATTATGTTTTAAAGCAAGAATGTGGTTCTAGATCTTAAAATTATCTAAATCGAAAGGGGTTGTGTTTGTGGAAAGGCATAATATTGTTATGCCGATTCCTAACAAATTTGGCGGAAAACAATTACAGAAAAAATGTAATGCCTTGCAGGGTTTTCGTAGGGATTGGCAGAAATTAGTTGTATATTTTAATCAGACTTTTGTGAACCAACCCTTTTAAAAATGTTTGCAAGGATTGTACCACAGTAATGACTTCTTCCCTATCTGCTTTGTTCCATAACACATGATCATTTGAAAGAAGCTCAAAAGAAATCCTGTCCTCACCTGAAATGCCTACCTGGGATGGCGCGGAACCACATGTGTGTCGGCTCACGGTGGGAGATTTAGCGCATCTGAGTCAAGGCATCTGAGAGTGCATGTGCATTCCCTTTTTAACAATTACACAGTGGATGTGTTGTGAATAATCCACCGTATCCATAGGGATGAATGTGGATAAGCATCGCCTTGTTTGAACCCAAACAATCTCTTCCTTGAGCTATCTTGTTTTTTTCTGCTACAATATATCTCCCATTCTCTCTCTCGCTCTCTCTCTGTCTCTCACCTCATCTCTCCCGCTGTTTTCCCCAAACCATACGCTTTATTGCAATAAATCCAGAAATTAGCATAATATGCATTCCAATGCTAACCAGGAGGCGTGTGCTGTGTCTCTAGTGGCTCAGCTTAGATATTTTACATTGTTTTAGAAGGGAAAGAAAGAGTCATATCCGGATTAGGAGTAAATTATGACACAGGGAACTGAGCTACTGGGAATTACCCTGTCGATGGTTGTTGGCGAGATGAGCACTTTCCTTAGATGTGGCATTTTTTGGCCAAGTGGTTGCTGTGTTGCCAGAACCTGCAGTGTTTTTAGTGTCAAAGGAAAGTGAATTCCCACGTATCCTGCCTTCAACCGGTGTGAGGACAACACTCAGTGTGTCTGCTGGCTCATTGCCATGAGACACATTGTCTCATCCACAGCAGGGTGTGTCTCTTGTCTTGCTCCTACCCTTCGTAAGCTGACTTTTTTTATGGTTGACTTGACTGTATCAGCAGTGAGGAAATGACTACTGAAATCTGTGACTACTGTGTGTGTGCGCGTGTGCGTGTGTGTGTGTGTGTGGTGTGTATGTTATAAAAACACTGACATTATGTCATCATCCTATACACCAGTATTGATCGCAGTGCTGGATTATGTGCCAGTTAGTTTCAAGTGTTACTTCTGAATGAAGCCTATTCCTCACACTCAGACTCCTGAGGGTATACTTACATAAACAGTGACACTGTGAGGGGAAGATAAATACGGTAAAAAGGCCCCTATTTTCTAGCTTGTTTGCCTCTGCATGTGCTAAAACACTGTAAAATGCATTCCCATTTACTGTATAATTACTGTGTTGGGTTAGAAACTGACATTAGTTTGTATTTCATAATTACTTTTTACATATTGCCTAATGACAATTATTTTTTTACAATATGATTTCTGTAATCATGACACAAAAAGGGAAATGACGTTAATAATAATGGAGGGGAAAAAGAAAGGAACCCAAAAGAACTGAATTTAAAATGAAAAAAACAATACACTTTACACTAACTGGATAAAATTGATTTAGCACTCCAATTAAAGACATCAGAAGGCTGCTGAGTGCCTAAATCACATCAGTGTTCTTTTCAGCGCAAAGAATATTTGAGCAAGTCATTGAATCCTGCCACAAGTAAAAGAAAAACAACAACAAACATAGCTCTGTTCGAATAGTCTTATACCGTTATTGATTAAATACCCCTGAAAGCACTGAGCAGGACATTTTAAGATATAAATCCAAAATTACATGTCTGGACATTAGCAAAGCATCAACTGAACTATTTGAGACTCTGAGAAAAACATCAGAGCATAACAGAGCGAGAATACTGCCTTGTCATTCTACCTTATGAAACCATGTTCCCCTTGTATCCTGGAGGAAAGAAACGCAGATTAATTTGATTCTCTTAAATGTATGGTTTAAATGAGAAGTCAATTATTTAAAAATGAGCAGTGTCTGTATTTAACTACATATTCTAAACTATAGCATCATTAGTCCAGGGTATGGCAACTGTGCTTACAATGCAGGGGCATGCTTGTTGTTCACAAATAGTTTGTGGAAATAATTACAATAATATGAATTCATAATAATTAAAATAGATAGTTGCCGAATGGGTTTTAGACCTTAGCCTGCAGTAGCTGGCAATATTACTTACTTATTACTTACTGCTTACATGGCCAATGAACGCCTCAACATGCAGCCCCATGTAACATTTTTAAGGAAAAATGCCTTTTGCCCTATGGCTGCATCCTTTTAATCCAAGCCATTCACAGCGTTACACAAAAATAAAGGTGTTTTTCCTTCTGTCCAGAAATGTGTGCTTTTTTTTTTGGCAAGCATCTCAACCTCCAACTTGTAAAATGCCATCTAGTTGGTTAATACAATGCACAGTGCTAGCCCAAACAGACGAGAGGACATGAGTTTCAAAATGTGGTAAAATTCCCTGTTAAGATATTATGAATGCGTCTTTGAACCCAAATTATGTCAACTATTCTATTCTATTAAATGTGAATATGCTGTTACATATTAAAGAATTATTATACATGATACATGAGCTACACATTTCAAGGAAAATGTTTTTTTATTTATCTGCCAAACGTTCAACCCCGCCACAAAACTTTGATGACTTTAATCAAACAAAACTATTAAGTTCTATTAACTCTGAAGAAAGTCGGAAAGTAAGAATGATATTTTCTGTCCTCTTTTCCCTCATCTTTCCATGTTTGTGTTTGTCTGTAGAAACTCCTCCACACTTGGAAGAGAAAGGATTAGCCGAGGAGAATTCAGTCGGGCGCAATCTGCAACTTGACTACTAGATGGCACTAAACAAGATATATGACATGTTGTTGTGATCATGTTTACATATTGTGTGATGCTGTCACATTTCTAAGTGAAATCCATTTTAACCCGATTCGACCCGATTTCATGTTGCTCTGAGGAAGCAACAGATAGCTAGCACCGGCTCGAGTTATGGTTTCTGATTCTACTGCCACAGTACTCTGGGCAGCTCCTGGTCCAGCTGTAGCCGAATGTTGTTGCAGCCAGGCGAGTCCAGACACCAGGTGCTGTGGATCCGAGTCCCCTCTTAATTTCCTCCAGCAGCAGCTTTTGAAGGCTTTGCAGAGGGACTCCAAGCAGGCAGAAGATGAGGTGCCAAATCTTAAACAGTTTTGACCATCAAGAGGTGAAGCTGACTATTTACCAACCTTATCAATGACCAAAGTTTCCCCTAGAAATACAACTTACTGAGTTTTTATTTGGATAATAAAATACAACCTATTTTGTGCATGAGCAGATGCTTAGATGCTTGGTTTGTATAGTCTTAAGGCAGGCCTGCCACCGCTGTCACCGCCTGAGTGACTCTGTCAGCTCCCACACAAAGGGAGGATAGATGATTCATACTACTTAATAGTAGTAGTAGTTTTTATCTAATAAACATAGTAAGTAAAGTATTTTCCATCACAAGAGATATTAAACACCACACTGACTTTGGTTCCCACTGTATAGTCATGGATGCAGTTTAACAAAACTATCATCTTATTTCCACTTTATATAACTCTTTTAGAAAAGGCTCTGCCAACGTATTACAATAGTCTATGCTTGTTGACCTCAATATGATCAATTGAGTACTGTGAAAGTTGGACGACAATTGGGTAACTCCTGGTTTAGCTGGTCGTATACAGGCTACTCTGCTTAACTCTATTCCAGTGAAAATGCAATTTTGAAGGGGTTGACCCCAAGCACTTCTTAAAAAGCCGTTTCGTGTGAAGTACAATCCCCCGTAGGCCAAACACCAAGACAGGGCAGATCCACACAGAGTGCCAGAATCACTTGCACCTGCAGCGTTCAGAAGGCGTTAGAAAAGCACCCATTGTATTTTAGTGTGCAAAATATCAGCCAGAATGGCTCTATAGTGCTTTCCCATGAGGAAGAGGCATCGGTTGATATAAGACCACTTACTACTCCACTCTAGCAAAATATACAAAAATACAGCAAGTGCTAGTTACAAGTGTTTTCATGGCCCTTGTCAGATGTTCTAACCTTGGAGCGTCACACTAGATACAGACAAACAACATGTCGAGGCAGAAGGTTGTGTGTTTGCCCATGCCGTCATTTAGAATGCGAAATGTGAAGGAGGTCATTATGAGCTTTTTCTCTGTGGAAAAAAAGTGCAAAAATGTGTATTTCCTAGATGAGGCATTAAAGGACACTGGGTAAAAAGTGTCTTTATCATGGAAAGAATCACAGCGAGAAATTTGGTAGAATGTAGTCACCAATATTACAAACGACACCAAAACTAACTCCCCACTTTGTTTAGTTTTTTTCTTCTTTATCTATTTATTTATCTTTTTTTAAATGTTTATTTATGTTATTGTACATTTACCTTCAGCCTGTGTGCTTTTTGAGTTGTGTTGGGTATGTAGGCTAATACAAACTGATGTTCACGCCTCACCCCTTTGAGTATATGAAAATCATTTATCGTTCCTGACCTCAAACTCATCCTCTCGTTATAGCGAGAGGGTTGCTGCGGGAAACACAGCACAACAAAACATTGTCATTGGCATTTAAAAGTTAATAAAAATACAAAAAAAAAACATTTGAAGGTAATGCTTAAAACACTAACTAAAACCAAGCTCCGATGTCATACTTTCTCATGTTTTGCTGTAATAACACTGATTGCTTCCTTTATTTCCTCGATTAGATTTCAGTGTCACTGCTGTGTTGCTCCAAAACAAACAATATTTTTTTCAATACAAAATTTGGCTGTAGTACTGAACATTTTTGGTCTTGACATACTGACAGACTTAAGCAACACACACATCTCCAACACTTCACGCTGCCATTCTCAACAACTTTTCAATTCAGATTGATGTGTTGTGGAGCACAACAGTGTTTGCGAGCTGGGATGATTTATGAAGCATCTATTTCATATCAAGGTGGAAGTCGACACTTTGAGAGGGTGAACAGATTCATCAAAGTGGATTATCTTTGCAGCCGAAAATACTCTCCAGAGGCTGACCTTCTTTAGAATCCCATCACTGAGACATAGAACATAACTGGGTGTTTTTGAAAGATAAGACACTGATAATGCGAGTAGGGTGCGTTTCGCATGTAGTTGTGTGCGCTATACACAGTTTTGCCACGGACCGCTTGTATGAATTGCACTCGGCCGAGGGCTTCGTCACCATTGACAACTTCCTCACTTCCATTTTTCCTGGCATGTAATGACCTTGAGAGCGTCACCTCCTCTTAATCTTTCACTTCCATCAGAGTTCCCATAGCGTCGAGGCAGTGAAGGTGAATGCAGGCCTGACCTGACAAACCAATGACAAATCAAAGGGAAGAAGCTTGACCCGACAGTCGATGTATTTTTTTTCAGCCACCATGATTCCCTTAAACAGCATCGAAACGTATTTCTATTTGGCAAGAAACCCCTTAATTCTGTGGATGTGACATGTATTTGCTCCGAGTGAACAGGCTTATCAGTGTTTCACAGCTTGAAATCCTCTTTGCGGAAAACAAGGGCAGAGTTTTAACATTTTCCAAAACAACATATTACAGGGTAAAATGTAAATATCTGCTGGTCACATAGTGGTAGACATAATACGGGATTTTAACATCATATGAAAACCTGCAAAAAAACCTAAGCGCCGGATCATTTTTGTGTTTTTATTTTATTCCTCTGAACAGCATAACATGAATAAAAAAATTGATACTGGGGAATCATTTTTACATCACTTTATCCTGCTGTTCATCAAATCTCTTTGCTTTTCTCAACATTTGGTTACAATGTAATATAAAGTCTCCTGTGGATGGAAACAATCCTTTACACCACACCGTTTTGACTAAATATGGTCATGGAGTGTCATCTCTACAACCTAAATGCCTTGTCCTTGTAGTCATCCAGCAAATATGGCCCAGTTCACACTGCATTAACTCAGGCAAACAACTGCTTTGAGATTTTCCAGTGCTTCCGTCAAGGTATAAATTGGGTGCTTAATGTGTGTGTGTGTGTGTGTGTGTTGGGGGTGGTGGTAGGGGTTGTCATCTCAGAAATGATTGGACTATTATCATTTTATCAAATCAAATAGAGAAAATGTCAGCATATTACGTCGGTATTTCTCATTTGAACTTGGGATAAGCCTTGTTGTGCAACATTGATTGTAAAATGGGAATTGGGAATTATGTATTTCCCTTGTGTGCTAAATGAAGAAACAAAGTCTGACAGTTTCACCATGTCGTGAAGGAGGAGGGGGTGGGGGTTGTGTGTGCAAGCCTACCGTTATCCTGGTGGTTGGCAGATCAAGACTTAGGAGGTTTGAGTTCTGCATTGCCTCGAGCGATGACCCTCATCTGCATGCAGATGGCTTCTGCAAGACACTGGTGCAGCCACATAGTGTCAAGCAATTGTCTGTACCACAAGTAAGTCTGGTTTCTGCAAGAGCGCGGAGTAAAGATGGACACTTCAAAAATCCCTGTTTTTAAAAACACAGCTCAGCTGGACTAAAGGGCATGCTGATGCTATGGTTTCCTGCACCTTATTGTGTGCACACCAAAACCATCTGGTATCAACAGGTAATGCTGCTCTTTGTTGTGTGTTTCTGTCATTGTGACTGCTACAGAAACAGGGGTTGTATGGTTAAACATACCTCTACAATTAAACTCCATTTTGTGGTCAAATGCCACTCACTTCTTGTGGTGAGAATGCATGCAGTAGTGCACATGAGTAGAGACAGAAATAAGCCACTGCCTTTTCATATTAAATTGCAGGTCGGAGTCTTTCATTTCGCTGTATTGAAAAACATCTTATTACAACCCCTGTCAACAAGGTCATTTTGTGCCAAATGTGCCATTGAAATAGTAAATCTCAAAAGGTTGCGCTTGAAGCAAACACAAAGATGTGATACAAGAACAACGGTCAAGTTTAAAGCTACTAGGGACATAACGGTACAACAAAAAAAAAAAACGAAAAGCGAGACAACAGATACCATAGTCACATCCCAATCTATTTTTCGAGTCTGAAAGTCATGACTCCTGTTCTAGGCAACATGATTAATGGCTACATACGAAGCAATGTGGCCACATCACAAATGTACACTTCTTATCAAACAAGATGAATTGAGGAGACCTTTTAGAACCAAACAGACCACATTCTGAGGTGTTCTTGTACAGACGTGGCCACATTTTTTCGCCCACTTAGAAGATGTCCTCTGACCCGATACAGTTTTATGAATGAACTTGAAATATTTTTGCAGTTTTCAATTTTTCTCTACGTACACATTTTTGTTTTCATTGTAGAGCAGATTTCCTCAGCTGACATATCAGCCACACAGTTCAAAACATGCACATTGGGGTAGTGTTAATTTTAGACTAGGAATGAAAACTTTTGAAAAAGGGCAGTTGTTTTTCTTTTTTCTTTTTTTTTCTTTTAACTGTATACTTTTTTGTATATTTAAAAGAAGATCCATTTTTGTGTGTCATCCTATACGTGCATGCTCTAATGGCAAGAAACTGGTTGGGGGGGGGAAAAAAACTATGATGAAAATTAACAATGTTACGGTATGGATTTCAGTGCCATTCGGACCTACTGACATCCCACATTACTGTATACATTTATTTATGTCGCATTTATTTTTACAAGGCCAGCGAGACATGGAAAGTGATGGTCATATTTATCACACAGTGGCTATACGATGACATGACACAGCTGTGTGAAATCCAGTTTCTCAATTACTCTGGTTCGCCTTCCCATGCTTGTGTTGCTATAACTGGTGGGACACTCGGGTTTTCTTTACATGAAGCGCTCAGATTGAAACACAGTAGAGACAAGGTGAGAAAATTGAAGAAGGAATTGGTTTGGGGTTTCTTCAGAAGGTACACTATATGTGTCTGTAATGCTAAGTGGTTTTAGATTGCAGGGTTTTTTATTGGACCAGCGGCAGAGATGCAACCCTCTGCAGCAGCACTTGCTGCCAGGAGAAAGGAAAACATGCTTGTGTTGCTCTGTAACATAGTCACTGCTGTTTATGGAGCAGTTGGTCCTTTTAATCGGGTAATTCATTTTGTGTTATCGCTGTAAAAAGCTGGAGGCAGTGGCCATTTCTTACAGCTGAACCTCATCAATAATCCAATAAAACACAAAATAATTCCCCAAATTTCCGGACACCAGTAGGAGGATATTACTGCTGTTGGACTCCACCAGCTGCGTCACCTCATGTTAAGACGTTTGTCTGGTTGTCTTTATCTCAATCTATTGTAACTGGCTAAAAGATATTCTGCAAAACACCACACTCAAAAAAGCATAGTATTTTACATCAACATCTGAAATATTTGTAGTTTATTAGTAGGTTCAGGAGTTGACACACAGCTGTCCAAGAGAGGTTGGAGGGGAAATAAAAACTTGATTCAAGAAATCAGGCAAGAACATACAATAAACGCTTCAACAAGGAAAATATCGACACAAAGGCTTAAATACACAGGGGAAAGTGGAGATAACTAGAAACAGGAGTATCATCTTAGGGCGGGACAAGTAATCAAACTGGCAGGAAACGACTCAATATTGTAATGTGAAGAAGTACAGCTTGTTTCATACAGTACACATATATTAAGTAAATTATATATTTCAGTGTCATAGGTGTTTGTGCTTATATCATACAGTGCATCAAAAGCATTAAAATAGTTATAAAGGTTTATGTGTTCTTATTTTATTTTTTTTTATACTTCCTGCCATTGTTCTGTTCCCACCGAGTAAACGTTCTTGTCTCAAACATGACCTTTGTCTTGTCCTGAGTGCTCATTCCGAAAGTCTGAACACAATGGAGGCTGTGATCCTTGGAGGATTTCATACTCAGACATTGAAGTTACTCATTCTTCTCCTACTAACCGTCTCAGGGATAGATTGTTTATTTTTTATTGATAAAGCCTCACTACCCTTGATGTGCGCCTCTGAATATTCCAATATTCAACAGTAGGCATATCAGATCATTCCCCTTTAAGATTTGATCCTCCATCAGCTTCAAATTGACAACGGAGATACATCAAAACATCATTACTGTCAGATGATGTGTGCTGCACTTCATTAGGACAAGCAACAGCGCAATAAATATGGTTTAACAAATCAGACAGACTAATTTCATCTCTACTTTTTGAAACCCTAACAGGGTTTAGGGTTACTATAGATAAAGTTATCTCCCACTACCTTTACCACAGTAGACAACACATAAAGACACCATTTCTGATGTGTTATATGGCTATATAGTATAGGGACTATTCTTGAAAATAAGGATGACATGACCCCATTTCAAGCCATAAAGCCAATATATGGCCAGGCATGGACGTTAAAAAAATAAAAAATAAAAAAACACGTGACAGGATGGGGCAATGTATTCTGTGTTTTACTATTCGGCTGGAAATATATATAAAAAAACTCACCTGCTACCCTCCCTCCCTTTATCTATGACAATTCAGTTGTATTCATTTTTTTTTTTTCTGGCTTCAGTTTTACATGCATATGTATAATGTTGTTTCTGATTGAAAACATTTTGAGTTTTAGTTAGATATGATGGGATGTCCTATTTGAACTAATTTGTGAATACAAATTGCTGATGTATTGATAGGAAAAACTAATATTTATATAGCCCTAAACCATTGAATTAAAATGGAAAACTTGTTCAATTTAGAGAGCAAGATTTCTTTTTTTGAAGCCCAGTGTTGCAGATATCTGCCGTTGCTGTTTACGGGACACCGACATGCACAGCCACCCACAGCAGCTATTAAAACATTGTTGTGCTTCCACTTGCGTAGATGTGTGTGTGAGCTGAATATGATGAAGTGTTTCCCTGTCAAAGGGTTACTTACAGCCACATTGTCCCAGGAGAGTTTGTTGTGTGACACTGGCAGAGGGAGAGCAGTGACCCCGGCGACGGCCAGCTGAGTGAGGGAGGCCAGCTCTCGCTGTGTTAGAGGACAAACCTCTCAGTGGTCGGTTAAACTAATCACCACGGGGACCAGCAACTGTACTGAAATCCCCACTTCAGAAATAAGTCTGAACGATAGATGAATGCTCCTCCTCCTGTTGCCCTCTGGGCCTCAGACAATGCAAAATGAGCTAATGAGACTGACTGCTCCGAATGTATCGTTTGGTTGCCAAACTGGGCGAGGTCCACGGCAATTGCTTTCTTATCTCATCGTCATTGACATGCCAAGATCCATTTTATTTATCATAATTTTTTTTTATATATATTTGTCTGGTGTAAAATCTCATTCCCCGTTTATCTTACACATAGTGTGTTATCTTTTTTTTTTCTGAAAGTGCTCATCTTGGTTTCATTGAGGTTGTTAGGTAAAGCTGGATAAGCTTCCCCCTGCAAACCCTCAAAGGATAATCAGTATTGCTAATAATTGAATGAATGTAGAATATCTAAAAACGACTCTGCCCATAAGCAAAGTCATTACACGTTAACGTAATTGATTTTTCCGAGCGAGTTGGTCATTACGTTTATTAGGATACCGTATTCTAATTCATGAAATGCTAATGGCAATTCAAAGTCAAATCAAATAGTCAATGTTAAATATGTCAAATACATCTAGTTTAAATGAGAAAAACACATATTTACAACATTATATTAAAATAAATGCCGTAACATACTCTGGCCCTGCAGTTCCCTGCATGCACACCCTATTTCTACATACAAGCTGGAGATTTAATACATGGATTTGTGCATTTAGCCATGCAAAATGTGTGTTAAAAACATTGACATTCTTACAGAGATGTGTGTTGTCGCATGCCTTTCTATTGATTTTTAGTGAAGGTCCTCTTAGGAATGTCAAAGCGTAATACTTTTTAGATAGAATATATTGATATGCTTGCCTTGTGCTTGTAAACATTTCCAGTTCACAGCAAGCGAATCTTATCATGGTGTATGACTTTGTCACACTATTACATTTAGGGGGAGTCAGAGATTAATAACTTCCACATGAGGAGAAAATAGGAAGAGGTGCAGGCATGGGAGCTTACAGAAAGATTAATGACTGTCAAAAACAATGAATTTTCCATTAGAATGGGGAATGGCATATGTTACTTGTACGGCCCTGCCAGGTTCTTCATCAGATAAGAGCTTGTTGTAGGCTAACCAAGAAATGACCCATTTTATAGATAAACAATTCGTCCTTTCTGCAGACTTAAGATTAACAATGACCCATTTCAAGAATAGTACTTTTTCTTTTCCACATGGCATAATCCACCCTCAGCCAGAGGCAATGTAATTTTTTATCAAAAGTTTGACCTGGCTGTAAAAGAAATCCAAGGAAATTGGTTAGGTGTTAATTTAGAAAATGAGTTTGGTGTAGGTTAGAGTTAGGGAAAAATGTGCATACAAAAAATTCATATTCATACATATTACTCATATGTAAACACACGGAGAGAGCCACGCCTCTCAAATTGCTTTCTCTGCAAACATGTCATTATAAGTGTGATGGATACAGCGGTTTTCAAATACACAAATGTACCATTTTAAGCATGTTGAATACAGTTGCATGTTAGAGCAGAACACAGACGGTAAACAGTCAAAAAGTACATTTGACAACTACAGAAATGAATGCAGTCGTATGTGTGAACGATGACCTGGGCGACTCCAGCTGGAGGGGCCTGTTAGCTGTTAGATCTTTGCCATCGTAGACAGGACGTGTCAGCACACAATGCATATGAGCAGACCAGAGGTGAAAGAGAGGTAAATACTACGAGGAGCTTATTTCTCGAGGAGCTGAGAAGTGTTCTTGTCAGTCAGCCTCTGTGTACTTCAGAAATGGCCAACTAAGTGAATATCCACATTTTTTGTTCTCAATTTTCTTCAACAATGTTTTACTCTTCCTCGTCTTCTGTTCTTAAATAAATGTTTCCATAACAGGCCAACAAAAAAAATATCTTCATTCCGATGTACTTGTTTCTATGAATGGGTAGTAGTTTTAGTAGTACTTGTAGCAGTAAGCTCCTATTTTGCCCGATGGCCATGCTAAATCTGTAAGAAAGAATCCTCCTTTTTCTCCTCAGAAAAAGAAGTAAACCAGCTCTGAGCATCTGCTTGGATGTTTTCACAAAAGTAGATTTTCACTGATAATAGCTAATAAGTAAGCAATCAATGAATGAATTACTCATAACGTCTTTTAAATAAATCCTCTCTGTTAAAAGGCAGGTTACGTTTTTAAGGATCAGCATCTAGTAATACTGTTGCTCTGATTTTCTCTCAGCAGTGCACCTCATTCATTGTGTACTTCATTTGTTTGCAGGGCGGTGATATGTGGTGACATGTTTTCTGCGGCGTTTGGGGATTTGTCCTGTTGGGACTCAAAGTTTCGTTTCTGATTTGTCGTCAGTGTTGATTTTGCAATGTGCAATGAGTCCTCTCCTGAATCTGAAGCTTACGTCAAATCTAGTGTTTATCTGCCCTCCTCTTTTCAGCTTTTATAACTATGTTCTGTGCTCATTACACCTAACTGCCTCCACTAGAAGACAGCCACTGCAAGCACCTTGCCTTGGGTAACCACAGGAGACAAACAAAGCAGCTGCCTCTGGAGTAATGATGAAAGAAAATTGTTTACCCATCAGCTATGTCAAGATGACCTGTGTATAATTTTCAAGGAAGGTAAAAGTGGACCGTTATTGACTGTCAGATTTCCTCTGAAAGTAAAGGATTTACTAATTTGGTTGTTTTTAACAATTTAACAACAATGAATTGAATCATTTGCTCAATCCCCTGACCCTTTAGTTTAAGTTCATTATTTACATTATTTTGAAGCACAGTGCATCAAGAAAATGTCTCGGGTTCAATACAATTCCACATACTAGCTCAAATGGCCATGTTCATTCATCTATGGATATTTTTTGACTGTCATTTAGGTCATATCAGGAAAAAAACTCAAAATAACTGCAGTAAATAAATGTGATTGTATTCTGTGGACCAGCTACAAATACCTGTTTAGTGTGTTGGGTTGTGACTCATCTTACATCATATCATCTGACATGTCATGGCAGTGTATGGTATTTCAGACCATGTGTACTTTTCATATTGCCACATTTAATCTTGTATTTCCTGTCACCATGAATAAGGCAAATGACCGCCGTGATCACTATTGTTACTGTGTCATACTACTTATCTAACCAGCTGTTTTCTCACTTTACCCATTCATGCTTTCAGTGGCTGGGACAAAAAGCAAAGCAAAAGGTGAGTTACTGCCTCCATTTTCTGGCTGCATGATTTATGTTGCACACGGTCCTCAATAAACAATGTTTGGATCGCCCTTTTATCTCTCCCAGGAGCCCGGGACACATTAGCATACGCCGCTCGTTGAAAGGCTTCCTGGGCATTTATTTAATCTTTACTTCAGGAGAGGTTTGCTCGACATGCTTGCTCTTCCTCTGACACAACCTGCTTCCCATATGTATAGATTCACAAGTTCACGCAAGGGAACTGGCCCCCTGGCCCACTCGTGCTTTTCCTCTAGCCGACCCCTCTGCAGCACCACTGGAGCAGTTGGGGGGTTGCTCCTGGTTCAAGGACACCTCGGTGCTATGTGAGGGAGGTGGGGAGAGCTCTCCATTTGCTTTCCCCCATAGATATTCCTAGACACGCTACATATTAAAACCAGAGACCTTCTGGTCACTGGCCTATTTCTCATACTTTTTATATTCACGCCGACCTTGAGTAGTTGTAATGGTTTGTCCTAATTTTTTGTCCGTAGAATTATCCACTTCATTGCCACTGATTACTATCCATTTCTTAATCATTTGTTATTTTAGGATTTGTAAGGCACAAAGCGGAGAAGTCTCGCACATAGTATGTTGTTGTACACCTCCCTTTGAGGGAAATAGAATGCTAATTTAGACTTTTCCAGCATTTCAGTGCCCCTTTTTTTAGCACCTCAGTGTTTTTTTTTTTATCTGCCTGTATGAGTAGATATATCACTGTTAGCATTGTTACTTGGAGATTGTGAAAAAAACTAAAACAATGATGTCGTGCCTTCTTGCTTGTTTGCCATACAGTTGACCAATTTGAGCAGCCAACTTATGTTGTTCTCTATTATATGAAAGCTATTTCTCAACACAGTTACATATTCCATATGCACAGGCAACTGACCCACAGGCAAGTTGATGTCGATATATCTTTAAGACACAGCACTCTGGGGCCCATGCACGCACAAAAAAGGCCCAGGTGTGCATGATTTGTCTCATTCGTTGATTTCCACCGAGAGCAGGAGACGTGAGAGCAGAACAAATAAAACAAAGTTTGAGAGGAGGGGGGATTAACAAATCCACTTACCGAGCTTCACACAGGGCATGTGCAGGTCTGCGCATGGGTATGTCGACATTTCCCAGATTCTATTGTTTGACTGCCGCTCCAGATGCCTCCATCAGAGAATGGGTGCTGGACGACCACTTCAATCAATGCTAATCAGTGAAATCGTGCACACCTGTGCCTCTTATGCCGGGGCATGGGCCGCAGAGTGATATTCTAATATACCTCAACGATCATATACTATCATATAAGGCCAGTGTTTTTCCTTCTTTTGGTGTCTGGTCCAGTTTCTTTTTTTCTTGCATGAATGCTGAGGTTTTTTCTTCTTTTCTACCCTCCTTTTGGAGCATTGTTTTCTAATTACAGAAGTAATTAGGAGGGTAGTTTTTAATTAACAGAAGATACACATTCAGCATCTGTACCTTCGGAATCTGGTACAACATTAGGAAGCGTTTTTCAGCTGCACTTTCAGGACTATAATTAAAGTTAATTACTTTTATTAATAATGATGAAGATAATGAATATTACCACACGTATTAGTCTTGAATATTGATTAATGACATTTTTTATGGTCTTCTTGTTGCATGGTAATAATTGTAATGCAATTTGTGTGGTGAAAATGTAAATAAGGTTTTGATGTCAGGATAAAAGATCTTCACAGCGGTTGTCATTATAATGGAATACATGCCTCCGGATGTATTTACTGAGTCCTTACAAAGAGATTCATTAGCAGTCTGAGGACTCAAATTGGATATAGCAAGTAGCATACTGACCATTTCCAGTGCAGAGAGATGGAGAATCTTGTGTTTCAGTGTTTTCACCGTATAAATTGAGCATAATTGAGGGAACAGGAGCTCCATGAGACAGCATATGGTGGCAAACTAACTTTTCAGCTAGAAGAAGCAAGGTACCTTGTTATAATAAATGTTACTATCGAGCAAACGGGAGAAAAACATCAACACCGGTGAAACATATGGCAGAAGTGAAACAAAAAGCTGAAATAACAGATTGTTTCTTTAATAGTTGTGTCAAGAGCATACTCATGCGGTTTGAATGTGAATGTGAATGTAATAGTATTGAATTTAGTTTAAATGTTAAAAGGTAATCTGCTTGCCTAAAAATGTATTTTCTGTTGGCGTTGACTCTTGCACACAATCATAATTTCAAGGGAATACGGTTGATCAGTGTTGACGACCAATTTGATGCATTAAACCCGTTATGTGGCGTACTGTTGTGGCAAATCTGTTTCTATGTCAACAGTATCTGCAAGTAATGGTTGCAGGGTAGGATATTGTACCTTATCTTATTCATTCCCATTCCCTTATTTTTCCTAAACTTGAAAAACAAAATCCATACTCAAGATTACTGAAAATAATTGCCTCAGAATGTACAATCCACTGTGTGAATAATTAAAGTGTTTATTGCTCCGTTAGCAGTCTTTAAGAGTTATGTTGATCAATCTGAGGAGGACTTTTTGTCTCTCTTTTTTTCAGTGTTAGCATGTTTGTCACCATGTAGACTATTCATTTTGTTCATAAGTGTGTGAGGGAATGTGTTCAAGGATTGCACTGTGATTTGACAAAAAAAAAGTGTAATCCCGAAGTTTGAACTGTACATCACATGTGCAGTTGAACGTGCTCATTTCCTGCTTCACCTGGAGACTGAACAGTATTTCTGACTCTGAAGCTGATGTATTACCACTTTCCTCTTTCCTTTTTTTACTGCACAGCAGAAAGAAAAAGAACACTGTTAAGAGTTTTCCCCAGCAGGGATATTTATTGCAAGCTCTTTAAATTGTCTAACCCCAACCTCCCCCACTGTGGAAAATCACAGGGGTGGGTGGCACTCGGTACCACCTCTGAGTCGAGACTTTCACTTTTTGCTCAGGCACTACTCAGTAACAGGTTAAAAATATATATTTTTTGATGGAGGATAAAGCTGACAGGCACCTCACTCTGTCTTGGTTATTTCCTTTAGGCCCCTTTAACAACTCAATCAACTGACGGCATCGTTTAAGATCCTGCTATTTGTGCAGAGTAAACACACAATGCAGAGCTGATCCACGGTTGCTGTGTTGTGGTGGGTCACCGCCAAAGTGTGTATTGCGGCGTGTCTCATATGTGGTTTTGTTTACAGCTGATGAAATCATGGGAGAAAGCAGCTGTAAATCACAGTGCAGATAAAGGTTTGCCTATCAAATGTTTCGATAGTGTTCCACTCAAGCACAGCTTCACAGATTCATTTTGGATTTTTCAAAGAACATCCAGGAGCCATTCCTGGAGTTAAACAGTAACAGTGATGAAAAAGAAATTGGAGCTAGATTGCATTTTCATCCATTTTTGGTTATGATAGACCTGAGCATAGAGTGTATTGTGTCCCCTATCCTCTTAACATGTTCTTTATGCTAAATGCAAATGGTGTGTGAAAGAGTGTGACATGGAGTACTTTAATAATCTGGGCAGACTGAATGATTTGCAAATGTAAAGGTCTGTGTAGAAATGTCCACCCTGTTCAAGTTGTGACATTATCTGAAGCTAACTCCGTCAGTGTACAGTTTTCAATAATGCATCACTTTGGACAGGTAATTTACAGATTAGCTTCGGTGAATGGATCAGATCTAGATTTAGCACTAATTAGTTGCTGCCCTTAAATAGTTGCTTAAATCTCCCCAATCAACCCGGCTGATTGTTTTTAAAATGGCACAGCTTATTGAGTGCCTCAGAACAAGGGGTTTGGCACAAACATAAGAAGCGATTCTGTTGATGTTGAACCAATACAGATTAAATTACACTGTCAGTGTAAAAGATTGCTTGTGGTGACAGATATGACCTTTAAGACATTGCAGAAATAAATTACACAAAATGTGTTTTGGCCAATGTTTTCCTCTTACATCGGTTCACTAAAGGTCACTGTAGGTGAGAATAATCAGATATGATGGGGTTACTGCAGGGGCCAATTGATAAAAGCAGCCTGCCTTATCTACTCTCATAAGCATTCACTTTCAGAGCGTCTCCTTTATCAACACTTGAAAGCAGTTAATGAATGAGGGTGCCAGCACATTAAATTCCGATGTTATTCACGCAATAGATGGTCAGTGGTCAGATTTACTTCTGCCTGTGAATGTGTGCACAGATATGGTTTATGAATTGCATGTAGCTTAAGATAAACATGCAGTTTTGCATTTAGCACATGTGGTGTGGAGGTCGTGTTTGTCTCTTCCTCATACTTCCTTCACTTTCTCTACTCACAACTTTGTTTTTGTCATACGCTCCCATTTAACTAAAGTCCCCAGCTGTTAAACAACGCTAATGCAATTTATGATATATATACAATCGTGAGAGCAAGTCAAAGGGTTGCTTTTGCATGCATTATACTTCAGGCAAAAACTGGCAACAACTAGCTGGAAATTGCAGCTGTGGTCTTATTTGGACTCCACTGACTGGAACATGTTGTTTACATGATATGCTACAGAGTGTTGGTGCACTCATTTTATACAGTATGGAATATTAATGTGCTGAGAGATTCGCAATTATGTGATTTTGCCTCTTAAGAGCAAATGAGGTAGAGGAAGGCTGACCATAATTTGCAGAAGCTGTGCATATAATATTTTTTTAATGTCATAGTTGCAGTATTATAGTCATTTACATATTCAAATTTGATAAGAAGGACTTTTTTTCTGTTTTTGTAGCTTTACACTCACAATGGACGTATGTCAATAGTGTAAGCATGTTTTGGGATGGATGGTTATATTCATTTACAGCAGTCCACGGGGAGGGTCAGCATTAATCCACTTCAATCCCATTGAGGGAGAGGTGATGTTAGTTTTGGCAGGAGGACTACATAAATGCTATACTAAAGAATAATATCAACTCTCTCACTTATCTGGATAGTCTGAGCAAGACTCTCAGCGCTGATTACGGTTCTTTCTGAGCTGATGCATCAAGTTTAGGATTGAAAACTTGCTCGGTGTTAATCAATTTTTGAATACATTTGTACATGTTACCGTAAAGGTATGTAGATTGTTTTTCATCTTCTATAAATTACCCAGGCCTCGAGAGGGAATCGCCCTCACATCATAAATTATTTAGACACTTAAACTTAAAGCATCAGTCTTCTGAGCAGGGTTTAAAATAGTAGAAATGGAGTCTGTTATTATCAAACATAACTAGACCTACGTCCGTGTGTGACAATTAAAGTGTATGCTTCAGGGAATGCAGATTTTTGTGAGTAATTGTGATTCACAGGAACAAAAAGAGCGCTGTACATTAAAATACCCCATCAAGTGAAATGTTGTTATTCTCACTTCCAGGTTAGCTATAGTGATGTCAACAGAATCATTGGAGTAGTATGTTTTATTTATATTTAATTCATCCAATAAAATGTAAAAAATATATATATATTGTTAATCCTAGTCATAAAATTAAGCTAGAAACAACTCCAAAGCTGAGGCAGAGTCAATTAATTAAAAGGGTACATAGTTATCTGGATACAGACAAAATGGCCATTTGTGACATGTGTGGCTGGTTAAATAGTAAGGGTCACACCCAGACACACATGTATGTGATCAGCCCATCACCATGCAATCAACCCACATCACCTGTGGAGGCCACACCCACAAGCTTCACTGGTCACTGCACAAACACACAGAAACATACACACGCACTCACACACACACTATAAGCACCCAAAATCAGGCCGATACAGGTCTAGCCTGTTACACATCCGCAATGATTCTGTTGGCATAATGCCTCACCATTGCTAAGCTGAAAGTGAGGTTAATTAACTGCATTTCACTTGCTGGTGTAGTCTCATCTACAACACTCTTTTGTTCCTGTGAACTTCAGTATTACTGACTGACATGGAAAGAAAAGAAAAGAAAAATCCCTGACGCCTACACTTTAAGTGTCACAGGTGATGTGGGTCTGCCTATATTTGTTAATAACCGTTGAGTTGAAACTGTTATCTGCATCAACCCCTGATTTATTCTTTTTAAACAGAAGGGGTATTTCGTGTACTCCTCCCACCTCCCAGCATTATGTTTTCATGGAACTATAATTTCATAATAGAATTGTTTGCAGTAATATGGCCATATAAACAATAAATATATCCTGAAATATTCTTGTATATTGGGTATAAGCACAGCTGAGTATATTCGGAAGCTGTTTATGGCTTTACATGTTTGTATTCACACAACGTTAATGTCACACATTTGTACATGCCGTGTACTTCTGTGCTTTTGAGTAAAGACCCAAAAGGGACATTGTTTTTAAGTACATTTTACAAAGAGTATAAGTAAATGGAAACTCTTTTTACCAGTGTTGCTGTTACCATGTCAACTAAAAGACTTTAAGAGTTTCCTATCAAGCAAGCGATGAAAACTATTTGAACTTGAATCCGAAAAGGGCTTTTTGCCTCAAGGGGATTTTAGGGGTGATTTTAAAGGATGATACTGCTTTAGCAGTCTGAGCTAATCTGTCCGGACACTTGACAGTCTAGGTGTCATGGCAGTACTGTCCAGTCATATGTCATCTTGAGCTGAGACTTAGCAACTGCCAAGAGCCCTGCCTGTGGTGCTAAGCCACACTCTTGACTCACGAGGGGCCAAAAGGTCAGAGACATGGCTGAGGGCGAAACCTTGACGAGCCATAAAAGTTATCGATTAAATCAGTTAAAAAAAAAAAGGTTTCCAAAATGTGTTTTAATGTAGCTCATTCAAGTAGGACAGGTCAGAGACCTTACTGGATGCCATAATGTGTATGTCTGCATGTTTGCATGACAACTGCATTAGCCTCTGCATTAGCAAGGCGTTTACATTCTTGCGGGGTTCCTGGATGAGAGAAAAATGTCACTGAACTACGATTAAGAATGTAATTGAAATGTTGTGACAGTTACAAGCAGCACTGCAGAACATTTGTTTAAGGTATCAGGAAATTCAGCAGACTTTATAGAGAGATGGATGACACATTGAGACGCAACTATGAAATAACAACTTTTCAGGAAAATACATTGAATGACAGAAACATCTCTGCCAAAAACAAATGTATTTGGATTCTTCTTTGACTTCTCATTTGGCCCATGTCCCATCCAGATATACGGAGGAGGCAGGTTTTACGACCTACATTACAGCCAGCCACCAGGGAGCAACTGAAATGGTTTGGCTTCACTTTTGAAGCTATCATGTTAATTATCATCTTTATATATAGTCTATGGTTGTAGACAGGAATACAACTGATCCCAGAATTAGGCCTTCACACCACACCCCATGTAAATAAAGATATGAATCAGGCTCACCAATAGAACAGCAACATGTTTTGTTTCACTACACATCTGCCGTCTTTCCAGAGATGTTCTTTTATGGAGATTATCCTATATGTTGTGGCCAAGGTGCAATGAAATGAAATTCTCTGGATTAGAATCCAGTGTATGGGCTTGTAGTTAGTAAGGGGGGATCAAGGTGAGGTTTCTGAAGTAGAGGCTGGGCGATACTGCAAAATATGTGACATGACCATTAGAGTTATTCACAACAGCGAAAGCAGTGGTTGTTATAACCTGCACTGACCTGGTGGATGTGTCAAATCTGATTAAATGTCTTTTAGTTCTCGTGGAGAAAGTGACTGCGTAGATTGCAGCAAGCATCACCAGGAGTAACCCCCGAGGACACAACACAATGTTAAGATTCAAGCTATACACTGTGTCGGAAGACAACTTTGTCTATATTTGTTTCACATGGGAGACAGCAAGCTCTGTTATTGCTTGTTCCCTCCGCCGAGGACTGCACACCACAAGAGGCCTCCAATTTTAATTAAATGGAATATTTATAAACTGTGGATGTTTAACTTCCTATTCTCTCAACTTGATGGCAAATAGGCCACACAATTTAGAGTTGGCCATTTAATTACAAGTTTGTCAAGTCACAGTTATTGCAGTGAATAATTATTATGTCCTCAAGAGTATATTGTCTGTTTAAATTCCTTGCAGGGATTCATTCAACACTTTTGATCTTCTTTTCCAAACTTTAAATTTTAACATTTACACAATTGAATATGTGAGTGATCTAAGAATTCATTTCTTTGTTATTACTATGTGTTAGTTAACGTGTGTTTTGTTGTTGTTGTTAGTTGTTGCATAGTCCCCGATAAGTAATAATGATTCCATATTTGGCACAATGGCTGCCTGAATTTACATCTACGTCCAAAAGATGAAAAATTGAAAAAGAATATGCATACTGTATATGTGTGTATATAAATCACTCATTTAGATGTTTATGTTTGTGCTATTTTGCACTATTCACATGAAACAAGGATATATCTATTGATTATGTCCATTTATGTTTTGGTGGCATAATTCAAATAACCTTCACATACTTTGAACAGAGAGTTGTCTTGCTGACTTTGTGCATTTATTTCTTACGGCAATTTATGAAAATATCATATTTAATCATTAGCTGGAATAATCAGGACCTACTAGGGCAGTCTTCGGTTTGCAATACAAACTGAAAACTTTCTGAAAGTCGGTTTTGAGTAAATGTGATTTGTAGAGACCTTTTATCGCTGGCAGACCCAATATATATTTTCCACCTCACATTGGCATTTGGGGGGACACCTAACATTTCCAACATCTTTGTTTGCAAAGAAGCATTTATAAGACCAAGCACCAGATGTGAACTTGTAGTTTGCCTGGAATTCATTTCATACGAAAACATATAATTTGCTATTATTCTGTAATGAACGGAGGCATCGGTTATTTCTTGAACTATTTTCTAACTTGTTTGTTTTCTTTTTATCCGGCCTGCAGCTTACAGTTTATGCTGCAGTAGTGTGCTTGACTGCTCTCCAGCCATTCATCAAGGCACTGCTTTCTATTATTTGGTGCAGTCAGCTGAATCTTAGAAAGGCTTTTGGGGTGGTGTGGCTCATTCTTCCCTTCACTAACTCTCTGTTCTCCTCAACAGAGATGTACTTTGGATTTTTCACCTTACGCCTACGATCCGTGGTCATTAGATGAGTCAGTGAATTTGCATGTACAACACAGTTCTGTAATGATCCAGTGTCCAGACCTGGTTTCCCAGTATGCCGTGACTTTTCCGTGACCATTTTCATTGAACCAAAAGATTTCCGCATCATAAATAATGAGAAAACACTCCATTTGCATGTATCTGACACCTCCCTTCAAGTAGAGTCACAAGGATTTCTATCTTTCTCATATTCACATTTTCTAGATACCCACCCAACCTGCAAGTAAAAAAAAAAAAAAATCAATAACCTAAATATTATCTTCTTGGCTTTTAATATTGATTCATCAGGTTTCTATCTGAGCTGCATTCTGATAAGAGCATATGGAGAGGCTGGTTGAGATGAAATTACATGGTTTGTGCTTAATGCACACTCAGCAGCCATCCATTCAGAACATTTGTATTCATATATATACACCAAACCTGTTACACACAACCTTGTCCCTCGCTAAAATGAGAGAAAGGATCTATAGTCGGTGTTTTTAGCACTCATCTTTCAACCTCATTTCGACTGTGCAGGTAAATATTTGATTCATGAGGCACTGTCACTTGATTCTGTATCAAAGTTAATGTCACAGCAGAGGGATGTGTCAGCATTCTGTGTGAAGCACAGCAAACAACTTGACTAATCTCATTGTGACTGATGATCAGTGTCCTGGTGGCCCACCTGAATGTGCACCATGATCTCCCAGCTCAGATTCAATATAGCCTCTTAAAAAAAAAAACGGCACATCTAGGATCCATGTGACTATCATACAAAATATTGTGATGGGGGAATCGCTGCCATGGGACCAATTATAGCTTCAGGAGTTAGGAGCATAAGCAGGCTGGTGTTTGAAATGTTTGATTAAAAGCACATACACACACACACGCGGAAAAAGAAAGCTTGGAATTTGATTCGACTCTTCAGCATGTGGTTCATCATTTTATGTGTTTAGTCTTAACCTCCTCTCTCTGAGAGCCTGTGTAGGGAGGCATGATTGGAAAGAGTGGGGGGAGAGAGAGAGAGTGAGAGAGAAATACCAATGTGACTTATCACATATTGATTTCTTCTTTTGCTATTGCACTTCATGATATTCATGGAATGAAGCAGGAGAGTTGCTATGGGGAAAAAAAAGCAAAAAGTAATGGTATTCATGTTTTCCAGAGTGCCAGCCTCTTTCAGTAAAATATCTTAGGTTGCTCAGCCCTCACCTCACCTATTCACAGCCATGGCAGGAAGGTGCATACCATCTATTGTAAATAGGCCCATGTGCCGTCAGTCAACATGCAGGTGGCCTCAACGGAAAATAAGTAGCTCCCTCTCACTCAGTATAATACATCCAAGCGCTGCAAAGTGGTACAGCGAGACTCAGAGTTGAAGTTCCTTAGCCTGTAGATCTAATATACTTTGTGTTGAAAGGGATGGTCTGTCCTGCTTATAAGACATATTGCAAAAATGCAGGTTTATTTGTCATTTGGTCACTGCACTTCACTGTGTCGTCTTGGATCATCTGGGGAGCAGACAACCTTCATACGTCTCATTACTTCCCTCTCAGAATGGTT